>CM062808.1:145567298-146167298 GCA_031772625.1 Pinus tabuliformis | reverse complement strand
AGCAACATACATTACAAGTGTTCAAGATGAATCTTATAAAAAATTACAATATATGTGTGAAAATGTGTTGGTCTATTAGCAGGCTTTTGAATTGAGCGAAAGTTCCAAGACACATTGATACACCATACATAACTAACCCCGAGGGTGGGGTGTTGGAGCCACTACTTACTCCTCAAAGAAAATATTACAGACTCTAAAGGCTATGTGGGAGGAGCCAAGGTGAAAAGTACTTTGCATGTACAAATGAGGGATTATTTATAGCAAAGAGTGAAATTTACCCTTGTGGCTGTTCAACTTACCTCATGACTGTTTGAATTCCATGACCTTTCAACTTTACATGACCCTTCATATGATAAGTGGGTCTCTTGGACTTCCACATTACATTACATTGATTGACAGTATGGCCCATAGTAGATATGTGGACGACATGACTCATGACAAGACTCGACATGACAGTGATGGTACATTCGTGGTGCTGCTGGTGTGCATGTCGAGCTGTAGTGTTTCTGGGTGATGGATGTCCACATGGTGTGTTGCAGCTTCACCTTTGCATGGCAAGGTGCGCAGAGTCTTCGATGGTCGTTGGGTTCACTTGATGTTGCATTTGCACATTACTCCTTGCTTGTATGTTGGCATGCTTGATAGGTTCATCTGTTAATGAAAAGTGCATGTTCATCCGTTCGCCCGTCTATCCACGAAGACATCTTCACATGTTTTTCCATCCATCTATGAACAAATCTTTGCATGATCATCCATTCGCGAGGACATCTCTTTGCATGCATTTCTTGTTCGTTCGTTCGCGAACAGGTCCTCTTGCATGTACTCCCCTTGTTCATCCCATCCGTCGTCGCACCATGTTTGTTTGTGTACATGTATCTGTAGTCACTCATGACGAAACGACATAAAATCCATAGACCAGTAGCCTACCATGATGCATGATCGTTTCGGATGTAGGTGACTGGAAGAGAAAACAAGGTTACGAAAATTCGCAAGGCAAGCTTCGAGCTAGGATGGAGACTCTGGGCACTACTGGTGAAAAATGCGCAGAATTCACTAGGTTATGGTGACAGGCAATCTGGATCAACAGTGACTATCTACGGGGTCTGGCTCGGCTAGAGGACAAATCTGTGTAATTTTTGGGAGGAGCGGTCCAGGTTGCGGGAAGGCTGGGCAAACAAAATCTGTGCAATTTCTGGAAGCTTGGTAGCAAAAACTACGCAATTCCTGGAGGGAACTGGTAGCAGGTTGTCGGGAGCTTGGCAGCAAAAACCGCGAAATTCCTAGAGGGAACTGGCAGCGGGCCGCTGGCGGGAAAAATTGTGCTGATGCTGGGAGAATGGCCTGCTAATCACCTTTCCACAGTTTCTGAGCTGAGCGGACTGCTGGGTAGTAGAGGGATTTCTCATGAAATCTGTGTAGTTTTTTAGGTGAGCAGCTAGCTGGCTCACTAGTGGGCTCGCTGGAAAAACTGCACAATTTTATGAGGGCGATAGGGATGGGCACTGGGTGTTGTCTGACTTGTCTACACAATTTTCTTAGTTAGTTGAGTGGGCATGGTCTGTAGCCTCTGCGCAATTTTTGAGGGTAGTTAGTCCTGGGGTGACTGTCGGGTCAAACTCTTCGGTTGACCAGTAGGAGGGTTGATTGATCAGCTTGTGGGAAACACAATTTGAAATGACTTGCTGGGTGCTTCTGCACTGGTCTGGGTGACAGTTGATCTAGTCGATGGCAGGGTGAAGGTCCCACTGTTAGAGGGTGATCTGGTTGTTAGAACTTTAGAAAAATGACTAAGTTTGTGAGTGAGTGAAAAGGTGCATATGCGAACTTGCAGACACACACTTACATGACTTAATGACGAGATGACTCAAACCATCCAGACACACATGCTCAACATGACTGACCGATGGTGCAAGTCAACAAGCATGATGCTTGTGATTGATAGTTGGACGACCGTGATGATGCTTGCGCGATAGTGTATACAACTTCGTGTGTGCGTGACGAATGTTTACATAGAAAGAAAAACATGTACACACGAAGCGGAGACCTTGTGTATGAGTAGAACATGGTCGTAAGCGATACATTGCTACCAACATACAAAAGTTGCCCGTTGAACGGTTAAGAAATGTGGGTGAAAAGACTCACACGAGCTCACGGGGTGAACCCAAGTGTGTGCAAACATCAAGTAAAACTGTCGAAGGAGGCTTCAAAATTGGATGTGGGCCAAAATTTTGGATGGTGTTGTAGCCACTACAACACTTGGCGACACAGTGGTAGAACGCCCGCTTCTCTGTTTTGGTTCATTGCCAACACAAGGCCTTGGTCTTTCGGGGAGTATTGAATCATTGTGTGGGTTACTTCGGCTTCCCCACTTACCCCATGGACAAACATGCTTCACCTTTTTCCAACTTAGTCAAACACAACAAAAGTTCAACTTGATCACAGTGTTTTGAAAATGGGAAGGGTAGTTTGGCTCGCGAGTTGAATATTTTCAGAGTATAAGTTTTCATCTCTGGTGTTGCTCCACTGCCAGCAGGCCTGGACAATACCCCGACAGAGTCACAAAGGAACACACACATTTCTCCACTGCCAGCGAGCTTGTTCAATACCTTGGTGGAGTTTCATGCTTCACCTCTCTGCGTAGGAAGCCTTTCTCTTCTTTGGCCTTTGTATTTTTTAAGAGGACTATGCATAGGCACTTATTTGTTTTTGGGGCAGAAGAGGGATCTCGACTTATTGATAGTAGAAGAGGTTGTTCCTTCATAGAAGCATGTAAGACCTCTGACATAGGTTTGCTCATTTAGATTTTCCCCTTATCTGTTTCTACTAGTTGGATGAGCTTGAACACACAGAGTAGAAGGCTGAGTACATGCATGGGGCTTCCCAGTGTGGACATAGGTTCATGGTTGGACCAAATCTCCCCTTGTAGATGGATCATATTTTTTGTCAAGACTTCATCGGCCAAAGGTTATAACCAAGCATAGAGAAGATGAACACAAGATTGGCCAAGTGCTGTAGTGTCACAAGGCTCTTCATATCTCAGCGACATACTCATTCAAAAGCCATAACTTAGTAGATGGAAGCACTTATTTATGGAAAACAAAAATAGTAAGGTATCAAGCAAACCAAACAAAATGAAAACAAAAATAGTAAGCAAAGAAAACAAAATGAAAACAACAAGTAGTAAGAAAACTATGTACATGGCACGGGGCGCAACCTGACCTATTGAAAATAGTGTTTGAGATCTTGGCCATTGTCAATATTCCTTTCAAGTGATTACAAATGGTACATGTGTGGGTCAAGCTTCTCATGGACTGTGTACAGACCAATCCATAGGGATTGGAAATTTGTATGCTTACCTTTGTCTTCATGGGATTTATCCCAATTCATGGCCAAGTCACCAACACCGAAACTAGCTTTCCCTACAGACTTGTTATCGAACCATATCTTGCTACGGTTGTGGTGGAGTGTAAATTTTTCTTTTTCTTTCATATTTTCTTCCTAAAGCTTGTGGAGTGTATCCATCCTATGCTAAACTAGCTCTCAAGGCTTCCCTTGGGACTCTTGGGATAGCTGAAGTGCAAGCAAGTAGATATTGGGTGGTAGGATGGCCTCTTTACCATATACCAAGAAGTACGGTGAGGTATTCAGAGAGGGTTTGGGTGTTATGTGGTCATCCCATAATGCACTTGTTAGGGCAAAATGCCAGTTGCGCTGCTCAGGGTAAACAATCCTTTTGATTATGTGGATAAGGTTTTTGTTCATGGATTCCGAGAGATCATTTCCCTATGGGTATTAGTTAGATGAGTGTTTCAACACAATACCATTTTTTAATGCAAAATCATAAATTTTCAATGACGAAAAGTACGATTCATTATCAAAAACAAGCGATACCAGAACACAGAATCATGAGATGATGTTGTGTTGGAGGAGGCTGATGACCTTCTGATCGTTTTTATAGACATTTTTGTGCCTTACAACTCCAAGCATGAAATGTCCATAAACCAAGGGGTCCTAAGTCCCTAAAAGTGTTGTTCTAACCCCTAAAGGAACAAGGTCAACAAATTATAGCTTCTCCCAGAAGTTCTCCATGAGAAACTGCTCAGAATAAGTCAAAACAGGATCATTTCAGCTGCTCCACTGGCTAGGTGCGTTGCATTGCACCTAAATACATTGGCTAGGTGCGTTGCAACACACCTAAATGCACTATGAGGGTGCGTTGGGCGAGAAATGACAAATGGCAGTGTCATTCCGCGAGGTGGAGAGACAATGGAAGCTTCCAGAATCTTCTCCTATGACACTTGCCTCACTGAATTCGACCAAGGATGAGTAAGAGGCCTTAAGTCTCCAAGTGGAAGAAAGAAATGACAAAGAGAAGACACTAATCAAATCACAAGCTGACTCATCCTCCTTACACATATCTATATATGGATCCCTCATCCCAGAGATCCAGAGGCTGGAATTTTGCACATTGTAAGGAATTGCTATTGGTTTTTAGACAAACATCAGAGTATTGGGTGATCTATGCTTTGTTGGAGGTGAAGAGGGGCTTCTTTGCTGGGAGGTTGATGCTGGGTCAGGAACCATCGGTTGTAACTCCTCCTAGATCTTTTCTTGTTTATCAATAAGAACTATTTGAGTTTTTCCTCCATGCTTTCGTATCATTGATGCTTGTTACATTTGTATGTTTAACTTAAATCTGATCCTAAGTTGTTTATGAATATATATCCATGTCTTTGTATAGTGTTCTTCTTCTGTGATCTTACAGGTACTTGGTGAAGCTGGGAAAGTAAGGGAGCAGGTAGCTGGAAGCTGTCAAAGAAGAGAGGGATTGGATCAAAGGATTAGCGCAAGACACAGGTTGGTTCTTTTTGTTCCTCTCTATCTATAGTTCATAAAGGAAATACAAAAGTAGTTTTTCTCTGTTTGTTTCTAAGGCAGTTGTCACACCTTAGTGGGATAGAGCAGTTCTAAATAAACACTTTTCCCGGTAAAAAAATGGCGACTCCGCTGGGGAATGTCTAATTAGTTTGTTTGTGTATCTCTTTGTTGTTTGTTTCATGAACTCATAAGTAGCATTTGAACTGCATTTTCCATAACAAATGCAAAGTAGACATATGCTGCTTCAATCCATTCACTAGATTTGTTTATGATTTGAACAACTGATTCACAAACTATCTGATTGCCCTTGTGATAGCTCTTAGACCCTCCTTAGATCTACCCCTGATTGTGCATTACTGATTGCTTTTACTCGGCAAAAACCAAAGACTGAACTACAAACTGTGACCCAGAACCCGGATAGATTCTCGTTTCTGGCCCAGCGCAGGTACTGTTAAGAGATCCTGAATTTCAGCGCACTTCCCGAAAGGGAAACCTGTGCTGCAATGTAGTTTCTCTGTGTTACAGGTGCGCTGATCAGACTAGCCCTGTGCAGCTGAGGTTCTTGTGCTTCATTCTTTCCAGTTCTATCTCTGAATTTTGCTGCCTGTGATCAGTATATGTCTGTTGAAAACCCCTTTTCCTTGCTGTTATTCTGCCTCCTTTGTACAAAAGAACTGTAGATGTTTTTGTGTGTTTGTTGAGTTGTTTACAGTTTTCCATTGCAAAAGTAGAATAGTCGTACTGTCGTCCTTTGATTTAGATCTGTCGCAAGTGTCGATTTCGATCATAGGAGAAAGTTTGATTGCTGTTGATGGTCGATTATACTGTTACTATTGCCTTTGGTCTGAATTTGTGATTTTCTAGTGTCAAAACGAGTATTCATTTCAAAACTGTAAAGTGTCGTAATCATCTCTATCTTTTTATTTCGAAAAGAAGCTTGTTTGTGTTTGTCGCTTGAAAGCAAATTCAGATTTGTACATCAACTTTCTTTTTAGCATCAATACTAAGAAAGTCGAAAACAAATACATGCATGTGCATTTGCATATAGACAGTCTGTTTGGCTTGATTTACGAAAGTGCATTTACAGTGTGCTCTTTTCTCTTTGTGAAAAGATTGTGTCTTTCTTTTCCTCTAGTAGCTAGGATTTTCATTGCACAAAAGAGATAAAAGTTTGTTTATCATCTTTAGATTGAATTTTAGGAATTACATCTACATCTCGTGGTGAACCCAAAAGGCAAACTTCATAAGCAAGATCAACTTAAAATAAATTCAATGAATCTAACAATGCTTTGGAACTTAACGCACAACATTTAGAGGTCTAGGCTAGAGACGTATTCCAGCGTCGTAAAGCCTGGTAACTGTTGTCCTCACTGATGGTTGGGTGATTCCTCCACTTTGAGACGATAAGTGCCAGTACGGACTTGTGCTCCCACGTATCGTCAAGTATATTTTGGGAGACCCCTATAGGCTTAAATCCTTTATCCATAGGAAGCCGTGTCTGCCGCCCTATCGATCGCAATGCACTGAACACAACATTCAGGAAGATTGATTGCCGTACCGTAAAAAGTGTTCTGCAGTTTTGCGATTGGTTTGGTACTCCCTCTATCTAGATCTCCAGAGCAGTCCCTTTTGTTCCTTTTCAGACTCCTTAATGGAAAAGGTCCATCTGAGCACTTGTCACTTCAGGCTCATTAAAAATCGAAGGAGACTAGAGTCATCTTTTGTTTTTTCTCGACTCTTAAAAACTGAAAAAACAAGTTGTGTCAAAGCGTATAAAATTTATTTTAAATGGAATATTCATTACCCTTTCCTACGTTGATCTTGGGTTGAGAAAATGGAGTCTACCAACAAAGGAATTCCCCTTGGAGGAAATCCTAGTCCCTTCTCCTCTTGGGGAGATGTTGGTGCGCCCCATATGGCCACATTGTCGCTTCCAGGGCTGACAATTGGTTTGCCTGTATGGCTCTTCTCAACCTCTGTCGTTCAGAACACCACTATTCCTGAACAATCGAATCAGCAATTAGACGAGTCCAGAGTTGCCCACCAGCCTTCTACTTCCTCTAATTCTTCCTCTCCTCCTTCCTCTTCGCTTGATGGGGCTGGTAAAGCCAAAAGTCAAGTTCCTAAGGAGAAGAAGGAAAAGAAGAAGAAAGAGAAGAAGAAGAAGAAGGAGCCAAAGGCGAATGGGGGAAAACGAGTGTCATCTAACGAAAATCCACACACTGCACCGACCAGGCCTAAATCGCCATGTGTCATTTGCAAAGGAGACCACTTTCACAGAGATTGTCCTTGCATCCCTCGGATATTACGGGACTGGTCTCCACGTTTGCACAACCCAGTGTCATCAACCTCTGATGATCATGTTGAAAGCACACCATCAACTAGTGAAAGTGAAGCCCCAGGACAAAAAGGGAAATGTAGATTTCCTTGTAAACTGTGCGAAGGTGATCATGCCGTCCACCGTTGTCCCTTCTTAGACGAAGCTAAAAGAGTTTTGGATGATCGTCCGGTTTCACCGTTACGACTTCCTCCTGGATATAAAAAACTCTTGCCGAGTCCGTCACTAGTTGAAAATCCGGCTGGCCCGCTCAGGTGGTCGGCTGAAGCACCTATCATTGAAGATAAACCATCTGGATCCATACCAGACGAAAGTCAAAAGGTCGAGGCGGCAGTTGACCCGGTCTTGCCTTTAGAGGTTTCATCTTCAGATGATACAATCACTGAAGAGAACAAGGATGACACCGTCCAAATTCTTTTCATAAGCACAGACTCCAACGAACATGGGGGCAATTTACCCGTTCCTTTACCGCAGGAAGGAAGCTCGTCAGTGTCATACCTGGTCGTCTATTCGGTCCCACCTCCAAGCAACCTAGTTGTCTCCTTCGACTGGAATCAACTAGGCAGACCCCGTTTACCAGCAAGCGTACCATTCCGAATTATCGTTCAAATATATAGAATGGTTATGGCTGGTACCATCATAGATGAGGGGGCTTCTGTGAGTATCATTTCCTCAACTGCTTGGAAAGCGCTTGGTTCACCATTGGTTTTGCCTAAGATGAGAAATCTGACAGGCTTTTATAAAGGAACCAGTCGACCTTTAGGGATCCTTCCCGATGTGCCCATAACATTGAGAAGGAAAACAGTTCGCATGAACGTAATGGTAGTTCAAGGACCCAAGGATTACAATCTACTCCTTGGAAGAGACTATATTTATTGCATGGGAGCAATTGTCTCCTCACTCTTTAGAGTAATGTGTTTTCCGCACGAAGGAAGAGTGGTCAAGCTCGTAGACCAACTTTCATTTCCCGGATCACGCATAGCAAATAGTCATATACCATCCCTGAATGGTCTTTTCACGCAAGAAATGTCTCAATCTCCAGTCCGTCCTCCCGATGAATGCGAGTAATTCGGAGGGATATGACTGAAACCCGGGGGGCATGCATCCTGGTCTGCTTCGGCAGGAAAACTTCATGTATAGGGTAGGTTTCCACGGGAGAATATGACTAGTCTGTACCCCCGTCCGTGATTGGAAGAGGGGGTTATTCTAGAACAAGATTCTCTTGTCAAAGTTATGTGAGTTGGCGAGCGCCGCTACTCACCTTTGTTTATCTCGGTAGACATCGCCGAAGAAGTGTTTTGTTTGCGTAGTGAATAGAAAAATCTTTGGGTAACCTGTAAGAGGTATACCCTTCCTGATAAAACAAATGTTTTGTCAGATCGAATAGAGGGTGACCTTGAAACTCTATTTTATACCTGGGGGCATGCAAACCTTTTGGAGTGCAAGCAAGGAGTGGTCATTTATCTGTTTTTTGGATTGGTCGTTTCCTAACTTGCATAAAGAAAGGATGTGGGGAAAAACTCTAAAAATTGCTGTTTTATATGAGACATTCTTATCATACGACTGGATTAATCGAGCAGTTTTAGCACATAGTTCAAGCTCGTTAAAAAATAAACATAAGACATGAGCAAATGTTTCCACCCACATTTAAGCTCATTAAAAAATGAATTATTCACCGATAAATAACCACCGTGAATGTAGTACTTCAGCCATTAAAGCCTTGGTCGTGTTTTCACCGTCACCTCCATTTGATTGTTTACCCATTTTGAGGAACAGCTGTGAAGAGTGATTTCACTAGCCATCCTTGTGACACTGCCGTGATTGGAAAATTCCAAACCTTACCTGGAATCAGCTGCTACCCGTTTTATCACTCATTCCTCAAAAGACGAGTCTTCTTTAAGCTCTTTTCAACTGACTCGTAAAATATGAAAAGATTGCCGAGTCCTTGGCCTTCCAGATCGTTAAAGGGACAGGAAGTGCTATCCCTCATCTAGATTTTAATCTTTTTGGACCTGAGGGATTATTGCAAAAAACGATCGAGCGCTTTCTTTGTTCGGCTGGTTAAAACTATCGAAAATTCATCCCTTCTGTATTGTTTTATACTTTTTCGGACTTAAGGGATTAGATGACGAAAAAGGAATTTTGGAGTTACCTTTACGTACCTTTTCAGACTCTCTAAAATTGAAAAGGACCAAGTTATCTTTGTCGTTAAACTCGTTAAAAAGATTAATAACGACAAACTTGTCTTTAGACGAGAACGAGTTTCACTATCGCTAGGCTCGTTAAAACATAGCGATGGGTTTGCTCGAAGGGGAAATTATAGAAAAATCATATGTTATCCTCCTCAAGCTTGACAAAAATAAAGAGGTACTGGTCAGCAATGACTGGGGAAAAATTGGGAAGAAAACTCAAAGAATCTTTATTGGTAGCAAGTCGCTCTTGAACATGACACTTCCACTCTGTGTCCGAGTCGGGTTGGGTTGTTTCATCCACCGGTCACATCGCCATGGTCACACCATACCATCCACATTTGGGGTTAATGCTACCAATCCATCACATCAGTGTCGCCGACATGTTCAAGAGAAGTCATCCAGAGAAGCCACCTGTGTCCCACCCACTACCATACATTATACTCCATTTTTTCATGACCGCCACCCTGAACCGTATATCATCAGACCGTTTTCACCTCCATCAAAATCATTTGCTCCGTTCCGTGTCATTGATGTGGGATTCATTAAGGCCCTCCTGTGACAGATCACTTCTTGTCGACATCAGCTCATTATCCAAGAAGTTGGTCTAGGAACACCCCATCCAGTACTTTGAAGCTTGCATGCCTCAATGGCAAGTTTCTCACTTCCGGCGACAGGTTTACATCAATGACCTTCGACCGAAAGATTTTGTGTGGTGTTCGATGCCAAGTCCTTTATTCACACAACGTGAATTGTACTGCATTATCTTGAGGATCATTATCATTATCGGTGATTCCTCTCGCGCTTGTTAACAGTTTACATCATTGACTGGTAATCAAGCGATGTCTTTCCATGTTCGACTTCATAACATTTCTCACATGGATCGACTTGTACTTCGAGTGAAGATCGGATGAGATTGAAGACCCCGGATCTAGTTTCATCCATCCGGGCTGCGATATATATTCAGGGAAATAAAGACATTAAATGTACAAGCATTGTAGCACAGATAATCATCCTACCAAAAGGATGATGGCTCTATCGGAATCATCAGTCTACAATCAAACGATTGTCTGTCCTATGTACATGAAAATGAATTTATAAAGTTGAGCATGGGAATGCCCGCCTCAGCTAGATCATGAAAAACAATATGAAGATAATGTATTGTATTGTATCTTATTACAGGTCTCCTCCCAACATTGAAAGAACTTCAGATCCTCATAATAAAGCATTTCACCCGACACCAAAAGGTTAATGGCCTCATACTTTAAGGGGCAACTGTTATAGACATTTTTGTGCCTTACAACTCCAAGCATGAAATTTCCATAAACCAAGGGGTCCTAAGTCCCTAAAAGTTTTGTTCTAACCCCTAAAGGAACAAGGTCAACAAATTACAACTTCTCCCAGAAGTTCTCCATGAGAAACTGCTCAGAATAAGTCAAAATAGGATCATTTCAGCTGCTCCACTGGCTATGTGCATTGCATTGCACATAAATACACTGTCTAGGTGCGTTGCAACGCACCTAAATGCACTATGAGGGTGCATTGGGCGAGAAATGACAAATGGCAGTGTCATTCCGCGAGGTGGAGAGACAATGGAAGCTTCCAGAATCTTCTCCTATGACACTTGCCTCACTGAATTCGACCAAAGGATGAGTAAGAGGCCTTAAGTCTCCAAGTGGAAGCAAGAACTGACAGAGAGAAGACACTAATCAAATCACAAGCTGACTCATCCTCCTTACACATATCTATATATGGATCCCTCATCCCAGAGATCCAGAGGCTGGAATTTTGCACATTGTAAGGAATTGCTGTTGGTTTTTAGACAAACATCAGAGTATTGGGTGATCTATGCTTTGTTGGAGGTGAAGAGGGGCTTCTTTGCTGGGAGGTTGATGCTGGGTCAGGAACCATCGGTTGTAACTCCTCCTGGATCTTTTCTTGTTTATCAATAAAAACTATTTGAGTTTTTCCTCCATGCTTTCGTATCATTGATGCTTGTTACATTTGTATGGTTAACTTAAATCTGATCCTAAGTTGTTTATGAATATAGATCCATGTCTTTGTATAGTGTTATTCTTCTGTGATCTTACAGGTACTTGGTGAAGCTGGGCAAGTAAGGGAGCAGGTAGCTGGAAGCTGTCAAAGAAGAGAGGGATTGGATCAAAGGATTAGCGCAAGACACAGGTTGGTTCTTTCTATTCCTCTCTATCTACAGTTCATAAAGGAAATACAAAAGTAGTTTTTCTCTATTTGTTTCTAAGGCAGCTGTCACACCTTAGTGGGATAGAGCAGTTCTAAATAGACACTTTTCCCGGTAACAATCGTTCACTTGTTTGAGTGGAACTGCTTATGTCCACCGCGTGAGGTAATCGGTTGCAGTCAAAATGTAGGGGTGTTGTTTTGACGAATGTGGGAAAATTTCCCCAATGATGTCTAGACCCCAATTTTGGAATGGTTCGGTCACTTCAACAGGGTGCAGTGGGGTTGCTGACCTTCTTGTTTTTTCGGCGCATTGCTGACAGACCGAGCACTTGTGGGCATAAGCATGTGCATCCTTGAATAATGTGAGTTAGTAGAAACTGACTCGCATAACTTTGTGTGCAATGGTGTTTCCCGCAAAGTGACCCCTGATGGGTCCATCATGCAGATCTTGTAGTACCTTCTCTGATTCATGTGCCTCCAGGAACTTGAGAAAAACTTCATTGTTGTGTTCCCTGTAAAGCACTCCGTGCACCGACTGATATGCTAAATGTTTTAGGTACAAATCCATCTCTCGTCTAATGGAAAAGTGAGAGGGTACAATGTCGTGCTCAAGGTACTGGCACACATCTACGTACCAAGAGGTTCTGTCTTCAATGGGTGTTGCTCGCACTACATCATACATTTCAACTTCTTGCTCCTAGTAGGCGAGCTCTTCTTCCTCTTATGTTGTGTGTACTGCTTTAGCTGCAAGTCTGCAGAGCCCATGTCCTTTGACCGTGTGAATTGGTTTGATGTCAAGATCATATTCTTACAAGACTATCATCCAGTTCGCATGTCATTCACCTAGTTCTTTTTTTACAAGCAGTGTGCAGACTGCTGGGTGAGGGACGTAGACTATCCAGTGGTTCCTCAGCAAGTAGGGCCTGAAGTGGTTCATCGCCTTGTAAACTGCATATGCTTGTTTGTCAATGGCGAGGTAGTTTAGTTTAGTTCCCTGAATGCTTGCGCTCATGAAGGAGATGGGACGTTGATCCTTCATCTCATCCTTTTGAGTGAGTACTGCAATGAGAAAATTATTGGAGGCGAAGGTGTATAGCAGGAAATCCTTTTGGAATTTTGGGTTGTAGAGTGCAGGCACTTCTGCAATAGCGTACTTGATGATCTAGGTCCAGGTGTGACAAAGGGCCATTCCAAGGCCTTTTACTTTTGTGATGTGTTAGATTTCATTTTTAAAAGAACATAAATGAATACATGTGCATGCTGTAAAGAAGAGGAATATGACAATCATCAACACATGAAAACATAAGCCATTGATAACGGAGTTCGTCCAAGAGGGACTACATCTCTAGGCCCCGGTGTCAAGATGGTGTAGGCTGTTGCATTAAGTGTTGTCAATAGTGATGATGTACATAGAGGTGATGTCATTATCATACAAGGAAAATGACCTCACACAGGAGTGACTCTAAGAAATGTTCCACTACAGGAACTCTCAGTCAAAAGACTCTTATCAGTATGACACAAACTCATGCATGATGATAATGAGCATCCTGCCGACATGGCATAAAAGGGATCTCAATGCAAACATACACGACGAAAACATGAGTATCCCATCAACATACAACAAATGGATCTCAAAACACAATATGACGAATCATGGCAACAAGTACATCACACAAATGATTCTGCATCACATCAAGCAGGAATCATGAAAATGAGTAAGAAACAAGATCCCACATTAAGCATCAACATGGATCTATGCAGCACAATGCATAGCAAAATAAGTACATGAACATACTGCATATACCTCACATCTAGGGGCCATCTGAAGAAGCGGATGCCAAATTGTTGAAGTTGTTCGTGCCATCGATCTCACGACATCGAATCGCATGGAAATGACTGTTCACTCATGAACGCTGACACCTGCACTCCACTTAGAAAAGTGGTCGAAAAATAGAATGAGAAAATGAAAAATATGAACGCACCATCAGATTTTTCACGTTGAATAGTGAAAAATCGACAGTCCAATTTTTGAATTTTGAGAAATTGAGACTCTGGGGCTCAAGGAATCTTTTAGATTCCCCTAGATTCCTCAAAGATTTCCTCCTCCGGGTCCTATGAAAATCTTCTGCTCAGATCAAAATTTCGACTGTGCCATCAGGTTCCATGCAGAATTCTGAGAAAAACGAGTATGAATTTGGTTGCATTCTGACTTTAGCGAATTTCAGCCTCTAAGGAATCTTAAAGATTCCTCAAAGATTCTCCTCTGCTGGGAATCTAAAAATCTGTTGCTCAAAAGGAAAATCCAACCTCGTGGTAGCGTTCCCTACAAAAATCTGATAAAATTGACTATAAACTTGGTTATATTCTTACAAAATAATTTTTTACCTCCCTGGAGAATCTTTGGGCATCAAAGAATATTCTGCCTCCTCTATCTCAAAATCTGTGCCCGGTCCTACTTCCTCTATCTTCCCCCATGCAATGAGAAAATTGGGTTCTTATAAAAATTTTCTAGGCAGATTACCCAATGAAATGGTTTGCTACAGTGGTAAGTAGGGAAAAATAGTTGAGGAGGGGTCAGGGGATCAAATTTCGCCCCTCCTTTTCTTAAACATATTATAGTTTGGATTTAATGGAATGAACCTGAGTGAGGGTGTTGGGTCTGCATTGGGCGGCCCGCCCCCATACCTCCATAACCATGGCACATTTTAATGTTATAATGATATGGAGGGCCGTTGTAATTGGTGTACGTTGTTATGCTGTATTACATGGTGCGTTGTATGAGGCCGCCACATGGTGGCGGGCCAGCACATGTGGCTGGCGCGGGCACGGTACCCACCAGCCTCCCCTTAATACATTTGGTATATGGTACATAAGGTGAGGTGTGGGGTGGTGGGGGTGATGGCCCACCACCTCCCTTTTATATTAATCTCTTTTATTTTTATTTTTATTTAATATAAAGCCACCTTTAACTATTCAGATTTAACGAGGAAAAAAATTCACCCAGAATCTAGCTGGAGTTGGTCGGATTCCATTCACCGAAAAATGTCCAAATTGTGTCTCCCTTAACCTGCCTAGTCAGCAAAAGTCAACCAAACTTTGAATCCGTCTAACTTCCTCATCTGGACTCGGATTGATGAACCATTCACACCACTGCCATCACGATGACGAGATCTTTAACATGAACCTAGTTCGAGCATAATCCAAACAATTTGATTTTTTAGCTTTCATAAGTCCTCTTTGTCCTGTGTGTTGTCTCTGGAGTGTTACACTAAAAAATGTCACCATATCTATTACAGTTAGGATGACTCTATCAACAGTCATACTACCCTCTTAGGCAAGTCTTATGCCTCTGCTCTCCATGTCAAACTCCAAAAAAGAGAGAAAGTCTTTCTAAATGTATTTATCTCTGGGGATGCAGGTTCTCTCAACCTTACCTGTGGGGACGCACCCAAGGTTCACAAAAGCTGCGTCTTTGGACGCTCTGTATGTAAAGGTGCAGGTGCGTCCCCCTGAAAAGGTTAAAATGCGCAAGTTTCATCTTTAAAAAGTCACTTGTGGTTATTTCTAGAGCATTCTAGAAGGTTGTTCGACGTGTATTGAGCGCCTCCAGATGGTTCATGCACTCTTACCAAAGAGGAACTTATCCCATCAATAGGGGAGCTATCCCATCCAAAAAGGGGGTTATCCCATTGATGGTGGACCTGATTAACTTCCTCTTGAGCACTATAAGTATAGGCATTGGGCCAGAAGGAGGAGAGGTTGAAAGCTATACATTTCTAAGGGTAAATGCTGCAGGAATTAAGACTCCCATTTAGAAGCTTGTGAGGAGAGATTGCCATCTTTGCTTGTTCTATTTGGAAGTGGGTGAGCTTTGTCAAAGTAAAGGAGAACTCTTGTGGACCCTGGAAGGAGCTTGCACAACACCAAGGCTCAGGTTGTAATGGTTCCTTTTGATTACCTTTAATGCAAATTAGTTCATTCTTCTCAATAACTTGTTGTTTATGGGTTATTTCGTGTACTCCTTGGTCTATATGTTGAATATGCTTTGTTTTATGTTATAATCAGGTGCTATTTAATGGTTTGACTGTTGGTGATTGCAGGTTTTGGAGAAAAGGAGGAGCTCATCCAGATCAACAAAGCTTGGACTTCTACAACAGCGTTTGGACAAAGGTAAGAGCCACGTACTTGATTTCTCATATAATAATGCATGTTTAGAGAAGGATAGCTCTACTTTGTTTTGTTTGTCATTAGAATGTCTTAGACTTCTAGGAAGGTCAGTTGTGTCCGCACTATTGACTGATTCCGTGTGACAAATTGGCGACTCCGCTGGGGATTCCATTGATGAGAAAAGTATTTTCCTTTGTGTGAACTTTGCTCTGAGAAAATTGGTTTATTTTTCTGGTTTTGGCTCTGTGACTTTGTCTTTGGGTGGGTTAGCTTAGGATTAGTTTCATTTTGGTTTTTATTGAGTTTTTCAGTAGGACGCACCCTCTGAGTGCTGCACAGTGCATCCCTGGAGGCACTTTTGCTGTGTGCACAGAGCGGGCCCGCACCTGTGCTAACGGGTTGCTTGCATCCCCTGCTAAAATTTGAGAAAATTCCATTTTTTGCTCTTAGATTTTGTTTTTTCTTAGTTTTTACTGCCCAGATCATTAGTCCCTTGACAAAAATCTTCACCTGAACTTGTTTCGATAGCATTGAGTGTTTTAGTGGATTTCATCGAAGTGTAAGCCCTAGGGTTTTATTTTTGAGTAGGTCTTGTAGTGACTTTTGCGGTAGGAGTTGTCAAACCTTAGATCTCTCTGGTTTTGTCAGCATTCTAAGAAGTCAGAGCTGTCCTAAAGTCTACCTGTGAGAGCAACTTACCATTGAGTTGTCTCTTTGGGCAAATTTTGAAGTGCTTGTTGATTAAGTATTGAATTCCATTTTACAAAAAGAACAAAAAGATTTGAATTTTTTTTTGACTAGTCTTTTGATTCTGCATTAGCTGGTCCTTGATTTGATTTTGGTCAAGTAAAACAACCTAGAATCATCTTTGTGAGCTTTTGCCTTGTTAGGTTTGCTTAGAGTAATTTCTCTTTTGCTTTGCTTGTGAGTCAAGTTTTCATAAATTTTATAGCTTTTGAAATTGTTTTTTGTTAAGATAGGTTTATATGCTTTATTAAAAAGAGGAAATACAAAAACATCTCCTTTGAAAAGTTTTGTTTCAAGTAGCTTTGAAAAGTTTTGAAAGAAAAAAGAGTTTTTTTTTGTGCACGTAAGGAGTGGTCATGTTTGTATGCTTGAAAAGATAAAGAGAATTGTTTCTTTGATTGTCTTAATTAAGAAAGTTGTTTTCTCTAAAATTTGCATTCTCTCAACTCTCTTAGTTAAGAATATCATTGAAAAAGGAAAGTAGCGTAAATCATCTTAGGCGCATCTTTGTAGTGGTTTGAGTCGAGTCTACACACCATTGGTTTCACTTCCACTACCTTTTGTTTTTAAAGAAAAACCATAAAATTAACGCTTAAAGTAAAATCGACGTAGTAACTTTTATTTACTAGGGCTCTGAAACACCAATTTAGATCAGGCTAGTGTCTTGGAGTAGGTGAGTAATTAACTCTCCAAGACAACAAAACCAAACAAGTAGCTTATCTTGCGATAGAATAAATCCAATTGTCTCACTTGTACTCTGGGAAAACTCCTCTTAAAGGAGAAGCACGAGCTCGTGTCTGAACCAGTGAGGGGATCAATCCCCCCTCGTTGGGAACGACGCCAGACACGCACGTATTACAAACGGTAAACCTCAGATTAACCATTTTCGAGGAGCCAGGGGTCACTTGTCGGTAAACCTTGGATTATTGTCAAGGAGCCGGCAAGGGGATTGAGCTTGCTACTCTGCCCTTGCGTGCTGTCGGAGTTTAGACTGTTCCCCCAGGTGCATTTGTTGCGGTTGGTAACCTTAGTGACCATTATCTTTAGGATTCTACCGAGGTGACGGTGGAGGGAAGGTCCCACTGTACCTGGAGCAAACGTCGGCTAGACTCACTTGGATTTTCTGGGGGGTTCACTTCACTCGAGACGGTTAAAGTGGAGGAACTTGGTCCAGTCTATTCATTAAGCAGGTTGCCGGGGTAACTGTTCCACCCGCCACTTCTGTACTGAATCCAGCGATGTTGGGCTTCATCACCAACTAGCGCTTTTGGTCTGGAAGGCTATTGTTTGTGCTTGGTTTGACGCTCTAGATTCTTTAGGCATGTGATTCAAATTTGTTTGGTTCTTTAGAGACTTTAGGTGGTTTGATTTGACATTTTATTTTGTTTTCGTGTGTAGTAGTTAAAAGTTTTTAGCTGTGGCGGAATTACCGAGACAGTCCCGTAGACTTCGGGGCCAGTCTCCTGAAGTTGTTTCTGTGGCCGAATTGTTGAGAAGATCCCGTAGGCTTAGGGGATCACCTCCTCGAGACGACCCAGGTAATCTAGAAGGTTTAAAGGTCCTTGTAATTCCTCCTAGTGGCAGTAGAGTAGGTTCACCTGAAGAAGGAGAATCTTCCTTGGTAGTCCATTCAGATTACCAAGGCTTAGAGACAGGTTATAATCCCGAAGCTGTTACAGTTTCTGAGCTTGTTGGTAGTTTTTCGTCTGCTAGTGATACAGGCGAAGAACCAGAAATATCTGAACCTGTTACTCCGACTTCTAGTGTTCCTGATTCACCAAGAATAGAAAGAATTATCACCGAAAATCTTCCTACTGGTTTGATTGCCATCGAAGAACTTGCTCTAGAGGAAGAAATAGGCGTCTCTAATCCTGAAGATCAACTTACTATTGATCTAAGGGAGCGTGAATCTATCTTTTACAGTCCTCCTAGAAGTACTACTTGGTACCTTTCGTTAACCAATTATTTAGACAACTTTGGGCTAGGTTTTTCTACACCTCGTACTCCTTTTCCACCTGGAGGTATTCACACTCCTGTAAATATGGCTGGTTCGTCGTCCGTGTTTTCTCAAAGTCCTGAATCTTTCTTACATGGCGGTCCTTCTGTTCCCACTCGGTATCAATCTCTTTCTGGTACCTTTGCGGGGGCATCTCCTCAACCCGTTGATCATGGGTTATTAGTTGGAAACAATGGTAATGTACCATTGGGTGTAGGAGACATTTACATGATGTCAGGTTCAGTTCCCGTTTCCCAACCTCAAGGTGGCCAATTACCGCCTGGGGGGCAGCCTCATTTAATGCCTGGGGGGCAACCTCAAGGTACTTCATTTGTGTCTGGGGGGCAATACATACCTCAAGGCCAACCCCAGCCTCAATATGTACCCCAAGGTCAACCTCAGTATCAATATCAACCTCAAGGATGGCAACCTCAAGGATGGCAACCCCAAGGGTATCAACCCCAAGGGTATCAACCTCAAGGGTACCAACCTCAAGGTCAAGGTCAACCCCAGTATCCGTATTTACCTCAAGGTTATCAACCTCAAGGTCAATACTCAGGTCAAGGTTATCAACCACCTCAAGGTCAATCATATGGTCAAGGTATGGGAACTGCACCTTACAATTATCAATCCTATCCTCAATCCGGCTATAGATCTCAGTATCCTCAACCTGTTACGGCTCAATACCCTGGAATGTTAGTGTGGGATCCGTCACAGGGTCAGCAGGTGTTGCAGCCAAGTATACAGTTGGTACCTCAAGCTGGGCAACCCGTAGTTTCTGGTCCACCCCAGCAACCACAACCTGTCCAGTCAAATGTTCAAACTTCTGTAACTTCGGTAGTTACTCAGCCGCCAATTGCGCCTAGTACTCCATCTCAAACGGCTGCTGCAACTACGCCACATCTACCATACTTACTTCTGGAGTATCGACGGCTCCGGTTTCTACTGTCTCTGTAACCACTCCTCAGACATCTTTACCGTTGTCTGGATCTACGATTCAAACCACGGTCCAGATGCCTGTAGGCCAGCCTGGTATAAGTACGGTTGTCACTACTCAACCTCAATTTGTTCAACCTCCGTACCAGGGACAGTACCAACCTGGGAAAGCTGTCCAACAACCGATTTACCAGTATCAACCGTATCCTGGGTACACTTATCAACAACCTCAGCAACCCCAGTACGGTCCGGTTAATCCTGGTTTTCCAGGAGGATATAATATCCCAAATGCGACTCCTGTTCCTAGTTATCCTGGATATCCTCCTCCTGGGGCCGGTATTATGACCCAGAGTTTTAGAGATCCTAACCGGCAGTTACCGTTTATCGCAACTTTGGATTTACCAGACTTGACGCGCCTAACGAACGATCCAATTCAATATCTTACGTTCTGGCCGCCAATGCCAAATAAGTTTCCCAGCGATATACCCAAGTTCGAAGGTAAGTCTGGAGAGGATCCGTCCAATCACGTGATGACTTACCACCTCTGGTGTGCTTCAAATTCTATCTCGGATGATTCGATCCGCTTACGTCTTTTCAAGCGTACACTCATTGGTCTCGCGGCCAAGTGGTACATTGAGTTACCACGGGCCTCTTTTTACAATTTTAGCCAGTTAGCTACCTCATTCTTAACTCACTTTCAGTTGCCAGTCAGATACGATAACGGCACGGAGTTATTAACTTCACTAAAACAATCAACGTCCACGTATATTTCTGATCACATTCATGAGTGGAGACGTCGAAGAAGGCTAGTGAAAGTTTTTATCCCGGACCAAATCTTAGCTGAATGGTTTGTTAAATCATTATTACCGAGGATTACTGAAGATGTAGCTAAGGCCGGAGTAGTTACTGAGGAGCAAGTCATTGCTCAGGCGCAATACCTTGACTTAGTTTACACTCAGTCGGGTACATTACACGAGAAGATTCCGGATCTTACAAAGTCGAATCAAATCGCTGTTGCTCCTTCGGGATCTCATGCCGCTGATGGTATGATTGGTATCGTGAATACAAAGAGCAAGAAGAAGTCTTCCAAGGCTTCAACTACTCCTATTATCACTTTGCCCGATTCCCCAACAGGAGAGTCTTCTCCTGAACTTACCGCCGATATTCACGCTGTAGAGTCATCTACGGCCAAATCAAAAAATGGCGAAAAGAAGAAAGGAAAGAAGAAGGCTAAAACAGACAAGGCTCCGAAGGAGAAAACTGAAAAGTCGGAAACCAATGACGAAAAGCGCAAACCTCGATATCCTTGTCTTATTTGTGAAGAGGATCATTTTACGAGAGATTGCCCTCATCGGGCCGAGGTTGTGAAAATAGTCAAAGGTTCTCCCACTCCTGCTGTGTTAAAAAATCCATTTTCGGAGCAGGAGAATAAGATGATAGGTTCTTCCTCGAATGCCAGTGAAGAACCCATTTTGATGATGTCTCATGTGAGGATTGCGACTCGATCGCAAGATTATGGTAGTAAGAATCCTGTTGATGGTAAGGAAGCAGAATCTTCTCACTCTAACCCATCAACCTCAGCTCCTGGTTCCGATCCACTACAGATCGAGAAACCTAACCCGGACTTAGTAATTAAACCGCCCGCCAAGGGTGTACTTCGAAGGTCTGCTTTCAATCCACATGCGAGAGCAGCCCAGAATTACAACATTGTTGAGGACTTAGCTGTTTCACCCTCAGCAATGTCGGCGTTAGAAGTGCTGCAATCATGCCCAGCACAACGAAAATTGCTTTTGTCGGCTATCGGAGCTGTTGATGTTCAGGACCCGAATATAATAATCTTCGATCTAGAAAATAGTACACCACGTCTCCCCCATCAAATGGCTTTCCAAATTCCAGTGATAGTAAAAAACAGACCTATTCATAGGACTGTGATTGATGAGGGAGCTTCTACGTGTATTATGTCGATTCAATGTTGGAGATCCCTTGGTTCTCCTTCGTTGAACCAATCCCCCACCACCCTTAAGGCCTTTGATGGCCGTGGGTTCCGTCCGTTTGGTATTCTACAGGAATTGCCTATAGGGGTAGAAGGTAAAACCGTTAGTCTAGATGTAGAAGTGGTTGATGCCCCTCTAGACTACAACCTTCTTTTGGGTCGAAGTTGGTCATATGCTATGACGGCGGTCGTTTCATCGGTCTTTAGAGTAATTAAGTTTCCACATAACAGTAAGATCGTGACTATTGATCAGTTGACATACTTTTCATCCGACCCAGCCTCTTCAGAGAGTATCCAGCATGTCGGTAAGATGACAATCCCCTATAGGGACGTTGGTGTAGGTTTAGTTAAGGATTCCGGTTTACTAGGAACTTTTCCTCTCCCTCCACTCAGCGTAGAACCTTCATTTGCAACAATTCATATGATTACATCGGAAAACATTATTTATGATGATCCTTGGATTGTCCCATCTGACTCTGAGATAGACTCATTCGGTGATGCTATGCCTTTGAGTCCATATGAAATTGCTTATGAAGCTCTCATGTCTTTTACCGACTCTCCTTCAACCGAGATCGACCAAATGAATGTTGTTATAGCTCCAAATCCCACTCTTATGATTTGTGATGCTGCACTTATGGCCTAGGGCAACCCTTCCTTCCAGACCTGGTCCAAAAGTTTAAAAAACAATGTTTTATTCCCTATACGCGACTTTGCCCTGAGTTACACGCGTGTACACGCGGGTTTGTCATACCCAACCCGCGTGTATCTATTAAAACATTTAAAAAATATATATTTTCCTCTTTTTCGGGCTGTGATCGCGGGTTTACCTGCTGGATCACCGGTTAGTGCCCGTGGCCCAACTGTTCCCAACCAACTCCTAACTAAACAACTACTTTGGAGAGGGTATAAAAAGACATCAATGGGAAGGCCAAGGGGAGAGAGAGGAGAGCAAGATTATAATGCTGAGATTTTTCCCTTAGATCAGGTCTGAAGTCCCTAGTGCTTTCTGCACTTCCCCCATCTTGCATAGGAAACCCTTGTTTCCATGTATATTGGTGATCATTCATCCTTGATACCATCTTTGGAGTAGGACTTGGAAGGAGCTCTTGATGGAGGCTTGAGGCTTGAATCGACTATAGGGATATCAATCGAGCTTGTCCAAAAGACAACTATCCTACGCCTTATATCGATCAAATTATTGATGATTGTGCCGGAAGTGAAAGGTTTTCCTTCATGGATGGTTTTTCGGGCTATAATCAAATCAATATTCTACCTGCCGACCAACCAAAAATGGCATTCATTTGTCCATGGGGGACATTTTCTTATTGCAAATTACCTTTTGGGCTTAAGAATGCCGGGGTCACTTTTCAACGGGCGATGTCTTACGCATTTCATGATATCAAGCACATTGTGCAACCGTATCTCGATGATTTGCCTGCTCATTCATTACATCGAGCTGATCACCTTGTCCACTTACGAGCAATCTTTATGAGGTGTAGGCATTATCGAATTCGGTTGAATCCCCACAAATGTGTTTTCTGTATAGAAACAGGTCGATTGCTGGGATTTGTTGTTTCAAAAGCCAGCATTCACGTCGATCCCTCGAAAGTCGAGGCTATCATCAAATTGCCTCCTCCTTCGAGTTTGCGCCAACTCCAAAGTTTGCAAGGGAAAGCGAACTTTTTACGCCGATTCATCCCAAACTACGCCGAGGTCACTAAAGGTTTTACACGGTTTTTGAAACAGAACGTTCAATTCTTTTGGGACGAGATTGCCCAACAATCTTTTGATGCACTTAAACACGCGTTGACCCATGCACAGTTGTTGCATCCTCCCAACTACAACCAGGACTACTTCTTATACCTCGCAGCTTCGCATTCCACCATTGGAATGGTTTTAGTACAAGAAGATGAATTCGGAGAGGAGCATGTGATATATTATCTCAGTAGGACCTTAAATCCCACTGAGCTAAAATATTCGCATGTGGAGAAATTGGCCCTGGCAGCCGTTCAAGCTGTCCAGCATTTTCGTCACTACATTCTTCTCCGTAAAACTACAGTTATTTCGGATTGCAACCCTATGATTTACATTTTGACAAAACAACTGCTAGGGGGCAAGTACTCTAAATGGATCGTTATCCTGCAAGAGTTCGACTTGGAGTTCGAGAAGTCCAAGTCTAAGAAATCCTTAGTTTTTGCGGAATTGATGTGTGACTTCCCGCGTACTGACACAGAAACTGTGGCAGAGGAGTCCATTGCGGACGAATCTTTGTTTCTTATCAGTACTTTAGATCCGTGGTACGGGGATATAATCATCTATCTCCAAACCCAAACCTTTCGGCCTGAAGCTTCAAAGGCGGAACGTCGAAAAATTCGGTTTCAATCCCAACAATACAAAATTATTGGAGATACACTTTATCGCCGGGGGGCAGACTTAGTTTTTCGACGTTGTTTAACTCATGAAGAGGCTGAGAGGGTTTTGAATGATTGTCACTCTGGAGCATGTGGCGGTCATATGTCTGGGTATGCCACAGCTCAGAAGGTGTTGCGCGCTGGTTACTTCTGGCCATCTATGTTTAAGGATTGTATCATTGCAGTCCGGAAGTGCCACAACTGCCAAGTGTTTGATCGAAAGATGCGCGCACCACCTGCTCCTCTCCACCCTATAATTGCCGTTGGTCCATTCGCCAAATGGGGTATCGACTTTATTACTTGTAACCCTCACTCGGCCGGGGGGCATGCGTATATCATCCTCGCGGTTGATTATTTCACTAAATGGGCCGAGGCGATGCCTACATTCGACGCAAGCGGCAAAACAACTGCAGTTTTCGTATTCAATCATATTATAACTAGGTTTGGTGTCCCACAAGCAATCATTACTGACCATGGGAGCCATTTTCGAAACATCATGATGACTGAGCTTACAAGCCAGCTTGGTTTGCGCCACGATAGCTCTACTCCTTATTATCCGCAAGCCAACGGTTTGGTTGAGTCTATCAACAAAGTTCTGGTTATCATGATCCGACGAACCATTGGTATTCATCGGTCGAATTGGCACAACATGTTATTTTCGGCGCTATGGGCATACCGAACCTCAGTGAAAACCTCAACAGGGTTCACTCCTTTCCAGCTAGTTTATGGCTTGGAAGCTGTGTTACCCATTGAATGCGAAATCCCATCACTTCAAATGGCTGTCGAATTACTCCCAGCTACTTCCGAAGAGGAGAAACGTTTATTATACTTAGCTAAATTAGATGAGACTCGACGTGACGCTGCATTGGCAATCGAGACTCACGCAAAGCGAATGAAAGCTCAGTATGATAGAAATGTGACCCCTCGAAGTTTTTCGGAGGGAGACCTAGTGCTTTTATATGATCAAGCTAACGATAAGCTAGGTGCTGGAAAATTCGTTCCTATGTGGCATGGACCCTATATTGTAAAGCGAAAGCTAGCAAAAGGGGCTTATGAGCTGGTAGATTTTGATGGGGACTCTTTGGGTAAACCCAGAAATGGACTTTACTTAAAGAGGTATTATGCTTAAATGGTGGGTATGGAGAAATTTTTAGTTAGGTTAGGTTTTCTTTCTAGCTAGTATGTTTGTTAGTTAGTCAGTGTGCTTAGCTTAGCGAGTGTGTTTTTTCGTCGTTATTCTGGCTTATCTTGGTTTTACTCTTGATATTGCAGATGTCGACGCCTCTCCAAACATACATTGGATTTGCTGATGGTGCTTGTCGTAGTACACGGAATATCTCTTCCGCAGCTTGGGTTATCTATTCACCCTCTGACGAGTTAGTTTCTATGCATGGGGTAAGCCTCGGTCAAACAACGAACAACATTGCAGAATACAGTGCAGTGGTTGAATTATTATCCGAATCTATTTCATTTGGAATTCGACGTTTGATAGTGAGGTTAGATTCTGAACTTGTTGTATTACAGCTTAATAGAGTTTATGCCATTAGGAATCCTGTGTTATTAAGGTTGTTTTTGAGAGTGCGTCTCTTGGAACGTGAATTTGATTACATTGAATATCAGCATATTCCAAGGTCCTTAAATACATTAGCAGATGCAATTGCTTCTCGAGTGTTGGACAGACATTTACGATAATCATGCAAGTAAATTTAAAAACATTTCATCATACATGTTAAACAAGATAAGCCGGTAATAGTGATATATATATAGATAAGAGTGTGTCAAAAAATATACATCGTCTTCGATCATAGGTTGAAAAACACCTTATGATCGGCAAAAATGATAAAGTACAAAAAGTCAAAAATGTCACATGTGTCTACAAAGTGACTAGCCAATCACTGGTGGTGCTCCCTATACGACACCACTGCACGGGCTACCTTACGCAAAAATCTCCTAAACGGTCCAAGGACCGCGACTACATAGCGCTGAAGTCTGATAGGAATATCATCCATAGTAGTCTCAGGCATATCCACCGTCAGACACTCTAGATCATGCTCCAACTTAGCTAGTACCTCTGCAGCCGCCGCGTCCTGTGGGGCCGTTACCGGTGCAACTGGATGTCTTCTCTCAAAAGGCCGGAGTTTGGCTGGCCGCTGTGGACCAACATCTACATTTTGAAAATTTTACTATCAGTTTTGAGACGATATATATAAAAAAAAAAAAATGCATAATTTGAAAACTTGTGAAAAATAAAGTACCTCTGTCATCCCATTGTTCTCCCTGTGGAAGAACCATGTCCGGATCACCTCGAAAATCTACTCCGGCATACGGAAAGTCCTGGATCGAGAAAACCTGGTCCTCCAACCAGTCAAAGTAACTGTCAGAAAATCGAACAACTGTCGCGCCCTCGTCAGGATGCCGGGCCATCACCGCAACCCATCGTACCAGCTTTGGCTCCCGAGGACCCAAGATATCAACAGTGAGTTGCTGAGGGATCAGCATCAGAACTCTCTCTAAGGCAAAGCTCATGACTAAAGGCCCATATCCAAAAGTTTTCAGTCATCCGTTCTTTGCCTTAGTCAGTTGGCTCTTCATATTAGCCGACACAGCATCACACCAGTTGAAAATGGTGCCTTGGTAACAGTCAATTGCCATCCGCATTTGGGACCCGGAAGCAATGTGTAAAGCGGCTGCGCCGCAAATTATGGTAACCGTGGATGCTATAACTTTGAGTTCACGCAGAGAGATGTGTTTGATTTCCACGCCTTTCGAATGGTGTGCACCAGGTGTGCACCAATCTTCCCGGAGACTAACAAGGGATTGGCCACCCGGCCTAGTCCCGGCTAGATTGAGCTGCTCGCCTCTATTTGGCAAGCTAGTGAGAAAGTATATATCGGAGGGATCTATCTCGAGCTGGTGCCCTCCTATGTAAAAGCATTTCTCTTGAACGTTCCATCTCTCAACCAGCCATTCTAAGAATCTTACCTGAGCCCTCATGCCAGGTATGGCCCAGTATTTATATAGCCCGCATTCTTTTAGGGGATCAATGGAAGGTTGATGTTCAATTGCAGCTAAATCAATGTCCTCGTGCTCTCTTTCTCTCCAATCCAACATGGTGAGTGCCCTACACACCAAGAAATAATGATTAGAATTAATTTGGGGAATTTTGAATGGTTCTTTGGGGAGATTGGGGTTTTAAAATCCGCCTTTCATGGAGGACGCACCCCGCGTTTACAACACAGGGCGTCCGGACGCAGTTGGCCTGAAGGCGGGCTACGTCCCCCGACCATTTTCCTGTATAGGAAAAAGTCGGGGGACGCAGGTCACCCGAAGGGCACCTGCGTCCACCGAGGGGCGCATTCTAAAACCTAAACCCCCCCAAAAACCAAAACTAAAACCTAAAAATCAACTTTAATCGGATGAAATTGAAGAGTAGGATGTTGTAAAATACCTGGAAGAGACGGCGTTCGATTCTGACGGTCGGATTTTCCGCAGCGACCACGGGAAGTTTCTTGCCAAAAGCTCCTTTTTCAACCTCAACAGTCAAACGGTAAAAATGACATGGTAAAAAGTCTTTTTATAGGTTTTTTGGATGAATTTGTTCATTTTTCACCATGGAAAGATGTTTTTCGATGTATTTTTGCCTATCTTAAACAGGTATGAGTAATGTGTCGCTTTTGTGCAGGACAAAGGGACTTAGAGGGAAAATTGTCATTTTTCACAAACCAAAATATCAGAGTCATCTTTTAAGCCCTTTTCTGACTCCTAAAAAATGAAAATATTGCCGAGCGTTTCTTTTACACTCGTTAAAACGGAATTAAAAGACGGTCCCCTTATAGCTCTTTTCTGACCGTAAAATCAGGAAAAGATTGCCGGGTTTTTGTCGTTTCAAACTCGATATGGAAATAAAACGACGTGTCTTTGATCGCTTTTTACTTTTCAGGTCAGTGACACTAATTATGAAAGTACTCCTTGGTCGCAAGATCAAGCGGTTCCCCCAGGTATTATTTTATACTTTTTCGGGCTTGAGGGACACAAATCTACGAAAAAATTCAACTTGGAGTCTTCTTAAGTTTTTCAGACTCTCTAAAATTGAAAAACGCCAAGTTTCTCCTATACTGGGCTCGTTAAACATTTCACAGTAAAGGACCTGTTCAATTACAAACATGAACGAACCACTCCTTCCTAGGGTTCGAATCAAAACTAGGTTGGACTCATCCGAAGGATGAGCTTATAATCAAGCATATGTTATCCTCCTCAAGCTTGTTAAAAATAAAGAGGTACTTGCTATAAATGGTGGGGGAAAAGAGAGAAGAATGAGCCTATTTGTTACCTTTTGTCTCAGAAGAAACTTTATTACCACTCTTGAACACGACACTTTTCATTCACCTGGGTTGGGAAATCCTTACCTCACAGTTGATCAAACCACTTTGAAAGTATTCAGCCGGGTTCCGGGGATTAACTTTGAGTCATTCAGCACCAAGCCATCTGTCTTGTCGTTATGTGTTCAAGAGGTCTGCAAACAAAACTTTCATCTGCAAAATACTTGTCATCCATTTGACCATCCCTGAGTCAGTCCTTACAGCAACATTTCTTCAACTTAAACAATGATTTCGTGTTGTGGGCTTGCCTGCAACGGGTCGCTTTCTATCGACATCGGCACATTATCTAGAGAGATGAATTAGAAATCATCAGTACCTTGAAGTCTGTATGCATCAATGGTAGGTTTCTCGCCTTTGACATCAGTTTACATCATTAACTTTCGATCGAAGGATTCCGTGAAATGTTCGACATCAACTCATTCATTCACATCTCATGGATTGTACTGGGTACTTTGAGAACCATTGACATTACTGGTGGTCTCTCTCACGCTTGTTAACAGTTTACATCATCGGCTGGTAATCAAGTGGTTTCTACCATGCTCGACATCAACTCATTTATTCGCATGGTTAGAATCGTACCAATTCGAGAAGTAGAAATGAAGACCCTGGATCCAGTTTCCACCATCCAGGCTGCGAGGATTTTTGTATTCATTATCTAAGTAGACTAATCATAAACAGATGGCTGCGCCCATACTGTGTCTACAAAAGTCTATGATTATGATGGACTGCAAGATCATTCCTGTATCAGAGTAGTTAGTCTGTTAGTTAAAGTTTTAATCTGAGTATGGGAATGCCTACCTCAGTGATGATATAATCTTATACATGTATTTTGTGTTGAAAATTGCAGGTTCTGACCAGGCTCTCCACGAGATAATCCTTGAAATGATAAAGCGCTTCACCCTTCCTAGATAATACAAAACCCTAATCTATTCCAGGCTTCGCACTTTAGGGGGCAATCTGTTACACTAAAAAATGTCACCATGACTATTTACAGTTAGGATGACTCTATCAACAGTCATACTACCCTCTTAGGCAAGTCTTATGCCTCTGCTCTCCATGTCAAACTCCAAAAAAGAGAGAAAGTCTTTCTAAATGTATTTATCTCTGGGGACGCAAGTTCTCTCAACCTTACCTGCGGGGACGCACCCAAGGTTCACAAAAGCTGCGTCTTTGGACGCTCTGTATGTAAAGGTGCAGGTGCGTCCCCCTGAAAAGGTTAAAATGCGCAAGTTTCATCTTTAAAAAGTCACTTGTGGTTATTTCTAGAGCATTCTAGAAGGTTGTTCGACGTGTATTGAGCGCCTCCAGATGGTTCATGCACTCCTACCAAAGAGGAACTTATCCCATCAATAGGGGAGCTATCCCATCCAAAGAGGGGGTTATCCCATTGATGGTGGACCTGATTAACTTCCTCTTGAGCACTATAAGTATAGGCATTGGGCCAGAAGGAGGAGAGGTTGAAAGCTATACATTTCTAAGGGTAAATGCTGCAGGAATTAGGACTCCCATTTAGAAGCTTGAAGGAGAGATTGCCATCTTTGCTTGTTCTATTTGGAAGTGGGTGAGCTTTGTCAAAGTAAAGGAGAACTCTTGTGGACCCTGGAAGGAGCTTGCACAACACCAAGGCTCAGGTTGTAATGTTCCTTTTGATTACCTTTAATGCAAATTAGTTCATTCTTCTCAATAACTTGTTGTTTATGGGTTATTTCGTGTACTCCTTGGTCTATATGTTGAATATGCTTTTTTTTATGTTATAATTAGGTGCTATTTAATGGTTTGACTGTTGGTGATTGCAGGTTTTGGAGAAAAGGAGGAGCTCATCCAGATCAACGAAGCTTGGACTTCTACAATAGCGTTTGGACAAAGGTAAGAGCCACGTACTTGATTTCTCATATAATAATGCATGTTTAGAGAAGGATAGCTCTACTTTGTTTTGTTTGTCATTAGAATGTCTTAGACTTCTAGGAAGGTCAGTTGTGTCCGCACTATTGGCTGATTCCGTGTGACATGGAGCCACCTGGATCACTTGATACAAGTGAATGTGTACTTCTCCCTCTTGCCCCAACTATAGACTGCATCCTTCTTGATCATGTCCTGCATGGGTTTGATTTTCTACGCATAATCCGAGATGAACTTCTGGAGGAAGTTTATCTTGCCCAAGAAGGACAACAGGGCATTCTTGTTGGCTAGGTGAGGGATCTGTGTAATAGTTCGGACCTAGTCCGGATCAACCTTGATCCCACTTTTGGAAACAATGTGTCCAAGAAGGTTCCCCTCAGACACTGTGAATACACTCTTTTGGATTCATGGAAATCCCGTATTTCCAGCATCGCTCAAAAATTTTCTTCAGATGCTGTATGTGGTCCTCACATTTCCTTGAGAACACAGTCACATCATCGAGGTATACCACTACGCTATGTCCGATGAGTCTGCAAAAAGTGATGTTCATGGCACGATGAAAGGTTGCGCCTGCATTCAAAAGCCCAAACGACATTTGCCTGTATGCGAAGGTACCCCACTTGGTACAAAAGGTAGTCTTTTTTCTGTGAGGTTCTGCCACTAGAACCTGATTGTATCGTGAAAAACCATCTAGTAAGGAAAACATCTGTCCACCAGATACTGTTTGCAGAATGTGGTCCATAGACGGCCCGGGGTAGTTGTCTTTGTCTGAGGCGCAATTTACATTTCGGAAATCAACACACAGGCCGATTTCCTCGGACTTCTTGCATACAGGAACAAGGTTTGAAACTGAAGTATAATGAAAAACTTTTTATATGATCTGTGCATCCAATAGCTTGGTGAGCTCTTTATGTATGAGGGGTTCAAGTGGCAGAAGTACTTTCCTTAGCTTCTATTGATATGGCTTGACCCATTCTTTGATCAGAATGATGTGTTGGATTATTTGTGTGTCATAAGTTTTCAAATCTTCGTACATCCATGCGAACACATCCCGATATTGTTTGAACAAGCAGACAAAGGATTGCCGCTCTTAATGCGTCCAACATGTACCGAGATTGATGAACCTCAGATCTTGTTTTGTTCCCAAGTTAATCAGCTTATGCATCATGGTGGAACTGTGGGTTTTGTTGTTCCTCGGCCCCTGAAAGAATTCTTGTAGGTCATAAAGCTTTTCCAATGATGCGACTCCCTTCAGGATGAGGTGGCTTTTCTTGCTACTAGATTCTACTTGTAGAGGTCGCTCGTGATCGTCTTCATCTATTGATGCATCCTTGAAGGTGTCAGCGTTGGCCATGAAATGCAGTATCTGTTGATCATCATAAAAAACGTGTAAGTTAGTTAGGTTATCCAGGATAGATGGTGTATACGAAATTTCAATAGTAAATCTATCCCTAATTGGTGACATCCTAGAGGTTGTGTTTCCCATAGCATTAGCATCTTCATTACCCATACATGGTACAACAGTGATGTTAAATGCTTGTTATTTAGAGATCAGTCGCCATACCTCTTTCTAGTAACTTTTGAGATGCAGTGATAAAAAATGAATGGTGTTATGTACTTGTTGTAGCACTATCTCTGAATCACCTACCACTTTGAGCATGACCACATTGAGGCTGATGGATTTCTGCAAGCCCAACTTGAGTGCTTCGTATTCAAAAACATTGTTCATGCACTCGAACTCCAAGTGACTTGAAATTAGATTTTTCTTGTAGTTTGTGTTGATCAAGATACACCTGGATCCTGAGCCATCCTGTGTCTTTGATCCATCGAAATACATGGTCCACTACTCATCTATACACGGATTGTTCAACGTGTTTTCACTACTACTACTATTTTTTCTATTGCTACTGATACTATTGGTACAATGTACTCTACATGCTTCATTCACCTCAGTTTTGGAAGGAAGGAGACCTAAATGTGTGCATGGTGGGGTTGGAGCTGGCCATGCAAGAAAACACCCCAGTGTTGTTTCCAGGAGGCAGTTGCCAAACATGAATTTTACGAAGGCCAACGGGTCATTTTCGCCATTAATGGGAGTGACATTGTACATCATATACCTCTCGGATAACACACAGATTTGATTGTTTTTACGCTTGTATGGAAGCCACATGTTCGAATAGTCTGTAGAAAAATATACATTCAGCTTGCTGGACGAGTCCCTGCTAAGTAGTAAGCCATATTCTTCCGGTATGTCCACAACAACAATGTTGATGCACTGGTGAACTCAATTGTCAGGAGATAGTTAGATGATCACATGTTGAAGTTCACCAATGGCTAGTACAAATGTTCGATCATGTTGGATGATTTTCACGGATGTCTTGCTCGATTGTGCATTGATCTTTTTGGAAATAGAGAGTGGCATGATGTTGCTTTCTGCGCGAGAATCAACCAAGCAGTTGTGAACATTACCATTGAAAATTTCAAATGAGAGCAGGAATGGAGGGCAACCTGAGTTTTCTTCTCCCATCTAGAGTGTGTTTAGCATAGTTGAAATTGATTCGAGAGGTGTGCTTGCTCCATTGTTGGTGGAGGTTGTGTTGTCCATTGTTGTCTGTCCGAGTGTGCACAGAAGGATGTCCCACTAACTCTGGATCTTAGCTAACTCGAACAAATTGATTTTCACGTGAGTTTTCTTCATTTCATCCACAATGTTGTAATCGAGATGGGGGAGACTCACCGAGGTGTCCAAGGTAATACTGATTTTCGTGTTTTCCAGTGGAGTATTTTGTAGTTTACTGCTCATGGATGTACTCTTGTCTGTCATTGTCTTCCAAGGATTTTTTTTGTATTTTTTTCTTTGGGACGGCTGCTGGATCAACCTTCCTCATCAGCAGTCTCATCTTTTCTTGTGCTTCTGCAAGGGGAGCCCCTTTACTCCTGAGATTGTAATGGTCATTTTTCTTTTGGGGTTGTTTCTCAGTGTTCGTCTTCAGCGCTACTTGCGAGCACTGATACATGTTTACCACATGTCTAGAACTTGATGCCTCATCAGGTGCAACATCTTCGTCATTATCTCTATCTCTCGGATGTTCCTAAATACTATTTTCCGCGTCAAATGTGTGACTGCATATAGAGCCTGCGACTTGCTTCCAATTTGAACAAGAATTCTCTGGGTGACCATCTTCATGAAATGAACAGAATTCAGGATTTGTGCACAGATCGAGCTGGAACACAGAGATTTGCACTGTTTTTGTAGGGAAAAATGGTTGCCTAATGACATGATTCCTTGTCTCTGTCTGGGTGGATGGTTTCTTGCAGGTGTGTCCATTTTCTGTTGTTTAATCGCAAACACGTTTTTTGTCAAGTTCTTGACAAGGCGAGTGAGAGTTTCAATATCATTTGTTTCCTTATCTCTACCTTTTCTCGCCATCACCTGGGACTTCCTACTCGCATCTTTGGATCCTTTTCTAGTTCATCATCCTTGATGACTCCAATTGCGTGAAGGTCTTTCTCAAAAACAATAGCCTCTTCACAGTTTTCTAGTAATGTTGGTTTTGTAGCTCGCTTGACGAACTACGCAATGCTGGTTGACAAAGCGGATGTGTAGTAATCAACAGTGATGGAGTCATGAGGTTTTGTGTCTACTGAAAACTTGTTCAATGTGTGCGTAAACCTTTGATTGAAGTCTTTTACCTTTTATTTCCCCTCCATCTCCAAGCTTCCCAATTCTTTGAGTAACATGGATGGGGTCTTGTCATCAACAAATTTTTCAAGAAACATGTGTTTGAATGTACCCCAATTCTGTATGGAGTTATCCAGAAGGCGGTGATACCATGCAGCTGCGTGACCGTCCAAGGTACATGGAAACAATATACATGCTACGTTGTCGTATCGTACCTCAAGGGTATGTAGCTGTAGGTAGAAGTTGTCCAAATGGTCTTCTGCCTTCACTGTATTGTCAGGGTTGAACTTGATGTTCATTCTCTTCGCCCACTTTGGCATCTTGTGCAAAGCACCCAGGAGAGCCAATGGTCCCTGAGTCATCCATTCCAGATTTTTGTTAGCCATCTCTTCTTCTTCTTTGTCCTCCTCCTCTTCTTTAGAATTTGACAGTTCTAGCTCTGAGTCCGTTGGTTCATCTTCGCCTCTGCCTCCTCCACTGTCTTCCCCTCTGCCTCCTATACTAGAGTCTGAGCCCAAGATTATGAGGGTGTCTCTTTCTTCCTGTCGGAAGATCTGAGGCTCGTCTCCATCTTCAACAGATCTACCAGAAATTCAAGTGTGGCAAGAAATGCTTCTTCCACTGATGATACAACAACCCCTCTTGGAGTGGTTTTTGGCTTCCTTAATGTGTATGGAAGATGTTGTATTCTTGGGATCAGTCCAACTGCTTTCGCGAGCTGGTGGGTGATGGGATAGATGGAGCGAAGGTGATGATATGGACTTTCATGTTCAGTCCTAAGAGGTGAGAAGTAACCAACTGCAGAGTCACGCATAGGTGAGGGAGAGTGTGAGTTACTTCCTTGATCAGATGGTTGATGAGTGAGTGTGAGAGGATGTTCAACCATAAACAACTGGTGACCCTCGTTCTAGCACCAAAAATTTTGATGGTGCTGGACCCGCCAACATTTAGGGGATCACCCCAGTATGAAGTCCCAACTAGACCTCACACTGTTTGGTGTGGGAGTCCCATCCAGTATGATGGCCCAGTTGCCATTATCTTAAATGTTTTCTTTAGCTCTTGCTTGTCAGCACAGGATAGTGGTATGCTTTGTCTTTGAGTAGTTAGGTTCACATGCTTGGTGATTAATAGTGTTACTTGTGTCAAGGTTCTTTCACCAGAGAGAGGAAGGGTGGGAGCGAGTCCCAAGTCGGATGGGAGGAAACCCAACTCCGTTAGAAACACACAACACAATAGGACATGCACAACTTTCGGAGGACAAATCCACATAGATGCAACAGTCACAACACATAAGGGAAGATAGCACGTACAACACTCAGTGGGAGATCCACGCGAGTGCGACGGTCGTTATAGCAAGTTTACGTGAAAGGTTTTGTCTCATGTCCGGGAGGTGACCAACCTAAGGTAAGACAACGTTAACAACATGTACAACACATTTTGATTAATATATATGTATCAGAATAGTTGAATGAATCCAAGTGTTAAACACAGGTTAAGGAAACATGCATTAAAGTGTTCCAGATGAATCTTACAAATAGTTACAACACGTGAAAACGTGTTGGATTGTTAGCAGGCTTCTGAATTAAAAGAAAGTTCCAAGACACATCGATACACCATACATCACTAACCCTGTGGATGGGGCGTTGGAGCTACCATTTACTCCTCAAAGAAAAGATTACAGACTCTGAAGGCTATGTGGGATGAGCCAAGGTGAAAATTCCTTTGCATGTACAAATGAGGGGGTATTTATAGCCAAGGGTGAAACTGACCCTTGTGGTTACTCAAATTCGCTCATGACTCTTTGAATTCCATGACCTTTAAACTTTACATGACTCTTCATATGACAAGTGGGTCTCTTGGACTTCCACGTTACATTACATTGATTGACAATATGGCCAACAGTAGATATGTGGACGACATGACTCATGAGAAGAATCGACATGAAAATGTTGGTACATTCGTGGTGCTGCTGGGGTGCATGTCGAGCTGTAGTGTTGTTGGGTGATGGATGTCCTCATGATGTGTCATAGCTTCATCTCCGCATGGCAAGGTGCGCGGAGTCTTTGATGGTTGTAGGGTTATCTTGATGTTGCATTCACATGTTGATCCTTGCTTATATGTTGGCATTCTTGATAGGTTCATCCGTTCATGAAAAGTGCATGTTCGTCTCTCTGTCCATCCTTGAACACATCTTTTCATGTTCGTCCATCCATCCGTGAACACATCTTTGCATGACCATCCGTTCACGAGCACATCTCTTTTCATGCATCATTTTTTTGTCCGTTCGCAAACAGGTCCTCTTGCATGTACTCCCCTTTTTCATCCCATCCTTCGTCTCACCATTGTTTGTGTGCCTATATCTACAATCACTCATGAAGAGACGACATCAAATCCATAAACTTCCAAGTATACCATGGTGCATGATCATTTTGGATGTAGGCGACTTGGAGAGAAGATAAGGTTATGAAATTGCACAAGGCAATCTTCGAGCTGGGATGGAGGCTCTGGGCACTATTGGTGAAAACTGTGCAGAATTCACTAGGAGATGGTGACAGGCAATCCGGATTGACAGTGATTGTTTGCGGGGTTTGACTTGACTGGAGGAAAAATCTATGTAATTTTTGGGAGGAGCAGTTTGGGATGTAGGAAGACTGGATAGACAAAATCTGTGCAATTTCTGGAAGGAGCGAGCAGTGGGAGCCTTGCAACAAAAACCACAAAATTCCTGGAGGGAATTGGTAATAGGCTGCTGGAGCTTGGCAACAAAAACTGTGCAATTCCTAGAGGGAACTAGCAACGGGATGTCGGGAGTTGCTTTCAGGAAAAGCTACGCTGATGTTGGGAGGCTAGCCTGCTGATCACCTCTGTGAAGTTTCTGAACTGAGCAGATTGCTGGGAAAGAGAGGGTTTGCTCATGAAATCTGTGCAGTTTTTTGGGTAAGTAGCTGACTGGCTGACTGGTAGGCTGGTTGGAAAAATTGTGCAATTTTCTGAGGGAGACAGGGATGGGCACTAGGTGTTGTTCGGCCTGTTTGTGCAATTTTCTCAATTAATGGAACAAGCATGGTCTGCAGCCTCTGCACAATTTTTGAGGGGAGTCAGCCTTGGGGTGATTGTCGGGTCAAAATTTCTGGTTGACCAACAAGGGAGTTGATTGACCAGCTTGTCAGTAGCGCAGTTTGAAATGACTTGCTGGGTTCTTCTGCATTGTTCTGGGTGATAGTCGATCGAGTCGATGGTGGGGTGAAGTTCTGGCTATTAGAGGGTAATCTGGTCATTATAACTTCAATAAAATGACTAAGTGTGTGAGCGAGTGAAAAGGTGCATACGCAAACTTGCAGACACAAATATACATGACTTGACGACGAGACGACTGAAACCACCTAGACACACATGCTCAACATGACTGACCAATGGTGCGAGTCAACAAGCGCGATTCTTGTGATTGATCATTGGACGATCGTGATGACGCTTGCACGATAGTGTATACGACTCTGTGTGTGAGCGCGATCGATGTTTACATAGCGAGCACAACATGTACACATGAAGCGAAGGCCTTGTGTATGACCAGAACATGGTCACAAGAGAGACATTGTTACAAACATGCAAATGTTGCCCATTGAACGGTTAAGAAAGGTGGGTGAAAAGGCTCATACGAGCTCATGGGGTGAACCCAAGTGTGTCCAAACATCAAGTAAAACTCTCAAAGGAAGCTCTGAAGTTGGATGCTGGTCAAAATTTTGGAGGGTGTTGTAGCCGCTATAATTGGCAATTATGAGGGTTGATCCTAGACAACCCCTAGATTGGTCTAAAGGGTTACCGATTCACCATGGTTTCAAAAAAACAAATTCATATGTTTAAATATAAATGAAATTTATCTTTTGCGTTGGCTCTGACGTAATCTCGGTTGCACACGTGTCAAAAATTGGGCATGTTTGACAAGACTGAAACCATTTTACGAATTTCACATCACCTTATGAACATTTCAAATCACCTTAATGAATTGTGACATTAGAGTTTGTGGATAAATTTGAAGTTATAAATCAATATTCCTTCCCCTTGTATTCATTTATCCATATTCTAATATCTCTGAGTGTAGTGCCTCATATAACATATTGATCCAATACATGGAAATGTGACATTGGACTTGGTGGATAAATTCAAATGTATAAACCAATATTCCTCCACCATGTATTAATCTATCCATATTGTAATATATATGAGGTGTAAAGTCTCATTTAACATAGCGATCTAATACATGGAAAAGTTACATTGGACTATGTGGATAAATTTCAATGTATAAATTAATATTCCTCCACCTTGTATTCATTTATCCATATTGTAATATATGGATGGTGCAAAGCGTAATTTAACATAGTGATCTAATAAATGAAAAAGTGAATTTTTTTTAAAGATAGACTCATTAATTATTCCCTTTTATTGTGGGTTTCGATGGTATACACTTTAAACCTCCTTCACATCCTCTTTTTTTTTTAAATGCAGCAAAAATTTCTCAATTTGAATTTGCCTTAATTAAATTGGGAAAATTCGAAATTCCACATCAACAGACAACTTGGATGAGTTAAATGAGGTGACATGGTTGTTTTCACTCAGTTAGCTTAGTTAATTCGAGTTAGGGGCATGAATTTTAGTAGTATGTAGTGATTCCTAAATTTTAGGAGCCTGGGTTGAGTTAATTTTAGTTGTAATCAGTTAAACTAGTTATAACTATTAATTGAACTAGTTGGTGGCCAATTAAGTTGTAGGACATTAGTCTAACTCAAATATCATCTAGTTAACCAATAAATTATCTAATAATTAGCTCATGCATGCAAATAATATGAGTCTCCTAGTTGTGGTGGAGTTTCTGAGGTAGTTAACCAGCAGTTGTAAACTAGTTGAGTATATAGGTGTTGCATGAAGTCGGGTGGACCATCCTTTGGAATTGCATATTCAATTAGAGGAATTTCCTAATTAATAGGGGCCCAATTCCCCAAGGAAAAACAAAATAAAATAGGGGTGTGGTGTGCTTAATTGGTTAAGTACTAGCCAGATTAGTCATTCAGTAGGAGAGAATATGATTTCTTTTGTAGGTTGAGCTCTAGGATTGAGCTGACAATTGTAATAGCTTCTCTTACACACTTGATTAATGAACACAATGTTGAAGGGGTTTTGAGCAGTTTCTTTCCCATAGATAAATCTACGTGTATGTGTTATTTCTTATTGCATGCCTAAAATTATTGTTCTAAATTGTGAATTGAATTCCGTAGAGCAATAGAAAAGGTTTAAGTCTTGTGATTTAGTGAATTTCATGAGCAGTTGCAAATATACAACATAATTTCTACATGGTATCAAAGATCGATTTGTAGAAATTTCTAGATGGTATCAAATCAAGATTCACGTTAGAACCAATTCTTGAAGTGTTCATGTACAATGATCATTGAAGAACTGATGAGTTGTTAAGATGTAGATTTATGGAGCCCTAGTTCATGGCAGATTTAGAAGATGTTATGTGGACACTTCTTAATGGAGCTAGAAGGATGCTAATGGGAAAATCAGTGAGACAACGTTTAGTGACTCAAAAAGGAGTTGTTATAATTGATATTGGAAAATTAAGGAGAAGAGATATTTCCCATAGGGAGATTGAGACTCACCGGAAGTCTAGTTCCAGAGGGAGAAACCCTATGGAAGCTTGTACTTTAGGATCTAAGGAGATCAGACTCATTATTGTAGTAGTTCCAACAATAGTGTGGAGGCAACAACTAAGCAGCAATAACAGCAATATGAGTAGATCAAAGTTCACTTTGCATGTAGCTATACCTCCAGGAGTGAGGTGGAGCGATGTAGGTCCTTAGTCCTATAGTTGCAGACGATTTGGGCAGGGTCCATTTAGGTATTATCCTCATGGATCATTACGTTGCTACAGGGCCTCACAATATTTAGTAACAAAAGAATCAATGTCATTTGGTGCAATCAAATGCAACAAAACTATTTTCCCAATAGACACTTGCAGACACAATTGATTCAATGTTGTTTTGGATGCTTCTCAGTTGCAGATATTGCGGTAGAAGCAACAAAAATGAGATTTTTTGCATGCAGTAAATTCCACAGGTTCATAATAGGGGTGTTTTATAATCCCTTTCTTACTAAGAGGGAGTGTTGAAAAATGCAACAAGAAATTCTCAATTTGATTTTGCCTTAATTAGATTAGGAAAATATCAAATTTCACATCAACATAAAACTTGGATGAGTTAACTAAGATGACATGGTTGTTTTCACTCAGTTATCTTAGTTAATTCGATTTAGGGGCATGAAATTTAGTTGTATGTAGTGATTCCTAAATTTTAGGAACCTAGGTTGAGTTAATTTCAGTTGTAATCAGTTAAACTAGTTATAACTGTTAATTGAACTAGTTGGTGGTTAGTTAAGTAGTAGGAGATCAATATAAATTAGATATCATCTAGTTAACTGATCATTTAGCTAATAATTATCTCATGAATTCAAAGAATATGAGTTTCCCAGTTGTGGTGGATTTTCCAAGGCAGTTAATCGATAGTTGTAAACTAGTTGAGTGTACAAGTGTTGCATGAGGTCAGGTGGACCATCCTAGGGAATTGTGTAATCAGTTAAAGGAATTCCCTAATTAATAGGGGCCCAATTCCTCACAGAACAATACAAGGAAATTGGGTGTGGTGTGCTAGTGTGGTGTGTTAAATTGGTTAAGTACTAGCAAGATCAATCATTCAGTAAGAGAAAATAGAATTTATTTTTCAGGTTGAGCTTTCACATTGAGATGAAAGTTGTAATAGCTTCTCTTACTCACTTTATTAATGAACACAAGGCTGAAGGGGTTTTGAGTAGTTGCTTTCCCCTAGATAAATCTATGTGTATGTGTTATTTCTTATTGCATGTGAAATTATTTATTCTGAATTGTGAATTGAATTCCATAGAGCAGTAGAGTTGGTTTGAGTCTTGTGCTTTAGTAAATTTCATGAAATTTTAAAATCTACACCATAATTTCTACATGGTATCAGAGCTAGATTTGTAGAAAACTCTACATTTTTATGTAGGGAGAAATTATCATGGGGACTTTTATTTTCCAATAATGAAAGAACTTATTCATCATTGCAAAGGTTATTAACATATCCAATGAGAGATTGATCCACATTTCTCCATTTATAATTCCTTAATCTGAACATTATAGTTCAAGAATATACCTTGATTGTGATGAATTTGTATAATTTCATTTTGCAATACAACAAACTCAAGGTCAACTTTATCCATTTCTATTTTTAATGTCTCTGTAAAACACTTTGTAGCATCCGTTTTAATTGAAATGTTTCTCAAGGAGGAAATAACCCCATATATTAAAGGGATCAACAATTCCATCGGTGAAGCTAAATTGCACATCTTGATGGTTACATGACCCATGACATGAATGCAACTTGCATTATATATACCAACATTGAATCTTTTAGTTAGGAAGAAAGTACCAAAATATTGATTGCATAAGTCTAAGGAATGAATCTACCACATTAATCTTTTAAGATGATTGATTGAGACTTCATAAATAACCATCTTATCTAAAGATTTTATTAAATAATAAATTCTTTGAAATCCATCTCTTTCCATTGTTCCTAGTCAACTTCCTCATAGGCCTTTACCATGTCTAGAAAGGTAGGACATGGGAGTCTTTCCAGTAGCTCGTTATATATGAACTTTAAAATATCGTCTTTCGAACTTGTTTGGAAGTTCACCGAACCAAACCCCTTAAATGAAGATCCTTAAAATCATAATTTTTTAACTTTTCTCCTTAAAACTTTGGAAATTTTTGGAGTTACATAGTCTACCACACATTCTTCTCATATAGGTTGTCAATACTCATCTTCCTCCATGCATCATACATTGCATCATTTTAGATCATTATCAAAATCCTATATCTACGTCATGCAAAGGTTTTTTGTATTAGATGGAGCATATATATTATAATATTAAGTGTTGACAAATCATGAATGGATAAGAAAACTTGTCATGGACATTGGCATCTCGATTGGAAATCATCGTGATATGAAGTCTTTGTGAATTATGTGATTTGAGGTTCAAATCTCCTTGCCTATTCATGTGGGTCGTGTGTTGGGGCACACAAGGGTTCAACTAGAGGTATAGTGGTAACAATTGTAATTGAACTTCTCTCACGTGAGTATGATTCTGGCCCAATTGTCGATTACTCTAGATACAAAAAGGAAAAAGAAAAGAAAAAGAGCATTCATAAAGTTCCACACTTGAAAATTTTAGTAGTTCACAAGTTGTTGGTAATCATCATTAACCACATTTTGTTACACCAAAAAATGTCACCTTGACTACTTACAGTTAGTATGGCTCAAATCAACAGTCATGCTACCCCTTTTTAGGCAAGTCTCATGCCTCTGTTATCCATCTCAAACTCAAAGAAGAGAGAAAGTCTTGTAAAAACTATGTTTATCTCTGGGGTCGCAGGTTCTCTCTATCCTTACCTGCGGGGACGCTGACCATGTTCACAAAAACTGCGTCCATGGACGTTCTGTATGTTAAAGGACAGGTGCGTCCTTCTGTAAAAGGCAAAATGCGCGAGTTTTATCTTGAAAAAGTTACTTGTGGTTACTTCTAGAACATTCTAGAGGCCGGTTTGATGAAATGGATGCGCCTCCAGTTGGTTCATGTATCTCTATTAAGAGGGAACTTATCCCATCAATAAGGGAGCTATCCCACCCATAGAGGGGAATGATCCCATTGATAGTGGACCTGAATAACCTCTTTACAGCACTATAAATAAAGACATTGAGCCAGAAGGAGAGGAGGTTGGAGCTATACATTTTCTTTGGGTAAATGCTGCAGGATTTAGGTCTTCCATTAGAACCTTTGTGAGGAGAGATTGTCTTTACATGATTCTACTTGGAAGTGGGTGAGCTTTGTCAAAGTAGAGGAAAACCCTGGATGGACCCTGGGAGGAACTTGCACAACACCAAGGCCAGGTTGTAAGAGTTTCTTTGTTTTGTTATTAATACAAACTGGTTTATTTTTCTCAATAGCTTGTGTTAATGAGTTATTTCATGTGTTCCTTGGTCTGCATGTTGAATATATGTTTTATTATATGAAATTCAAGTGCTTGGTAATGGTTTGATTGTTTGTGGTTGCAGGGATTGATGTGAAGGAGGAGCTCATCCGGATCGACAAGAACGGACTTCAACAACAACGTTTTGGAATAAGGTAAGCCTAAACACTTGTAGTTTTCATGTTGTAAAAGGTATATTTAGAGAAAGATCACTCCATTTTGTCTTGTTTGTCATTAGAATGTCTTAGACTTCTAGGAAGGTCAGTCGTGTCCGCACCCTTGACAGATTCCGTGTGACAAATTGGCGACTCCACTGGGGAATCCATTAATGAGAGAGTCTTTTCCTTTATATGAACTTTGCTTTGAGAAAATCATTTTTATTTTCTGGTTTTTGACTGTGAGAATTAGTATTTGGGTGGCTTAGCTTTAGATTTAGTTAGATTTGGTTTTTCTTCATTTTTCCAGAAGGACGCACCCTCTGAGTACTGCACAGTGCGTCTTTGGACGCGCTGTTGCCGTTTGCACAGAGCGGGCCGCACCTGTGATAACGGGTGGCCTGCGTCTTCCTGTAAAATTTAAGAAAATTCCATTTTTGCTTTAAATTGCTTTTAGATTTTGTTTTTCTTAGTATTTTCTGCCCAGATCCTTTAGTACCCTATCAAGAATTTTCACCTGAACTTGTTTTGTGAGCTTTGAGTGTTTTAGTGGATTTCAACGAAGTTTAGACCTAGGGTTTGATTTTTGGATAGGTTTTGTAGTGACTTTGATAGTAGAAAGTTGTCCAGCCTTAGATCTCTCTGGTTAGTCAACCTTCTTAGAAGTCGGGCCTGTCGTAAAGTCTCCTTGTGTGAGCAGCTTGCCATTTGAGTTGTTTTGGGTCATATTTCGAATTGCTTGTTTATAAAGTATTGATTTCCATTTTACAAAAGGACAAAAAGATTAGAGTTTTGTTTTGGCTAGTTTTTGGTTCTGCAACAAACTAGTCCTTGATTTGATTGTGATCAAGTAAAACACCTTAGAATAATCATTGTTAGTTTTGGCCTCGTTAAACTTGCTTAGAATAAATTTGCCTTTAGTTTGTTTATGAGTGGATTTTCATAGATTTTAATAGTCGTTAAGATTGATTTTTGGTTACGTTAGATTTATTTGCTTTATTAAAAGAAAAATACAAAAACATCTTCTTTAAAAGTCTTGTTTCAAGTAGCTTTTTGTTTTTGAAAAAAGAAAAGAGTTTTTTCGTGCATGTAAAGAGAGGTTATGTTTTTATGCTTGGAAAAGAAAAACGAATTGTTTCTTTGATTGTCTTCAATTAAGAAGTTGCTTTTATAAAGATTGCATTCTCTCAACTTTTTAGTTAAAACAATTCATCGAAAAAGCAAAGTAGTGGGTAAATCATCCTAGGTGCATTTTGTAGTGGTTTTGAGTCGAGTCAACACACCACTGGTTTCACTTCCATCACCTTTTGACTTAAGAAACAACCTTAAAAGTAACGCTTAAATTAAAATCAATCTAGTAATTTTTATTTTCTAGGGCTCTAAAGCACCAACATAGCTTAGGCTAGGGTCTTGGAGTAGGTGAGTACTTAACTCTCCAAGACTACAAAACCAAACAGATAGTCTATCTTGAGTAGAACAAATCCAATTGTTTCAGTTACATTCTGGGAAAGCTCCTCTTAAAGGAGAAGCACGAGCTCGTGTCCGAACCAGTGAGGGGATCATTCCTCCCTCGTTGGGAACGACGCCAGACAGTACGTATTACAAACGGTAAACCTCGGATTAACCATTGTCGAGGAGCCAGGGGTCACTTATCGGTAAACCTTGGATTACTGTCAAGGAGCCGGTAAGGGGATTGAGCTTGTTACTCTGCCCTTGCGTGCTGTCGGAGTTTAGACTGTTCCCCCAGGTGTAATTGTTGTGATTGGTAACCTTAGTGGCCATAATATCTAGGATTCTACCCAAGGTGACGGTGGAGGGAAGGTCCCACTGTACCTGGAGCAGACGTCGGCTATACTCACTTGGATTTTCTGGGGGGTTCGCTTCACTTCGAGACGGTTAAAGTGGAGGAACTTGGTCCAGTCTATTCATTAAGCAGGTTGCCGGGTAACTGTTCCACCCGCCATTTCTGTACTGAATCCTGCGAGGTTGGGCCTAATCACCAACTAGCGCTTTTGGTCCGGAAGATACTGTTTGTGTGTGGTTTGACGCTCTAGATTCTTTAGGCGTGTGCTTCAAATTTGTTTGGTTCTTTAGAAGACTTTAGGTGGTTTGATTTGAAATTTTTACTTTGTTTTCGTGTGTTGTAGTTAAAAATCATTAATTGTGGCGGAATTACCGAGATGGTCCCGTCGAATTGCGGGCCAGTCTCCTGAAGTTGTTTCTGTGGCCGAATTGTTGAGAAGATCCCGTGAACTTAGGGGTTCACCTCCTCGAGACGACCCCAGTAATTTAGAAGGTTTAAAGGTCCTTGTAACTCCTCCTAGTGGCAGTAGAGTAGGTTCACCTGAAGAAGGAGAATCTTCCTTGGTAGTCCATCCAGATTACCAAAGTTTAGAAACAGGTTACAATCCCGAAGCTGTTACAGTTTCCGAGCTTGCTGGTAGTTTTTCATCTGCCAGTGAAACAGGCGAAGAACCTGAAATTTTCGAACCTGTTACTCCAACTCCTAGTGTTCCTGATTCACCAAGAATAGAAAGAATTATCACCGAAAATCTTCCTGTTGGATTAATTGCTATAGAAGAACTTGTTCCAGAGGAAGAAATAGGCGTTTCTGATTCTGAAGATCTAATTACCCTTGATCTAAGGGAGCGTGAATCCATCTTTTACAGTCCTCCTAGAAGTGAATCTTGGTACCTTGCATTAACCAATTTTTTAGACAACTCAGTAGGTTTTTCTACACCTCGTACTCCTTTTCCACCTAGAGGAATTCATACTCCTGTAAATATGTCTGGTCAGTCATCTGTGTTTACGCAAAGTCCTGAATCATTTTTACATGGCGGTCCTTCTGTTCCTACTGGGTATCAATCACTTTCTGGTACCTTTGCGGGAGCATCTCCTCAACCCATTGATCATGGGTTATTAGTTGGAAACAGTGGTAATGTACCATTGAGTATAGGTGATGTTTATATGATGTCAGGTTCAACTCCCGTTAACCAACCTCAAGGTGGCCAATTACCGCCTGGGGGGCAACCTTCGTTAATGCCTGGGGGGCAACCTCAAGGTACTTCATTCGTGTCTGGGGGGCAACCTCAAGGTCAGTACGCTCCTATGGGGCAATACATACCTCAAGGTCAACCCCAGCCTCAATATGTACCCCAAAGTCAACCTCAGTATCAATATCAACCTCAAGGATGGCAACCTCAAGGATGGCAACCCCAAGGGTATCAACCCCAAGGGTATCAACCTCAAGGATACCAACCTCAAGGTCAAGGTCAACCCCAGTACTCGTATTTACCTCAAGGTTATCAACCTACGGGTCAATACCCTGGTCAAGGTTATCAACCACCTCAAGGGCAATCATATGGGACTGCACCTTACAATTATCAACCCTATCCTCAATACGGCTATGGATCTCAGTATCCTCAACCTGTTACGAGTCAATACCCTGGAATGTTAACATGGGATCCGTCACAGGGTCAACAGATGTCGCAACCAAGTATACAGTCGGTACCTCAAGCAGGACAACCTGTAGTTCCTGGTCCACCCCAGCAACCGCAACCTGTCCAGTCAAGTGTTCAGACCCCTGTAACTTCCGTAGTTACTCAGCCGCCAATTGCACCTGGTACTCCACCTCACACGGCTGCAGCAACTACCGCTTCATCTACCATGCTTACTTCTGGAGTATCGGCAGCTCCGGTTTCTACTGTCCCTGTAACCACTCCTCAGACATCTGTACCGTTGTCTGGACCTACGGTTCAAACCACAGTCCAGATGCCTGCAGGCCAACCTGGTACAAGTACGGTTGTTACTACTCAACCTCAATTTGTTCAACCTCCGTACCAGGGACAGTATCAACCTGGGCAAGCTGCCCAACAACCGGTTTACCAGTATCAACCGTATCCTGGGTACACTTATCAACAACCTCAGCAACCCCAGTACGGTCCGGTTAATCCTGGTTTTCCAGGAGGATATAATATCCCAAATGCGACTCCTGTTCCTAGTTATCCTGGATATCCTCCTCCTGGGGCTGGTATTGTGACTCAGAGTTTTAGAGATCCTAACCGGCAGTTACCGTTTATTGCGACTTTAGATTTACCCGACTTGACGCGCCTAACGAACGATCCAATTCAATATCTTCAGTTCTGGCCGCCAATGCCAAATAAGTTGCCCAGCGATATACCCAAGTTCGAAGGTAAGTCTGGAGAGGATCCGTCTAATCACGTGATGACTTACCACCTCTGGTGTGCATCAAATTCCATCTCAGATGATTCCATCCGCTTACGTCTTTTCCAGCGTACACTCATTGGTCTCGCGGCCAAGTGGTACATTGAGTTACCACGGGCCTCTTTTTACAACTTTAGCCAGTTAGCTACCTCGTTCTTAACTCATTTTCAGTTACCAGTCAGATACGATAATGGTACAGAATTATTAACTTCGCTAAAACAATCGACATCCACGTACATTTCTGATCACATTCATGAGTGGAGACGTCGAAGGAGATTAGTGAAAGTTTTTATCCCGGACCAAATCTTAGCTGAATGGTTTGTCAAATCATTATTACCAAGAATTACTGAAGATGTAGCTAAGGCCGGAGTAGTTACTGAGGAGCAAGTCATTGCTCAGGCACAATACCTTGACTTAGTTTACACTCAGTCGGGTACGTTACACGAGAAAATTCCGGATCTTCCAAAGTCAAACCAAATCGCTGCTGCTCCTTCGGGATCTCATGCCGCTGATGGTATGATTGGTATCGTGACTACGAAGAGCAAGAAGAAGTCTTCCAAGGCTTCAATACTCCAATTATCACTTTGCCTGATTCTCCGACAGGAGAGTCTTCTCCTGAACTTACCGCCGACATTCACGCTGTAGAGTCATCTACGGCCAAACCAAAAAACGGTGGAAAGAAGAAAGGAAAGAAGAAGGCTAAAGCAGACAAGGCTCCAAAGGAGAAAACGGAAAAGTCGGAAACCAATGACGAAAAGCGCAAACCTCGATATCCTTGTCTCATTTGTGAAGAAGATCATTTTACGAGAGACTGCCCTCATCGGGCCGAGGTAGTGAAAATAGTCAAAGGTTCTCCCACTCCTGCTGTGTTAAAAAATCCATTTCCAGAGCAGGAGAATAAGATGATAGGTTCTTCTTCGAATGCCAGTGAAGAACCCATTTTGATGATGTCTCATGTCAGGATTGCGACTCGATCGCAAGATTATGGTAGTAAGGCTCCTGTTGATGGTAAGGAAGCAGAATCTTCTCACTCTAACCCATCAACCTCAGCTCCTGGTTCCGATCCACTACAGATCGAAAAACCTAACCCAGACTTAGTGATTAAGCCGCCCGCCAAGGGTGTACTTCGAAGGTCTGCTTTCAATCCACATGCGAGAGCAGCCCAGAATTACAACATTGTTGAAGACTTAGCTGTTTCACCTTCAGCAATGTCGGCACTCGAAGTGCTGCAATCATGTCCAGCGCAACGAAAATTGCTTTTGTCGGCTATCGGAGCTGTCGATGTTCAGGACCCGAACCTAATGATCTTTGATCTAGAAAATAGTACACCACGTCTCCCCCATCAAATGGCTTTCCAAATTCCAGTGATAGTCAAAAACAGGCCTATTCATCGGACTGTGATTGATGAGGGAGCTTCTACGTGTATTATGTCGATTCAATGTTGGAGATCGCTTGGTTCTCCTTCGTTGAACCAATCCCCCACCATCCTTAAGGCCTTTGATGGCCGTGGGTTCCGTCCGTTTGGTATTCTACAAGAATTGCCTATAGGGGTCGAAGGTAAAACCGTTAGTCTGGATGTGGAAGTGGTTGATGCCCCTCTAGACTACAACCTTCTTTTGGGTCGAAGTTGGTCATATGCTATGACAGCGGTCGTTTCATCGGTCTTCAGAGTCATTAAGTTTCCACATAACGGTAAGATCGTGACTATTGATCAGCTGACATACTTTTCATCCGACCCAACCTCTTCAGAAACTATCCAACATGTTGGTAAAACGACAATCCCTTATAGGGACATTGGTGTAGGTTTAGTTAAGGATTCCGGTTTACTGGGAACTTTTCCTCTCCCTCCACTCAACGCAGACCCTTCGTTTGCAACAATTCATATGATCACGTCAGAAAACATTATTTATGATGATCCTTGGTATGTTCCATCTGACTCTGAGCTAGACTCACTCGGTGATGTTATGCCGTTGAGTCCGTATGAAATTGCTTATGAAGCTCTTATGTCTTTTACCGATTTTCATTCAACCGAAACCGACCAAATGAATGTGGTCAGTGAAGAGTCACTTTTCACCTCACCCTTAGAACGGATAACGTTTCCCGAAGAAGTGTCATCTGACGAACAACTTCGCGAAATCCTAAGTGTAGATGATCTACCATGGGAAGATCTCCATCACAGATCTTCGTTTTTACCTAAGGATGATGCATTTGAAAATGATTTTTCATCTATCTTTACCGCTGAATATGTCAAAGACGCTCAGGATCCAACGAAACATTCTGATTCAGAGTTGAATTTAGGGAATATTTCTCGTACTATTCCCATTGATATATCAGTGAAGCCCGGAATCGAGGAGAACATTCATATAGGTGCCGCATGTACTGAAGAAGAAATCCAAACTTACAAGGCCCTATTCCAAGAATTCCGCGACGTGTTTGCCTGGTCTTACGAGGAAATGCCAGGGATCGATCCTGCCATTGTTGTTCATGAAATCAAAACCTACCCGGATGCTAAACCCATTCGGCAACGGTTGCGTCAGATTCACCCTCGAAAAGCGGCTGCGATTAAAGCAGAAGTCGAAAAGCTGTTGAAAGCAGGTTTCATTTATCCGATCCCGTTAACGGATTGGGTATCGAATATTGTTCCCGTCAATAAAAAACAAGGAACAATAAGAATCTGTATCGACTATAGGGATATCAATCGAGCTTGTCCAAAAGACAACTATCCTACGCCTTATATCGATCAAATTATTGATGATTGTGCCGGAAGTGAGATGTTTTCCTTCATGGATGGTTTCTCAGGCTATAATCAAATCAATATTCTACCTGCCGACCAACCAAAAACGGCATTCATTTGTCCATGGGGGACATTTGCTTATTGCAAATTACCTTTTGGGCTTAAGAATGCCGGGGCTACTTTTCAACGGGCAATGTCTTATGCATTTCATGACATCAAGCACATTGTGCAACCCTATCTCGATGATTTGCCTGCTCATTCTTTACATCGAGCTGATCACCTTGTCCACCTACGAGCAATCTTTATGAGGTGTAGGCATTATCGAATTCGGTTGAATCCCCACAAGTGTGTTTTCTGTATAGAAACAGGTCGATTGCTGGGATTTGTTGTTTCAAAAGCCGGCATTCGCGTCGATCCCTCGAAAGTCGAGGCTATCATCAAATTGCCTCCTCCTTCGAGTTTGCGCCAACTCCAAAGTTTGCAAGGGAAAGCGAACTTTTTACGCCGATTCATCCCAAACTACGCCGAGGTCACTAAAGGTTTTACACGGTTGTTGAAACAGAACGCACAATTCTTTTGGGACGAGATTGCCCAACAATCTTTTGATGCATTAAAACACGCGTTGACCCATGCACCGTTATTGCATCCTCCCAACTACAACCAGGACTACTTCTTATACCTCGCAGCTTCGCATTCCACCATTGGAATGGTGTTAGTTCAAGAAGATGAATTCAAAGCAGAGCATGTGATATATTATCTTAGTAGAACCTTAAATCCCACTGAGTTAAAATATTCGCATGTGGAGAAATTGGCCCTGGCAGCCGTTCAAGCTGTCCAGCGTTTTCGTCATTACATTCTTCTCCGCAAAACTACAGTTATTTCGGATTGCAACCCTATGATTTATATTTTGACAAAACAACTGCTAGGGGGCAAGTACTCTAAATGGATTGTCATCCTGCAAGAGTTCGACTTGGAGTTCGAGAAGTCCAAGTCTAAGAAATCTTTAGTTTTTGCGGAATTGATGTGTGATTTCCCGAGTGCTGACACAGAGACTGTGGCAGACGAGTCCATTGCGGACGAATCTTTGTTTCTTATTAGCACTTTAGATCCGTGGTATGGGGATATAATCATCTATCTCCAAACCCAAACCTTTCGGCCTGAAGCTTCCAAGGAAGACCGTCGAAAAATTCGGTTTCGATCCCAGCAATACAGAATTATTGGAGATACACTTTATCGCCGGGGGGCAGACTTAGTTTTTCGACGTTGTTTAACTCACGAAGAGGCTGAGAGAGTTTTGAATGATTGTCACTCTGGAGCATGTGGCGGTCATATGTCTGGGTATGCCACAGCTCAGAAGGTGTTGCGCGCTGGCTATTTCTGGCCGTCTATGTTTAAAGATTGTATCCTTGCCGTCAGAAAATGCCACAACTGTCAAGTGTTTGATCGAAAGATGCGCGCTCCACCTGCTCCTCTCCACCCTATAATTGCCGCTGGTCCATTCGCCAAATGGGGTATTGACTTTATTACTTGTAACCCTCACTCGGCCGGGGGGCATGCGTATATCATCCTCGCGGTTGATTATTTTACAAAATGGGCCGAGGCGATGCCTACATTCGACGCAAGCGGCAAGACAGCTGCAGTTTTCGTATTCAATCATATCATAACTAGGTTTGGTGTCCCACAAGCAATCATTACTGACCATGGGAGCCATTTTCGAAACGTCATGATGACTGAGCTTACAAGCCAGCTTGGTTTGCGCCACGATAGCTCTACTCCTTATTATCCGCAAGCCAACGGTTTGGTTGAGTCAATCAACAAAGTTCTAGTCATCATGATTCGACGGATCATTGGTATCCATCGAACGAATTGGCATAACATGTTATTTTCGGCGCTATGGGCATATCGAACTTCAGTGAAAAATTCAACAGGTTTCACCCCTTTCCAGCTAGTTTATGGCTTAGAAGCTGTGTTACCTATTGAATGCGAAATCCCATCACTTCAAATGGCTGTCGAATTACTTCCAGCTACTTCCGAAGAGGAGAAACGGTTATTATACTTGGCTAAATTAGATGAGACTCGACGTGACGCTACTTTAGCTATCGAGACTCACGCGAAACGAATGAAAGCTCAGTACGATAAAAATGTAACCCCTCGAAGTTTTTCGGAAGGAGACCTAGTACTATTATATGATCAAGCTAACGATAAGCTAGGTGCCGGAAAATTCGTTCCCATGTGGCATGGGCCCTACATTGTAAAGCGAAAGCTAGCAAAAGGGGCTTATGAGTTAGTTGATTTTGATGGGGACTCTTTGGGTAAACCCAGAAATGGACTTTACCTAAAGAGGTATTATGCTTAAAATGATGGGTATGGAGAAATTTTTAGATAGGTTAGATTTCCTTTCTAGCTAGCAAGTGTGTTAGTTTAGTCAGTGTGCTTAGCTTAGCGAGTGTGGTTTTTCGTCATTATTCTGGCTTATCTTGGTTTTACTCTTGATATTGTAGATGTCGACGCCTCTCCAAACATACATTGGATTTGCTGATGGTGCTTGTCGTAGTACACGGAATATCTCTTCCGCAGCTTGGGTTATCTATTCGCCCTCTGACGAGTTAGTTTCTATGCATGGGGTAAGCCTCGGTCAAACAACGAATAACATTGCAGAATACAGTGCAGTGGTTGAATTATTATCCGAATCTATTTCATTTGGAATTCGACGTTTGATAGTGAGGTTAGATTCTGAACTTGTTGTATTACAGCTTAATAGAGTTTATGCCATTAGAAATCCTGTGTTATTAAGGTTGTTTTTGAGAGTGCGTCTCTTGGAACGTGAATTTGATTACATTGAATATCAACATATTCCAAGGTCTTTGAATACATTAGCAGATGCAATTGCTTCTCGAGTGTTGGACAGACATTTATAATAATCATGCAAGTAAATTTAAAAACATTTCATCATACATGTTAAACAAGATAAGCCGGTAATAGTGATATATATAGATAGAAGTGTGTCAAAAAATATATACATCGTCTTCGATCATAGGTTGAAAACACCTTATGATCGGCAAAATGATAGTACAAAAAGTCAAAAATGTCACATGTGACTACAAAAGTGACTAGTCAATCACTGGTGGTGCTCTCTGTACGACACCACTGCGCGGGCTACCTTACGCAAAAATCTCCTAAACGGTCCAGGGACCGCGACTACAAAACGCTGAAGCCTGATAGGAATGTCGTCCATAGTAGTCTCAGGTATGTCTGCCGTGAGACGCTCTAGATCATGCTCCAACTCAGCTAGTACGTCTGCAGCCGCGTCCTGTGGGGCCGGTACCGGTGCAGCTGGATGTAGTCTATCATAAGGCCGGAGGTTGGCTGGACGTTGGACGCTGTGGACCAACATCTGCATTTTGAAAAAGTTTTACTATTAGTTTTGAGACGATATATATAAAAAATACAAAAAATACATAATTAGGAAACTTGTGAAAATAAAAGTACCTCTGTCGTCCCATTGTTCTCCCTGTGGAAGAACCATGTCCGGATCACCTCTGAAATCCATTCCGGCATACGAAAAGTCCTGTATCACAAAAAGCTGGCCCTCTAACCAGTCAAAGTAACTATCTGAGAATCGAACCACTGCCGCACCCTCGTCAGGATGCCGGGCCATCACCGCAACCCATCGAATCAGCTTTGGCTGCCAAGGACCCAAGACATCAACAGTGAGTTGCTGAGGGATCAGCATTGGAACTCTCTCCAAGGCAAAGCTCACGACTATGGGCCCATATCCAAAAGTCTTTAGTCGTCCGTTCTTTGCCTTGGTCAGTTGACTCTTCATATGAGCCGACACAGCTTCACACCAGTTGAAAATGGTGCCTTGGTAACAGTCAATTGCCATCCGCATTTGGGATCCGGAAGCAATGTGCAAAGCGGCCGCGCCGAAAATCCTGGTGACCGTGAACGCAATGACTTTGAGTTCAGGCATAGTGATGTGTTTTATCTCTATGCCTTTTGAATGGTGAGCCCCACGTGTGCACCAATCCTCGCGGAGACTATCAAGGGATTGGCCACCCGGCCTAGTCCCCGCAAGATTGAGTTGCTCACCTCTGTTTGGCAAGCCAGTAAGAAAGTATACATCTGAGGGCTCTATCTCAAGCTGGTGCCCTCCTATGTAAAAGCATTGTTCTTGACGTTCCATCGCTCAACCAGCCATTCCAAGAATCTTACCTGGCCCCTCATGCCCGGTATGGTCCAATATTTGTATAACCCGCATGCTCTTAGGGCATCCAGAGAAGGTTGGTGATTTATTGCAGCTTCATCTTCCTCTACATGCTCTCTCTCTCTCCAGTCTAACATGGTTAATGCCCTGCATATCAAAAAAGGCAATTAGAAATTGATTTGAGGTTTTTTGGTGACTTTTTGGAGGAGTTGGGGTTTTGAAATGCGCACTTCTCGGAAGACGCACCCCAGCTTTGTAGCACAGGGCGTCCGGACGCAGCTGGCCTGAAGGCGGGCTGCGTCCCCCGACCGTTTTCCCGTATGAGAAAAAGTCGGGGGACGCAGGTCACCCGAAGGGCACCTGCGTCCGCCGAGAGGCGCATCCCAAAACCAAAACTTCCCCAAAAAAATGAAACTAAGACCAAAAAATTAATTTTAAACGGATAGAAATGCAGAGTAGGATGTGTAAAATACCTGGATGAAACGGCATTCGATTCCGACGGTCAAATTTTCCGCAGCGACCACGGGAAGTTTCTTGTCAAAAGCTCCTTTTTCAACCTCCAAAGTCAAACGGTAAAAATGACATGGTAAAAGGTCTTTTTATAGGTTTTTTGGGTGAGTTAGTTCATTTTTTACCATGAAAAGATGTTTTTCGACGTATTTTTGCCTATTTTAAACAGGTATGAGTAATGTGTTACTTTTGTACAGGACAAAAGGACTTCGAGGGAAATTGTCATTTTTCACAAAACAAAATATCAGAGTCATCTTTTAGGCCCTTTTCTGACTCCTAAAACATGAAAAAATCGCCGAGTGTTTCTTTTTCACTCGTTAAAACGGAATTAAAAGACGGTCCTCTTTTAGCTCTTTTCTGGCCGTAAAATCAAGAAAAGATTGTCGGGTTTTTGTCGTTTCAAACTCGATAAGGAAATAAAACGACGTGTCCTTGATCGCTTTTTACTTTTCAGATCGACGACACTATTATGAAAGTACTCCTTGGTCGCAAGATCAAGCGGTTCCCCCAGGTATTATTTTATACTTTTTCGGGCTTGAGGGACACAAATTTACGAAAAAGTTCAACATGGAGTTTCCTTAAGTTTTTTCAGACTCTCTAAAATTGAAAAACGCCGAGTTGTTCCTATACTGGGCTCGTTAAACTTTTACAGTAAAGGACCTGTTCAATTACAAACAGGAACGAACCACTCCTTCCTAGGGTTTGAATTTAAACTAGGTTGGACTCGTCCGAAGGATGAGCTTATAATCAAGCATATGTTATCCTCCTCAAGCTTGTTAAAAATAAAGAGGTACTTGCCAGAAATGGTGGGGGAAAAGAGAGAAGAATGAGCCTATTTGTTACCTTTTGTCTCAAAAGAAACTTTATTACCACTCTTGAACACGACACTTTTTATTCACCTGGGTTGGGAAATCTTTTACCTCACAGTTGACCAAATCACTTTGAAAGTCTTTAACCGGGTTCCGGGGATTAACTTTGAGTTATTCGTCACCAAGCCATCTGTCGTGTCGTTATGTGTTCAAGAGGTCTGCAAGCAAAACTTTCATCTACAAAATACTTGTCATCCATTTGACCATCCCTGAGTCAGTCCTTACAGCAACATTTCTTCAACTTGAACAATGATTTTGTGTTGCAGGCTTGCCTGCAACGGGTCGCTTTCTATCGACATCGACACATTATCTAGAAAGATGACTTAGAAATCGACAGTACCTTGAAGTCTGCATGCATCAATGGCAGGTTTCGCGCCTTTGACGTCAGTTTACATCATTGACTTTCGATCAAAGGATTCTGTGAAGTGTTCGACATCAAAACATCTATTCACATTTCACGGGTTGTGCTTGGTACTTTGAGAACCATTGACATTACTGGTGGTCTCTCTCACGCTTGTTAACAGTTTACATCATTGACTGGTAATCAAGTGGTTTCTAACATGTTCGACATCAAATCATTTAATCACATGTTTAGAATCGTACCAATTCGGGAAGTAGAAGTGAAGACCTTGGATCTAGTTTCTACCATCCAGGCTGCGAGGAGTTTTGTATTCATTATCTATGTAGACTAATCATAAACAGATGGCTGCGTCCATACTGTGTCTACAAAAGTCTATAAAAATGATGTACTGCAAGATCATTCCTGTATCAGAATAGTTAGTCCATTAGTTAAAGTTTTGAATCTGAGTATGGGAATGCCTACCTCAGTGATGATATAATCTTATCCATGTATTTTGTGTTGAAAATTTAAGGTTCCAACCAGGTCATCCACAAGACAATCCTTGAAATGATAAAGCGCTTCACCCTTCCTAGAATTACAAAACCCTAATTTATTCTAGGCTTCGCACTTTAGGGGGAAATCTGTTACACTAAAAAATGTCACCTTGACTACTTACAGTTAGTATGGCTCAAATCAACAGTCATGCTACCCTTTTTAGGCAAGTCTCATGCCTCTGTTATCCATCTCAAACTCAAAGAAGAGAGAAAGTCTTGTAAAAACTATGTTTATCTCTGGGGTCGCAGGTTCTCTCTAGCCTTACCTGCGGGGACGCTGACCATGTTCACAAAAACTGCGTCCATGGACGCTCTGTATGTTAAAGGACAGGTGCGTCCTTCTGTAAAAGGCAAAATGCGCGAGTTTTATCTTGAAAAAGTTACTTGTGGTTACTTCTAGAACATTCTAGAGGCCGGTTTGATGAAATGGATGCGCCTCCAGTTGGTTCATGTATCTCTATTAAGAGGGAACTTATCCCATCAATAAGGGAGCTATCCCACCCATAGAGGGGAATGATCCCATTGATAGTGGACCTGAATAACCTCTTTACAGCACTATAAATAAAGACATTGAGCCAGAAGGAGAGGAGGTTGGAGCTATACATTTTCTTTGGGTAAATGCTGCAGGATTTAGGTCTTCCATTAGAACCTTTGTGAGGAGAGATTGTCTTTACATGATTCTACTTGGAAGTGGGTGAGCTTTTTCAAAGTAGAGGAAAACCCTTGATGGACCCTGGGAGGAACTTGCACAACACCAAGGCCAGGTTGTAAGAGTTTCTTTGTTTTGTTATTAATACAAACTGGTTTATTTTTCTCAATAGCTTGTGTTAATGAGTTATTTCATGTGTTCCTTAGTCTGCATGTTGAATATATGTTTTATTATATGAAATGCAAGTGCTTGGTAATGGTTTGATTGTTTGTGGTTGCAGGGATTGATGTGAAGGAGGAGCTCATCCGGATCGACAAGAACGGACTTCAACAACAGCGTTTTGGAATAAGGTAAGCCTAAACACTTGTAGTTTTCATGTTGTAAAAGGTATATTTAGAGATAGATCACTCCATTTTGTCTTGTTTGTCATTAGAATGTCTTAGACTTCTAGGAAGGTCAGTCGTGTCCGCACCCTTGACAGTTCCGTGTGACACATTTAAACATATGTTTTCCATTTATTTCATTGTGTTTTCTTTTTTTCTTTTAACACTAGAAGTATGCAAAGGAGTTTATTGACAACATAAGATAAAATCATCAAGGTGTCATGAACTAGTCCTCCATTAACCAACTTATTCTTGTGACATTGTTACTACTTGGAAACTACTTATGGAAATGTGTCAATGTTTGTGATGACCTTAAACCCATTACTTGTCATAATAATTCATGTACCATCATTGTATCGAGTGCTACATCAAAGTCTCATTGATCAACAACCTATCGTAAGATGTTGTGCACTCTCCAACATTGAAAGTAGCCATTTAATAATCCTTTAATTTGGTCCCTCCTATCATGAATTGGGTATTATTTTGGATGAGATGGAAAACTAAATAATAGGCATGCTCAAATTGAGTAGAAATGGCTAGGTTTTGACCAGTTAATGGTCCACAATTTCCAGTTTCAATAATAACTTGTTAATGGTCCACAATTTCTAGTTTCAATGATAACTTTCTTATCTACTTTCCATGTAGTAGATAGAGGCTCCCATAGTTATCTTATATAGATATGAGCCTTTATGCCTATCTCTACGTGTCTCTAAATGGTTTGCCTAAAATCCTTTGATTAAGTATCTTTGTTATAAAAACTTACATTTTACTTATTTAAAGAACATGCAAAGCAAGAAGAAGAAGATCAATATCATAGCATCATCTCTTAGAAAGTGTAGCAAGAAAGCTCAATTTGACTTTTGCCTGAGTAAAATTGAGGTAAATCAAATTTTTGTTGAAATATGGCAACAAGAATATTCCAGTTTAATTTGTTCTTGAATTAAACTGTGAATTAAAATCGAATTTAGTCTTAACAACTACTTGGAAATAATTAATTAATTAATTTTAAATTAATTAGTTGGAGAAATTCAAGTTAGAATTCTTTTTGAAGTCCTGCAAGAGTTATCCCTTAAATTAAGGAGATAAGTTTAAGTTATATTTGAGTTGTAATTAGTTAACTCAATTTACTGAGTTAAGTCCAGTTAAATTAGTTCCACACTGTTTGAGGAACTAATAGTGAGTTAACAGTCAGTTGATGCATTAATGTACTCAACTAGTGCTACTCCAGTTAACTGAAGATTCCCTCATCAGAAACTCATGCATGTCTATTATGAGAAAGACCCAGTTGAGATTAATGTTCAAGGACAATGTAATATCAATTGCATGTGTTTTCTCATGGAGAAAACTCATGCATGTAGTCAAGGATTCATCCTTGAGGATTGTGTAGTTTTTAAGGCTTGTTTTTCCACTTGGTAATAGGAAAATCATCCACAAGGAACAACGCAAGAAAATAGTGTAGAAATTTTGAATAATATGACACATATTCAACAGAGATTATCCTGATCATACAATTTAAGCGGAACATGTATAATACATAATCTCCTCTACGTTGATCATCAAATTACAGAAGCAGAAACATCCACAGGCACACATAGAAGCATCAATCAAACTCATAAACACAGTATGTATCCCGGGGAAAGCATCTCGCTAAAAACCCCACACTATCTGTATATTATATTGATTGAATCATGTAACAATACAAAGCATAATACTTCTCACAAGTATCTCCACCTGTTACACACAATACAGCTCAGATTTGATCTCCAAATCTCTCCCGCTGCTTGCCTGCCTCCACTGCTCAAACCTGCTCGAGAATTGATGAGAATAGCTTCCCAAACTCGATTTTACACTGCAAAATAGTCACCCACACTATGTTGGACGTGAGAAACAGCTATAATATCATGAAGATACGTGAGCAAACTCATTGGCATACTCAATCCTTTGATTGTGCAAATCATCATGCACAGCTATAGTCACAACTGATAGCAATCTGATCCTCTAACACCTGTCCCTGCTGAACTGAACATGCACTGACATGCAACTGAGTTAACTGATGTATTATATAGTTGCATTATGAGTTAATAACTTGTGAATTAATTAATAACTAATTCACCCAACTCATCTCTAGTCTATTGATCAGTTAGACTAAATACAACCAGTTTAACAAAGCTAAACTGAACACAACTCCATCAACTGTACCTCCAGTCCACTAAACTCAACTCACTTGAGTTCTAACTGAAGTCATGCATGCAACAACTCAACTGACTCATAAGAAAAAAGAATTTCCTTCTGACAGCTGCATGTGCCACTTCCGTAGCTCAAACTAAAGTGCTCCAAGAGAATAAGATTAAGTTTATAGTCCAAATATTATTGTGAGATAATAATATTTGACTTTTCTATTTTTGACTTTGATCACTCACACTGTGATCACTCACACTGTAATCACTCACACTGTGATCACTCACACTTTCATCAAAAATAGAAGTCCATCTATTTTTCCCAACTTGATCAATCATCCATAGACATGATCCATATGTCTAAAAATAGACATAGTCTAAAAATAGACTTGCGCCAAAAATAGCCTGCGGGCCCACTTAGTGAAGGCGACTCTTTTCACTAAACTCGATCATCTTGTTGCACACTTTTCAACACTCCCTCTCAACAAGAAAGGCTTCCTCTCAAACCCGATCCTGTAACTCTGGAATGTTCTCCATGCAACACATTTGGCCGGTCCACTTGCTCTGTCATCAAAGTCTCTGACTGCTATTGCCTCTGTCAACTGAAACTATGCATCTCTGTGCTCTTCAGTATCTGACTGCTCTAGCCTCTGTCACTTTGATCTCTGACTGCATCTGTGCTGCTGCTGGTTCTATCTCCCAGCATTGCATCCGCACTGCACCTCCCAACTGACCTCCCTGTTGGGATAGAAACATCCTCTGATGCTGAAGCTCTACCTGCTGCTGGCAAGTGCTCCCTTTCTGACATCTGCGCTACTGCAACATCTCCATGCATCTCGCACCATTGCACACCTCTCTGTGCCACCTAACACTGTGCAAAACACTTGTGCCTCTCGCATTGCTACAGCCTGCTAGCTATGCGCTGTCCTGGGATTCCCTGCACTGTCGCTCTCTCTGCCACTCCATCCGCATCTGTCTCTACCCAATCAGTCAGTTCCTGCTACTACACATCGGGGCTCCCGTAGCAAGGTCTCATCCAAGAGGTTGGGTACCTAAAGGATCTTGCCCCTCCTCCTTGGGACAATCAATCCACATCACCCCACCTCCTACCTGGAGGTATGGATGCATGCGATCCCTCAGCCCACTTGGCTTGAAGTTTCCCCCTACTGGAGGTCTCTGGATGAGTAGATGTCTCTTCTCGATCTCCTCTCAGCTTCCCCTGTTGAGGCTCCTCCACAATCTCCTGAAGCTGCTGCATCAATCGTGGCTCCTCCACAATCGTCTGAGACTTCTTCTGGCTCTGCATGTTGAGAGGTAATATACGCTCCCTCTCAACCACCAAGTCTCCATCAGTTGCCTTGCTGCTCAAGGCTTTGCATGCATCTTGAACCTCAAGAGCATATAGGTTCCTGACCCATGAACCAATATCATGAAAATGAAAGCATCTCACCTTCGATTTGTCAACATTCTTCCCATCACTGGAAGAACAAGATTCGAAAAGAGAAACCTTCTCCTTCCCCTTCTTCACCTTACTCGCTAAAGCACAGTTCTCCTCATCCTGCATGGATGAAGAACTGTCTTTGGTGCTCCGTCTAATCTCCTCCTGCATCAAATCCGACCATGGTCGTTCCCAATTTGGCAGTTTCTCCCTTCCATTCACCGAGTCCTGGTAGCTATGCCAACTCTTAGGAAGGTCAAGGAGTGCTAGACTCACCATCCTCATCCTCAACAATAACCCCCACACTTTCCAGCTCATCTAGACACTGAGTGAACCTCGTGAGATACTGGGGCATACTATCTCCATTCTCGAACTGAATGTTTCTGAGTTTTATCTCTTGCTTTGGAATTAAATTCAAATTCCACCAGCACAAAACTCAACCGCTTCCGATCTAGAATTCGTGAGAACAAATTATTTCGTGTACAGAGATTGACTGTATGGGCTTTTACCGGATATTTCACCTTCCAAAGGAAGGATGAATCCAGAGGCTACCTGGCCCGATTACAGACTCTGCCTGAAGAAATAAAATGTAAACACTTTCTGAATAATATATCTGATGATCAATCCTCGCTTGATATCCTGTAAAAATCTCTTCTACAAATCAAGCAGCTCTGATACCATGTAGAAATTTTTTCTACAAATCATCTAGCTCCGATACCATGTAGAAATTTTGAATAATATGACACATATTCAACAGAGATTATCCCGATCATACAATTTAAGCGGAACATGTATAATACATAATCTCCTCTACGTTGATCATCAAATTACAGAAGCAGAAACATCCACAGGCACACATAGAAGCATCAATCAAACTCATAAACACAGTATGTATCCCGGGGAAAGCATCTCGCTAAAAACCCCACACTATCTGTATATTATATTGATTGAATCATGTAACAATACAAAGCATAATACTTCTCACAAGTATCTCCACCTGTTACACACAATACAGCTCAGATTTGATCTCCAAATCTCTCCTGCTGCTTGCCTGCCTCCACTGCTCAAACCTGCTCGAGAACTGATGAGAATAGCTTCCCAAACTCGATTTTACACTGCAAAATAGTCACCCACACTATGTTTGACGTGAGCAACAGCTATAATATCATGAAGATACGTGAGCAAACTCATTGGCATACTCAATCCTTTGATTGTGCAAATCATCATGCACAGCTATAGTCACAACTGATAGCAATATGATCCTCTAACACCTGTCCCTGCTGAACTGAACATGCACTGACATGCAACTGAGTTAACTGATGTATTCTATAGTTTCATTATGAGTTAATAACTTGTGAATTAATTATTAACTAATTCACCCAACTCATCTCTAGTCTATTGATCAGTTAGACTAAATACAACCAGTTTAACAAAGCTAAACTGAACACAACTCCATCAACTGTACCTCCAGTCCACTAAACTCAACTCACTTGAGTTCTAACTGAAGTCATGCATGCAACAACTCAACTGACTCATAAGAAAAAAGAATTTCCTTCTGACAGCTGCATGTGCCACTTCCGTAGCTCAAACTGAAGTGCTCCAAGAGAATAAGATTAAGTTTATAGTCCAAATATTATTGTGAGATAATAATATTTGACTTTTCTATTTTTGACTTTGATCACTCACACTGTGATCACTCACACTGTAATCACTCACACTGTGATCACTCACACTTTCATCAAAAATACAAGTCCATCTATTTTTCCCAACTTGATCAATCATCCATAGACATGATCCATATGTCTAAAAATAGACATAGTCTAAAAATAGACTTGCGCCAAAAATAGCCTGCGGGCCCACTTAGTGAAGGCGACTCTTTTCACTAAGCTCCATCATCTTGTTGCACTCTCAACAAGAATTTCTTGTTGCACACTTTTCAACAAATAGGAGCTTGGAGGGCAGAGAGGAAGGTTGGAGAGAAGCAAAGATTTCTTGTGAGCATCTATTAGGATTGTACTGAGAGCTGGCTAGCTACGAGAGCTAAGGCTTTGTATAATTCCTAACATGTATGATAATACAATAGTGTGGGGTTTTTAGCTGAGGCTTTCCCTAAAGTATTTTCATGTGTATTGTGCCATTGATTCTTCTTATTCTGGTTATATTGTTCATCTTGATCTTTAAGCTTCCGCAAATTGATAGTAGAAGTAGGTTATACTATTCTACTTTGATTTATGTTGCATTATCAGGTTAACCTATCACATTTTTTCTACATGGTATCAAATCTGTGAACACTATACTGAGAAGAGAATTCGAAGCTTGAAGTTTAGGGTTGCAGGTGAAAATAAAATTCATATCATACTTGAAGGTTGGCCAATGGCGTTCTATGGCTTGAAACTCGAGTATGCCTTGGAAGGTAGCCCGAATTACATAGCATGGAATGATAGAATGGAGGCTGTATTAGAAGACAATGGCTTGAAGGAATTCATTGATCAAGAAATCCCAAAGCCAGCTTCAACTAATGCACAAGAGTTGGCTGAGTGGAAGAAGTGTGAGGCAAAGGCGAGATAGATCATCCTCGAGGGAGTTCAAGATCATATTGTCTCGAGTCTCCATGGGAAGGATACTCCATTTTCAATGTTGACGACATTGAAGGACCTCTACCAGAATAGTAGAGAGCAGAGGAAATTGGCGCTCAAGGATAAGCTTCGAAGAATCAAGATGGAGAAGGGTGATACTATTTCCATATATTTGAACAAGCTCACCCCCTACAGAGATGAGCTTGGCAGTGTGGGAATTACTACTGCCGATTATGATATGGTGAGCCTCGCTCTCCTTGGCCTTCCAAAGAGTTGGAATAGCTTCTAGGACTCTATGAATGGAGGGGAGAAACTGCCGGATTAGGAATGAATGTGGTCAGATCTTATGCAGGAGGAGATCAAGAGGAGCACACGAGATGGTTCTTCATCCAAGAATGATGATGAATAAAATCTAGCCCTAGCAAGTAAGGCAACGAAAGGGATGTAGCACTGAAAATTGTCACCTTGACATTTTTCTATCTATGTGAGTTCATTACCACTCATACTTTCCTCCTTGCAAGTATAAAACATTAGTTCCTCATATCAAGCCTTGAAAATAAGAGAAAAGCTCTCAAAAGTTTGTAAAACTCTGGTTCTGCACTCTCTCTATGTCTTACCTGCGGTCTCGCACCTAATGGTCATGTCTCCTACGCACCTGACCACACTGTCTTTGTGTTAAAGGTGCGGACTCCTGTAAAAGTTAAAAAGGTGCAAGTATACTTTGAAAAATTCACTTTCATTTATTTCTAGAAGCTTCTGGAAGGAATCTTAAGGTGGCAAGTTCGCTCTTTTAAGGTTCATGTATCCCATACCTTAAGGAGCTAACCCCTTGATGTGAGGAGCTTATCCCTTTGAAGGAGGATTCTATCCCTTCATAGGTGGACCTGTAACCTCCTCCTCTGCACTATAAAAAGAAGCATTGGGCTAGTTACTTTGGAGTTAGAAGCTTACTATTTTTTGAGGGAAAATGCTGTTGGAACTTAGTCTTCTTTAGTTGAGTTTTTATGAGGAGAGATTACATACCTCTATGAATCTCATTTGGAAGAGTGCAAGACTTGTCAAAGTAAAGGAAATTCCTATTTCGGACCCCAGGAAGAACTTGTTCAACATCAAGGCTGAAAAGGTTATAAGGTTCTTCTACTATTCAAAGTTAATACAAATATATTTGTTTTTCTCAATAAGCTGTTAATTCATGGTTTATTTTATGGATTCCTTGATCACCATAATAGACATGATTCATAATATTCACTATGTAGGTGCTATTTAATGTTTTCTTGTTTGTGATTGCAGGTCTTCAAAGATAACTCTTTCGAATGACTGGAGGATGACTACTACGAACAAGCATTGGATATAAGGTAGGATCTTAGCACCTTTGTAGTATTTACTTATAAATTGCTTATGTCTAGAGAAAGATAGGTTTGTTTATCTGTTTGTTGCTAGACTATCTTCTGATACTAGGGAGATCGGCATTGTTTGCAAGATCGATTTATCCGACCAACAAATTGGCGACTCCACTAGGGAAGGTTTTTAATTTTTGGTTTTCCTTTGTTTTGACTTGAGAAAATTGTTTTTCTGGTTTTTGATTAATATATACTGGCCTGGGTAGTTTTCAAAAATATCAAAGTATTTTTGTTTTTTTTTGAAGTTTTCTAGGGACTGCACTTTGTCTTCACAGACAGAGCGGACATATCCACACTTTCCTTGAGTAAACAGTGCAGGACCGCACCTGTTGCTTCTGGAGCCTGCGGACCCTGTTAATTTTTTTAAAAACCTCAGATATATTCTTCCAGTTAAGTTTAGGTTTGATTTAGGATTCTTAGATTCTACCCAGATCTATACTTTTCCTATCAAAAATCTCTTGTGAGTGAGTACCGATAGTATTTTTGTTTTGAATGATTTTCTAGAAGTTTTGCATGCTAGGAGTGGTTTTCACTTTGTCTCTGTAGTGACTCAAAGATCAGAAGCTTGAGAAACCTTAGATCACCCTGGTGTCTGTTCGTCTTCTTGATGAATCTAACTTGGTTGTGAAATCTATCCTTTGTGAGAAATAGATTTAGTTTTCTTGTTGCAAATCATTGAACAAACTTTGTTATAAGTTCTGAATTTCATTTTTACAAAAGAAAACATATTTGGATGTTTTTTGATTGATTTGTTATTCTGTGCAAATGAACCCTTAGTTTACTGAACAACTAAGCAAAACGTCCTAAAAAAGAATTGAAGCTTTTATTCAAATTAGATTTTTAAAGTTTTTAGATCTCAAAATTAGTTTTTGTAGTTTTGAGTGTTTTTCTAGAACTTGTAGATCTCTTTTGAAGCAAATTGTTTTTTGTAGTTTCAAGTTTTGAAAAGGGAAAGGGATTTATTGTGAGCATTAATTATTAGTCTCGTTTTGAGTTATTATTAAAAAGACAAAAATATTTTCTTTCCATTTCTATGTTGAAAGAAAGAATTGTTTCTTAAAGAATTGCATTCTCGAACTCTTTCTTTTAGCTAGAGTTTCACTGAAAGAAAATGAATTGCTTATCATTTTAGGTGCATTTTTTTTAGTGTGTTTGGAGTCGAGTCTTCACACCATCAAAGTTTCATTTCCATACCTATCGACTTAAAGAACAACCCATAAAAGCAACGCTTAATTAAAATTGATCTAGTAATTTTTTCTATTTCTAGGGCTCTTATCACCAATATAGCTTAGGCTAGTATCTTGGAGTAGGGAGTAATTAACTCTCCAAGATAGTAAAAACAAACAAGTAGATACATCTTGCAGTAGGAAATAAATCCAATTGTAATTGATACATTCTGGGAAGCTTCTCTTAAAGGAGTCAATCATGAGATCATGTCCGAACCTTTAAGACAATCAATTATGTTTCATTGGGAAATATAGAAGATCTACGCGTATTATAAATGGTAAACATCGGATTAACAATTGTCGAGGAGCCTGAGGTCGCTTGTTTGTAAACATCGGATTGACCATGTTGAGGAACCTTCAAGGGGATTTAGCTTTGTTACTTTTTCCTTGTGCATAAATTGGATCATAGACTGTTCCCCCAGTTGTATTTTTACTGTTGGTAACCTTAGTGTCCATAAACTTAAGATTATTTCCTAAGGTGACGGTGAAGGAAGGATCTCACTGTACCTGGAGCAGACGTCGACTATCCTCACTTGGACTCTCTAGGGGGTTCTCTTCACTCGAGATGGTTTTGTGAAGAAACTTGTGCCAGTCTGTTTCATTAAGCAGGTTGTCGGGGTAACTGTTCCAACTGCCCTTTCTGTATTAAACTTCTACTAAGTTGATTTCATCACCAACTAGTGTTTTTATTACGGGAAGTTACTGTTTGTGAATGGTTTGAACTCTTAGATTTTTTAGGCATGTGATTCAACTGTTTGTTTCTTTAGAGACTTTAGGTGTTTTTATTGAAATTTTCTTTGTTTGCATGTGATTAATTAATATTTAATCGTGGCCGAATTACCGAGACAATCTCGTAGACTTCAGGGGAAACCTCCTGAGTAAAACCCGGGTCTTAGTTTTTCACCACCTCGAATTCCTTTTCATCCTACACCAAGAGGTTATTATCCTTCATCGATCATGTCAAGACAGTCATCTATGTTTTCCCAATCACCGGAAACATTTTTATATGACGGTCCTTCTGTTCCTTCGGGGTACCAGTCACTCACTGGTACTTTTTTAGGAGCAACTCCTCGACCGACTGAACATGAGTTATCATCTGGTTCTAATGGAACTCAAACATTGAATGCAGAAAAAATCCTTATGAAGTCTAGTTGTATTCCAAATCCTCAACCACAAGGTATTCAGTTACCGCCTGGGGGGCAACCTCAAGGTAGTCAATTCCTGTCTGGGGGGCAACCTTAAGGTATTCAGTTACCGCATGGGGGGAAACCTCAATGTAGTCAGTTACCCCCTGGGGGGCAACTCCAAGGTAGTCAGTTTCCACCTGGAGGGCTACCTCAAGATTTTCAACCTTTAGGACAGTACATACCCCAAGGTCAATCCCAGATTCAGTTCGTGCCTTAGGGTTATCAACCTCAAGGTCAGTACCCAACTCAAGGTTTCCAACCGCCTTCTGGTCAATCATTTCTACAAGGAGCTAGAAATGTACCACTTAATTATCAGCCCTACGTTCAACGAGGTTATGGTCCTCCATATGCACAACCTTTTATGGGCCCATACCCCGGAATGAACATGGTGTGGAATTCGTCTCAAACTCAACAGACTATGCAACCTAATGTGCAATTATCTAATCAACCTTAATAGCCTTTGGTTTCTGGTCCAACCGAGCAACCTATCCAACCTACTGTTCAAACCCCTACACCTGGTTTAGTTCAGCAGCCTAGGCCTAGCACACCTTAGACTCCGCCTCAAACTGCTGCAACTACTGCAACTTTTTTTCAACCTACCACACCTGTTTCTGCAGTATCTATAGCTCCGGTTTCTACTATCCCTGCATTAGTGCAAACTCCTCAAGTCTCTGTGCCACAGTCAGGACCTATAGTTCAGACTTCGGTCCAGATGCCTGCCGGACAAGCTGTTACAAGTATGATTGCCATAAGTCAACTACAATTCACCTATCAACCATACCAGCGACAATATCAATTCAGTCCTTCTGTACAAAACCCAGTTTATTAGTATCAACCGTATCCTGGCTATACTAATCAGCAGCCTCAACAACCTCAGTTTGGTCTGGTTAATCCTAGTTTTCTAGGAGTTATAACATTCCTAATGCAAATCCAATTCCAGGTTATCCTAGATATCCTCCTCTTGGAACTGGTCTCATTACTCAAGGTTTTCACGACCCTAACCGTCAATTACCATTTATTGCAACTTTGGATTTACTTGATTTGTCACGCCTTACAAATGATCCAATTTACTATCTTCCGTATTGGCCACCAATGCCTAGCAAGTTGCCCAGTGATATCCCGAAATTTGAGGGTAAGTCAGGAGAGGATCCATCAAATCATGTTATGACTTATCACCTTTGGTGTGCATCTAATTCAATCATTGTTGCTTCAATTCGATTGCGTCTTTTTCAATGAACTCTTATTGGTATTGCCGCCAAATGGTATGTTGGGTTGTGTTATATTCTTTCCATGACTAGCCCATGTAGTTAACTGGGGGTTAGAGGGGGGGAGGTCATAGGGGGTTTGAGGGGCACCCGTAACCGCACTTTATGGGTTTTGGGGCAGCGCCCTGGAAAATTTTGGTTTTGGACCCTATGTTAGGTTGGGCGGACCCACCTATGGTTTTGTGCATGATTTTTGCACATGTTTTTTGGATGCAATGGTTTTTCGGTCCATGGTATTGGATGCTTCGGCATGTATAAATATGTATTGTAACATTGAAAGGAAAATAATGAAAAATCAATCTGGTAGTCCCGGTTTTGGGATCCAGGGGAAAATCTCTGTGTATATGTGTTTTATGTGTTATTCTCTCGCATTGTTTATTTTTTGTGTTTTAGAATTCGTATGTAGATAATTTCTGTACGGGGTTAAAACCTACATTTGGTATCAGAGAAGTTTTGGCTTCAATGGGACGCCTTTGTTGCTGAGGGGTTTCGCTTGGGCCTGTGGTAGATGCTGTTCAGTGGGAGTGTTACATAGCGATTTGTCACCATTTGTCACCGTCCCTATTACCCCTCACCCGCACATTGGAGGACTCATTCCGGGACCTGTGAGAAGTGACATGACCTGAAACCACTTGCATCATATTCCTCCAAGTATGAGCTTCATTTGCCCTAAAGACATCTCCTGCAAAATACCCATGAAAACAACTCTTTTTGCATTAGCGCGGGTCCACAGTTCACTGCCTGCGCCAATGAGGGAAATCCTCTAAAAAGGGCGCGCTGTTGGCGCTCTGTTCCAGAGCCACACTCGCGCCAACCGAATTGAGTAAAGTTTTTAACCAACAAGCTTCCGAAGGTTCTCTTCAACCCATTCACCAACTGAATCTATGTTGAGCTAGGATGGTTTGGCTTTGAATCTCCATAGAAAGGAAAGTGGTTTGCCACCTTTCATGGAAGTTTCCAAGTGATAAAGCCAATCCCATGAATATTGTGGTTGATCCTATCTCTTTCTTCTCTATCTATAAAAGCTTGCCTATATGCCTTGAGCAAGCTAGTTACAGTAGTTCTAGTTCCAGCATAGTGATAGAGAGTTTGAAGCTGCAAGAGCCTTCTTTCCACCCATAAGGCCAAATCTAACTAAGGAGATTCTTGTCACCCAAAGAGAGAGAGGCTTGTTCCTCATCCAAACAAGCTTTGCAAGACTTCTGTAGCTGACTACCTAGCCAAAAGAGGATTTTACGTCAGAACAATGGTTGTATTCTTCTTTGTTATTTATTAATAATAGATGACTATCATTATGGTTCCACTCTCATTGTCTTATGTTTGATGTTGAGTTATATCTTTTCTGACTGATATATAATTGCATCTACTAGATTTTATGCTTGTATTCGTGTTTTTCTTTGCATGTGTAGGTGTCCAATCACGGAGATCGTGGGGATTGTGACCGGCCGAGGCAAAGGAACGAGGGCGACATCTCTTCTACGAACACTAGCGTTGGAATCCAAGTAGGTTCTCAACATCCACTTTTTATTTGCAATTAGGAACTTGCGTGATAGCATTGTGTGATTGTTGCTAGACCCGGTCTGGGCTAGTAGGGATCATCTCTGTCCGCAGAGAGGATTTACCTCCACAGCAAATTGGCGACTCCACTAGGGAATTCTTGTCTCTTTGGTTTCTCATTTGATTGCTTAAATAGCTTTCTGGGTTGGATTTCCCGCTGTTTCTTGCTCCCTGGTTTGCCTAGATACTGTTTTCAAGCCCTGGGTTGCTTGCTTTTGTTTTTGACTTAGAAAACTCGATTAGCGCGCTTTTTAGCCTTACAGTCGCGCCAATTGGCGCAATTTTCTCAAAGACACCCACGCCAATCCCATAAAAGCGCGAGTTGCAGCCTGACAGTCGCGCCAGGCCTGTCAACTTTTCCAGTTTGCTTGTTTGCAAGCTCTCTGAGCTTGGATTTATATTTTGTTGTGTCTTTTTCAATTATTGGAGTGTGTTTGATCCTTGTTTGACTGGTTTTCGACCTTCATCCTTCGGGTGTTTGCCTTTTTCTATCGATTTCACATTTTAGCCCTAGGGCATCTAGTGGCTTTGTGCGTCGAGCCTTCCGTAGGAGTCTTGGGTTCTTTGATCGTCCAGTCGACTTTGTGATTACTTTTTGCACTTGCACAGTAGTTGTCAAAGCCTTTGTTGGTATTCAAGTGATTTGCTCCTCTTCCGCTTGGATTTCATTTGACTTCGTTTAGGCTTAGATTACATAGCCCGTACAGGTCTTTGTGCTTTCTTCTTGGTTTGAAGGGCTGTTTTGGTGTTTTGGGGCTTCGATTGTGTGCTCATTGAGTGAAATTGGTTTTTTTTACTCGGCGTTACTATCTCTCAAAATTTGTTTAGTGCACTTTTCCATTGAAAAGAAAACAAACAATCTCTTTTGCGTTGCATTAGTTAATTGAAATTAGAATCTTTTCATTGATTACGCGATCTAAAACAAAGAAAAGTTTCATTTATTTGTCATTAGCTGCATTAGAGTGCTTCTTGATTGTTTGTGGTCATTTTGTTTGAAAAATTCTCAACTCTCTCGTAGTTAGTATTCATCGAACGAAATGATATTCTTTGGCATATAGTTTGCATTTAAGGAATTGTGAGAGATTACATACGGTAGGACCTGGAAATTGAAACTTAACCAAAGATCAACCATAAAATGAACTTAAAAACACATTGGAACATAATGCTCACTAATTAGAGGTCTAGGCTAGAGACGTGCTCCGGCGTCGTTAAACCTAGTCACTATTGTTTCACACTACGGTTGGGTGATTCCTCCTTTTGTGACTCGATAGTGGTCTAGCACGGACTCGAGCTCCCACGTACCATCGCGTATATAAGGGAGACCCCACTAGGTTATCATCCTTTATCCACAGGAAGCTGTGTCTGTCGCCTTACAAGCCGTAACGCACCAAACACAACATTCGGGAAGATTGACTGCCGTACGGGAAGTCCTTGGTTTTCATATGACTCCCAAGGTGTATATGCAGTTTTATGGATTTGTTTGGTAAACCCTTTGCCTAGTCTCTCCAGAGTAGTCACTTTTGATCCTTTTCAGACTCCTTAAAAGAAAAGTCTCACTTGAGCAGTTTGTCACTTCGGGCTCACAAAACATTCGAAGGCGACTAGAGTCACCTTTTTGTCCTTTTGTCGACTCTTAAAACATGAAAAGGTCAAGTTGTGTCTATGCGTCTTAAAATTTATTTGGCCACGATTGACGTTTATCATCCTGGCTGAGCCATCTACTCCTGTTCCAAGTGATCAAGGGTCTCCGTCTTCTGTTGCTCCTGAGGTGCCGGTTGTGAGTGATACTCTTCCTGTTATCCCGAGTATCCAACCGATCAACTCTCGTGCCCCGAGCGACGAGGATTACGAAGTCGATTGGAACCCCATCTGGGAGCCTGACGAGGACGATATTCCTGTCACCCCCCCTGGTGTTTCGTCTCCAATGTCTACCTCTCACATGAATGAGACATCTCCTAGAGTAAGCGAGACACCTGTGTTGTCGAATATCAACATTCCCATCCCAGCTACTTCTCCGCTCCCCCCACGCTACCAATCGTTGAGGGATAGGGTAAGTGCCAGGATCCCTGCTTCGACTATGTGGGACCCCCATATCACTCCCACCACGGGATCTTTTGTTTCACAAGTCCACACTACACCTGTCACTTCAGTTCCGACAAATCCAACTGTTTGTATAGCACATTCAAATCCGGTTGTTAGTGCCATCACGACGTCTTCAGCTTTGAACACTGGTGCTGGTCCCCCTCACAGTCAATTGAGCAGCGGCCAACCGACACACACACCTAGAGTTATCCACCCTGCACAAAGTGCACCACCCTCTTCTGGTCCCGTCCCAGGAGGGGGGCCATATGATGCCTATGGACAAGCTGTTCAGGATCCGAATGCGCAAGGTCCATTCTATTATTACGATTCTGCTGGTCAATACCTTCAGCTTTCTCAACCCTTGCCTACTCAACCTATTGTTGAGGTTTCGGTACCATTATCCGTTACTTGGAACGCCACCACTTTCCATGGGGGCCAAGTAAGGCCTGCACAGCCTCAGGGACCGCCTAACCAAGGCCAACCATCTTATGTGCAAACCCCTCAAGGGCAGCAATATTATGGCCAGTCTTACCCAGGACAACCTGGGGGCCTACAAGGACAACCCTATCAGGGACAACCTTTGGCTACTGGTGGTCCATATTTTACTTATCTGACCCAACCTTCTGGTTACCCAGGGCAACCTGGTATCCAGCAAGGCTACCCATCTGGACAACCAGGACAACCTTACATCCAACAAGGCCAACCTGGTATCCAGTAGGGTTATCCCTCTGGACAAGCTGGACAAACTTATATTCCACAAGGTCAACCAGCAGTCCAACAGGTGTATCCTTTTGGGCAAAGGGGGCAGCCTTACGTATAGCAGGGCCAACCCACTGCTCATTCTAGTCATCCTACTGGACAAGCGGGTCAACCTTCTGCACAGCAAGGCCAACCCACTGCCCAGCCTAGTCATCCTTCTGGACAGGCCAGCCAACCTCAAGGTCAGCCGGTCGTCCAGCTTGCTCAACCATCTGTTTCGCAAGGACAACCCTCGGTTGCTCAAGGACAACCTGGTACCCAGCAAGCTCATCCTTCTGGGCAAACGGGCTCGTCCCAAACCCAACCAGGCCAACCTTCCGGCCAGATGGTCCAAGATCAACCTGTTCAAGGACATCCTTCTGGGCCCCAAACTCAAATTGGTTATCAAATGCAAGGTGTGCCACAACCCAACCTTCCTACCAAGCGCAGCCTTCTTATCAGGCTCAGTATGGAGCTCAGCAATCGTATGGGTACCAGCAACCCTAGGGGCAAACTCAATTTACCCTTATCAAAATTATCAACAAATGCAGGTCGCTCCTTACCAGAATTATCAGCAATAATATGTTGCACCTGCCGGTCAAGTTGCTAATCCATGGGGTGCTGGGGGGAAGACCCAGGGTCAACTGTCTGCTTATGGACATAATCCTTATGGACAAAATTCATATAGACAGAATCCTTATGGACATAACTCCTATGGGCAAAATCCCTATGGGCAGAACCCTTATGGGCAGGCCCATCCGGACAAAGTCCATGGGCGCAACCACCACTTGGTTGGAACCATGGTACTACCTCTCTTCCAAAGCCACAAATGTCCTTTAATCCTCAGTTGCCTTTCTTAGCGACGTTGGAACTCCCAGATGTGTCCAAGTTGACAAATGACCCCATTCTTCATAATCCATATTGGCCACCAGTTCCAACTAAGATACCCGGTGATTCCCCGAAATTCGATGGCAAAGCTGGTGAGGACCCTCAAGCCCATGTCATGACCTATCACCTTTGGTGCTCATCCAAATCATGGCTTGATAACTCCATCCGGCTCCGCCTCTTCCAAAGGACTCTCACCGGCTCGGCCGTTAAGTGGTATATTGAGTTGAATCGTGGAACATTTCAAGCTTTCAACTCGCTAGCTATGGCATTCTTAACTCATTTTCAGTTACCCATTCGGTATGAGACAGAGACACATCTCCTTACATCTCTTAAACAGGACACGGCCACACATATATCCGATCATATACATGAATGGAGATGGCGTCTTCGCTTAATCAAATTTTGGATTCCTGATCAGCTCCTAACCGATTGGTTCGCGACTTCCTTTGTCCCTGTTTAGTCAATTTAGTGTTCCTAAATTGATGTCATTAATTGTCAACCCAGGGCTCGTAAGCTGATGAAGTGAAGGTGTACTATATGTACTTAAGCAACTTTCTTAGAGCTTTTGTCGTTTGGGGGTGTTTTTTATGGTTAACTTATCTTCCTAAGATGGAGTGATGATTATAGACATATGAGTGCAAGTGTGTGAAAAGTGAGTTCTATATGAGTGAAAGTGTGTGTGATTGGTGATTCTAATTACTTGCTGAATTTGTAAAGGAAAAGAACTTGAAAGAAATGAATAAATTGAAATGACTTGAAAGTAAATGACCACGTTCTAATGGCATTAGTCTCTATCCATATTGCTGCAAATAAAAGAAACAAGAAAATCACTTCAAGGATTGATGATAATGATTATCTCCTCCTAACTCCCTGCTTCTACCACATAGTACTGCGTAAAACACGATTAGGAGGTAGCTGAAGACAAATCCAAGAATTGATAAAATCTCTAATTGACAAATTGTAACACTACTAAGCCTTTTCCATCATACTGCTTCCTACATATGTGATTATGTGTAACAAGTGGAAAAAGTATTAGTGCCACAAGCCAAGACTACTCAAAGAAAAGCTGCAATTAATTAGTGTTCTGTTCTCTTGAAAGATAAGCCATTCATGATAAAGAGAGCATAAATTAGTTAGCATCCAACTTGTAAAACTAAGCTAAAACTAATCTAGAAAACAGAGTAAAAAGGGCAGCATTATGAACAAGACAACTGCAACTACCATTAGATATTAAAGCAAACACAACAAACTCAATCCCGGGTGAAAACCTGCAAAGAAGTAAATCTGATCAGTGAAAATAAAGGCTGCAGCAATGAAAAGAAATCAAGTTGTACATAACTCAAGGAAGGAAATTCTGTTTGTAAAATAAAGAAATTCCGGAAGTATAAACATAAAAATACTTTACAAGGCTAATACGAACAGGGGCCCTCCATTCATATTATCCATAGAAAACTCAGATGCTCTAGAACTTCAAAACAACACTGTTTCCATTACTTTATATGCAGAAATACATAGTCAAAAAGTGCTGGAACAGCTCTTATAAAAACAGAGTTCAAGAACGTGCCAAAATTCTCACAAGTACATACACTACAGCATCTAAAAGTTAACATAAGAGTACGCAGACGCAAATATATATAGGCATCTGCAAGATGGCCTAATACGTAAACATAAAAACAGAAAATAAACTGACTGTCATGCGTATTAAAGGTGCAGTTAACACGTCATAGGCTTCGTGGTCAAGCTGGAGGTCCTGGTCGATATGGGCAATGAATCCAGCATTAGATCATGTCCCCCACGGCTTTCAAAACACGGACAAGTCACCTTTTCCACCGACGTGATCAAACAGCTTACGTATCAACGTTAAGCTGCCTTTATTTGACCGTAACTTGACCCCCTTTGACCGGAGGTACAAATGACATGGCTGGCTGAACTGATGGCACAGGAAACTCGAGCACGTATATTCCAACATGCCCACGTGGCTCGTTCTGCAAAATAGCACGTGGAACCTTGAGATCAACAAAATGGTTGCGGGATCATCAGATGGCTGCGGAATCAGCAGATGGCTGCGGAATCAGCAGATAGCTGCGGAATGCCTGTAAGTGTGTCAAAAACTAAACAAAACAATTACCCATTAGCAAAGCTCACTTGATCATGTTTAATGACAACTAATGTAATAATCTGGGTGGAAAATGAGGCAAAAGAGAGAGGAAAGTGATGAAAACAGTAGGTAATGATGGATGATAAGGTGTAAAGTAGGGACTCTACATACCCCCACTACGAGGGCATTGCATGTCCTCATGCAAAAATACTGATCAATCAACCTGCTGTGATGCCTCTGCCAAGACATCCAATCTCCTCTTCTTTCTCTGTGTAGACACATTTACCCTTGGCTTCTTTACTAAGCATCTGAACTTTAGGTTGATCAAGGCTCTGTTTAGCTTTTTGCATCTCTTCCTTAACTTTTTGTTATTTCTTTGCCACAGGCCCAAATGTAACATGGTGTTATCATGAATCATCTTATCCAATTTGGCTTGCTCTTTCAACTTTTCATTTTCCTGCATGATATGTCGATTTAGAACCTAAATCTCAAAAATTTCATGTTTCAAGGAGTGGACTTGTTGTTCTAAAGGCTGAACATTACTTGGGCCAGCGGCTACTTGCTCCAATGTTTCCAGATAATTATACACTTTTTGCTGCTCCGGGTCCACTTCAGGTGACTTTTTGGGACTTGGTTCATAATCAAATTCAAATCCATGTTCATGCTCAAGTTCATGTTCAAACGGACTTTCCTCACGTGGAGGACTAGTCTCAATGTGCTCAGCGTGTGAAGGACTTTCCTCCAAGTCAGGACTTGTAGCACCTTTTTGAGGTGAGCTTAAGTCAATGAAGAATGACTGTTTACCCTTTGTGGCCCCTACTTTTCTGTTTTGTAATCTGCTGCTCCTTCTTATAGAGGTGGCACTCTGTTTTTCTTTTGGTACTTTTTGCTTCTGTTTTTCCACCTTTTTAGAGAGGGCAGTTTTATGAAGTTTGGCCATTCTTTGAGCTAAGGGCTGAGTGTCTTCCTCACTGGTATTCTCAAGAGTGAGGGGAGTTTCTTGGACTACAGATTTACCTTTATCTTGCTTTCGTTTCTTCCTCCCTTCTTTTCTTTTCTAAGCAATTTCTTGAGCAAGTTCTGAAAGAGTTTCAGTGATAATTCCTTGGGCTGCTTGGTTATCATCTTCAGTAAATCCAGGATCAATATCCTGTTCAGGATGCTGTATATCAGTTTCCTCATCAAACTGTTCTTGAACAGTTTCCTCTTGGGCAGTTGTTTCAGGCATAGTGGTATCAGGAACAATGGTTTCTGTTTGGGCAGTAGTTTCTTGGTTAACCCCCTCTCCTCTTTTTCTTCTACTTCTTTTTGGCACTTAAGGGGACCCTCCAGAAGTTTCTCCTAATTCTTGAAAATGGTTTCTTATGAGAAACTTCTCCCATGTGTCTCTTTTTGATTTTAATTGTTCCTCAACTAGTAATTTCACAAGACCGTGATGACATAAATGTGCTTCAATATTTCTAGGGTTCTTTTGGACCATTGCACACATTTTCTTAAGACTTGAAAATAGAAAGTAAGGGAGGTTAATATCATCTCCTAGAAAATGCATCATAAACTTTGCATGATAAACATATAAGACCCCAAATCTTCCTTCACAAGTGAAAAATTTATGCACTAACAAGAGTAAAGTGGTCCACTCCTCCTTAACATAAGAAACAGGAATCCCTTTAGTGAAGATACTGGTGTCCATACCTGGGTTTTTTAGGATTCGTTTCCACTGCTGATCTTGAACTGACCGGTTCTTAAACCACCTTTCTCCGGTCTGTGGAAGTGAGGTAGCTTGTGCTATGCTGCTTTCATTGACTGTGAATTGTAAGTCCCCTATCTCCACGTGACCATCTTTTTCTCTGAAGGACCTTGCAAAGGCCTTTGTCACCTCCCTATGGTAGCCTTTGAACTTCTGTACGCATTGTAACCAGTTTTCCTTTTGTAATGCCTCCTTGACCTGAGGATAACCCTCCAAAAACTTTGAACCTTCCGGTTCTGCCCTCAAGAGCTTCCCCATTGGTTTTTTACGGCTCTGTTCTATTTGAAACACGGCTTCAAAACGGCTTCACACAGTAAATTCACGGCTCTGTTTTGGAATATGGCTTCAACAAGGGTCTTACACAGTGAATTCACGGCTCTGTTTTGGAACTCGACTTTAAAATGGCCTTACACAGTGAATTTACGGCCTCAGCACAGTGGATTATGGTTTCAACTTTGAATACGGCCGTAACAGATCCCCACTGGTGATTAGAATTAGCGGAGAGGAAAAAACAGAGTATGGTGAATGGCAGCAGCGTAGTGAGCACAGCATAACAGAGTGTGGTGAATGGTAGCAGCGTAGATGGAATGAAACATGTGAGTGGAAATGGGAGTGAAATGATATGAGCGTAAGAGGGTAGAAGGATTAATGAGTGAAAACGGCTATGTCCTTAGATCTCGGTTTCAGAATTACACTTGGCTGCGTGAGTTAATGTCGTAGAGACGTAGTACATTAGGTTACGTCACCTAAGTACGAGATCTTAATGGAAGAAGCAGCCGTAAGTGAAATTCAAAATCGTGGTAATCAAGGACTGATAGATGTGGAAGATACGTGGGTATATGGTTGCATGACTGGTAATCATTACACTCAGTGGCAAGAAACATAACCTAGAAAACTTTGCATAATGAAATAACTGTGAGTTTAGGTTTTAAACCATACCTCAGATTCCCGCTTGGATTTGCCTTTGATGACTTGCCACTAACCCTTCACTGATTTTTGCATGACTATTTTCCATTTATTATTGATGACTACTGAGCTGTAAAGAAATTTCAAACAGACTGTGTTTTTTTTTTTTTGCAGGTACAAAGAGCTGCGGAATCATTAGATGGCTGCAGAATCCTCAGATGGCTATGGAATCTGCAGTAGTAGCCTCCGACTGCACAAAAGCAACTTTAGTTGTAAAAAAAAATGACTTTATTGATGGAATGGAGTGTAGTGGGTGGATGGATGAATGAAAACAAATGAGGTGGAGTGAAAATGAATGAAATGGTGGGTGAAATGGTGGTGATTGATGAAATGAAATGAAATAAGGGAAGAAAGAGATTTTTTTTTTTTAGAAAACATGAGGTGTCAGGTGACCCTGATTTTCACCTCAGGTTTTCTGTATGAGACTGCCAATCAGAGATTGGTTTTCAGGCTCATACATTTATTTATTTATTTATTTTTTCAAAAACCAAAGCTTTAGGCTGATGGAGGATAAGAATCCTTCTCCACCAGCCTGATTGCAGAATCTTCTTTGAACAATTTGACAAACTCTTCTTGTGAGAATGGCTTCTGGTAGATTTTCAAGCGGTGGCCATTCACAATAAGAGGAGTATGAAATTCATCGATAGTTTTTACTCGAACTGCTCCATTGCTAAAGACTTCATCAATCTCATATGGCCCAAGCCAATGAGTTTGAAACTTTCCTTTGAAGTCTTTGAATTTTGAATCAAACAATAGAGCCCAATCTCCTTTCTGAAACTTTCTTTCTTTGATATGACGATCATGCCATTTAGAACTTTGGTGTTGAACTAGATCGGTCCTTAGAATTGCATCTAGCTCATTTAGCTGGTCCATTCTGTGTCTTTGAGCTTCTGAGAGGCTCATTCCCAATTGGACTGCCATCTTGAAGGTCTTGATTTGGAACTCAACAGGAAGCAGGACTTCCTTCCCATAAACAAGTTCATAGGGAGAATGTCCAGTTGTGTTCTTCCATGTAGTCCTATAGGCCCATAAGGCTTCAGGGAGCCTTTCCGCCCAATCTCTTCTATGAAGATGAACAGTCTTGGTGATAATGCCTTCAAGAACTTTATTGGTAGATTCCACTTGACCATTGGATTGCGGATGGTAGGGAGTAGATGTTCTGTGCTTGATCTTATATTCCTCCATCAGCTTCTCCATCAAATTAGATGTAAGCTGGCTGCCTTGATCTGTCACAATTTCCCTTGGGACACCAAAACGAGTGAAGATATCCTCAAAAAGAAATTGAACAACTGAATTTTCAGTGGCAAAAGGCAATGCTTTTGCTTCTACCCACTTGTAACATAATCAGTACAAACCAGTATATATTTCTTTTGCTTTGATGGTGGATTGATTGGTCCAACGAAATCTAGAGCCCATTTCTCAAAGGGTTCGATGCATACCTGAGGTTGTAGAGCCATTTCATTTGAAGGAGTTGGTTTCCCAACTCTTTGGCAGTTGTCACACCTTTTAACATACTGCTTTGCATCTTTAAAGAGAGAAGGCCAATAATATCCTAGAGAAAGGATTTTATAGGCTGTCCTCTTGTCTGCAAAGTGCCCGCCGCATGGTTCATCATGACATGCCTTAAGGATGTCAGGCATTTCATCTTCCCGAGCACACCTTCTGATTATACAATCTGGCCCTGTTTTGAACAATTCATTAGAAATCCAAGAATAATGTGAACTCTCCCGAATGATTTTCCTTTTCTCATTAGGAAATAAGTGTAGAGGAAGTTTCCCTGTAACAAGATAATTAGCCATATCTGCATACCAAGGAGTCTTGGTAGTCACTGCAAACAAGTATTCATCTGGAAACTTATCTTCTACTGGAGAATCCTCATTAGTGTTTTGGATTCTAGACAAGAAATCAGCTACTGTGTTTTGCTTTCCAGGTCTATCTAACACAGTAATGTTGAATTCTTGCAAAAGTAAAAGCCATCTTGTAACTCTACCATTAGTGACATGTTTGTTCATTAAGTATCTTATGGCAGAGTGATCAGTGTGGACAAAGGTTTCATAGCCGGTTATGTAGTGTCTAAACTTGTTGATTGCATGTACCACAGCTAAGAACTCTTTTTCTATAACAGTATAATTTAACTCAGTAGGAGTCAAATTCTTACTTGTGTAATAAATGGCATAAGGGATCAAATCCTTTTGTCCCAAAACAGCTCCTGGAGCTGTATCTGAAGCATCAGTAGAGATGTGGAAAGGGAGTTTCCAATTTGGCCCCCTTAAGATGGGTGCTTCAGATATCTTAGACTTTAAAGCTTCAAAGGCAGATTGACACTCAGGATCCCATTTAAACTCACAGTCCTTGGTAAGAAATTTGAAAAGAGGAGATGCTATCCTAGTGAAGTTTTCAATAAATCTTCTGTAATACCCAGTAAACCCAAGAAAACTTCTAACATCCTTTTGGCAATTTGGAACAGGTAACTTATAGATGACTTCAACTTTGGATTTATCAACCTTGATCCCATCTCCTGAAATATGATGTCCTAAAACAATCCCTTCAGTAAACATCATAAAACACTTTTCATGACTTAAAGAAAGATTTGTTTCCTTACATCTTACCAGTACCTTTTCCAAATTTTCCAAAGCTTCTTCAAATGTATTACCATAAACTGTGAAATCGTCCATGTATACCTCTACACAATCATGAATCAGATCTGAAAAGATTCCTAATACAGCCCTTTGAAATGTAGCAGGTGCATTGCACAATCCAAAAGGGAGTACTCGGTAGGCAAAATTTCCCCAAGGACAAGTAAATGTGGTTTTGTCTTGATCTTCAAGTGCTACCTGAATTTGATTGTACCCACTAAAACCATCCAAGAATGAGAAATACTTTTTACCTGCTAAAGTGTCTAGTACCTGATCAATAAAAGGTAAAGGAAAATGATCCTTTAGTGTTGCCTTGTTCAATTCTCGATAATCAATGCAAACTCTCCATTTACCATTCTTTTTGGGCACTATAACCAAGGGAGAAACCCATTGGCTATCTGAGATGGGGTAAATGAAGTTTACCTTGAGCAATTTCTGCAGTTCTTCTTTCACAATTTCCCTAAGGTTTGGATTCATCCTTCTTTGTGGTTGCCTAATAGGTCTGCTATTCTCTTCAATGTAAATGTGATGAATACAAGTCTTAGGATCGATTCCTTTCATGTCAGTGTATTCCCATGCAAAGGCAGTGGAATGTTTTTGCAACAGTTTAGTTAATTCTTCTTGTTGTGGTCTTCCCAAGTTTTTGTTACTGTTTAATGTTTTTCCTGGGAGGATTTCAACTGTAGAACTACCAAACTCTTCCATTGAGAAGAGAGACATTTGTCTAGAGGAGAGATATTCAATGTCTGCATCTATCTGAAAATGTTCAGACTCATATTCTAAAGATACTTCAAAATTTTCTAATGTAATTAGAATTTGACTATCCTCACTGATCTCAGAGATGGTTAAAACTGGTTGTATAGTATCTTCATCCTCTACCCATTCATCTTCTCCTATTTCTGTTATAGCTTTTGTTGGGGGATACAAGTTGAACTTCTTGGTGGAATTACCATCTGATATATACATATCTCCAGACCTACAGCTTATGAAAGCATCAGCTATGGCCAGCCAAGGTCTTCCTAAAATAAGAGGATGTCCTCCTAGATTGTTCTTGGGAGTTAAAATCATAAAATCAACTGGATATTCCCAAGAATCTAGAGAGACTGGAATGTCTTCCAATACACCATTAGGTTTAATGATTGATCTATCTGCAAGCTGCAGCAGAGTAGGTGTAAAGAGAAGGTTAGGAAGCTTTAACTGATCCATGGTCTGTCTACTCATGATGTTGATCGCGGCCCCTAAGTCAATCAAAGTATTTGGGATTTCAACCCCATTAATATGAGTTTTGACAATAGGACTACCGGGATCTACATACTTTTGCATGGTAATCTTACCCATCATTATGTCTGCAATTTTTCCAACTAGATGTATCCTTTTAGTGTCTCTGGTTCTTTTTACTGTTTTCTTCAAACTCAACTCCTTTATTGTCTTCGCTAGAATGGGAATTTCCTTAATGGCTTGTAACAAGGGGATCTTGATACATACATTCTTCAATTCATCTAGGAAGTTATAGTCAGGCACCCATATCTGCTTTTCCACCCCTTTATCAATTTGCAATCTTTCAGGAAAGGGAGGTGTAGCTGTAGGTGTAGGTTGCTCAACTAGGGGAGTTGTAGAGATTGATTCTTTTTCTTTTTGGATATTTTGGGTTTGAAGTGATACTTCAGAACCTTTATTGACTTTGAGAGATTCCTCCTCAGAAATGCTTGGTTGTTGAACACTTGTGGAAGGTTGATCTAGGATTCTACCTGATCTAAGTTGTACTTCATTAAGAGGAACAACCATATAGGTAGGGAATGGTTGACCTTCCATCATGTAAGCATTTTGAGGGTTCCTATTATTTGGATTTGGTAATGGCTAAGAGGGAAGTTGATTAGATTTCTGCTGGGATTGAAGTGCTAATTGAGAATTTTGATTTTGTGGAGGAGGTTGTTGTTGTTGAGGGTATGGCAATGATAGTTGTTGACCTTGGTTTGGAAGTTGTGGAGCTTGTTGATTCTGAAATGATGGAGGATATTGATAGAATTGTGCAAATCTCCCATAAGGATTTTGCATGCTTTGCATCCATGCTTGGAAATCATTTTGAGGTTGAGGCCAAGGTTGTTGCCAAGGATTCCAACTTGGTTGGGATTGAGAATTCATAGAGTTGTTAAACCCTTGATTCTGTTGTCCTTGCCAAGGTCTCCTTGCAATAAAACAGAGAGATTCAAGTGTCTCTGGATCCTCTTGAAAGACTGCTTTGAGGCCAGGGATTGAAGGACAATCCTTGGTCTCATGAGTTTCTGAGCAAATTACACATGTTTATACAACGTGTGCATCTAAGGGACATTCCCTTAAAGCATGTTTCTTTCTACATTTCGGGCAAAAGATAGCCAAAGCCTCAGCTTCTGCTTTTTGTTTATTGTGAATCTTAAGGGTATCAAGTTGTTCACTAAGACTCCCTAAGATGTCAGTTTTAAATTCATCAAGCATACTGCCGATTTCAGCCCTACTCACTGATCCTATTGCAGATTTATTCGCCCTAAGGAGAGAAGCATCTCTAGGCCCTTTTTGAGTTTTTGATTTGCCCCTTGAGAGATGGATACAAAGTTCTGCTATGTCATTGAGAGAAAGTTGAGAAATATCCCCTTTCCCCATCATGTTTAAGATGTCTATCCATTCATCCCTGATGGCCTTTAATAAGAGGGCTTTTAAGGTCTCTTCATCCAAGGTGTTCATTTTTGCTCTTTTCAAGTTATATTGAAACCTTTCAAGTAAATCTTCTAGACTCTCATCTTCTTTTTGTATCATTTTAAAAACCTCGTCCTTGTGATTAGTAGGCATGCAATAGTCTAAATACCTATCCAAAAATGTCTGTTTCATCTCATCCCAAGTCCTAATGGATTGAGTGAGTAACCCCATGAACCATTTCAAGGCTTGATCCTTCAGTGTTGAAGGGAACAACTTGAGTTTCTGAGAGTCATCCAGGTAGTCATAAGTTCGACACACCACTTCAAACTCAAATAAGAATGTTTCAGGGTCCTCAGTCCTTAACCCATGGAAGTTAGGGAGGACAGATGGTGATATGTTTTTCATAGTGGCTCGGGAATCCTCATTAACAATGGGAAACCCAAATGAATTATCCCCATTTCTATTTCCTCCTCCTATGGGACCTCTACCTCCATTATTGTTATTGTTATTTCCTCCTCCTCCTCCACCTCTACCTCTAACTCCTCCTTCTTCCTCTGCCATGATGATTCTCCTAGGGATTTCAAAATCTTCTGGTTCCTCTACAAAAGGTGAATGAGAAGAGATTTCTCCTTCTTCTTCAGATGATTCCAATTCCTCAATTACAATTGGTCTTCCTGTAGGAGAAAGAGAAGAGTCTCTTCCTAGTTCAAACTCAATAGAAGGTGTAGGAGAGTCAACTCTTGGCTCTTTAATTCCAGGAATTCTAGGACTAGGAGTTTCGGTTGGAGATAAGGGGGGTGTCTCTTGTCTATCCCTTGAAGCAGATGAACTTGTAAAAATTGAACTTCGAGCTCTAGCTAAAAACCGTCCTCTAGAATCTCTAGCTCTATGCATGTCATTTTTTATTTTTTCCTTCAAGTCAAGTTAATAGTTCTTTTTCTGATCTTCTAGTTCACTTCTAGGTGCAAGAAGAGATCATACTCAAGAGACTACTAAATCAATAACTTTCTCCTTTCTGATCCTCCAGATCACTTTAAAGTGCAAGAGGAGAGCATACTTGGATAGGTTATTAACTTCTTTCCTTGAAATTTTTATATTTGTTTCTCTAAGTATGGCTACTTAATTTCACTTCCCCGGCAACGGCGCCAAAATGTTTAGTCAATTTAGTGTTCCTAAATTGATGTCATTAATTGTCAACCCGGGGCTCGTAAGCTGATGAAGTGAAGGTGTACTATATGTACTTAAGCAACTTTCTTAGAGCTTTTGTCGTTTGGGGGTGTTGTTTATGGTTAACTTATCTTCCTAAGATGGAGTGATGATTATAGACAGATGAGTGCAAGTGTGTGAAAAGTGAGTTCTATATGAGTGAAAGTGTGTGTGATTGGTGATTCTAATTACTTGCTGAATTTGTAAAGGAAAAGAACTTGAAAGAAATGAATAAATTGAAATGACTTGAAAGTAAATGACCACGTTCTAATGGCATTAGTCTCTATCCATATTGCTGCAAATAAAAGAAACAAGAAAATCACTTCAAGGATTGATGATAATGATTATCTCCTCCTAACTCCCTGCTTCTACCACATAGTACTGTGTAAAACACGATTAGGAGGTAGCTGAAGACAAATCCAAGAATTGATAAAAACTCTAATTGACAAATTGTAACACTACTAAGCCTTTTCCATCATACTGCTTCCTACATATGTGATTATGTGTAACAAGTGGAAAAAGTATTAGTGCCACAAGCCAAGACTACTCAAAGACAAGCTACAATTAATTAGTGTTCTGTTCTCTTGAAAGATAAGCCATTCATGATAAAGAGAGCATAAATTAGTTAGCATCCAACTTGTAAAACTAAGCTAAAACTAATCTAGAAAACAGAGTAAAAAGGGCAGCATTATGAACAAGACAACTGCAACTACCATTAGATATTAAAGCAAACACAACACACTCAATCCCGGGTGAAAACCTGCAAAGAAGTAAATCTGATCAGTGAAAATAAAGGCTGCAGCAATGAAAAGAAATCAAGCTGTACATAACTCAAGGAAGGAAATTCTGTTTGTAAAATAAAGAAATTGTGGAAGTATAAACATAAAAATACTTTACAAGGCTAATACGAACAGGGGCCCTCCATTCATATTATCCACAGAAAACTCAGATGCTCTAGAACTTCAAAACAACACTGTTTCCATTACTTTATATGCAGAAATACATAGTCAAAAAGTGCTGGAACAGCTCTTATAAAAACAGAGTTCAAGAACGTGCCAAAATTCTCACAAGTACATACACTACAGCATCTAAAAGTTAACATAAGCGTACGCAGACGCAAATATATATAGGCATCTGCAAGATGGCCTAATACGTAAACATAAAAACAGAAAATAAACTGACTGTCATGCGTATTAAAGGTGCAGTTAACACGTCATAGGCTTCGTGGTCAAGCTGGAGGTCCTGGTCGATATGGGAAATGAATCCAGCATTAGATCATGTCCCCCACGGCTTTCAAAACACGGACAAGTCACCTTTTCCACCGACGTGATCAAACAGCTTATGTATCAACGTTAAGCTGCCTTTATTTGACCGTAACTTGACCCCCTTTGACCGGAGGTACAAATGACGTGGCCGGCTGAACTGATGGCACAGGAACCTCGAGCACGTATATTCCAACATGCCCACATGGCTCGTTCTGAAAAATAGCACGTGGAACCTTGAGATCAACAAAATGGCTGCGGGATCATCAGATGGCTGCGGAATCAACAGATGGCTGCGGAATCAGCAGATAGCTGCGGAATGCCTGTAAGTGTGTCAAAAACTAAACAAAACAATTACCCATTAGCAAAGCTCACTTGATCATGTTTAATGACAACTAATGTAATGATCTGGGTGGAAAATGAGGCAAAAGAGAGAGGAAAGTGATGAAAACAGTAAGTAATGATGGATGATAAGGTGTAAAGTAGGGACTCTACAGTCCCTACAATCGCGCGAGACATCGCCATGGGAGCTTGTGTAACTGAAGAGCAAGCTATCGCGCGTGCTCAGTACCTCGACTTAGTATACTCTCAGTCAGGTACTTTATATGATTATTTTCCAGACACCCCGAGACCCGGAACATCCAAAGCTCCGCCAAAACCATCTGTTGACGGAGTTATTGGTTCTGTAAATGCGTCTTCAAAGAAGTCATCTGCGAACCCTGGGAAGCAAAAACAAAATTCTTCTAATGGAAACACTTCTCAGGGTCAATCTAAATCCGGAAGTACCTCCGAGGTTAACGCCGTTCAGTCCACCACGACAGATAAATCCTCGAAAGGGAAAAAGAAAGGGAAAGCCAAAAATAAATCCGAACAGCCCAAACAGGACTCCCCTAAACCTCCACCCGAGGAAGGAGACAAACGTAAACCTAAGTATCCTTGTCTTATCTGTGATGAGGATCACTACACTAAAGACTGCCCTAGGCGGTCCGAAGTTAGTCGATTATTGAAAGGTGCTCCTGGGCCTCCTGCTATGCTTAAAGAACCTTTCCCTCCACAGCAAACTCAAATGGTGGCAGATCCATTGCAACCCTCTTCTTCATTCGGCTCTCAAGTATTTATGGCTGGGATGATTCCCATCCATGTCACTACTCGAGCAAAAGAATATCCATCTCATGCCGGGAAAGATCCGGAGGTTCCCTCCAGCGCTCCTCCGTCCAGTTCGGGTCCACTCCACATCGAAAGACCTAGCACTGAGACGACTATCTGACCCCCTCCAAAAGGTGTACTCCAGAAGTCTTCTTACAACCCTAATGCTCGTGCTGCCCAGCACTACAACATTGTTGAGGAATTAGCTCAGGCTTCGTCTGCTATGTTCGCTCTAGAATTCCTCTACAGCTGCCCCTCCCAGAGGAAGTCCTTGCTATCGGCATTGGTGGCATAGACCCGGCTGACTCAGATCTGATTTCTTTTGATCTCGAGGGCTATATGCCAAGACTTCCTCACCAAATCACTTTCCTTATACAGGTCATCATCAATGGTAAAACGATTCATCGTACAGTCATTGATGAAGGTGCCTCAACTTGCATCATGTTTGTTGCTTGCCGGAAAGCTATTGGGTCTCCAACATTGAACCAATCTCCTACGACGTTAGAAGCCTTTGATAGAAGAGAGTCCCGTCCTTACGGTATCCTCCAACGTTTGCCCATCTCCTTGGAAGGGAAGACGATAGAAGTGGAGGTCGAAGTTATCGACGCAAATCTTACCTACAACCTCCTCCTCGGATGTAGCTGGACATACGCCATGCAAGCTTTGGCCTCCTCCCTGTTCCGTGTCATTCGTTTCCCCCATCAGGGGAAGATTGTCACGGTGGACCAGCTCTCCTTCTTCGCCTCCTCTTCTGAAGGCAATGTTCCTTTCGTGGAGCATACCTCCAAATCATTCGAGAGTGTGGGAGCTGGGCTCTTTAAGGATCTCACACTAATGGGTGTCTTTCCACTTCCACCTCTGAATCTCGCCCCTATTAACATGATTTCCATGCGTTCTGATCCGTGGGTCCTTCCTCCCACCAATCAGATAGAATCCTGGGGCAATATGATGCCGTTGAGTCCTACTGAGCTCAACTACGTCGAAATTGTTGCTGCATCGGCTCCCCCTCCCGAACCTGCTCTTCAGAGCGGTGTTCCCGACTCATATGTTCATTTCCCTTGGCTTGGAGATGATGCTACTTCGGATCCATTAAAGGAAATATTTCCTTCCGATGAAGCCATCATAGAGACCATGTCTCTTGAGGAACCTCCTTGGTCAGATCATCACCACCGTTCCTCGTTTCTCCCTGCCCATCAGGAAATGATCGCATGTCTCGAGCGGTTTGCTTTGTGTATCCCATTCCAACCCCTTCAAGCACCTATTCAGATTTACCAAGTGTCTTATGAGGGAAATATGGGAAACATTACGCAAACCCAACCTATCGACATCTCTGTGGAACCAAGGATTGTCGAGCATATTCATATTGGAGTCACTTGCACTCCAGAGGAAGTTCAACTTTACACCAATCTATTTCGCAAATTTCATGATGTCTTCGCTTGGTCCTACGAAGACATGCTCGACATCGACCCTAACATAGTGGTGCACGAGATACCTACGTATCTAGGTGCTAAGCCTGTTCGTCAATGCCTATGCCCTATGCACCCCCGAAAGGCTGCAGCCATCAAAGTAGAAGTCGAAAAGCTTCTCAAGGCTGGTTTTATTTACCCCATTCCACTCACGGATTGGGTTTCTAATATAGTCCCTGTGAACAAAAAGCAAGGTTCTATTCGAGTTTGTGTTGATTATCGTGACATTAACCGTGCCTGTCCTAAGGATAACTTCCCCACACCTTTCATCGATCAACTTATTGATGAGTGTGCAGGAAGCGAAATCTACTTGTTTATGGACGGTTTTTCTGGATATAACCAGATCAATATTGCGCCCGCTGATCAACATAAGACGGCTTTTATCTGTCCTTGGGGCACTTTTGCCTATAAGAAGCTCCCTTTCGGTTTAAAGAATGCTGGTGCTACCTTCCAACGTGCAATGTCCTATGCCTTTCATGACATTCGTCACATTGTACAACCGTACCTGGATGATCTTCCAGCTCATTCAGTCAAGCGTCAAGACCATCCTTCCCATCTTCGCGAAATTTTTCTCCACTGTCGACACTACCGTATCAGGCTCAATCCTCATAAATGTGTCTTCTGCGTTGAATCAGGCCAACTACTCGGGTTTATCGTCTCCCGAGAGGGCATCTGTTTGGACCCCCTCAAAGTCGAAGCTATTTTGAACCTTCCTCCCCCTGCTTCTTTGCAGCAGTTGTAGAGTTTGCAGGGTAAAGCAAATTTATTAAGATGATTCATTCCGAACTATGCCGAAGTGGCTAAGGGTTTCACACGATTATTGAAGTGAGACACACCCTTCCATTGGGATGCTATCGCTCAGGAGTCTTTCGAGCGACTTAAGGGCCTCCTTGTCTCTGCTCCATTATTGCGACCTCCAAACTACCACCGTGATTATACTCTGTATCTGGCCGCTGCCAATACCACTATCGGCATGGTTCTCGTGCAAGACGATGATGATGACAATGAACATGTTATATATTATCTCAGCCGCAACCTCTTGGATACGGAAACTCGATACGCTTACGTCGAGAAGTTGGCATTGGCCACTATTTGTGCCGTCCAACGCTTCTGGCATTATATCCTGTCGCGCACCACAACCGTGATTTCTGAATGCAACCCTATGACGTACATTTTGTCACGTCAGTTGCTGGGGGGAAAATACTCAAAATGGATCGTAATCCTCCAAGAGTTTGACTTGGAATTTACTGCTGCCAAGTCTAAGAAGTCCCTGGTCTTTGCTGAGTTACTCTGTTCGTTGCCGTCTCCTTCTGCACCCTCTCTTTCAGAAGATCATATCCCGGACAAAACTCTTTTTCTGATCAGCACCCTCGATCCCTGGTACAGGGATATTATCGTTTATTTACAAATGTCCTCTTTCCGCCCCGCTGTATCCAAATATGCTCGGCGGCGGATCCGCCATCAATCTCAACCCTATCGCATCATAAGGGACACCCTGTACCGTCTCGGCGTTGACTCCATTCTCCGCCGATGTCTTACCCTTGAGGAAGCTGAGAGAGTCCTAAATGACTGCCACTCTGGCGCCTGTGGTGGCCACATGTCCGGATATGCCACAGCTCAAAAAATCCTTCGCACTGGTTATTTCTGGCCATCCATTTTCAAGGATTGCATTCTTGCTGTCTGCTCATGTCATGCATACCAAATATAACAGCACAAGATGCGTGCGCCACCGGCCCCGCTGCACCCTGTAGTGACTGTAGGCCCTTTTGAAAAATGGGGCATTGATTATACAACCTGTAAGCCTCGCTCGGCCGGGGGGCATGGGTTTATTATTGTTGCCGTCGATTACTTTACAAAATGGGTCGAGGCAATGCCCACATTAAACGAAGACGGTCATACAGCGGCGCAGTTTTTGTTCAATCATGTTATTACGCGGTTCGGAGTTCCACAGACCATTGTCACAGATCACGAAAAGCATTTCTGTAATCACATGATGACCGAGCTAACAACCCAACTAGGCTTACGGCACGATAGTTCAACTCCGTACTATCCTCAGTCTAACGGCTAGGCTGAAGCCGTTAACAAGATTTTGGTTATGATGCTTCAACGTACTGTTGACATGCATAAGTCTAATTTGCACCTGATTTTTTTTCCCGCCTTGTGGGCCTACTTAACTTCTGTGAAGGACGCCACCGGTTTCACTCCATTCCAACTAGTTTACGGACTGGAGTCTACCCTTCCTATAGAATGTGAAATTCCTTCGTTGAAAATAGCCGTCAAGTTGCTTCCCAACACTACTCCGGTAGAGGAACGACTTCTTTATCTAGAACGGTTAGACGAGACCCGTCGCTTAGCCTCTCTAGCCATCGAAGCTCAAAAGAAGAGGGTCAAAACTCATTTTGACCATACCATTCAGCCTCGTTCCTTTGTTGAGGGAGATCTAGTCCTGCTATACGACCAAGCAAATGACAAGCTGGGGGCAGGCAAACTTGAGCCCATGTGGCTAGGCCCTTACATTGTAAAGAAAGTGTTGCAAAAAGGGGTGTATGAGCTAGTTGGCTACGAAGTTAATCCTCTTGATAAGCCCCGCAATGGGCTGTACTTGAAAAATTACTATGCATGATTCATGCACTTCAATTTGTACATGCGTGTGTGTGTGTTTGTGAGTTTTCATGTTTTTGGCTTGGTGTGAAAGCGTGATTGCACGTTATTGTGTCTTTTGCTTCTTGTGCAGATGTCGGGTGCACCTTACATTGGTTTCGCTGATGGTGCCTGCCGCAGTACTCGTAATTTGTCCTCTGTGGCGTGGGTGATCTACGATCCTCACGGTGAGTTGACAGATCTTCAAGGTGTGTGTTTAGGCTGTACTACAAACAATGTTGTTGAATATAGTGCTGTTATTGAATTATTAGCCGAGGCAATTCATCTCGGTATTCGTACATTGCTTATTAACCTAGACTCTCAATTTGTCGTCCATCAGCTCAATTTGTCGTACATTTTAAGGTTGTACTTACGTGTTAAATTGTTAGAAAAGAATTTTGATTTTATCACATATCAGCATATTCCAAGACGATTAAACACATTATCTGATGCATTGGCTAATCATGTATTAGACAGACATTTGCGTAATTTATAATCAAAACATTATACAAGCAAGCACATAAAAGCACAATAATAAACCGTAGGCATATGTATATATATATATATATATATATATATATATATATATATATATGTGTGTGTGTGTGTGTGTGTGTGTGTGTGTGTGTGTGTGTGTGTGTGTGTGTGTGTGTGTGTGTGTCGCAAAGTTTTGCACCGCGTGCATTACATAAGTCCAAAAAATAATACATGTTCATCCTGATACATCCTCGGACAACATGTCCCTCAAAAAATATGCATGAAAGAAGCCTAGAAGTCTATTCGTGGTGGTGCTCATGATAGCACGTCACCGCGCGCACCAAGCGTCTCAACAGACGATGGATGCGGGTCGGCACCCCCACTGTGTGCCTCTGGTATGCAAAAGGCACGTCCGCCAATCTCGCATAACCTGGAATCCCTTGGGTAAGTCCCTCGAGATTCTGCACCAGCTCTTCCCCCACGGCACCCCTTGCCTGAGGATCAGCTGCAGGTTGGCCTCTCCGCGCTATAGGAGACAAGCCGGCTGGTCGCTCTGGGCCCACATCTGCATATACATACAACTGTCATCAGAACATGCATGTATTGACAAAAAAAAATGAAAATACATAAAGGCATCAAAAAAGAAGGTCATACCTAGCTCCTCTTCCCACTCCTCTCCCTCTGGCAGTGGGAGGTCTGGGTCCCCCATGAAGTTGGTTCCCGCGTATGGCCAATCCTCTACCACGATCAGCTGACGGCGAAGCCATATGAAGAACTCGGGCCGCCAAGACATCTGCTGGCCCCCTCCTCCTCTGGGCATCAATGTTGCCCAGCGAGCCATCCTAGGCTCTCGTGGCAATGGGTCCGCCACTACAGCTCCCTGGTACTGGAAGAGGGGTAATCGTTCCAAGAAGAACGACACCACAATCGAGCCATACCCGAACTGTTTCACTCCCCCACGCTTACACTTTGTAAGCTACCTTTTTATATTTGTAGTCACCTCTATAGCCCAGTCAAAAATGGTGGGGCTGAGACATTCTGTCGCTAGTAACAGATGATTCTTGCTTGCCTCATGGGGCGCCTGTACCCTAGCTGCATGTGTGATGGTGAACAGTATCACCTTAAGAACCAAATCATGGATGGTGGCGATATCCACCTTGGCACTGTTTTTCCCAAATTGTGCCTCTGGACACACTCGGGCCTTCACTTCACCTATTTTCTCTCCAGAAGGCCTGCTTCCAGTCAAAATGGGGCTCGCCCCTCTCCGTGACAGCCCAGTAATGAAGTACACATCAGATACATCCAGCTCTAAGGTCTGATCCCGTAATCGAAATACTTGGTCATCAACATCCCAAGCATCTACTATGAACTGTAATAGCTCCGGTTGAGCTCGTAGATAAGAGGTGAGGAAGAACTTCTTGAGACCGCAGTCTCTCAAAGCATTCATACATCCCTCATCCGCTATGGCCAAGGCATCTATGACATCATGCTCCCGTTCTTTCCATTCCACCACCATTTTTGCTTGTTTCCTGCACCCATAAGGATGAATAGATCATTATTGAAACCCTGGTAGGCTCACAAACCGGACAAATTTGAAAAATGATAGGAAAATTCAAGTAAAAAGTTAGGTCGCGCGGTTGGCGCGACTGTTTCTAAAACAGTCACGCCAATGGCGCGGCACCTTTGGCCAAATCACCCCATTGGCGCAGACCCGTGCCAGATACCCGTGCCAATGGGGCGCAACCCTAAATTTTAAAATCCCCCTTGCGGAGGCTCAATTAGGGAACAAAATGCCTAAAACAAGTATGAAAATGGAGCTAAGGGAAGCACCTCTTACCTGGAACTGGCGGAATCTCAAATGGTTGCACGGATTGGCGGTAATCACTGCTCGAAGTTTTCTCCCCAAATGGACCACTACTACTATGCAAGAGGTAAAAAGTAAAAAGTAATTCTATTTTTACATTTTCACCATATTTATAAACTTTTGCCTTGTAATTAGGTTTAAAAAGTTGTTTTTTGAGTATTTTAATATACTTTTGGTCGAAAATGGATTTTACGCTTGCTTCTGGTGCTATGACAGGTCCTTTTTGCAACTTCGATGGTGAAACGAGTTGTATTTTATACTTTTTCGGACTCGGTAAATACACGAAAAAGTCATTGTGGAGTCATCTTTCAGCTCTTTTCTGACTCGCTAAAAATGAAAAGATCGCCGAGTTACCCCTCTTGACTTGTTAAACGTAAATAAGAGGCGGTTGTCTTTAAACCCTTTTTCCGACCATGTAAAAACAAAAAGATCGTTGGACCCTTGTCGTTTCAGGTTCGTTAATGGTTACGAAACGACGTGATTTTGATCGCTTTTTTACTTTTTCAGATCGATGTCACTATAAATGAAAAGTACTCCTTGATCGTAATGGTCGGGCGGTTCTTTCGAGCATTGTTTTATACTTTTTCGGGCTCGGGAGACACAACTTTACGAAAAAGGACCCCCCTGGAGTTTTCTTTTCTGTCATCTTTTCAGGCTCTCTAAACAGGAAAAGACGCCGAGTTCTTCCTTTGTCAGACTCGTTAAAACTTAATGACATCGGGTTCTGTCGTAATGACACTCACAAGCATATGCTATCCCCGTCAAGCTTGTTAAAAATAATCGGGGTACTCGCCTGAAATGGTGGGGAAAATGGATCCATAATTCTTGTCGTGTCGGCAGTATGTCGCTCTTGAACATGGCACTAGTCTGCATTCGTGTCTGGGTGGGGACATCTCATCTTGTTTTACACTTGCCTCCGTGGGTTTGGGTTATCCTATTTGACCTCTCGTCTGCTCATTGCCTTGTCACCATGACCTCTGCTCATTTGATGTCAAATACTGCCAAGTCCACTGTCGTGCCGCCGATATGTTCGAGAGAAGTTGACCTCTGCAGCAGTACAACCTCCTCTGATACCTCACATAATTTTGATTTACCACAACATCCTTCCTCTGTCTCGTGTCACTGATGTGGGAAACACTATGGCCCACCTTTGATCAAGGTCACTTCCTGTCGACTTTGGCTCATTATCCAGGAAGCTGATCTAGAGACTCCCTTTCGGTGCCTTGGAGCCTGCATGCCTCAATGGTAGGTTCTTCGTGTTCGACCAGAGGTTTTCATCATTGACCTCCGATCGAATGATTCTACGGGTGTTTGACGCCAGCTCACTTATTCGCCCACCGTAGATTGTACCTATAGTACCTTGAGGGCCATTGTCATTATTGGTGGTACCTCTCGCGTCTGTTAACAGTTTTCATCATTAACTGGTAATCAAATGATGTTAGTGCATGTTCGACTTCAACTCATGTATTCACATGCTTGGACTTGTACTCTGTTCGGGTAGAGATGCAGCGCAAGACCCTGGATTTTGTCTGTTGGAATCCAGGTTGTGATTTGTGGATTATTATGTTCATTACATGACTCATTCACCGGATGGCTGCGACCATGCATGAGTCTCTATATCGATCCTCACTGGATGGCTGCGCCCATACCTTGGATCTAGATTATTATGTACTCTTCTATGGATGGCTGTGCCCATACCACATATATCATGTACTTGAGATATCAATTGTACTTCTTTACGCAGGTTCTCCGGCGGCCGTGTTTTCAGTCACGCATGTTCTTGTAAAGCATTTCACCCCTCTCTCTCTCGGGCCTCATGCTTTAGGGGGCATCTGTTACACAGCAATTTGTCACCGTTTGTCACCGTCCCTATTACCCCTCACCCGCACACTGGAGGACTCATTCCGGGACCTGTGAGAAGTGACATGACCTGAAACCACTTGCATCATATTCCTCCAAGTATGAGCTTCATTTTCCCTGAAGACATCTCCTGCAAAATACCCATGAAAACAGCTCTTTTTGCATTAGCGCGGGTCCACAGTTCACTGCTCGCGCCAATGAGGGAAATCCTCTAAAAAGGGCACGCCGTTGGTGCTCTATCCCAGAGTCACACGCGCGCCAACCGAATTGAGTAAAGTTTTTAACCAACAAGCTTCCGAAGGTTCTCTTCAACCCATTCACCAACTGAATCTATGTTGAGCTAGGATGGTTTGGCTTCGAATCTCCATAGAAAGGAAAGTGGTTTGCCACCTTTCATGGAAATTTCCAAGTGATAAAGCCAATCCCATGAATAATGTGGTTGATCCTATCTCTTTCTTCTCTATCTATAAAAGCTTGCCTCTATGCCTTGAGCAAGCTAGTTACAGTAGTTCTAGTTCTAGCATAGTGATAGAGAGTTTGAAGCTGCAAGAGCCTTCTTTGCACCCATAAGGCCAAATCTAAGTAAGGATATTCTTGTCACCCAAAGAGAGAGGCTTGTTCATCATCCCAACAAGCTTTGCAAGACTTGTGTAGCTGACTACCCAGCCAAAGGAGGATTTGACGTCAGAAAAATGGTTGTATTCTTCTTTGTTATTTATTAATAATAGATGACTATCATTATGGTTCCACTCTCATTGTCTTATGTTTGATGTTGAGTTATATCTTTTCTGACTGATATATAATTGCATCTACTAGATTTTATGCTTGTATTCGTGTTGTTCTTTGCATGTGCAGGTGTCCAATCACAGAGATCGTGGGGATCGTGACCGGCCGAGGCAAAGGAACGAGGGCGACATCTCTTCTACGAACACTAGCGTTGGAATCCAAGTAGGTTCTCACCATCCACTTATTATTTGCAATTAGGAACTTGCGTGACAGCATTGCGTGATTGTTGCTAGACCCGGTCTGGGCTAGTAGGGATCGTCTCTGTCCACAGAGAGGATTTACCTCCACAACAGGGAGATCTGCGAGATCGATTCTAATGGTGAAAGAAGATGGCGAGTAGTGGAAAGATAGAGATCGAGAAATTTAATGGTCAGAGTTTTGAGTTGTGGAAATTCAAGATGGAGGATCTGTTGGTGGATAAAGATCAGCAGATTGCGGTAGATCTAGGTACTAAACCAACGGGAGTGTCCGATGAAGAATGGAAGAAGTTGGATCAGAAGGCAAAGAGGACAATACGATTGTGTGTCTCAGATTTAGTATCGTTGAATGTATCTGGGGAGGCTACGTCGAAGGCTTTGTGGGACAAGTTAGGGACTTTGTACCAATCTAAGTCTCTGGTGACTAAATTGTTCTTGCGATAAAAGTTGTATAACCTGAGGATGAAATATGGAGACTCGGTGAAAGAGCATCTGAATGCATTTAATACTGTGGTAAGTTAGTTAGCATATGTTGATATTAAAATTTCAGATGAAGATAAGTGCATCAGTTTGTTGTGTTCTCTACCAAATTCGTGGGATAGTCTGGTTATTGCAATAGGTAGCAATGCAACTACCTTGCAGTTTAATGAGATAGTCTGAGCCTTGCTGACGGAGGAGATGAGATGGGAAAATATGGAGAGCTAGAATGGTGATGCCTTGTCTATACAAGGGCGGTCCTAGAACAGAAACAAAAATAAGTCATCGAGTGGGAGATCTAAATCTAGAGGGAGATCTAAATCTCCAGGAAAACCTGTAAAGGTGGTGTAATGGAAATGCAGAAAGGAAGGCCACTTCAAAAGGGACTGTAAATATAAAGCTCTTGACAAAGGAAAGGAATTTGATGAGGCTCCTTCTGCAGAGGGGAAAACCACCTTAGGTGAAGGTGGGGATGTGTACTTGGCTTCTTAAGTACACATGTAGATCATGAGGCATGGTTGATTGACTCAGGTGCATCCTTTCACTTCACTCCCCATAGAGAGTAGTTCTGCGAGTATGAGAAATATGATGGTGGTGATGTCTTCTTGGGGGATGACAGGAAGGCTAAAATCATTGGTCGCGGAAAGGTAAAGTTGAAGTTGCAAGGTGGAAGAGTTATAACACTTCTGGGTGTTCTACATATTCCTGCATTGGCCAGAAATCTAATTTCTGTAAGCAAGCTGGATGATGCAGGTGTAAAAACAGTGTTCGAGAAGGATACCTGCAAGATGGTTCAGGGAGTACTGGTATTGATGCGGGGAGTTCGGATTGGAATTCTGTACAAGTTGCATGGTAGCACGGTTGTTGATGGGTGCAACAGTTCTATGGTTCCTGAAAGTGGAGCAAAAAATCTAGTGGTCTCTGGAGAGAAGACCATGCTGTGGCATCAAAGGCTTGGACATATTGGAGAGAAAGGCCTTCGAATACTTCAAGGTAAAGGTATGGCAGAAGGTATGAGTAATAGCTCTCTGGATTTTTATTTCTGTGAAAATTGTGTATATGGGAAGCCGAATCAGGTGAGTTTCCCCTCTGGTAGTAAGAGGGCGAAACAAATATTAGAACTTGTGCACAGTGATGTGTTTGAAACTATAAAGGTTCCATCACTGGGTAAGTCTGTGTACTATATATCATTTATAGATGACTTCTCAAGGAATACATGGATATATTTCCTTAATAAGAAATCTGAATTCTTTGACAGGTTTAAAGAATTTAAGGCTCTAGTGGAAAACCAGACAGAGAAGAAGATAAAGGTGCTGAGGACAGATAACGATGGAGAGTTTTGCAGTAAGGAATTTGAAGAATGCTTTAATAAGTGTGGTAGAGCACGACATAAGACTACTCCATATACACCTCAGCAAAATGGAGTTGCAGAAAGAATGAATAAGATGTTGATGGAAAGGTCAAGAAGCATGCTCAGTGGTGTCGGGTTAGGACAAGAAGTTTGGGTAGAGGTGGTGGATACTGCATGTTACCTGGTCAACAGGTCACCTTCATCAACATCGGAGGATAAGACTCCACAAGAGGTATGGACTAGTAAGAAACCCTCTCTTTCACATCTGAGGGTATTTGGATGTGATGCATATGTACATGTTCCAAAGGAGTCATGAACCAAGTTGGATAGTAAATCTGAAAAGTGCATCTTTATTGGGTATAAGGATGGTTTAAAAGGGTTATAAGCTTTGGAACCTAGTCACATGGAAGGTTGTGTACAACCGAGATGTGGTGTTCAGAGAGGTGAAAGATGTTATTAAAAATGAAGTCCAACAAAAGGAACCTGAGAAGATAGAGTTTGAGCTAAAGGAGGAAGAATCAGAGTTTACAGCAGAGGAGGAATCAGAATATGAAGAGCCACAAAATCCGGCTGTGAGAAGATCAGTTCGAGAAAGAAGGCAGCCTGAAAGGTATAGTCCATTTGCTTTCTGTTCAAATTTTTCTTTATCTATTACTGATGATGATCCCAGAACTGTGAAGGAAGCAGTAGATTCAGAGGATGGAAAACTCTGGAAAGAGGCCATGGTTGATGAAATGGCATATTTACACAAAAATGAGGCTTGGGATCTAGTGGAGTTACCGGCTGGGAGGAAACCCATTGGCAAAAAATGGGTGTTCAAAAAGAAGACAAATGGAGAAGGAAAAGTGGATAAATACAAAGCTCGACTGGTAGCAAAAGGTTATTCCCAAGTGTCGGGAATTGATTTTGGTGATATTTTTTCTCCTGTTGGCAAGGTAACTTCTATTAGATTACTTTTATCTATTGCTGCTGCTTTTGATTTTGAGGTAGAACAGATGGATGTGAAGACAACATTTCTTCACGGGGATTTGGAAGAGGAGATCTACATGAAGCCACCTGAAGGCTTTGCGGTGAAGGGTAAGAAAGAAATAGTATGCAAGTTAAAGAAGTCTTTGTATGGGTTAAAACAGTCACCAAGGATGTGGTATCAAAAATTTGATACATTTATATGGGGACTTGGCTTCACTAGAAGCAAAGTAGATCACTGTGTGTATTTTAAATTAATTGGTGACCGTGTTATTTATCTGGTCTTGTATGTGGATGATATGTTACTAGTTGGAAATAACAAAGAAATTATCTAGGATTTGAAGAACCAATTGTCCTCCAAATTCGACATGAAAGATCTTGGTGTTGCAAACTATATTTTGGGCATGGAAATTAAAAGAGATCGAGAAAAGAGGAAGCTCTGGTTAAACCAGAGGAAGTATGGTGAGACAATACTGCAGAGGTTTAATATGCAGGATAGTAAACTGGTGAAGGTTCCTATTCCTGTAGGTGTGAGGTTATCTTCTGAGAAGTGTCCCAAGACATAAGAAGAGGAAGAGGACATGTCTCGTGTTCCATATGCAAGTGCAGTCAGTAGCCTGATGTATGCAATGGTCTATACTGGACCAGACATTGCACATGCAATGGGAGTATTGAGTAGGTTTATGTCAAAACTAGGGAAGGAGCATTGGACAACAGTGACGCAGGTTTTCAAGTATTTGCGTGGCACTAGTGATTATGGTTTGTGCTACCAAGGAAGACCAGGATTGGACTGAGTGTTGGATATTCGTGGCTTTGTTGATGCAGACTGGGCTGGAGATCTAGATCAGAGAAGACATACAAGTGGGTATGTGTTTAACCTATTTGGAGACGCAGTTAGTTGGATGAGTAAGAAACAATCTATAGTGGCACTATCAACTACAGTGGCAGAATACATGGCAGCCACTCATGCAGGCAAGGAAGTAGTTTGGTTGCATAGATTGTGTTCAAGTATGGGGTTAGTACAGGAAGCTATAAGGATAGACTATGACAGCCAAAGTGCAATTTTCTTGGCAAAGAACCCTGCATATCATTCAAAGACAAAGCACATTGATGTTTAATATCACTTTGTGAGGGATATGATAGAAGACAAAAAGGTGTTGCTGGTAAAGGTGGACACTTTGAAGAATACTGCAGATGCATTGTCAAAATCTGGGAGCTCTGAGAAGTTCTCTTGGTGTAGAGAAACAATGGGCATTGCAGGGGTGGATAAATGACTAAGCTCTCTTGTGGCCCCCTGTGGAAAGAAAACAACAAGTGGGAGAATGTTGGGTTGTGTTATATTCTTTCCATGACTAGCCCACGTAGTTAACCGGGGGTTAGAGGGGGGTAGTTCACAGGGGGTTTGAGGGGCACTCATAACCCCACTTTATGGGGTCCAGGGCAGCGCCCCATAAAATTTTGGTTTTGGACCCTATGTTAGGTTGGGCGGGCCCACCTATGGTTTTGTGTTTGATTTTCACACATGTTTTTTGGACACGATGGTTTTTCGGTCCATGGTATTGGACGCGATGATTTTCGGTCCATGGTATTAGATGCGATGGTTTTCTGTCCATGGTATTGGATGCTTCGACATGTATAAATATGTATTGTAACATTGAAAGGAAAATAATGAAAAATCAAGCTGGTAGTCCCGATTTTGGGATCCAGGGGAAAATATCTGTGTATATGTGTTTTATGTGTTATGCTCTCGCATTGTTTATTTTCTATGTTTTAGAATTCGTATGCAGGTAATTTTTGTACGGGGTTAAAACCTACATGGTACATTGAGTTACCATGAGGCTCTTTTTATAATTTCAATCAGTTAGCCACTGCTTTCTTAACTCATTTTCAGTTGCCTGTCAGATACGACAATGGCACAGAACTGTTAACTTCACTAAAACAATCCACGTCCACATATATTTTTGATCATATTCATGAATGGCAATGTAGAAGGCGTTTAGTGAAAGTTTTCATTCCGGATCAAATTTTAGTGGAATGGTTCATTAAATCATTGTTACCTAAAATCACTGAAGATGTAGCTAAGGGAGGAGTTTTCACTGAAGAGCAAGTCATTGCTCAGGATCAGTACCTTGACCTCATCTATACGCAGTCAGGTACTTTACATGAAAAAATCCTTGATCTTCCAAAACACAATCAAATAACTGCAGCTCCTTCAGGGTCTCATGCTGCTGATGGTATGATTAGTTCAGTTAGTACAAAAATTAAGAAGAAATCTTCAAATAATTCTTCTCCTATGATAACTTTACCTGATTCCCCGAAAGGAGATTCTTCCGCTGAAGTTTCTACCGACGTCAGTGTCGTAGAAACATCTATGACTAGATCACAATTTGGTGGTAAAGAGAAGGGGAAGAAGCAAATCAAACAAAATTCAAAAGATAAAACAGATAAAATGAATCTACTAATGAAAAATGGAAACCTCGCTATCCTTGTTTCATTTGCGACAAGGATCATTTTACCAAAGAATGCCCACATCGAGCAGAGGTTTCAAAATTCATTAAAGGTTCTCAAATCCCTGCTGTCTTGAAGGATCCTTTTCCTACTCAAGATAGTAAGATGATTGGTTCTTCCTCGAATGCCTCAGAAGAACCCATTATGATGATGTCTCATGTCAGGATTGCGATGTGATCGCAATATTATGGTAGTAAAAACCCCGTTGATGGTAAAGAAGCAGAATCTTCTAATTTAAACACATCAACTACACCTCGTCTTGGTTTTGATCCACTACATATTGAGAAACCTAACCCTGACTTAGTAATCAAACCCCCTGCTAAAGGTGTACTTCATAAATCAGCTTTCAATCCACATGCGAGAGCTGCTAAGAATTATAACATTGTTGAAGACTTAACTATTTCCCCTTCAGCAATGTCGGCTTTGGAAGTGCTGCAATCATGCCCAGTACAACTTAAATTACTATTGTCTGTTATAGGAGCTGTCAATATTCAGTATTCCAACCTAATGATCTTCAATTTAGAGAATAGTACACCTTGCCTACCTCATCAAATGGCTTTCCATATTCCAGTTTTAGTAAAAAAACAGACCTTGCTTTCGGACTGTGATTGATGAAGGGGATTCTACGTGCATTATGTCGATCCAGTGTTGGAAATCGCTTGGTTCTCCCACACTCAGTCAATCTCCAACAATTCTAAAGGCTTTTGATGGCCGAGGGTTCCATCCTTTTTGTATTTTGTAGGATTTACCTATAGGGGTCGAAGGCAAAATCGTAAATCTAGATGTGGAAGTGGTTGATGCCCCTCTAGATTAAAACCTTCTCTTGGGTCGCAATTGGTCTTATGCTATGACTTCTATTGTTTCATCGGTCTTTCGAATTATCAAGTTCCCTCATAACGGAAAGATTGTTATGATAGACAAGCTAACTTATTTCTCATCCGACCCAGCCTCTCCAGATAGTATTCAGCACATCGGTAAAACAACTATCCCTTACAAGGATGTTGGCGTAGGTTTGATTAAAGATTTTGGTTTACTGGGAACTTTTTCCTTCCCTCCTCCTAACGTATCAACTTCTATTGCAAATATTCATATGATTTCATCAAATAATGTTACTTTTGATGATCCTTGGATCATACCTTTCGATTCTAAGGTGGATTCATTTGATGGCGCGATGCCTTTGAGTCCCTTTGAAATTGCATATCAGGTTGTACAATCATTTTCTGATTCCTGCTCAATATTGAGGATAGTCTGTTCCTGTGTCAACCTCATTAAAAAATGAAACAAGGACCGAGGATAGTTTGATCTTGTGTCAACCTCGTTGAAAAATGAAACAAGGATCATGGAGGATAGTTTGTTCCTGTCTCAAGCTCATTAAAAATGAAACCGAGTGTCTGGAGCATAGTTCCTTATCTTGTGTCAAGCTCATTAAAAAATTAAACAAGGGTTATGAGGAAAGTTCTTTCACTGTGACAACCTCATTAAAAAATGAAACAACTCCCTCGAAAGTGAACTTTCATTCCATCCACCTCGTTGAATGCAATGAAGCTTGGGGGGCATGTACCTCAATTTGAGTCATTATGTTGGGGGCATGCGAACTTATAAAAACCATAGTTTTTCATTTCAAGCTTGTGTAAACATGAAACCGAATCCAAGCAAGGTTCTTCATGGTTCAAGTTTGTGTAGAAATGAACCCATACCCGATTTACATCTCGTGATTACCGTTTTTATCCACTAAATTATGCTAGATGAGCCTTGGTTGTTTCATTCCATTGCCACCATATCTTTGGTTGATCATATGCTTTCACTTGGTTGTTTTTCCTTTCCTAAGGGAAAATAGTGATGAGTGGTTTTAATAGCCAGCCTTTTAACCATTACATGTTTTTAGTAGTTCCACCATTGCCGAAACCAGTTGCTACCCTTTATACCACTCGTTCCTCTAGGACTAGTCTCCTTTAAGCTCTTTTCTGACTTGTAAAATATGAAAAGATTTCCAAGTTTCTCCCTTTTAACTCATTAAACAAAATTAAAAAGGCAGTCCACTTTCAACTCTTTTCTGATCGTATAAATATGAAAAGATTACCAGACTTTTGTCGTTTCAGGTTTGATACTGGTTACGAAACGACGTGTCTTTGATCACTTTTCTACTTTTTCGGATCAAGGCCACTAATTATGAAAAGTACTCCTTGATCGTAATGGTCATGTGGTTCTCTCGAGTATTATTTTATACTTTTTTGGGCTCGAGGGACACAAATTTACGAAAAAGCGAAACATTGGAGTCCTCTTTAAGCCCTTTTCAGACTATCGAAAATTGAAAAGATTGCTGAGCACTTGATTGTTTGAACTCGTTAAAATAAATGAATAATCGTCCCTTCAGTATAAGTTTACCCCTTTTACGAACTGAAATGGACTATTTACGAAAAACGTATACGTTGACTAATTACAGTCAATAGAGTCCTCTTTAAACTCTTTTCAGACTTGATAAACATGAAAAGATTGTTGAGCGGTTGTCCTTTCAAGCTCGTTAAAGTATTGGAAATGTCATCCCTCCTGTATTATTTTATCCTTTTTCGGACCTGAGGGGTTGTTTTATGAAAATGTACCCCCATGGAGTTTTCTTAAGTTTTTCTTCTGACTCCCTAAAATTGAAAATCACTGAGTTTTTCCTATACTGGACTCGTTAAAATTTAACAGTAAAGGACCTATTCAATTTTAAACTGGAACGAACCACTCCTTCTTAGGGTTTGAATTTTAAACTAAGTTGGACTCATCCAAAGGATGAGCTTATAGACAAGCAAATGTTATCCTCCTTAAGCTTGTCAAAAATAAAGAGGTAATTGCCAGAAATGGTGGGGGAAAAGAGAGAAAAATGAACCTATTTGTTACACTTTGTTTTTTTAGAAAATCCATTAACCACTCTTGAACACGACACATTTTGTTCACCTCGGTTGGGAAATCCTTTGCCTAATAATTAATCAAACCACATTGAAAGTCTTCAGACGGTTTCTGGGTATTAGCTTTGGGTCAATTGTCACCAAGCCATCTACAGTGTCGTTATGTGTTCAAGAGAATAATTCAAACAAACCATTCATCTGCAAGATATCTGTCATCCATTTTGACCATCCCTAAGTTAGTCCTTGCCAATATATTTCTTCAAAACTTGATTTATGATTTCGTGTTGTGGGCTTGCTTATGATGGATCACTTTCTATCGACTTCAGCTCATTATCTAGGAAGTTGATCTAGAAATCGTTAGTACCTTGAAATCTGCATGCCCTAATGGCAGGTTTCTCGCCTTTGACGATAGGTTGCATCATTGACCTTCAATCGAATGATTCTATGACGACTTCAGCTCGTTTATTTACATTTCATGGATTGTACTGAGTACTTTGAGAGCCATTGACATTACTAGTGGTTTCTCTCACACTTGTTAACAGTCCTCATGATTGACTGGTAATAAAGTGGTTTCTACCATGTTCGACTCCGACACATTCATTCACATGGATAGAATTGTACTAGTTCGGGAAGCGGAAATCAAGATCTTGGATCTAGTTTCTACCATCCATGTTGCGAGGAATTTTTTTATTCATTATACAGTGGACTATTCATAAACAGATGGCTGCGTCCATACTGTGTCTACATATGTCTATACTCTTGATGTATTACAAAATCATTCCTGTATCAGAACAATTTCGTCAGTTTTCTAGTCAGTTTTGATTTGAGTATGGGAATGCCTACCTCAATGATGATATATCTACATATATATATTTTGCATTGAATGTTTTTACAGGTTCCGACTGGGGTGTCCACAGGATGATCCTTGAAATGATAAATTACTTCATTCTTCATAAATGACAGACTCTATCTTCATCTATTATAGAATTCACACTTTAGGGGGAAATCCGTTGCACTGACTATTGTCACCTTGACATTTTTCTATCTATGTGAGTTCATTACCACTCATACTTTCCTCCTCTACAAGTCTAAAACATCAGTTCCTCATATCAAGCCTTGAAAATAAGAGAAAAGCTCTCAAAAGTTTGTAAAACTCTGGTTCCGCACTCTCTCTGTGTCTTACTTGCGGTCCCGCACCTAATGGTCACGTCTCCTGCGCACCTGACAGCACTATCTCTGTGTTGAGGGTGCGGACCCCTGTAAAAGTTAAAAAGGCACGAGTATACTCTGAAAAATTCACTTTCAGTTATTTCTAGAAGCTTCTGGAAGGAATCTTGAGGTGGAAAGTTCACTCTTTTAAGGTTCATATATCCCATACCTTAAGGAGCTAACTCCTTGATGTGAGGAGCTTATCCCTTTGAAGGAGGATTCTATCCCTTCATAGGTGGACTTGTAACCTCCTCCTCTGCACTATAAAAAGAAGCATTGGGCTGGTTACTTTGGAGTTAGAAGCTTACTATTTTTTGAGGGAAAATGTTATTGGAAATTAGTCTTCTTTACTTAAGTTTTTATGAGGAGAGATTACATACCTCTATGGATCTCATTTGGAAGAGTGCAAGACTTGTCAAAGTAAAGGAAATTCCTGTTTCAGACCCCAGGAAGAATTTGTTCAACATCAAGGCTGAAAAGGTTGTAAGGTTCTTCTACTATTGAAAGTTAATACAAATATATTTGTTTTTCTCAATAAGCTATTAATTAATGGTTTATTTTATGGATTCCTTGATCACCATAATAGGAATAATTCATAATATTTGCTATGCAGGTGCTATTTAATGTTTGCTTGTTTGTGATTGGAGGTCTTCAAAGATAACTCTTTCGAATGACTGGAGGATGACTACTACGAACAAGCATTGGATCTAAGGTAGGATCTTAACATCTTTGTAGTATTTAATTATAAATCGCATATGTCTAGAGAAATATAGGTTTGTTTTTCTGTTTGTTGCTAGACTATCTTTTGATACTAGGGAGATCAGCCTTGTCTGCAAGATCGATTTATCCGACCAACAAGGGAAGGGGAAGGCTTCCCGTTTCAAACCGATTTCTTCTCATGGAGAGAAGAAGGGTGACATTTCTAAAGTAAGATGCTTTAATTGTCACAATATGGGACATTATGCAACTAATTTCCCATCGAAGAAGTCAAAGAAGGGATCCTCGGAAGGATCGAAAGGTGAGGCATTAGCCTCTGAGTTCGAAATGGACTTTACCCTCATTGCATGCATGGTGTCATCAATGATGGGTTGTGTCTAGTATCTTGACAATGAAGCCTCATTCCACATGACCGGTGATAAAAATTTATTCAGTTCCTTGGAGGAGAAAGACCTCAAGATACGCATAGAGATGGGTGACGATGGAAGGTATAATGTTTCAGGAGTGGGCATGGTTGCTTTTCAGAGGGAGCATGGAGCTCCTCTCACCTTGACAGTTGTGATGTATGTGCCTGGACTGAAGAATTACTTGGTATCGGTCGTGATGTTGGAGGACAAAGGCTACAATGTTGTCTTCAATAAAGGAAAGGTGTTCCTAATACACATAGCCACTTATCAAACCAAGCAGATAGGGATTTAGGTGAAGAATATCTATAAACTAGAGGTAGATGATTGTGCATCTTTAAGTACGAAAGAAAAATTGGTGCAAAGCCAAGACATTGGCGAGTTGTGGCATAGGTGGTTGGGCAATTTGCATCATGGGGTTTTGAAGTTAATGCAACAGATATCTACAGGACTTCCCAAAGGTAAACTTCAACAGGTTGACACATGCAAAGGTTGCACCTTGGGAAAGTACACCAAGTCTTCCTTACATGATCAAGACAGTCGAGCATAGGCTGTCTTAGAGTGAGTTCATATTGATTTGTGTGGAACATTCTCAATGACATCATCATTGAAGCAAAGGTATTGTGTGATTTCCATTGATGACTATTCTCGTAAATGCTAGATTTATTTCATGCAGAAGAAGGACCAAACTTTCACAAAGTTTTGTGAGTTCAAAGCTTTGGTCGAGAAAGAGTCAGGGAAGAAGATCAAGGCCTTGGGAAGTGACAACGATGGAGAATATGTCTCTCAAGAGTTTAAGGACTTCTGTGCAGTGGAAGGAATTAAACGAGAGTTGACGACACCTCATAACCAACAGCAGAATGGGGTGGACGAGAGGAAGAACAAAACTATTGTAGGGGTAGCACGAGAAATGTTGCATGACCAAGGCCTACCACTTCACTTGTGGGTTGAGGCATGCTACACAACAGTCTATTTGTAGAATAGAAGCCCACATCGCATACTTGGGATGAAGACAACAGAGAAAGCTTTCTCTAGTAAGAGACCAGATGTGGGTCACTTCAGGATCTTTGGCTCATCGTTATATTTCAATGTGACAAAGGATGCATGTAAGAAGATTGAGCCGACAACAGAGTTGGGGATATTTGTGGGGCACAACGATACACCTCACAACTATTGGGTGTACTTGACTACCAGTTGGAGGACAGTGGTTCACAGAGATCTCAGGTTTGATGAGCATAAGGCTATGTGAGTTTCCCTTGAGAGGGAGCTCCAACTACAGGCTATGGAGGAACTATTGGTTCATAAGGAGGAGGAGCCTCAGACTGATGCGAAGTAACCACATGTAGAGGTTCTAGGAGCGGAGTCTTCCAGAGATGGATGGAAGTGCACAAGAGAAGCTAACAAATTGTTGGAGGATGAAAGAGAGAATGTGGGAGCACCATCTTCCCAGCACAGACAGAGGAGGTCACCTGAGAGGTACAATGGCTACATGGCCCTTGCTGGGGAATGTGTTGAGATCGAGCCATCTTCCTTTGAGGAAGCAGTGCAGTAGGCGATTTGGGTTGATGCTATGGTGGAGGAGTGTGACTCCATAGTTCGTAACAGTGTTTGGGACGTGGTTCCAAGACTGAAGAACAAGTCAGTTGTGAGTTCCTGTTGGATTTACATGGTAAAGCAAGCTGCTGATGGTAGTGTGGAGAAGCATAAGGCAAGATATTTTGCCCATGGCTTTTCATAGGTTGAGGGGATTAACTATGATGAGACTTTTGCTCTTGTTACAAGGTACTCATCTATCATATCTATATTGGCACTATCAGCACAGATGGGTTGGGAGATCCATAAGATGGATGTGAATACTACATCCCTCAATGGCCAGATTGAGGAAGAGGTGTACATAGAGCAGCCAAAATGTTTTGAGACCTTCGATCATGAGTCGCATGTGTGCCAACTCAAGAGAGGGTTGTACAGGCTGAAGCAAGCACCTCATGCTTGGTACACTAGGATAGACAACTACTTCACCGGGTTGGGCTTCACAAAGAGCGAAGCGGATGCGAACCTGTACCACATCGTGGTGAAAGGTAAGTTGTTGATCATCGTACTTTATGTTGATGATCTCATATTGACTGGTGATGATTAGTTGATCATCTTGTAAGGAGGACCTTGTTAGGTTCCCATTTTGTCTATTTTTGGTTGTATATTTTTCCATTGTATTACCCTCTTCAACTCTTAAGTGAAAGCCTTTGCTAGTGTTTTGGCTTAATCACTCCAAAAGGTACAGAATAACTTTCCTCATTTCTACATGTTTAATTATTCAACACGTAATCATGATATCTCTATAATTATTCCCTGAAGTTGATTAAAGTGTTGACTAATTGTTGAAACTTCCTAACTGGCAGGATCACATTTTGCCGTTGCTGAAACAACGGAAATAACACAAACTGTGAAGCTGGAACAGCAAGAACAACATGAACCTCGAAGCTGAAATAGCACGAACAGCACGCGCACTTTGAGGAACAGTTGGGATTTACGTAACAAATCTGCATCGGCAAAGGAGTCTGACCGATTACTATATTGGTCATAATGATCATGATCCTCATGGCTGTAACAATATTTTGTTATCAAGAACTGACTTTCTTATTTTTGGTACAAAAGGGTTGAATCCGAATGTATGAAAATCTGTTGTAATAGATGTCTCCTCTATAAAGAGGAGACATCTACATTAGAGAGGGGGAGAGAAGAGGGAAACATATTGTAACACAGAACTTGTAGTGAAGGGATGAAACTGAATTTCTTTTTGTAATATGGTTTATTGGTAGATGAATACAATTCTATTCTGAGTATTTTATTTTAATTCATGTGTTTTGGGGAATCTTGTGAGAAGGAAAGGGCCCACCTTCATCACAAGATTCACCCACCTTCTTTCTGTTGTGTGGTCTGTGTGTGATTTCTGTTTATATTACAGTTACTGCTTCTAATGATATTTACTTTTGCTGAAACTCTGTTTTCCTTTTAGCTGATTTATGTTGCATATGAGTGCCTCACTGGTGATTAGGATTTACAGAGTGTGTGTGTGAACTGGACAACAGAGGCGGGTGCTGAAAGTCCTTACTCCGAGGATAGGGTCCTGATCCTTTTTTGCAGGACAAACATCACTTCCTTTTGCAGATTTTTTTCCTTTAAGTTATTTGTTCTTACTTCATTTTCTGTAATAGGCTGTAACTACTGTAACTGCTGTAAAACAGAGTAGGGATTTCATAAATAGTAGACTGTTTATACTACAGCTTTTAATACCATTAAGATTGAGCACATACAGTACGTAGTCACCTTTGGAATAATCAGACTTTCCCGGGTTGATAATTAATGTGGCACTCGACTGTTTTATTATTAAACAATTAAAGTGACCAACATTTTGGCACAGTTGTCGGGGAAGGCGTCTGAAGATTTTAAGGGTATTAACATTTTTCTTTAGAAATGCAGGATGCATGAGAGGACGCAAGAAGTTTAAACATTCAGGTGGCAAAGGCAAAGGAGGAGGAAGAAAAACTTTTATTGATGATATTATTTCAAAAGCTGAGACATCCCAGAGGTTAAGCTCTCGGAGGCCACAGACCCAACGCTCTTCCCAGACATATTTTCAGAAAGAGGAAGTAGTGGGGCCAGAGAGGGTTATAGAATCATCAGAATATACTGAGGAACCAGTGGAAGAAGACGAACGACCAGTAGAAGAACCGATAGAGGAAGTTAAGGTAGAGGAACTAGTGCAGGACATTGAAATCCCAACAGAAAATTTCGAAGACCGGGCAAGCGCATCAGGAAAACAACCAATGGAGGATAACAATGAAGGACTTTTCGGTGGAGGTCGCGGAATAGAGGGAAGGGGATAAAATTCTCTCTCCACCCTGGAATTCCCCATTGGAGATCTCCCTAGAGGAGCAACTCCTATAAAGAATACCCCACTTTCAGCATTACCCAATTTCCATGGGTTATCCACAGAAGATCCTGATGAGTTTCTTTTTGAATTTGATATACTGTGTAGAAGCTATGACTATGTTAATTCTTCTCAGAAATTAAAGTTGTTTCCAGCTACATTAAAAGGGAACACATTAATATGGTTCATGAGCTTGGGAGCTCATGTGATTACAACATGGGACCAGATGAAGGAGAAATTTTTGGCTAAATACCAAGATTATTGTCGAACAAGAGAAAGGAAGGAGGAATTATTCAAGATGACTCAGAAGGAAGATGAAAGTCTGGAGGACTTCGTGGAAAGGCTACAATATAACTTACATCAATTTGATCATCCTGATATGAGTAAGGATATTCTCAAGTCAATATTGCTAAAAGGGGTACGAGATGATTGTTTAGATATGTTAAATATGCTTGGAAAAGGAGACATATCTAAGGAATCCTATGATGAGATTATCAATCTCTGTAAAATATGTTTGAGATGAGTAGCAAGCAGACCAAAGAGCAAAGACAGTACATACTCAAGAGTCCATAAATCAGCAAGTGGAGGAGCAACACGGGCCGAAATAGGTAACTTACTTGAAGAATTTAAAACTGAAATGTTAAGCTCTTTTGCTTCACAAATTGATACCTTGCAGGTTAAAAAGAAGCAGGCAGAAGCAGAAGCTGTTCTGGCTATTTTCTGCTCTAAATGCAGGGGAAAACACCCACTAAGGGAATGCCCCCCTGGAAAAGGTACCAATCTGCACTATCTGTGAAAAGGACCATGAGACTCAACAATGCCCTTCTTTACTAGGAATAAAAGCAGCACTCCAGCCAACTGAAGAAGAAGCTGAAGCAGTGTACCTTCTCACACAGAGAAGACAATGGCAACCACGAGGACAAGGTACGAATTCTAACATGTCGTTTAATCGTTGGAATAATCATCCTCCTTTTCAAACAAATTACCCACCCTTCAACCAAATGTAGTACCCACACCTTAATCAAATGAACTTCCCACCCATGCAGCAAACAAACCCTCCTTTTGTTGATCCTACGATATGGAATCCCTGGGCTCTACAACAAACCTATTTTAATCAATGGAACCCGAATTAGACAGCTCCACAGATCCCATTTCCAAACCAATTACCTCAGTATCAGCAATCTCTCTCCTTACCATCAAATGCCCCACCTAATAATCAGACAATAAGATCCCAGCTGCCTGTACAACCTAACCCCAACCCGAATAATAATAAATCTCTGCAAGTAATTGATGTTCAAAACCAACTGGTTTCCCCTATGCAATGTAATGACATTCATTTACGCTCTGGAAGAATAGTTGAACCCATTATTGATGACATCACTTCCGATTCTGATAAAGAAGAAATCGGAAAAGAAAAGTCATCTAATGCTGAAACAGTTGGATCATCCTCTAATAACAATGCTGAAACAGTTGAAACATCCTCTAAAAAGACTGCTGAAGCAGCAGAGCCACCATTCCCTGAACATTTGGCTTTTACCAAAACACTTGAGCCACCTGCTTTTAATCTGTTAGGAGAGCTGCAAATTTTATATGTTAAAATTCCACTCTTACAAGCATTAAGAGATGTATCGATTTATGCTAGAACTGTTAGAGATATTTGTATTAAGAAACCTAGGAGAAAAGCTAAAGACCCCCTCACAGTTCATCTGATGGGTGATCTAGCTGCTCTAATGTCAGAAAAAAATCCCCCTGTGAAATATGGTGACCTTGGTTACCCTACAATCACAGTTCAGGTTGGTAAAACCTTTGTTTCTAGAGTTCTAGTAGATCTGGGTGCTGCAATAAACATCATGACACTTGAAACAACATAGTTACTACAGTTAAATTTTTTTATTATGGAAACCCCAACCATTCTGGAGCTGGCTGATCGCTCCACAATCAAACCTGAAGAAGTCATTGAAGATCTAATAATTTCAGTCGAATCTTGGAACTACCCAGCTGATTTTGTGGTGTTACAGACCAAAAATAACTTTGGGGGTCATCCATTGATTTCAGGGAGGCCTTGGCTGGCTACAGCAGATGCCTTCATTAGCTGTAGGTCAGGTTCAATGACAATTTCTAATGGATGTGAAACCAAACAACTTACTCTGTACCCTCATGCCACACCTATGATTAACAATGATAACTCTGTGTGGTTAGATTATGAGGATGATGAGACTCAACCCATCTTGACTGTCGGACAAGCCTTAGCTTTTAAAGATTCAACCGAAGATGAATTAATTAGTAGCTTTGTTTTTTACCCTTCTTCGGTTAACTCTGAAATACATGATCACTTAACTACAATCTTGGAATCTAAATCACAACAGAATCTCAAAACTGAAGATTTATCTCAGACATCACCTGACACCCCCTCCAAAAGTATAGCAATCGAAATCGAGCCTGGCAAAACATTAAATATAAACCCTAACTTAACAGATGCTGAAACACAACAGTTAATGAAGTTACTCCACGAGAATAAACAAGAATTCGCATGGGATTACACAAATATGAAGGGAATTTCTTCTGAATTATGTACTCATCGTATTTATATTAAAGAAGGATCCTGCCTAGTCTGCCAACCCCAACGACGAATGAATCCCAATTTAAGGGAAATTGTGAAAGAAGAACTTCAAAAACTGTTGAATGCAGGATTTATATATCCTATAACTGATAGTGAATGGGTTTCACCATTAGTAATAGTACCTAAGAAAAATGGGAAATGGAGAGTGTGTGTGGATTATAGAGCTCTGAATAAAGCTACTCAGAAAGATCATTTTGCCTTACCATTTATTGATTAGGTACTAGATAATTTGGCACGTAAGAGATTCTTTTCCTTTTTGGATGGATTTAGTGGTTATAATCAGATCAAGATTGCACCCCAAGATCAGGACAAGACCACTTTTACTAGTCCATGGGGGACTTTTTCCTATAAAGTTCTTCCATTTGGACTATGTAATGCCCCAGCAACATTTCAAAGTGCGGTGATAGGAATGTTTTCTGATATGCTTAATGATTCCTTAGAAATATTTATGGATGACTTTACTCCTTATGGTGTGACTTTTGAAGATGCTTTACAAAACCTTTAAAAAGTACTTAAACGGTGTATCGAAGCACATCTTGCCTTAAGTACTGAAAAATGTCATATGATGATGAATCAAGGTATTGTTTTGGGACACTTCATTTCATTCCTAGGAATTCAAGTTGATCCAGCTAAGGTACAAGTAATTTAGACTCTGCTTATCCCGAAAACACAAACTGATGTAAGAAGTTTTTTAGGACATGCTGGATATTATAGAAGATTTATCAAGGATTTTTCTAAAATAGTTTCTCCTTTGTTTGTGTTACTTATGAAAAATGCTGAATTTAAGTGGACTGATGGTTGTCAAAAATCATTTAATGAACTTAAACATCAATTGTCTACAGCTCCCATTTTAAGAGGACCTGACTGGGCACTCCCCTTTCATATATCCTCTTATGCTTCAGATACTGCAATTGGAGCTGTCTTGGGTCAAGAAGAAAACAATCTTCCCTATGCTATCTATTTTATTAGTAAAAATATGACCCTTGCTGAACTTAATTATACAGTCACCGAGAAAGAATTCTTAGCAGTTATTTATGCCATTAATAAGTTTCGACATTATATTACTGGTTACACTACTTTTGTGCATACTGATCACTCGGCCATTAAATATTTAATGAACAAATCAGTTACAAATGCTCGAGTTACCAGATGGTTATTATTATTACAAGAATTTGATATCACAATTGTAGATCGACTAGGTAAAGAAAATGTAGTTGCTGATTTTCTTTCTCGGTTAAAAACTGATGAAAATATTTCAGTAGATGATTCTTTTCCTGATGAATATTTATTTGTAGTATCTGCTCACTCACCTTGGTATGCATACATTGCCAATTACTTAGTTGCAAGGAAACTACCATCACACCTATCACACAGAGAGAAAAGAAAGATCGTTCAGCAAAGTGCTAGGTACAACTGGATAAGTGGGTGTCTCTTTCACACAGGACTCAATCAGGAAATTCGAAGATGCATCAGAGAAGATGAAGTTTATGATATACTGAAGGCTTGCCACGATGGCCCTTGTGGAGGGCATTTTGTAGATAAAAGAACAGCACACAAAGTTCTCAGAATGGGTTACTATTGGCCCTCACTTTTCAAGGATGCAAAGAAATATGTTAGGGCCTGTGATCGCTGTCAAAGAATGGGCCAGCCTAATCACAGGGATGAAATGCCACTTAACCCCCAGGTAATACTTGAACCTTTTGAAAGATGGGCACTAGATTTTATAGGTCCCATCAACCCTCCATCCAATCAAAGAGTTTATATACTGGTTTGGACAGATTATATGACTAAGTGGGTAGAAGCTAAGGCACTCATCAAAGCTAATGAATAATCAGTGTTAACTTTTCTATTTGAAGAAATCTTTGTTAGGTTTGGTTTGCCTAGAGAACTAGTCATAGATGGAAGACCTCCTTTTAATTCTCATGGCTTCAAAGATACACTCCAGAAATATTGCATTAAGCATAAAATGACTACACCTTATCACCCCCACGCAAATGGGCAAGTGGAAAGTAAAAATAAAGTCATAGAAGCCATTTTAACAAAGACAGTCAAGGAGAATAGAAGGGACTGGTTTCAAAGGTTGCCTGAAGCATTATGGGCTTACAGAACTACTTGGAGGAACACTACGGGTTTTTCACCTTATGAATTAGTTTATGGTAAAAATGTTGTTTTTCCTGTGGAATTTGAAATCAAAACCTTAAGAACTGCTTTAGCTGTTAACCTTGATTTGACTGATGCACAGACAGCTAGGTTGCAGCAGCTTCAGGAATTGGATGAAAAGAGGTTGGATGCCATCCATCAAACAACCATGATACAACAGCAAAGAACCAGGTGGCATGACAAAACTATTAAGCACAAGCAGTTCCAAAAAGGTAATTGGGCCTTACTGTATGACTCCCGTTTTGAAAATTTTCAGGGGAAATTAAGAACAAGGTGGCTAGGACCTTATGAAGTAGATGTTGTTTTTCCAAATGGAACAGTCAGACTCCTAACGATTGATGATAGCAAAACACCATTATTAGTGAATGGGTATCGACTCCATTTGTATCAACGACCTATTTCTAAAGAGGATTTCAAAGCTACTTGCATGACAGACATACACTATACCTTTTTGGGGGAACCTGCTATCCCTCAATGCACTTAATTTCCTGTTTATGTATTTATTTCTAGATTAGATTTCTTAACTAATAATCCCTGTCAAGGGTTGCCATGTTACAATTAATTATTTTGCAGATCTTAGCTTTGGATGGTGGCTGAAAAAGAAAGATTCCAATATAGGAAGAATTAATCTGCAGATTGGAAAAGCATCGCCATGTCATTCCAGATCATAATTCATTTCTCGTTGCTGATACACCATTTCCCGCTGTTGATACACCATTTCCCGTTGCTAATACACCATTTCCCGTTGCTGATACACCATTTCTCGTTGCTGATACACCATTTCCCGTTGCTGATACACAATTTCCCGTTACTAATACACCATTTCCTGATGCTGATACATCATTTCCTGTTGTTGATACACCATTTTCCATTGCTGAAACACCACTTTCCAGTGTCGAAACACAAAATCCCACTGCTTAAACACCAATCTTTTCTATTTTCCTAAATATCCCCATTTTTACTCCCGAGAATGAACTATTATTTCAAAAAGAAATATATCATTCTTTATTCAAAGGAATCAGCCATTTATCCTGTTAATAATACCCCTTCACTACTGCCTCTCGTGAATAATAAAAACCTCATGGATAAAAACCCTCACACCTTACAAACCCTTTTTTATAATGATCATTGACCTATTAAGGACGAGGTAACACTTTTCGGCGCAACAACCAAAGTTAATTGTAAAGGTATGCATGTTATGTGTGAATATTAAATTGTAGTTAATGAGGACATAGTTGACATGACCGCTAAAAGCGTCGTACTGCCAACCATATCATTCAACCACAGTTGGGGGGGATTACCGAAATATCGTAATCATTACAGGACATGCCCATCACTGCCATCCCTATTCCTCCTGGTTGTGTCTAATCCACCTCGTTTATGCCTTACCACGTCATAATTCATTTTGCAATGTTCTGGTCTGTTTCGACCTGGCAACTCGGTTCTGCACTTTGTATTCTGCCTAAAATAGTAACCATGGGTGGAGATGTTGTTAGACATGAACTGGGCTCGACGACATTACTGGAACTTTACCCAGACACATACCAAATGTTCCTTCAAGCAGGATGGGTGGACTATTTTAGAAGACTTCCGGAAATTGATTTGCAGCAAGTTCTCGAATTTGCATGCAACTTGAGGGAGGGGTATTCTACTGTCCAAAGGGTGAGAATCCCAGTAACAGAAGAAGACATAGCACACGTTTCGGTGCTTCCAACCAACGGCATTCGCTGGTTCAGCAGGAAGCATCTTATCCTCAATGCGCAACAAGATTTCCTACTACCTGGGAAGCAGGTGGAAGCCAAAAGTAGGGGTGTTGCGCTTCGGTCATTACCACCGCCTTGGCCAAAAGTTGCAGAATTCGTCAAGCACTACTTCACCTGTGACGGCCGCTACCAGGTAGTCTACCAACATGACTTTGTCTTATTAAATCATTTGTGACATGATCGTCTAGTAAATATGCCTTATTATCTCCTTGGATGTCTGAAAAATATGGCACATTACATTGCGAACGCTAGGCATCAACTCCTCTGTGTCACGCACCATCGTTTGGTCCAACTCCTGATAAATAGAGGCTTCACCCTGCATAACCTGCCTCCCCTCATTAACCCTCCCCAGCAAGCTGAGGAAAATCCTCAACAAAATAAAGAAAATTCCCAGCAAGAAGCTGAAACTCAGCAACCAGCAGTAGGAACACCCCAATTAAGCACTGAAAATCCGCTGCAGTCCTCACCCCATGATGAAGCCGAACCGTCCACTCCCATAGTTCACATCCCTACCGATGATTCAGACGAGGATACCCTCATTACTTTCCTAAAAAGGAAAAAGAAACAGAAAACTGCAACCCCGTTAAAAAGAAGAACCAGGGCCTCAGTAAAGGCAGCCACTATTTTTGATGATTCCCTGAGTAAAAGTCCTCACAAGAGGAAAACTACTGTCTCTCCTGTTTCCCTACCTCGGCAACGAACAAGGTTGTTCGCAGCAACCGAGGTCGTTCCTCCTATCATTTTAAATCCCCGTATTCCCCATAGCCCTGAACCTTCACCTCCTTCACCCTCAGATGCTGAAATTCAAAGTGTTCACGATTTTGTAACATAATTTTTCTCAACAGAGGTAGCTGCTCCTCAAGAACCAGTTGCCGACAAATTCAAACCAGACATCCAAGCTGATATAGGACATGTGGCTATTACACAAGAACCAGCCACAGACCCAATAGGTGAAACACAAGAACCACCTGTTGGGGAGCAAAAAGAAGACGACCTGCATGTGGCTGTTACACAAAAACCAGCCACTGACCCAATAGGTGCCACACAAGAACCACCTGTTGGGGAGCAAGAAGAAGATGCCCTAGGTGAAACTGATACACAAACTGAACCAATAGGTGAAACACAAGAACCGCCTGTAGGGGAAGCACATGATGAAGATAATGCTGAACAACAATTTTCTTTTCCTTTGGAATCTGTAACTGTAGAAGCCCCAGTCACTCTAGCCTCCCTACAAGAAGAAAATGAGTTCTTAAAATCAGAAATTAAGGCCTATCAGAAAGAATTAGCAATGGCTAGGGAAGCCTATAAAGAAGAACTCAACCTGTACATGTTAGCTCAAGTAGCATTTCAAGCTTAAAAGAATGTAGAGAAAGAGCAATACAGTGAATACATGTGCAGTGAATGTGGGGATATTTATACTCAAGCAGGATATAAAATAATTGCAGTCCCATTGACTGGAGCCAGCCCTGTTATATTAAAAAAGGAACAACCTGCTGTTACACAAGAACCAGCGGGGTCTTCAAGGATTTCAGAAGAAGAAATGGAACCACCCTGGCCTACCCAAGTTATTGATGAGCAGAAATCAAAAGAAGATATGGAACCACCCCGAACTACCCAAGTTATTGATGAGCAGAAATCAGAAGAAGAAGTAGAACCACCCCGGCCTACCTAAGTTATTGATGAGCAGAAATCAAAGGAAGAAGTAGAACCACCCTGGCCTACCCAAGTTATTGATGAACAGGAACCAGAATCAAAACCTTTTACAACTGTGCATATGCAAACTGAACCTCCCTGTGTTAGCGATGCTCATGCATAGACTTCTACTTTTCAGGAATTAAGCAACACATGGAGAGCAGAATACGAGCTTTCCCAAGGAAAGGCATTTCAACAACAGAAGTCATTATGGTTTAACTATACCTATAGGAATTTGGAAGCAATGGAACAGTCTCGTGCACAACACAAAGAAAATAAGCAATTAAAAGCCAGACTGTCCCTTATCCTCGATTTGGTCCAGTGCTTACTGGCTACAAGAAAACCTTCTTTTAATTATTCTGTATTCTTGAGAGAACGCTTAGCGTTCCTCCAATTGAAAGCAATAAAGGATGGAAGACCACACCAGGTCTCTACACCACAACAATTCATTGAAACTTTTGCAAAAGCACCAAACAATGGTCAGAATTTGTTGTGCGAACTCTATCTTCACAACGAGGCTATGCCTGAAAATATAAAGATTAATTTACTTCCTATTTGTGGTGATATTCAAATAAGAGCTTTTATTTCCTTTTTGGCCAACCAATTCACTTGGCAGAATGCTTTCATGTCTACACAACACAATGAGGAGAACTGTCTTCTCTAGATTCATCCAGAACCACAGAATGCAACCATCTTCCTCATGGAACATCAACGGAATCTACGAGAGACAGGCATGACCGATCACATTAGGAATCTGCAAGCAGCAGTTTTGGAAGACTGCCATCATTATGTCAAAGCTAAAGGACCTCTGGCCATAAAAGAAAATGAATTTTTCTGGGAACAGTGTCCCAAAGAAAAAAGGGAATATCATCCCTACAATCCCCTCAATTTGCAGAAAGCAATCTCAAGGATACTTGCTTATGTAAAATGCATGAAACAATGTGCTGAACGGTGGATTGGTTACCGTTTTCACTTCCCTCTCTTATGGCTTCCTGGAGAACAATACAACACTCAATTTACATTGACTAAAAAGGAAGAATTGGCAGCATGGAAAAGCATTCAGAATGCCCAAGGGTTTAGAGACATGGCTGACAACACTTTCTACACTTACTATATAAGAAATCTACACTGTTCAGCCAAATATTCTGATTCCGATTCAGATTAGGCGTTGCATGCGGACATGCAACATTTTTAGTTGGGGGGGATGTTAGGTTCCCATTTTGTCTATTTTTGACTGTATATTTTTCCATTGTATTACCCTCTTCAACCCTTAAGTGAAAGCCTTTGCTAGTGTTTTGGCTTAATCACTCCAAAAGGTACAGAATAACTTTCCTCATTTCTACATGTTTAATTATTCAACACGTAATCATGTTATCTTTATAATTATTCCCTGAAGTTGATTAAAGTGTTGACTAATTGCTAAAACTGCCTAACTGGCAGGATCACATTTTGCCGTTGCTGAAACAGCGGAAACAACGCAAACTGTGAAGCTGAAACAGCAAGAACAGCATGAACCTCGAAGTTGAAACAACACGAACAGCACATGCACTTTGAGGAACAGTTGGGATTTACGTAACAAATTTGCATCGGCAAAGGAGTCTGACTGATTACTATATTGGTCGTAATGATCATGATCCTCATGGCTGTAACAATATTTTGTTATCAAGAACTGACTTTCTTATTTTTGGTACAAAAGGGTTGAATCCGAATGTATGAAAATCTGTTGTAATAGATGTCTCCTCTATAAAGAGGAGACATCTACATTAGAGAGGGGGAGAGAAGAGGAAAACATATTGTAACACAGAACTTGTAGTGAAGGGATGAAACTGAATTTCTTTTTGTAATATGGTTTATTTGCGGATGAATACAATTTTGTTCTGAGTATTTTATTTTAATTCCTGTGTTCTAGGGAATCTTGTGAGAAGGACAGGGCCCACCTTCATCACAAGATTCACCCATCTTCTTTCTGTTGTGTGGTGTGTGTGTGATTTCTGTTTATATTACAGTTACTGCTTCTAATGATATTTACTTTTGCTGAAACTCTATTTTACTTTTAGCTGATTGATGTTGCATATGAGTGCCTCATCGGTGATTAGGATTTACAGAGTGTATGTGTGAACTGGACAACAGAGGCAGGTGCTGAAAGTCCTTGCTCTAAGGATAGGGTCTTGATCCTTTGTTGCAGGACAGCCATCACTTCCTTTTGCAGATTTGTTTCCTTTAAGTTATTTGTTCTTACTTCATTTTCTGCAATAGGATGTAACTAATGTAACTGTTGTAACACAGAGTAGGGATTTCATAAATAGTAGACTGTTTATAATACAACTTTTATTACCATTAAGATTGAGTACATACAGTACGTAGTCACCTTTGGAATAATCAGACTTTCCCGGGTTGATAATTAATGTGGCACTCAACTGTTTTATTATTAAACAATTAAAGTGACCAATAGACCTTGCAAGAGAATTCGAGATGAAAGACATGGGCCTCATGCATTACTTCCTTGGCATGGAAGTGTGGCAGAAGGATGGGGAGTTGTTTGTGTCTTAGGGCAAGTATGTCAATGAGATACTTAGGAGATTCCACATGGAGAAGTGCAAGCCCATGCAGACTCCTCTAGCAGGTAACTGGAGGAAGGAGGTTGCTACTTCAAGAGAAGTGGTAGAGGCTACTGTGTACAGGCAGCTTGTGGGTTCACTGATGTATTTAATGAACACACAACCAGATTTGTGCTATGCGGTGAACCGACTGAGTCAAGCGATGGTTTAGCTTACCAAGATGTTTTGGAAATCGACAAAGCTTGTATTGAGATACCTCAGAGGCACATCTCAGTATGGATTATGATATAAACGGACAGAGGGAGTGAAGCTATAGGGCTTCACTGATGCAGATTGGGAAAAGAATCCATTAGATCAGAAGAACACATCAGGAGGGATTTTCAACCTTGGGTCAGCGGCATTTTCTTGGTACAGCAGGAAACAAAGGTCGGTTGCACTTAGATCAACAGAAGCAGAATACATGGCTGCAAGTCAGGTAGCATGTGAGGCCATCTGGATGCGGAAAATCCTAGTTGGTTTGTTTGATCAGAGGATGGATCCAACTGTGATCTATTGTGATAATTAGAGTTGTATCAAACTCTCTGAGAATCCAATATTTCATGATAAGTCCAAGCACATCGACATCTGGTATCATCATCTCAGAGACTGTGTAGTGAGGAGGATTATGTTGCTCCAGTATATTTCGACCGAGGAGCAAGATGCTCACATTTTGACAAAGGCATTGTCAAAGTGTCGAGTTCCGTAGAGACAGGATCGGGGTTGCAGATAATTGCTTTCTTGTTGAGAGGGAGTGTTGATATATGGCAACAAGAATATTCCAATTTAATTTGTCCTTAAATTAAATTGTGAATTAAAATCGAATTTAGTCTTAACAACTACTTGGAAATAATTAATTAATTTATTTTAAATTAATTAGTTGGAGAAATTCAAGATAGAAGTCTTTCTTAAGTCATGCAAGAGTTATCCCTTAAATTAAGGAGATAAGATTGAGTTATATTTGAGTTGTAACTAGTTAACGTATTTTACTGAGTTAAGTCCAATTAAATTAGTTCCAAACTGTTTGAGGAACTAATAGTGAGTTAATAGTCAGTTGATGCATTAATGCACTCAACTAGTGCTACTCTAGTTAACTGAAGATATCCTCATCAGAAACTCATGCATGTCTATTATGAGAAAGACCTAGTTTAGATTAATGTTTAAGGACAATGTTTTATCGGTTGCATGTGTTTTCTCATGGAGAAAACTCATGCATGTAGTCAAGGATTCATCCTTGAGGATTGCGCGGTTTTGAAGGCTTTGTTTTCCACTTGGTAATAGAAAAGTTATCCACAAGGAACAACGCAAGGAAATAGGAGCTTGGAGGGCAAAGAGGAAGGTTGGAGAGAAGCCAAGATTGCCTGTTAGCATGTGTTCGGATTGTACTGAGAGTTGGCTAGTTGTATTTCCACCATGTATGATAATAAATAGTGTGGGGTTTTTAGCTGAGGTTTTCCCTAAAGTATTTTCATGTGTATTGTGCCATTGATTCTTCTTCTTCTGGTTATATTGTTCAGATTGATCTTTAAGCTTCTGCAAATTGATAGTAGAAGTAGGTTATAGTATTTTGCATTGATTTATATTGCATTATCGGGTTAACCTATCATAGATTTTCTACAATTTCCACATTAGCAGATGAATTGGATGTATTTATCTTGAGTGACATGGCCTTGTCACTTAGTTAGCTTAGTTAATTTGAGTTAGAGGCGAAAAGTAGAGTTGTGCATGTACAGATTGCTAAGAATTAGAAGCCTAATTCAATTTTATATAGTTGATCTCAGTTAACTGAGATTAAGTCTTTTTTTTATTCAGTTAAAGGCCAGTTGATTAGTTTAACTCAGTGATCTATCAGTTAACTAGTCAATCAACTAAATATAGCCTATGCATGCATGAGATTCGAATTTCTTGATTGGAGTGGAGGTCAAAGGCACATTGTAATTATCAATTGTATGCTAGTTGAGTGTACAGGCTAAATAATTAAATAGGTGAGAAATTCCTTGGGAATTGCACAAGGAAATAGGGAAATCCCTATTATTTAGGAGCTCAATTTCTCTTGAATTATGCAAGGAAATAGGAGCAATCTGGGGCCTATAATTGACTAAGTGTTGGCCAGAGCAAGACAGTCAACAGGAGAACAAGTTTAGAAGTGCAAGGTGCTTCATACTTGAATCAAGAATGTAATAATTTCTCAGTCCCACCTAATTAATGAAAAGTAGAGAAGGGGTTTTTCCTAGTTGGGTTCCCCAGTAAATGATTGTGTTCTTATGGTTTTGATGTATGCTTGTCTATGCATGTGCTTCTAGATTGCTGATTTATTTATGAGGTATTGTATAGGAAGGTTGTACTATCTTGTTTTCAGTTTGAATAAATTAGTACTAGTAATCTCCATTAAAAATATACATGGTATCAACATATAAATCACAATAGAAACTAGACAAAAGATCTTTTCCTTCAGAGTTTTTTATTTTCATATTAAGTGAAGCAGGAAGGAAGATTTATTTTATCGGGTTGAGATTGGAGTATGCATTGGAGGGAAACTCTAACTTTTGGGCTTGGAAGGACAACATGGAGGCAGTGTTGGATGACAATGGGGTCTAGGAATATACTCAGTCAATTATTTTCAAGACAATAGTTGCAGATGTTCAAGAATGAACTCAGTGGAATAAGGATACAAAAAAGGTGAGGTGGATCATCTTGGAGGGTTTGTGAGACCACATAGTCTCGAATTTACATGGAAAAGAAACTCCATTTTACATGTTGAAGACCCTCACTGAATTGTTCATGAATAGAAGTGATGCTACTAAATTGGCATTGAAGGAAAATCTCGAGAATATAAGAATGCGGAAGAGTGAAAGTATTCTACATTACCTCTCCAGGTTCACTCAGGTTTGAGATGAACTTGGAGGAGCTGAAGAAACTACACCATCTTCCAAGCTAGTGAGCCTATCTCTCCTAGGACTTCCTAAGACCTGGAAGCTACCAGCACTTTGTGAATGGAAGGGAAAAATTTGCAGATAGGGAAAGACCCTGGATGGATTTGGTGTAGGAATAACTTTGAAGAAACACGAGAGATGGAGTTCCATCCAAGGATGACGAGGAAGATAATTTTTCCTTGGTTGGGAAGAGAAATAAAGCTAAGGGAAAGAAGTTCTATAACAGGCTTGAGTCTAGCTAAAATAATGGAAAGAAGTAGGACTTCAACAACCTAAAATGTTTTCACTGCCACGAGCTCGGGCACTATGCAAGAAGGTTTCCACAAGAATTATAACAAGAAGGAATCACAAGGAATAGGAGCTGAAGCACTTTCTTCACAATTAAAACTAGACTTCACCTTGATCAGATGCATGGAAAGCACTGTGATGGGGAGTGTGTGGTACCTTTATTTAGGTGCCTCACTCCATCTGACAGGATCAAAATAATTATTTAGTACCTTGGAGGAGAAGGATCTCCAGATGCACATAGAACATGGGGATGATGGGTGGTACAGTGCGAAAGGAACTATAACTGTAACATTCAAGAGGGAGTCGGGCTCCCATATTCATATGAAAGATGTTATGTACATGCCTGGATGAGGAAGGACCTGATCTATATAGCAACATTGGAAGATAGAGGCTATGATGTTGTCTTCAGTAAACATAAATCTTTTATGAGACATGTGGGCACTGGGAAAGTGAAATAGATCGGGATTTGTGTGAAGAACTTGTACAAACTTGAGGTGGAATCTTGTTTTGCACTCATTAGTAAGGAAGAGAAGGTGCAAATTCGAGATGTTGGAGAAATATGGAACATGCACATGGGACACTTACACCATGGGGCCTTAAAGATCATGCAATAGATTACCATCGGTCTCCCGAAAGGCACCCTTAACCATCATGATGTCTGTAAGGGATGTACTTTAGGGAAGTATGTCAAAGCCACCTTTCAGGGCTGAGATGGCAGAGTAGAATAAATTTTGGAGTGAGTCCACTCTGATGTATGTGGACCCTTTTCGATATCCTCTACAACAAAACATAGGTATTATGTTATTTTTGTTGATGAATTTTCTAGAAAATGTTGGATCTTCTTCATGTGGAAGAAGGATGAAGTTTTCTATAAATTTTTTGAATTCAAAGCATTGGTAGAAAACGATATTGGTTAGAAATTAAAATCCTTGATAAGTGAAAATGATGAAGAATTTTTTTCTAACACCTTCAAGGAGTTTTGTGCCAAAGAGGGCATTAGAATAGAACTGACAACACCCAATAACCCATAGTAGAATGGGATTGTTGAAAGGAAGAACATAAGCATAGTGGGAGGAATAAGAGCCATGTTGCATGATTAGCGGTTTCTATTACATTTGTGGGAAGAAGCATGCAACACCGTAGTTTATTTATAGAATAGGGGCCCTCATAGAATACTTGGCATGATCACAACCTAAGAAGATTTCTCTAGGAGAGAGGCATATGTATCTCATTTTCAAATTTTTTGACTGACTGTGTATTGTCATATCTCCAAGTATAGCAGGAAGAAACTTGAGCCAAAAAATGATATGAGAGTCTTTGTAGGATACACAGAGATATCACATAATTACCAGGTGTATTTACCCTCACTCAGAGAAACAATAGTGAGGATATATGTCAAATTTGGTGAGGATAAGGCTATGAGATGCTCTCTAGAGCGAGATTTGAGTGTCCCAGCAGAGGAGGAGCTTCTAGATCCTAAGGAGGAGCCTCATGCAAAGCCTTAGGATGTTGTGGAACAACCACATATGGAGGATAAGACATGAGGTCGAAAGGAGGAACCCACTCAACCAAATCCTTCCAGAGAGGGGAGGAAAAGAGCCAGAGAAGCTAAAAAATTGGTGCAGGATGTAAAAGAGAATATAGGTGCTCATACATCTCAGTACAGGCAAAGGAGGTCACCAGAAAGATACACTGGTTATATTCCTCTCATGATAGAACTCATTGAGTCAGATCCTTTTTCATTTGAGGAAGCAGTTGTTCAACTTGTATGGGTTGATGCCATGGTGGAGGACTATGACTCCATCCTTAAGAACAATGTATGGGAGGTGGTTTCAAGACCGAAGGACAAGTCAGTGGTTGGTTCTAGATGTCTTTATAAGTAAAGCATGTAGCTAATTTTAGCATTGATAAGTACAAGGCCTGATTTGTGGCCAAAATATTCTCTCAGGTAGAGGGAGTGGACTGTGAGGAAACATTTTCTCCAACAGCAATATTCCTCAACCAGAACCATTATTTCATTAGCTGCATAGATGGGGTGGAAGACCCACCAAATGGATGTAAAGACAACCTTTCTCAATGGTGTTGTTGAGGAAGAAATTTACATAGAGCAATATGACAGGGAGACACATGTTTGTAGACTCAAAAGAGTCATGTATGGTGTCAAACAGGCACCCTGAGCATGGTACACTTAGATTGATACATATCTCAGTGGATTGGGCTTCACAAAAATTGAAGCAGATGCCAAACTCTATCACATTGTGGTGGATGGCAAGTTGCTTATCTTGGTCTTGTATGTTGATGAATTGATAATTACTATGGATGAGAAGTTGATCCACTCTTGGAAGGAGGATCTTACAAGGGAATTCAAGATGAAGGACATGGGCTTCATTCATTACTTCCTTGGACTAGAAGTATGGAAGGGTTATAGTGAGATGTTTGTGGATCATGGGAAGTATGCCTCTAAAATACTTTAGAGATTTCACATGGAGGTCTGTAAGTCTATGAACACACCTATAGCTACCAACTGGAGGAAGGAGAGTACTTCTTCTAGAGAAGTAGTAGATGCTACCATCTATAGATAGTTTGTGGGATCCTTGATGTATCTGGTGAATATAAAGCCCGACATATGCTATGCAGTTAATTAGCTTAGTCAAGCTATCATTAAGCCTACCAAGTTATATTGGAAGGCAGCTAAGCATGTGTTGAGGTACCTCATAGGCACAAATGCAGAGTATGGGTTATGGTATAGGAGAATAAAGGGTGTGAAGCTTCAAGGCTTCACCGATGTAGTTTGGGCAGGGATTCCATCATACAGGAAGAATACATCAGGTGTTATCTTCAGCGTTGGGTTCACAACTATCTACTAGTACAACAACAAATGAAGGTTTGTGGCACTCATCTCAGCAGAGACTAAATACATGGATGCAAGTGAAGAAGCATGTGAGGCCATATGGATGAGGAAATCCTTGTGGGACTTTTTAGTCAGGAGTTGGATCTGATGGTGATTCACTGTGATAATCAGAGTTGTATCAAATTATCTAAGAATCCAGTTTTTCATGATCGGTCCAAGAACATTGATATATGTTATCGCCACTTGTGGGATTGTGTGCAGAGGATAATTATGTTTTTAGAAAACATTCCAACTGAAGAGAAGGATGTAGACATCTTGCTAAAGGCATTCTCAAGAGGTAAATTTGAGTTCCATAGGTGCAGGATCGAGGTGGTAAAAAATCCCTTTCTTGCTAAGAGGGAGTGTTATAAAGTGTAGCAAGAAAGCTAAATTTGAATTTTACCTTAATCAAATTGTGTAAAATGGAATTTCCACATCAGCAGATGACTTGGATATAGTTATCTTGAGTGGCATTGTCTTGTCACTTAGTTAGCTCAGTTAATTTGAGTTAGAGGCTAGAAGTAGAGTTGTGCATGTACTGATTGCTAAGAATTAGAAATCTAATTTAGTTATGTATAGTTTATCTTAGTTTACTGAGCTAAATTCTTTAGTTGAGTGAGTTAAAGGTCAGTTGAGTAGTTTAACTCAAAGATCTATCAGTCAACTAGTAAATCAACTAAATATAGCCTATGCATGCATGAGATTCGAATTACCTGATTGGAGTGGAGGTCAAAGCCACATTGTAATTATCAATTGTATACTAGTTGAGCGTACAAGGTGGATAATTAAGCGGGTGAACAATTCCTTGGGAATTGCACAAGGAAATAGGGAATTCCCTATTATTTAGGAGCTCAATTTCTAAGAGAATGCTTCTAGTAAATCACATATGATTCTTTTTGTTGACACATTTCGAACCACTCAATGTGGTTCATCATCAAGACTTGTATGAAAGTGTTGATCCAACCATGCCAATTAATATGGTGATTAATGTTGGAAAAATTCAGAAAAAAAAAGTAAGATCAACCACTTTATTAGAAACCTTTAACCATGTTCGTTCAAATTGTTGAACTTTATCAAAAATTACCCTGCATGGTTTTAGAATGAAAACTTCTGTGGTATGTGATATGTGATTTACTGAAAAGATATGTGATATGTGATATGTCTCAACTAATTAATGAAAAGAAACATAGGGGTTTTTCCAAGTTGGGTTCCCCAGTAAATGATTATGTTCTAAAGTTTTTGATGTATGCATGTGCTTTTAGATTGTTGATTTGTCTCCATTGTTTTGTAGAGGAAGGTTGTAATCTCTTGTTGATCCAGGTGGATATTGGTGGCCACCTGCCAAGTCCACCTGGACCCCCACCATTGTATTTCTCAGCATTTTCAGTTTCCTTAATTGTAGCACAACTTACTATTTTTAGCAGTTTTTCAGGTCCTGAACTTCCGGAGCCGTTTTGAGGCCCTAAACGACGTTTTTTGGGGAATCCGGGGGCAACACGAGCCCATGGAATGGACTAGTGTTGCCCGTTCCAACAATGATAGTGCTCGGATAGATCTTTCTAATGAGATATTGTATGCGTCAAACGGAGATCATATGCCAAAGTTACGACCCCGGGAAGTTGATGTACCAACTTACCCCCAAACGGGGCCCACAGTTTGGCGTTTCATCTCCTAGGGTTAGGTTTTGGAATGTTAAGGGTTTTTCCATTGTTTCTCAACAATAAATAGGCCTTCGAGCCTCATTGTAACACAGTTCAGAGGCATGTAGCCATCACATCTCTTCTCAGAGATAAGCTACCATCGCCCTAGCTAGTTTATTGTCATTTCTGTTTGTAAGCATATATTTTCCATTAATGAAATGAAGTATTATTTCCGCTGCATCTTTGTGTATATGGTTATCTCTGTAATTTGTTGCGTTCTTGTTTAAATCCGGATCAGTGGTATCAGAGCGGTCTGCTTTTTCTCTGTTTTTCTTTGCATGTCCCCAACAAGGTCGGGATATAAGGAGTTAGGGCTTGAACTGGTTGAACCTTTGCAAGACCAGCCTCGCAAATCCCGACGGCCTCCCATGGCGGATGAGAAGAAAGACGAGGGGGCAGGAGATCCCATCAAAATCTTGCTCGAAGAAGTGCTCGAGCGACAACGGAACGCGATGATGGACAGCTTTGCGCAGATCCTTCAGCGGCTACCCAGAAGCGGCGCATCGGCTTCCAGCAGCTCCTCTGGAAACGCCACACCCTTTAAGGTACAAGTTAATTTTGAAATCCCCATATTCGAGGGTCAGATAGACGCTGATGCCGTAGATAAATGGTTAAATCTGCTAGAGGGTTATTTTTCTGTTCATGAATTTTCGAGTCGGGAAAAGATTGTTTTTGCTCTTCTCAAAGCAGCCCCCCACGTCAAGGACTGGTGGGAAACCTACTGCGAGCAGAAGGATGAAAGTACTGGCTCACTATTTTCAGCCGCACCCACCTGGGATTCGTTCTGGGATGCCATCAAGGAGCAGTACTACCCTGTCGGAAGCTATGAGGATGAATACATAAAGTGGACCACGCTGCGGCAGGGAAGGGACCAAGACGTGCCGGAGTTCACCAATCTTTTCCATACCCTTCGCACAAAGTTGGGTATCAAGGATTCAGAGCAACATTTGATACTCAAATACCGTGGCTGCCTGCACAAGTACATCCAGGAAGAAATACAGTTCCTAAACATCCCCTCGCTCGGCGCAGCATACCGGTATGCCGTCAAGGTCGAGCAGAAGTTTAAACAAAAGAAGCGAGACTTTGGATCTGCGAATCCAAAGCAGGGGAAAGGTGCCCCTAAACCACAAACAAAGGACAAAGCCAAGGCGGGACAGCCCAAGACAACCAGCCGAAGCTGCAAGCAAAGAGCAACGCCGCGAAGCCGAGAAAGGACACTGGAAAATGGTGCGAGTTCCATAAGAGCTCCACTCACAACACAAGTGAGTGTCGGGCCAAGCAGTCACTGGTGGCTGAGCTAAAGGTTTCAGAATCAGATGCATGTTCCGACTCTGAGTCAGAACCCGATAAGGGGTATGAAAAAGGGAAGCAGATCATTGATGCGGATCCCAGCGCCACTGTTGCTACCGCAAAGATCCAGAAAAATGAACCCGAAGATCCAGAGGAGGAGGAGCGTCTCTTCCACTCCCAGATGTGGGTAAAGGGCTCCCCGATACAGTTCATTGTTGATAGCGGGAGTCAAAAGAACCTCATTTCGGCAGAGGTCGTGAAGCGGTTGGGCTTACCGACCACAACACATCCACAACCATACACCATTGGGTGGCTTCACCAAGGGCGAGATCTTCGCGTGAGCCAGCAGTGTCGCCTTCCATACAACATCAAGCCCTTCACGGATGAGGTATTGTGTGACATTGCTCCCCTTGAAGTTTGTGATGTATTACTAGGACAACCATACTTGTGGAAGCGACATGCTGTGTATGAATCAAGGCCCCGTGCTGTTATTATTACATTGGGAAATAAGTTGTTCAGGATACCAGAGGTAGCACCACCTGCCGCCATCTCTTTGATTACTGCAAAACAATGCAGTAAGATCATTTCCAAAACCAGGAAATTTGTTTTCCTGATGATACGCCCTCAAGGGAAGAAGAAGACAGTGGCCGCGGCCTCCAAACGGGGTCCCTCTGCACGGCAGCTACAAATGGACAAGATTGTGGAGGAGTACGAAGACATCTTCACCTCCCCGGCAGGGGTTCCTCTGCACTGTCAAGTCAAGCACTCCATCGATCTGACCCCAGGTGCGCCGCTACCCAATGGACCAATTTATCGGCGCTCCGTTCTGGAGAACAATGAAATCAAGAGGCAGATTCAGGAGCTCCTGCAGAAAGGTCACATCCGTCCGAGTTCTTCGCCCTGTGGGAGCCCGATAGTGTTGGTACAGAAGAAGGATGGGACGTGGAGACTCTGTATTGACTATCGGGCGCTGAACAAGATCACTGTCCGTAATAGGTACCCGATCCCGCGGATTGATGACCTCCTAGACCAACTAAAAGGGGCGAAATATTTCAGCAAGATCGATCTGAAGTCAGGATATCACCAGGTACCAATTGAACCCTCAGATGTGTGGAAGACTGCCTTCAAATCCAAGGAGGGCCTCTTCGAATGGTTGGTCATGCCTTTCGGATTGACGAATGCTCCTGCAACCTTTATGAGGCTAATGGATGACATCTTGCGGCCATTCACCAACTCCTTTGTAGTAGTATACTTGGATGACATTCTGATCTTCAGCCAGAGTTGGGAAGAGCACCTCCACCACATCCGACAGGTTCTCCAAACACTGTGGCAACACAAGCTATGTGCCAATTTGGAGAAATGCACTTTTGGCATGACCGAGGTTCAGTATCTGGGATACATCATTGATGAACAGGGGGTGCATGTCGATCCAGCCAAGGTCCAAGTCATTCGGGATTGGCCCTCTCCAACCACTCTAACAGAGCTCCGCAGCTTTCTAGGTCTTGCCAACTTCTACCGCAGGTTTGTGTTGGGATTTTCTCATATTTCTTGGCCCTTGAGTCAAGTCACCAAGGGCGGGGCGAAAGCAAAATTCTTTTGGTCTGAATCTCAACAGAAGGCATTCAGGGAGTTGAAGGATCGCCTCTGCACGGCACCAGTGCTCGCGTTACCAGATTTACAACAACCATTTGAGGTCGAGACAGATGCCTCTGACTATGCTATTGGGGCAGTCCTTACTCAACATGGACATCCAGTGGCATATCACAGTGAAACACTTTCAGACACAGTCCGAAAGTACCCCACTTATGATAAAGAGATGTATTCCATTGTACAGGCCTGCCGACAATGGAAGCATTACATTTTGGGGAAGGAAACGGTCATCCACACAGACCACCGACCTCTGCAGTTCATACAGACCCAAGGGAAATTGCAGAATGATCGCCATCAGAAGTGGTCTACATACCTGCAACAGTTTCACTTGAATATCAAGTATAAAAAGGGAAGCACCAATAATGTTGCAGATTGCCTCAGTCGACCACCGATCATGGCGCTAACCACCGTGCTCAACTCTTGCGGGCACAAGACTTCTGATTGGCCACTTCTCTACAAAAGCGACCCAGAATTCGGCCACACATACCAGACACTCTTGGAGGGTCGGCAGGTTGCAGATTTTCACCTCCAGGATGCCCTATTATGCCACCTCTGTCACCTTTGTGTTCCTTCAAGCGAGCGTGCCAAGATGATTTGGGAAGCACACTACAGTCGGGCTGCTGGGCATTTCGGGGTCGAGAAAACAGTGGCAGTACTGCAAAACTATTTCTATTGGTCGAACCTTCAACAGGATGTTGGGAAGTACATCCGATCATGTACTGCCTATGCCATTGCCAAACCGACCATTAAGAAGCAAGGCCTCTATACCCCGTTGCCTACCCCTAGTCGACCTTGGGAATCCATCTCCATGGATTACATGTCAAGCCTTCCTTCCACTAAGCATGGAAATGACTGTGTTTTTGTGGTCGTCGACAGGTTCTCCAAGGTGGCCATTATGATGGCCTGCAAGAAGAATATCACAGTAGAAGCCACTGCTAAACTCTTCTTTGAACGAGTGTGGGTGCACTTTGGGATCCCACAGTCTATCATCTCAGATCGGGACAGTCGGTTTCTCAGCACCTTTTGGTCCAGTCTCTGGTCAATGCTGGACACCAAACTCACGAAGTCCACAGCCTTCCATCCTCAAAGTGATGGCCAGACAGAGGTTGTCAATAGGATGATTGTGCACATTCTGCGCATGTATAACTCAAAGCATCCACGCACATGGGACGAGAGCCTCCCCTACGTTCAGCACAGCTACAACCGAGCTCTTCACAGCTCCACTGGCCATAGCCCTTTTCAGGTGGGTTTGGGATTCCAGCCACTATGCCCCATTGATGTGGTCATGCCACTTGCCGCTACTCACATGAATTCAGCTCATGTCCAGTCCGAAACAGATAAGGCCACCAGCTTCATTGAGCGCATCCAACATATTCGCCAGCAGGTCCATGACATTCTTGAGAAATCAAATGCCAAGTACAAGCAGCGACATGATCAACATCGGGTGCCACACAAGTTTCAGGTGGGCGACAAAGTCTGGTTGCATTTGCAAAAGGAATGCCTTACTGGAGCCTATCGGAAATTGAGACCACTCCGATATGGTCCTTACACCATTACTAAGGCTATGGGAGACAATGCATTTGAACTCAGCATTCCCCCATTCCTTGGCCTGCACCCAGTATTTAATGTGGACCGCCTTCGGCCATACTTTCTACCATTGCTAGACACATCCGACATTGCAGAACAGCTCAAACCCACAGAATTAAATCCAGATTGCATGGAACAAGCTGCAACTGATCGGATCATGGACACACAGATCAAGAACACTCGCCAACAGAATATCCAACTGTATCGAGTTGTCAAAGCGGGCCAACTCCTTCAGCAGGGCAAGTGGCTCACCAGGGAACAAGTTCAGCAGAAGTTTCCTCATCTCATGGAGGAGATCAACGCAATGGGGACCATTGCTTCCTAAGGGGGGAGGAATGATCCAGGTGGATATTGGTGGCCACCTGCCAAGTCCACCTGGACCCCCACCATTGTCTTTCTCAGCATTTTCAGTTTCCTTAATTGTAGCACAACTTACTATTTTTAGCAGTTTTTCGGGTCCTGAACTTCCGGAGCCGTTTTGAGGCCCTAAACGACGTTTTTTGGGGAATCCGGGGGCAACACAAGCCCATGGGTTCCAACAATGATAGTGCTCAGATAGATCTTTCTAATGAGCTATTGTACGCGTCAAACGGAGATCATATGCCAAAGTTACGATCCCGGGAAGTTGATGTACCAACTTACCCCCAAACGGGGCCCACAGTTTGGTGTTTCATCTCCTAGGGTTAGGTTTTGGAATGTTAAGGGTTTTTCCATTGTTTCTCAACAATAAATAGGCCTGTGAGCCTCATTGTAACACAGTTCAGAGGCATGTAGCCATCACATCTCTTCTCAGAGATAAGCTACCATCGCCCTAACTAGTTTATTGCCATTTCTGTTTGTAAGCATATATTTTCCATTAATGAAATGAAGTATTATTTCCGCTGCATCTTTGTGTATATGGTTATCTCTGTAATTTGTTGCGTTCCTGTTTAAATCCGGATCACTTGTTTTCAGTTTGAATACATAAGTAGTAGAAATCTCCATTAAAAATCTACATCATTCACTTGAGCTATATAACCACACCTTGTATTTTAGAATGTCCAATTTCTATAATACAAGCCTTGACACTATTATAAAACAAAATTGACACAAGAAATATTGCATTCTTGGACTTTATAAAACCTTTCAAAATTAACCTAAATCCCAAAACCATCTCTTAGATAAGAGTTGAACAAAGGGTACCCACCATCACTTTTGTTTTACACAATAATATAAAAATATAAAAAATATGTTGTACTTTTCATTTCTTAATTCATATGTCATTAGAGGTACAAATGCCATAATCTCACATGCACTCATCGTATATAAGATAAACTTTTACAATAAATTAACTAAGTTTAATAATCAGGCGGAATTTTGGGCAGTATAAAAGGGTACTCCAATCATAGCTAGGAAAGGAATATGTTTGCTCTAGGTGAATGGAGACTTCCAAATTGCCATTAGAATGGTCCAGAATTTACTGTTGGGTCATCCGCCAAAAAAATTCTATTAGGAGTTGGAAAATCTTAGAGGTGAAAAGTGCTATAAAGGAATTTTTATAGAATTTTGATTACGTAATTCCCATCCACACAAAGAGGGAGGGAAACCGAGCAACTAATTGTCTCGCTAACTGGAGTAGTGGGGAGACTAATGTGGATTTGGAGGTGGAACGACCTCAATGGTTAAAACTAGATCTGATACTAGAGTTAAAGCAACACATAGAGTAGGATAAGAACGAGATGAGATGGTCCCCTGATGGGGTGCTTTTTCGGTGAATGGTCGACAAGGGACAGATCTAGTAGAGTGCTTATTTCCAACGAATGCCTTTAGTTTCGAATGTCGTTAAAAAAACATGAGTGCCATGCATGGAGTTTCATTGGATGGGCTAGAGGTGGGTATAAGGAGGTGTGCCAGGTCCTACACTTGGCATCATTGTGCAAATGCATGGATAGTTATTAGGGTAAACAATAGGTGATTACAAGGAATATTGGTAAGGGAATTTAAGTTTCCATGTTGGGAACCCTGGGAAAAGAACCTTTGCAAACCTAAGCACCTATTTTTTAACTCCTTCGACACAATCATGCACACACAGGTATGTGGGGGATTGGTTGCAAAGAAAATTTCCTCTGGCAGTCGATCAAATGACATAATTGATCATCATATCATCAGGTTTCTAGTGCAAGTAGAAATCAGAGGAAGGTTTTCCACCTGGCACGTGGTGGGAGTATGCCCTCAAAGTCATTTTTGGTATGAGAAAGGTTACGGTTGGTATAAAACATTCATTATCACCATGCATGAGGTATGAGGGTGGTGAGCAACAACTACAGTGTATGGGAGGAACATTTTAGTGACAATATTTTGTGGGGTATATGCAACATATTCACATACACCATATTATTGCTATCTCTCAAGATTTTTATTGTATAGTTTCAAAAATCGTTCATCTTGAACTTAAGTGTCCCATATTTAGTCACCTATACTTTGTATATTTATGTGTCTAGTTGATGTACTTCATGGGAAAAGGGTGGTCTAGTCCATGTCGACATTAAGGTATAATTTTTCTTAAACTATTATATTCTCAGTTCAGGTCTTTGGTCACTACTACAAGTGTTGAAATTTTGTTCTTTGGGCTATCACCACTCTGATCTCAGGTATCAAGTCTTCTTATTGGACAAAGAGAGAGTCCTTTGTGTGGGCTACATTTCCTTTGTAGGATCTTACTCATAGTGGTTCGAGGTAGGGATTATGGAGCCACGAAAGGCTACACATGTTTTTTTACTTCTTTTTACACAACTCCTCATTGTGACCTTCCTTTTAATTGGTTGTCGTACTACCCTTCATTGATTTACCAACCCTTGACCCTTCGGGTATATCATTCAATTGTCCAATGCTCGTTGCTAGGGACTGGTATAGTGGCACTCTCTCTATTTGGTTCTAGCAATGTCAATCCTCGTCCAAAACATGGAGTAATCTGGGTCCTCAAGGGGTCAATTTCATCTTTTTGGGTGCAAATAAGATGGTATTGGTTTTATTTACGTTGCAAAGTTTCATGTCATTGTTTTTTGGACAATACAATTATAGTGTCGAAATTTGGGTATCCTCAATCACCCGTGACTTTTCCCACAAACAATGGGATCTTCGGGGGTGGCCTTTGTTTAGTCGCATACTTGGTATCCTTCAAAGGGATGTTCCATCTTTGGTCTATGAAGTTTATTTCTATAACTTGGTTCTGCATGGCACCCATACAATGCTTACCTAGTTGTAGGTGTGGTTCAAAAAAAACATCCTCATTTACACAACATCGTCTCTTTAGATGGGAATCACTGACCAATTTTTTTGATGCCATGACATTGGAGGTTCGACAAGAGATTCAGATCTTGGAAGGAAAGGAATTTGGAGATAAATGTATCACCTTGACTCTGAAATATGTGTACACAAAACCAACTGGGTTCCTAGCCCAGGTAAATGGAGGAAACGACGTTTACACTTCTTTCACTCCATTTTCTAACACTGACACATGGCCAATATGTTGCATATGGTGTTACATGAAAAGAAGGTGGATGACTATCAACTGTTTGTTGACCATGAGGAGATTAAAAGAATTATGAGGGATATCCTATACATGGAAAATTTTAGGGGCGAATATTCGCCCTTAGGTGAAATTAAGGGGTTTTAAATTTTTAGTGGGTGAATATTTTGTATCATAGTACATTTTTACAAATTGCCTCAAATAGCCCACCTTATTTTAAGGGAGAGCGTAAAAAAAGGTAAATTTAGCCCTTGAAATTAGGAGTTACAACCTTCCATTCGCCCTAATTTTCAAGAATAGGTTTTGGTGGGCTCCAGTATTGTAGCAATAATGCTGCAAATCCTGGGGCTCTCTTCTTTACTTTTGTCAACCGGTAGTTCGTAACAAACTTGGAAGTGATGGTGCTATATGCACAAGTACTAGCTCTTACTGTAGGCTGTCACTTAATCAGCTGGCACAAGTTCACTATGAGCTTAAGCCAACTTCTATGAGTTCTTAGAAGAAGCTTTTAACTGTGATGGATGAAAGCTAACTCAAAAGAGGCTAGTCTACTTGCAGAAAGAAGCTGAAAGCTAAAAGGAGATGCAAACCCTAACAAACCCTAGTTTAACCGACTGTTGGCTAGTTGAATTGTTTATTGATTAAACAGTCAAGTACCACATTAATTTGTCAACCTGGGAAAGTCTTTTATTTCAAAGGCTACCGCGTACTGTATGTACTTAATTCTAAAAGCATTAAAAAGTTGTAGTATACACGATTCTGTTTCTGTCAAAACTCCTTACTCTATGTTATAACAGTATATTGCAAAGATAAAATGAAAGCAGTTAACTAAGAGTACAAATCTGAAAAGAGAAGTAACGGCTGCTCTGTTAGCAGAGGACCAGGACCCTATCCTCAGGGTAAGGATGTTCAACACCTGCCCCTGTAACCAGATTGCTAATACACACAACAATTCTAATTCACCGGTGAAGTATTCTTTTACAGCTTCAAGCGATTAACAAAACAGAGTACCAGCAAAAAGGAAATTATCAGAGGTAATGCTACAGAATCCAAACAGAGTACCAGCAAAAAGGAAATTATCAGAGGTAATGCTACAGAATCCAAACAGAGTACCAGCAAAAAGGAAATTACCAAACACACTTACACATTGACAGGAAATAAATGGGTGAATCTTGTGAGGAAGGTGGGCCCTGTCCCTCTCACAAGATTCCCCAGAACACAAACGCTGGATTAGGTGCTCAGAACAATCTTCTATTCATTTGCCAAAAGTTCCAGTTACAATAAAAATTCAGACTTTGCTGTTGTCTTTCAAAATTTCCCTTACAACTTCTTTTCCTCTCCCCCCTTCTCTAATGTAGATGTCTCCTATTTATAGAGGAGACATCTATTACAATAGACTGTCATAGTTCATTCAGTTAAACCTTTTTGTTAAAAATAAGAAATCCATCCTTGTTACAGGATGTTGTTGCAACAGTGTGACAATGTATTCTTTCTTGGGTCTCTTATTGTTACACAGCTAGTAACCAAACTTCAACTGTCTTCTTGGAATCCTCGCACTATCCTTTGTCGCTTCCCCATTGTTGCTGATTTAGTAAACTCATGCTGTTCCTGGTGTTTTTAGCAACTGTAACCGTGTTTTACCCTTTTTGGATAGTTGTTGATCGTGCTGTGTCAGCATGGAACTCTGGCGATCTTCTGATAGTTGCCGTTTGTTATTGTTGCAAAATAACGTTTCCCCGCTTTAGATAGTTGCTGTTGCTGGCGTTGTAGCAACTGCGTAGTTGCTGTTTCTGGTGTTGCAGCAACTGCGTAGTTGCTGTTTCTGGTGTTACAGCAACTATGAACTACAATTTCTGCAAACTTTAGACAGTTCAATGGTTACTTAGCAACTTAGTTAACTTTTCCAAAGATAAATATAAAGATAACATGAATATTTAATGAATAATTAAACATATAGTCATGTGGAGAGTTACTTCATACCTTGGGATGATTAGGTCATTATGTAATCAAAGCTTTCAACTTATGAACTGAAAAAGGGTAATATTATAGCAAAAATACAAGGTCAAAAATTGTCAATTTGGAGTCCTAACATCCCCCCCAACTGAAGATATTACATGTCCTCATGCAATGCTTACTCTGAATCTGAGTCAGAGTACTGGGATGAACAGTGTGAATTAATGAGACAGTAGCTATAGAAAGTGGTATCAAACTTGTCTCTGAACCCACAGACAGTCTGTAGTTGCCTCCATGCTGCCGCCTCTTCCTTTTTGGATAATCCAAACTGACCCTTGTATTGCTGACCAGATAACCATAGAAGTGGAAATTTAAATCTGTAGCCAATCCAATTTTCAGCACATTGTTGCATACATCTAACATAGTAAGGTACCCTTGAAATTGCTGCTTGTAAATTGTGTGAATTGTAGGGATGATACTCTTGCCTTTCCTTGGGATAGTTTTCCTAGAATAGGTTGTTGGCTTTAATAGCCAAAGGTGCCTTGGTTCTCACATAGTGTTGGCAATCTCGCAGGACCACTGCTTGTAGTTGCCTAATGTGATCCTTCATTGCAGGTTCACTTAACATTCTTTGGTGCTGTGCAATGAAAGTGGCTGCATTTTGAGGTTCAGCCCTAATCCAAAGAAGGCAGCTATGTTCATTATGTTGTGCTAAGATAAAGGCGTTTTGCCAAATAAGTTGGTTGGCTAAAAAGGAAATGAAAGCTCTGAGTTGTATGTCACCAACAAGAGGGAGTATGTTCATGTTTCTCTCTTTAGACATGGCTTCATTGTGGAGATAAAGCTCGCACAACAAATTCTGATCATTTTTGGGTGCCTCTGCAAAGGTTTCAATAAATTGTTCTGATGTAACCACCTGTGGAGGTCTACCTTCTCTGACTACCTTTATCTGTAAGAATGTTAGTCGTTCCCTCAAAAATGTTGCATAGTTGAAAGAGGGTTTCCTTGTGGCAAGTATTCTTTGAAACAACTCAAACATCTGGGACAGTCTAGCTTTTAGTTCCTTAATTTCTTTGTACTGAGCTTTAGACTGCTCAAGTGCTTCCCAGTTCTTATATGCATAATTGAACCAGATTCCCTTTTGCTGTTGGAATGCTTTGCCTTGTGACAGCTCATATTCTCTCAACCATTTTCCTTTTAATTCTTGAAAACTAGCGGTCTCTATACATGCATCACTAACAAAGGGAGATTCTGTTTGTGTAAAGGCATCAACAAGAATTTTCTGCTCTGTGATAATTGGAGTAGGCCGGGGTGATTCGATGTCTTCCTTCCCATTTCCAGCTACTGTGTCTTCTTCTTGTTCTATATTCTGTACTGATTCTTGTGTAACTGCTTCTTCTTGTTCCATAGCAATTTGGGTAGGTCGGGGTGAGTTTATGTCTTCTTCTCCATTTCCTCCTGATTCCTGTGTTACAACCAATACTTCTTTTTCTTTTTTCACAACAGTTTGGGTAGGCCGTGGTGACTTTATATCTTCTTCTTCATTCCCTGTTAATTCCTGTGTAACTGCTTCTTTTTCTTTTTTCACAATAGTTTGAGTAGGCCGTGGTGACTTTATATCTTCCTCTTCATTCCCTGCTGATTCCTATGTTTCAACAAATCCTTCCAGTTCTTTCTTCACACTTTTTGGAGATCCTGCTGGTTCTTGTGTTACAGTAGGTTGTTTTGTTTTCACCTGTATAGTTTTTGGAGAACTTGCTGGTTCTTGTGTTACAGCAAGTTCTTCTGTTTGCTCCTGTACAGTTTCTGGAGAACTTGCTGGTTCTTGTGTTACAGCAAGTTCTTCTGTTTGCTCCTGTACAGTTTCTGGAGAACCTGCTAGTTCTTGTGTTACAGCAGGTTGCTCTGTTTCAGCAGAGGGTTGTGGTGGTTCTGTTTTTGCTTCTACAGTTTGTGTAACAGCAGGTTCTTTCGTTTCAACTACAAGAGCAGAAGGTTCTGGAATAACTTCAGTCATTGGTTCTGCAACTACCTTGTATCCTGCTTGAGTATATATCTCACCACAATTGGCGCACATGTATTCGCTCTCTTTACTCTTCTCTGCTGCAGATGCTACTCGTGCTAAAATGTGCAGGCTAAATTCATTTTGATAGGCTTCCTTGAACCTTATTATTTCCTCCTGATAATCATGAATTTGGGATTTCAGAAATTCAATTTCTTCTTGCAGGGCAGATATGGTAGGCTGAGCTTGTGGAGCGGCAGGTTCCAGTGGAGGCAGAGGTTGTGTTTCATCATTGATCTGAACATTTATATCCCCAACAGGTGGTTCTTGTGTGTCACCTGGGGTAGTGGTTGTTTCTTGTGTTGCAGCCGCTTGGCCAATATTACCTTGGGTTTCGGTAGCTGGTTATTGTGTAACAGCTGCCTTAAAAGATGATGTCATGACACTGTGAACACTCTGCATCTCAGCCTCCGAGGGTGAGGGAGAGGAATTTCCAGGGCTGGTGGGAGTACGGGTTTTTAACATGATGGGTGGTGAGCTGGGGAGGGTGTGGCTAGGAGATTCAGCTATTACAGACGACCGAGTCCTTTGCTTGGGTAGAGAAGCAGGGAATTCCGAAATTTTTCTTTTCAGGCTGGCTTTCTTTAAAATAGGGGCAGTGGCAGAAATAGCAGCTGCTTTAGCTGAAGCCCTAGTTCTTCTTCTTTTTGGTGGGGTTTCATTTTTCTGCTGCATTTTTCGTTTGAGAAGGGTAATAGGGATGTTATCATCAGAGTCATCGGTAGAAATACCAAGTATGGGAATGGATGGGTTGGTTCTATTGGGGGATGGGGTTGTTTCCGTGGGTATTTCTACTGCTGATTGTACATTTTCAGCAACTTGTGGGGGTGTTTGCTGGAGGACTTCCTCGGGCATTTGTTCTGGAATATCGTCTGTTTGCTGAGGGATTTCTTCGGGTATTTTCTCTGGAATGTCCTCTGTTTGCTGAGGGATTTCTTCATCCTGCTGAGGTATGTCCTCAGCTTGGTGAAGAATTTCCTCTTCCTGATGAGGAATTTCCTGCTCTGGCTGAGGGATTTCTGCCTCTTGATGGGGATTAATGGGGGGAGGGGGGTTATTTAAGGCAAGGCCTCTGTTTATCAACAATTGAGCTAAACGGTGGTGTTTCAAGGAAAGAAGCGGACGCTTTGCGTTGACAGTGTAACATGACATATTTTTAAGACATCCCAATAGATAATATGGCATATTTATCAACTGACCATGCCTCAAGTGATTCAACAAGACGAAATCGTGTTGGTAAATTACCTGGTACCGGCCTTCGCACGTCAGGTATTGCTTCACAAATTCAGTAACTTTCGACCACGGTTGAGGCAATGACTGAAGTGCTACGCCTCTTCTCTTGGGTTCCACCTGCTCGCCTGGTTGAAGAAAATCCTACTGCGCATTAAGGATCAAGTGCTTCCTACTGAACCACCGTGTGCCATTAGCTGGTAGCCCAGTAACTTGGGCTATGACTTCCTCCGTGACTGGAATTTGAACTCCCTGAACGACAGAAAATCCCTCTGTTAAATTGCATGCAAACTCGAGGACTTGCTGTGTGTCAAAATCCAGAAGTCTCCTAAAATAATCTAGCCATCCCGCTTGCAGAAAGATTTGATAAACCTCGGGATAGAGCTCAAGAAGTGCTGTTGTGCCAGGTTCGTATGTGATGAGATTTCCTCCCATAACTGCTGTTTTAGTGAAAATTCTCAGTTCAGAGCCGAGCTTCCGAGTTCAGTCCAGAGTAAATCGTTGCAAATGGTAACATGCCATGATGGGATGACTTTTACATATTACCGGGAGAGTTAAGGGTGGCGGCAGTTGGCGTACTATACAATTATGAGGGCGCTTTGGTAACCCCCCCCCCCCAAAAGCTACGCGTAAGTGATATGATTGGAAGTACAATTATTTGGTAGTCCTATCAACGTCTCCACATTAACTATTATTTATTGTCCATACATAATCATGCCTACCTTTACGTTTTACCTTTTTGGTTGCTGCATCGAAAAGTCTTGTCTTATCTTTTGCTGGATCCATAATGATTAAAGAGGGTCTAAAAGTATGAGAATACCGGCGATTTTTTTTAATAATGACGGGAAGTAATAGTGGAGAATTGTAATCATCATAGTGTATGGTTGGTTCTTTTGGTAGGAAATGGTATATTTTATAAAAATTCGTTTCTTTGGGAGCTGAAGTGGAGAGACTGGTGCTTTTATAAATGAGAGAAATACTGAAAAAGGTATTACGGGATTGGGAAGTGGTGTTACAGCAACGGGGATTGGTGTTGCAGCCACTGGAAATGATGTTACATCAATGGGAAAAGGTGTTGCAGCAACAGGAAGTGGTGTTGCAGCAATGGGAAAGTGGTGTTGCAGCAACGGGAAATGGTGTTGCAGCAACGGGAAAAGATGTTGCAGCAACAGGAATTGGTGTTGCAGCAACGGGAAATGGTGTTGTAGCAACAGGGTTCCCAAGTCTGCAAAGTGATTCCTTTGAAGTTTTTGTTCTCAGCTATTTTCCAAAGCTAAAACCTGCAAAATACTGAAATGTAATATGGCAACCCTTGGCAGGGATTATTAGTTGAAAAGAATATCTAATCTAAAAATGCATAAATAAATAGAAATTTAAGTGCCTTGAGGGACAACAAGTTCCCCTAGGAAAGCATAGTGTTTAATTGCCATGCAAGTGGCTTTAAAATCTTCTTTAGAAACAGGCCGGTGATATAAACGGAGTCGATACCCATTCACTAGTAGTGGTGTTCTGCTATCATCAATTGTTAAAAGTCTGACTGTCCCATTTGGAAAAACAGCATCCACTTCATAAGGCCCTAACCACCTTGTTCTTAACTTACCTTGGAAATTTTCGAAACGGGAGTCATAGAGTATAGCCCAATTACCTTTCTGGAACTGCTTTTGCTTGATGGTTCTGTCATGCCACCTGCTTCTTTGTTGTTGTATCATGGTTGTTTGATGGATGGCATCCAGTCTCTTCTCGTCCAATTCTTGAAGCTGTTGCAACCTGGCTGTCTGTGCATCAGTCAAGTCAAGATTAACAGCTAAAGCAGTTCTTAAAGTTTTGATTTCAAACTCTACAGGGAAAACATCATTTTTTTCTGAAAACTAATTCATAAGGTGAAAAGCCCATAGTATTCCTCCAAGTCGTTCTATAGGCCCCTAATGCCTCGGGCAACCTTTGAAACCAGTCCCTTCTATTCTCCTTTATTGTTTTTGTCAGGATGGCTTTTATGACTTTATTGGTGCTTTCTACCTGCCCATTTGCTTGGGGGTGATAAGGTGTAGTCATTTTGTGCTTAATATGATATTTCTGAAGTGTATCCTTGAAGCCATGAGAGTTGAAAGGAGGTCCTTCATCCATGACTAATTCTCTAGGCAATCCAAACCTAACAAAGATCTCTTCAAATAAAAATGTTAGTGCTGCTTCTTCATTAGCTTTAAGGAGTGCCTTAGCTTCTACCCATTTAGTCATATAATCTGTGCATACTAATATGTACACTCTTTGATTGGATGGGGGATTAATGGGACCTATAAAATCTAATGCCCATTTCTCAAAAGGTTCAAGAATTACCTGGGGATTGAGTGGCATTTCATCCCTATGATTAGGCTGGCCCATTCTTTGACAGCTATCACAGGCCTTCACATATTTCCTTGCATCTTTGAAGAGTGAGGGCCAATAATAACCCATTCTGAGTACCTTGTGTGCTGTTCTTTTATCTGCAAAATGCCCTCCACAAGGGCCATCGTGACAAGCTTTTAGTACATCATAAATTTCATCTTCACCAATGCACCTCCTGATTTCCTGATTGATCCCTATATGGAAAAGACACTCGCTTATCCAGCTGTACCTAGCACTTTGCTGGATGATCTTTATTTTTTTCCCTGTGTGATAGGTGCGACGGTAATTTTCCTGCAACTAAATAGTTGGCAATGTCTGCATACCAAGGTGAGTGAGCAGATACTGAAAATAAATATTCATCAGGAAAAGAATCATCTACTGGAATATTTTCATCAGTTTTTAATCGAGAAAGGAAATCAGCAACTACATTTTCTTTTCCTGGCCTATCTACAATTGTGATGTCAAATTCTTGTAATAATAATAACCATCTGGTGACTCGGGCATTTGTAATTGATTTATTCATTAAATATTTAATGGCCAAGTGATCAGTATGCACAAAAGTAGTGTAGCCAGTAATATAATGTCGAAATTTATTGATAGCATAAATGACTGCTAGGAATTCCTTCTCAGTGACTGTATAATTTAGTTCAGCTAGTGTCATATTCTTACTGATAAAATAAATGGCATAGGGAAGACTATTTTCTTCCTGGACCAAGACAGCTCCAATTGCAGTATCTGAGGCATCAGAGGATATATGAAAGGGTAGTGCCCAATCAGGACCTCTCAAAATGGGAGCTGTAGAAAACTGATGTTTAAGTTCATTAAATGTTTTTTCATAATCATCAGTCCACTTAAATTCAACATTTTTTTTTAATAACACAAATACAGGAGAAGCTATTTTGGAAAAATTCTTAATAAATCTTCTATAGTATCCAGCATGTCCTAAAAAGCTTCTTACATCAGTTTGTGTTTTGGGGATAGGGAGGGTCTGAATTACCTGTATTTTGGCTGGATCGACTTGTATTCCTAGGAATGAGATGAAGTGACCCAATACAATACCTTGATTCATCATCATATGACATTTTTCAGTGCTTAAGGAAAGGTGTGCTTCTACACATCGCTTAAGTACTTTTTCAAGATTCTGCAGTGCATCCTCAAAAGTCACTCCATAAGAAGTCATCCATAAATATTTCTAAGGAATCATTTAGCATATCAGAAAAGATCCCTATCACTTCTCTTTGAAATGTTGCTGGAGCATTACATAGCCCAAATGGAAGTACCTTGTAAGCAAAGGTCCCCCATGGGCTAGTAAACGTGGTCTTGTCCTGGTCTTGGGGTGCAATCTTAATCTGATTATATCCACTAAATCCGTCCAAAAATGAAAAGAATTTCTTACCTTCCAAATTATCTAATACCTGATCAATGAATGGTAAAGGGAAATGGTCTTTTTGGGTGGATTTATTCAAAGCTCTGTAATCCACACATACTCTCCATTTGCCATTTTTCTTGGGTACAATTACAAGTGGGGAAACCCACTCACTATCAGATATAGGGTATATAAATCCTGCATTCAACAGTTTTTGAAGTTCCTCCTTCACAATTTCCCTTAGGTTGGGATTCATCCGCCGCTGGGGTCGACAGACTGGCCGAGATCCTTCTTTAATATAAATATGTTGAGTGCATAGCTCATGAGAGATCCCCTTCATGTCTGTATAGTCCCATGCAAATGCTTCTTTATTTTCCCGGAGTAACTTTATTAACTACTGTTTTTCATTATTAGTTAAGTTAGGATTTATATTTAATGTTTTTCCAGGCTCAATTTCTATTGTTGTACTTTTGGAAGGGCTGCCTACTATTGTCTGAGATAAATTTTTAGCTTTCAGGTTCTGCTGAGATTCAGATTCCAAGATTGTAGTGAAGTGATTATACATTTCTGGGCTGACCGAAGAAGGTTCAGAAATGAAGCTGCTAATTAATTCATCTTCGGTAGAGTCTTTGAAAGTTAAAGCTTGTCCGATAGTCAAGATAGGTTGGGTTTCTTCATCCTCATAATCTATCCATACAGAATTATCATTATTAATCATGGGTGTAGCATGAGGATAAAGGGTAAGCTGTTTGGTTTCCTGCCTATTAGAGATGGTCATTGATCCTGATCTACAGCTGATGAAAGCATCTGCTGTAGCTAGCCAAGGTATTCATAGAATCAGTGGATGACCCCCCAACTTTGTTTTAGTTTGTAACACCACAAAATCAGCTGGGTAATTCCAGGATTCTACAGAAATTATTAGATCTTCAATGACTCCTTTAGGTTTAATTGTAGAGCGATCAACAAACTCTAGGATGGTTTGAGTTTCCCTAATAAAGTTTTTTAACTGCAGTAGTTGTGTTGTTTCAAGTGTCATAATGTTTATTGCAGCACCTAAATCTACTAGAACTTTAGAGACAAAAGTTTTTCCAACCTGAACTGTTACTGTAGGGTGACCAGGGTCACCATATTTCACAGGAGGATCTTTTTCTGTCATTAAAGCAGTCAGCTCTCCCATCACATGAACTGTGAGGCGATCTTTAGTTTTCCTTCCAGGTTTCTTTATGCAAATATCTCTAACAGTCCTAGCATAAATGGGAACATCTCTTAATGCTTGCAACAATGGAATTTTAACGTATAAATTCTGTAGTTCGCTTAAGAGGTTAAAAGCAGGTTGCTCAAGTGTTTTGGTGAGAGCCAGACGTTCAGGAAATGGCGGATCTGTTGTTTGAGTATTATTGTTAGATGCTGATTCGACTGTTTCAGCATTATTGTTAGCTGGTTTTTCTTTTCCAACTTCCTCTTGATCAGAGTCAGTAATGTCATCAATGATTGGTTCAACAACTCTCCCTGAGCGAAGATGGATATCGTTACATTGCATGGGGAGACCGGCTGATTTTGAATATCAATTGCTTGCAGGGCTTTATTATTATTTGGATTGGGGTTGGGTTGCACAGGCAGCTGTGGTCTAATTGCTTGGTTATTCGGAGGAGTATTGGATGGTAAGGAAAGAGACTATTGATGCTAAGGAAATGGCATCTGCTGGGCTGCCCAGTTTGGATTCCATTGGTTAAAATACGATTGCTGGGGAGCCCAAGGATTCCATATGGTAGGATCAGGAAAAGGAAGACTTGGTTGCTGCATGGGTAGAAAATTCATCGTATTAAAGGGTGGGTACTGCATTTGGTTCATGGGTGGGTAATTTGTTTGAAAAGGAGAATGATTATTCCAACGATTAAATGATGTGTTAGAATTCATACCTTGTCTTTGTGGCCATTGCCTCCTCTGTGTCATCAGGTACACTGCTTCAACTTCTTCTTCGGTTGACTGCAATGCTGCTTTTATTCTCGGCAGAGAGGGGCATTGCTGGGTCTCATGGTCCTTTTCAAAGATCGTGCAAATTGGTATCTTATCTAGTGGGCATTCCCTGAGTGGGTGCTTTTCTCTGCATTTAGAACAAAAAATAGCTAGGGCATCTTCTGCTTCTGCCTATTTCTTTTTTACCTGCAGAGCATCAATTTGTGAAGAAAAGGAGCTTAACATCTCAGTTTTAAATTCTTCCAACAAATTACCTATTTCAGCCCTTGTTGCTCCTCCACTTGCTGACTTCTGGACTCTTGAATATACATTGTCCTTGCTTTTTGATCTGCTTACTGCTCCTCTAGAACATCTCATGCAGAGGTTGATAATTTCATAAAATGGTTCTTTGGAAATGTCTTCTTTTCCCAGCATATTCAACATGTCCAAGCAGTCATCTCGTACCCCTTTCAGAAATATTGTTTTCAGAATATCTTTACTCATGGTACGGTGGTCAGACCGCTGCAGATTATACTGCAGTCTTTCCACAAAGTCCTCCAAATTCTCGTCCTCCTTCTGAACCATTTTAAACAATTCTTCCTTCCTTTCTCTTGTACGACAGTAATCCTGATATTTGGCCAGAAAGATTTCTTTCATCTGATCCCAGGTAGTGATTGCCTGAGCTCCTAAGCTCATAAACCACCTTAACGCATTCCCTTTTAGTGTTGCTGGGAACAGTTTTAGTTTCTGATTAGGGCTCACATAATCATAACTCCTGCATAGTATATTGAATTCAAAGAGGAATTCATCCAGGTCTTCAGAGGATAACCCATGAAAGTTGGGTAATGCTGAAAGTGGAATGTTCTTCATAGGGGTTGCTCCTCTCGGGAGCTCCCCAATAGGGAACTCCAGAGTAGAGAGTGAGTTTTCCACTCTTCCTTCTGCTCTGTTATCCTCCATTGGTCTTTTTCCTGAATCACTTGCTTTATCTTCTATATCTTCTGTTTCTTCGGGTTCTTCTACCGGTTCCTCAGTGTATTTTGGTACTTCCAGCTTCCTTTCAGGTCCTAGTACTTACTCCGTCTGTCGATCTGTTTGTGAGGAATGCTGGATCTGAGCTCTCCGGGAACTCGTCCTCTGTGATGTCTCGGCCTTGGAGATAATTTCGTCAATAAAGGTTTTTCTTCCTCCTCCGCCTTTGCCGACTGTGAAATTAGGTTTCCTGCGTCCTCTCATGCACCTGTTATTCTTAAAGAGAAATCATTAATGCTTTTAAAAATCTCTAGTCGCCTTCCCCGGCAACGATGCCAAAATGTTGGCTAGTTGAATTGTTTATTGATTAAACAGTAAAGTACCACATTAATTTGTCAACCTGGGAAAGTCTTTTATTTCAAAGGCTACCGTGTAATGTATGTACTTAATTCTAAAAGCATTAAAAAGTTGTAGTATACACGATTCTGTTTCTATCAAAACTCCTTACTCTATGTTATAACGGTATATTGCAAAGATAAAATGAAAGCAGTTAAATAAGAGTACAAATCTGAAAAGAGAAGTAACGGCTGCTCTGTTAGCAGAGGACCAGGACCCTATCCTCAGGGTAAGGATGTTCAGCACCTGCCCCTGTAACCAGATTGCTAATACACACAGCAATTCTAATTCACCGGTGAAGTATTCTTTTACAGCTTCAAGCGATTAACAAAACAAAGTACCAGCAAAAAGGAAATTATCAGAGGTAATGCTACAGAATCCAAACAGAGTACCAGCAAAAAGGAAATTATCAGAGGTAATGCTACAGAATCCAAACAGAGTACCAACAAAAAGGAAATTACCAAACACACTTACACACTGACAGGAAATAAATGGGTGAATCTTGTGAGGAAGGTGGGCCCTGTCCCTCTCACAAGATTCCCCAGAACACAAATGCTGGATTAGGTGCTCAGAACAATCTTCTATTCATTTGCCAAAAGGTCCAGTTACAATAAAAATTCAGACTTTGCTGTTGTCTTTCAAAATTTCCCTTACAACTTCTTTTTCTCTCCCCCCTTCTCTAATGTAGATGTCTCCTCTTTATAGAGGAGACATCTATTACAATCGACTGTCATAGTTCATTCAGTTAAACCTTTTTGTCAAAAATAAGAAATCCATCCTTGTTACAGGATGCTGTTGCAACAATGTGACAGTGTATTCTTTCTTGGGTCTCTTATTGTTACATAGCTGGTAACCGAACTTCAACTGTCTTCTTGGAATCCTTACACTATCCTTTGCCGCTTCCCCATTGTTGCTGATTTAGTAAACTCATGCTGTTCCTAGTGTTTTTAGCAACTGTAACCGTGTTTTACCCTTTTTGGACAGTTGTTGATCGTGCTGTGTCAGCATGGAACTCTGGCGATCTTCTGATAGTTGTCGTTTGTTATTGTTGCAAAATAACGTTTCCCCGCTTTAGATAGTTGTTGTTGCTGGTGCTGTAGAAACTGCGTAGTTGCTGTTTCTGGTGTTGCAGCAACTGCGTAGTTGTTGTTTATGGTGTTACAACAACTATGAATTATAATTTCTACAGACTTTAGACAGTTCAACGGTTACTTAGCAACTTAGTTAACTTTTCCAAAGATAAATATAAAGATAACATGGATATGTAATGAATAATTAAACATATAGTCATGCAGAGAGTTACTTCATACCTTGGGATGATTAGGTCATTATGTAATCAAAGCTTTCAACTTATGAACTGAAAAAGGGTAATATTATAGCAAAAACACAAGGTCAAAAATGGTCAATTTGGAGTCCTAACACCGACTAACCCTACTGGTGCAAGAAAAGAGATGAAGGCGGTGGAAATGGATGCGATTGACTCTTGAAATGGTAAAATGCATGTGACTAAGCTACTTCTGAAGTGAAATATGGAAAAAGCATCTTTTTGTACTTTTGAGTAAGTTGTCAGAATTATTATGCATGTGCTTTGACTATTTTTTACTGTGCAGAGGTTGATTGGCGAAAGGAAATGGAGTGGGCACTTGCAGGAGGTTTGGAAGGTGAGAAGAGGGCCTAAGAGGTCCCTAACACCCTTCTAGAGAGTTTCATAGTGATCAAATCTCGAAAAACCGCTCACGTGAACTTCTAGAGGAAGTCTGCAGGGGTTCTACAGGATGTTCCAAAAGAGGATTTTGGAGGGTTGATGGTGGAGAAACGCTGGAAAAGTGGAAATGGAGGTTGGATGAGGATGTGAAGAGGTCTAGGACCTGGTAAATGAGGCTAAGGAGTGATGAAGATGGTTGGATTTGTTCAAGGATGGAGTGAGCAATGTTGCACAAAAATGCATAAATTAGGTCAAATTGGAAAAGTGTGGCAAATGTAGGGAAGGAATCTAGAATTTGGGGTTAGAGAAGGTTGTGTGATGAAGGAAGGATAGCCAGGGATGTATTATGGGTGATGTGCACACTATCTCTCAAAACTAATCAAAGGAAGACTAGAAAAATCAGAGATCTATCTACTTTGACCTAATCTGACCTAAAAACTAGAACCATGATGAACATAAGTTTATTGGCAGAAAATCATGTGAGATAACTATGAAAACTAAGCAAGAAAATATCTAAGCATGTAAGCACAACTGGTATCAACATTCCTAACTAAAAATCAAACACTAGCAATTGCATGAAGAGGCAAAAATAGTGTTTTGTGGCAGCGAGTATGCCTTGGTCTCAGCTCATGGTCCCAAGGAGGGAGAGATGAGATCAAGGATTTCTTGATGGCATTTTTGCAGATCTTTTCCTTTACCAAACTTTCAAATCATCCTGAAGTATGAAAAGCTACTTTAATCATCAAAAACAACCTAAGTAACAAAACAAGATTTTAACCTAAATAACAGATTGTATTCTAAGAATGCAACAACGACACATAAAAGTGCACAAAGGAGGTACTGGCACTTGGGTTGGGCCCAACCCCAAAAGCTACAACCTCATAAGAAAGATCAGAGCTGGTTCAAAGTTGGATTCATCTTTATTGATCAAGAAATAATAGTTACATCCCAAAAATTGTCTACAAGAAAAAGCTCGAAAATGTGCTGATACAGAGCTGCACTAAAGTGCGAAAATAAACTAACAAAATGACTAACCTACTGACTGAAATCTAACTACATTTTGACTAAAAACTGACTAACTGAACTGGTTCCCTAAGCCTTCTTATTTATACAAATTGAGGACCCTAACAATGCTCCTAAACTTTAGGAACTCGGCTGACAAAACTTGCAGTTAACAACAATCCTACTTGACTTGCTTGGCTGTCCCTTGTGCTCCGAGTTTTTGATGGAGAATTTGAGGTAAGGGCTCATAAATGAAGGGGACACCTTCCTACAAATCCTCTCCCTTGTTCTTCTATGAATTTGGCTGCCAAGTGCTCATTAAACCTTTGATTTTGTCTCAAAATTGACCAAAAATCTGCATAAAGCACACATTAGACTTTTTGGCATAATGACTAACCCAATTCACTCTATTAGCATAAATGTAATAAAAAACATGCAATTAACTAATGAGAATGGTGGATTAAGCTGAATTAGGAGGCTAAATGAGCCCATATAATTACCCATTTCTGGGGCTCATCATCACCCCCGTACTGAAGGTGTTGCTCATCCTCTGAGCAACTAATCTATCTCTTCATTCTTGTTGGCCCTGGTGGCCTCCTTATCATCCCAAGCTTCTGATGTGGTATACTCATGTGTGCCATAAAATTCTACCTTCTTGTAGATGTCTTTCCACTGCTCCTCCTATTCTTCTTGTTTCAATTCTTGTGCTTTTCTTGGCCTTGAAATACATGGAGGCCTGCCTTTTTCTTTTCGTTTTTTTGTTTTGTAGGTGTGCTTAATACAGCAAGAAAAAATGTTGCCTCCCTTGCCAACATCTCAGGTGATTTCTCCTCTTGCTGTTCTTTTTCCTTGCTTCCTGTAGAAATGCCTGTGTCAACTGTTTCTGTGTGTGTTGCTGAGATCTCAGGGTGTGTCTTTTCCTTTTGTTTTTGTGTGCCTGCTTTGGCTGTGGCAGCCTTCATTTGGGCTTTTTTGGCCTTCTCTGTCCTACTCTGCATCCTCTTTTCCCTTGGTATTTTTGCTGTTGTTTCTTCCTCTATTTTAGGCTCAACAATCTGGCCCATTTCCCCTTTTTCTTTTTGTTCTTTCTGTGCTTGAATGTCCTGTGTTCCTTCACCATTGGTTTTCTCACCTTCTTCAGTTTATTCTCTCTCCTCACTGCTAGATGGGGTGATGCTTTCAGCCAAAATTCTAATATTGTCATCCCTGGACATGTTTCGGAAGATTTCCCAAGATATGGGAATAGTGGAGGTGTGAAAAGCATCTTCCACCAATAGTTTGATGAGCCCATGGTGGGCCAACTGATTTGGGATCCCTTCATTTAACTTTGTACCACATTCAATTAGTGACTGGAGAAGGAAATAGGGGATGCTCAGTTTCTTCGCTGGAGGCAAGTCAATCCCATGCCTTATTTCACACAGCGACCAGAAATGATAACCATAGATGATGCTAAACCTCCCTTCACACATGATGTACTTCATAATTTGGAAACTGACTTCACTCCAGAGAGGAGGCAAGCTGGTTCTTCTTACCCAGTTTTTGTCTCCTAAGGATGCTCCTCAGGCAGAAAGAATGTTTTCTTAGCAAGTTGGCCCAATGATCTCTCTTCTTTGCTCAGGTGAAGAGGTCCACCACCTCAGGATTCTTGTGCAGTTTGCTAGAGTCCGAGGGTTCTTTCCTTATGAATCCTCCTGGCATGGTGAGAGTGCTCTTTTTATGTTTTACTCAGAAAAGGAAATGCTTAGGCAACCAAACAGTCAATCTGAAATAGAGGATAGTTGAATTTGGTTTCCCCTGAACCCAAGAAGGAATTTCTCATGTGTCCAATATCAACTAGCAAAAATTCCCTTGTTTTAAGACTACTGTCACCCAGAACTCGACTGTTTGCTTATGAAAGGAAGAAATTTGTTTTTACAGGCAGAGCACAAGGATCAGGTTCTCTTCTCAGCACACAGACAGATATGCAAATCCGAAACTTTTTTACACACACACAGGCTAGCCTCCATGGCTGCATATATCTTCCCTACAGGAGAATTTAAAAAGAAAACATGGAGAAGATTTTTGATACAGAAAAACTGAGGAAACTTAGTGCAATATGCAGGCAAACGTTTTACTTCGACTACACATGCAGACTTTTCCTCTAATTTTCCAATCAGATGTTGTTCAATTCACCACCTTGCAGAAACACACCATGCATAGAGGAGTTTTTTTGAGCCTACCTCATTTGGAGCTCCAAATTCAACAAAAATCCCAGGTTTTCATACTCCGTAAAGCTATTCTGCCTTTCCTGTAGAACCCTTCCTGTAGAAGGCCTCTGGTTCCTGTAGAATGAAACTGCGCTTCCTGTAGAGCTCAATAGGTGGGAGATTTTCAAAAAAAAGGCAGAAATTTGGTGGAGGACCACTGGTTAACTGCTCTGGAAGTGGTAAATGCATAATCCAGTCGAGAACGTCATGAAGGCGTAGTGAACAAAGAGTGGCGAATGCGTTAACTGAGATGTCTTTTAACTACTGGCGTAATTCGTGGTGAGGAGATGAGGTGGCCGGATGTGCGTTGGCCCCATGCAGACTGCAGTGATGTTATGAAATTGTATGCTTCTTTCCCATAATCACTTCCATCAATTACGTTGGAGTTTAAACAACCACCACTACCTGTTTTCAGTTTTCTTCCCGAGATGGCTGAGCACACTTGCCGATTGCACCAACTGAGCGATGTTTGAACTAGACGAGGCGTTGTCTCAACTAGATGAGTGTGGCTAGTTAGCTGGCCACCGATCTTGTTTAATCACAACAATCTCACTGTCCATGCAATTCTTAAATTACATTCATGCAACAGAGGAATGAGTTTAGTCACGTACCTAGAAGTCGAATGCATTTGTTGTGAAGTGCTATGGCCTTTCCTTCTACTGCATGCCTTTGTTTCTATGGATGCATGCTAGTTTGGTTGCTGATATGTGGCTATTTTTCTTGTGCAGGTATCCTCTGGCTAGATGTAAGCTACAGGAGTCTGTTTCAACATTTAGATTTGCACCCTCATGTTGCTGATGCTAGATTTTTGCAGGACATCGACTTGTTTTCTCCATAGCTCCCAAACGATAGATCGGATTGACCTGAAATTTTTTGAGCATGTTTCTATGATCGTTATGCACCTCCCATAGCAAAATGGTGTTTAATGGATGAACATATTTTGAGAAAAGCTGAAAATGGTTGAAGGTGACAGAGGTCAATTTCTCGGAAACCGTGCACTAGAATTGGTTGAAATTGCTTGGGTAGGTTACTATCACCCATATGCATCTCCCAATGAAACAAGTTTTGAAATGGATGCACAGATATGGAGAAAATGGAAAAATGGCTGAAGGTGATGGAGGCTAATTTCTTGGAAACCGTGCACTGGAATTGGCTGAAATTGCTCGGGCATGTTGCCATCATCCCTATACAACTCCCCATAAAATAGTTTTTTAAATGGATGCATGGTTTTCAAGTTAGGGAAAAAACAAATTTCTACTCTATGTATTTTTGTATCAGAGCATTCTGCAGTTTTTGCATAGTAAGGAAAAAATGTGCTTGGGCTGTAATGCAGACTGAGAATTGATGGGAGAGAGGTTTGAAGATTGTAGGAGGATTTATGAACCCTTTATGAAGCTTCCATGTTCGCCAAATTGCTTTTTAAAATCCATTTCAAGCTTTCTATAATTTCTATAGGAACTTCCTGTAGAAAACACAGTTTTCAGAAAAGAAGCACAATGAGGTGGAAAAAATGATGGAGAAGGGTGAGGGATGGAAACAGGGATGTTTACAGGCGTCATGGATAGATTCCCAACCTTCGGGTCCTTCTCGGAGATTGATCTTGGCTTGTTTGTAGGCTCTACAGGATCTTCCTGTAGAAGACATAGAACTTCCTGTAGAAGGTGAAATCTCAGTCCGAATGAGACCAAATCTTGGGAAAGGCTAGTGGTCATGGAGGAATAGATTGTGAGGGATGCTTGTAGCCTGGTGCTGACCTCTATATTTGCCTTGTGCGATCCTCCTAAGCTGCAATGTCCTTCCTACAACCTGCAATTTATTCACCAGAAATTAGGTCTATTTTTCTTTTTCTCTTTTCTTCTTTCTTTTTCTCTTCTTTTTTGAAAACAACTAGGGTGCCTCATGGAGGTTTTCACCCTAATTGCCTGCCCTGGGCGCCTCCAAGGGAGGTTTTCACCCAGGTATCTTATTCTCTTTTTCTTTTCTCTTCTTTCCAACCCATTGACTGCCTCATGGAGGTTTTCAATCAATGAGCCAGTCTGAGGCGCCTCCGAGGAGGTTTTCACCTTAGATTTTTATTTTCCTCTTATTTTCATTTTTTTTTTTCGTTTTTCGTTTTTCCCACCCTACCCTACTTGAAAAACAAAACCATTTTCAAGTATAAGAATACTTCCAATGGAGCCATGTGCACATTGAGATTAGAGACAAAATGGTGTGGAGGCTTGAAATGCATGCTTTGACAGGTATCCTGATTTCAGAGACCAAATGATTTGACTTTGAAGGGATCAAACATAGCTGAGGAAGAGAGTACTGCTACAACTTAGTGACCATCTGGAACTATATCTCAATAAAGCTCTGATATCCTTGGTCCTTTTGTTAATCTGGATCATTCTTCATGTCACCTTCTACCATGACCTTCTCATCTTCCTCTTTTTGCTGATTTTTCTCTTGAATACATGGAGGATTTGACGGTAACCATGAGGGAACTCTCTCGATCTCTGATTTTGATGTCTTCTCTTCATCAAGTGCAGCCCATGGTTCTTTGATATTTTCTTTTGAATCTTCTTTTGTTGGATGTGGTCCTTCAATGCTGTCAATATAATCTCTTTCTTGCAATACTCTTCCTAAGCTATGGTGAATATCATTGAGCTCAAAAGGAGTTGTTTGGAAATGTTCTGCCTCAGCATTGTAATTGGGTTGAGCTACTCTAATGTGTGGGTTTGGAAATGGTGGTACAGGTAGTTGAGTGGGGGTGTATATTTGAGATGGATGTGGATGGAGTTGTGGTTGGGCAGGTGGTTTCCCACTATATACTTGCTGAGCTTGCTTGTTATTTAGGTTCGAGTTCAGTTGAGCAGGTATTTGGGGTTGCCTTGGTGGAGCAGGAGGCGATGGTTGCGGTTGAGTAGGTGGTGGAGGAAAAGGAGCAGGAGGAGTGTTGTACTGGGGCCTCCACCCCTGATGAGGTGCATTCCACTGAGGCTGTGGCTGAGCGTAGGGGTGAAATGGATGAGCAGCTGGTTGGGCATAATATGGAGATGTGAAGGACCAAGGAGGAGGTGTGGACCAGGAAGGATGAGCAGGGGGACCCCAAGAAGGCATGGAAGTGGCTTGATAGGGGTCATAATAGGTTTGGGATGTCCCTTGCATTCCTTGGTGGTAAGGTCTGGGTCCATGTGGCCTCCTTTGGTTCATGAAATAGAGTGATTCAGTGGCTCCTTTGGCCCTCTAATATGCAGCTTTAATTCCGGGCAAGGAAGGGCACTGGTTCATAGGATGGTCTCTTTCACAAACAAAAAACACTTCTATGGAGTGCAACGGACATTCGTTCCTAGGATGCTTTCTAGTGCACCTGGGACAAAAGATGGCCAAATCCCTCTTGGCTTCCTCTTTCTTCCTTTGGATCCACAAAGTATCTAGTTGCATGACAAGAAACAACCTCACCTCGCTCTTGAAATCTTCCATTTGATTTGCAAATTCGTTTTTGGATAAGGTATTGCTCACAACATTTTTGTTTGTAGCCATTTGCTCCAGAGGAATTTTTTCTTCTTCTTCTCCCCTAGAGGTTCTTCAAATATGTCTTATTGTCCACCTAGGTGTTCTTCTTAATCATAGCCATTGTAGAAGAGAGAAGGTTGGTTGTGTGAAGTAGTGGGGATGTTGTGCAAACATTTTTCTGACTTATCTCTACTCCTACAAGGCATGAAAGGAAATATTTTTGGTTGATTTCTTGTTTTGTTTCTACTTGTACCTGCAAAAACTAAAATAGATTGAACTAAAACTAACTAAAATCTGTCTTCCTTAAATGAAAATGCAGAATTGAAATGAAAGCAAGAAATGAATAATCTATGTTGTTGAAATGAAATTGTAGAAATGAAATGCTAAGCTACGCTTGCAGAATGGAAATTGTAGAATTGAAATGATAATCTACGCTTGCAGAATTGAAATTGCGGAATTGAAATGCTAATCTATGCTTGCAGAATTGAAATTACGGAATTGAAATGCTAATCTACGCTTGCAGAATTGAAATTGCGAAATTGAAATGCTAATCTATGAAAGTGGGAAATATCTGAAAGCAGGAAATGTCTAATCTACTTTTACGGAAATGAAATTGCAGAATGGAAATGAAACAAGTACTATACTCTTTCTGAAATAAACTACTTAGCAGAAGGTTGTAGTGGAAAATACAAGAAAAGCAGCAATCACAAGTACGCTGACGCTTCCCCGGAAACGGCGCCAAAAAGATGGTGGGCTCCAGTATTGCAGCAATAATGTTGCAACTCCTGGGGCTCCCTTCTTTACTTTTATCAACCCGGTAGTTCGTAACAAACTTGGAACTGACGGTGCTATATGCACAAGTACTAGCTCTTACTACAGGCTATCACTTGATCAGTTGGCACAAGTTTGCTAGGAGCTTAAGACAACTTCTATGAGTTCTTAGAAGAAGGTTTTAACTGTGATGGATGAAAGCTAGCTCAAAAGAGGCTAGTCTACTTGCAGAAAGAAGCTGAAAGCTAAAAGGAGATGCAAACCCTAGCAAACCATAGTTTAACCGACTAACCCTACTGGTGCAAGAAAAGAGATGAAAGTGGTGGAAATGGATGCCATTAACTCTTGGAGAGGTAAAATGCATGTGACTAAGCTACTTTTGAAGTGAAATCTAGAAATAGCATCTTTTTGTATTATTGAGTAAGTTGTCAGAATTATTATGCATGTGCTTTGACTATTTTTTACTGTGAAGAGGTTGATTGGCAAAAGGAAATGGAGTGGGTGCTTGCAGGAGGTTTGGAAGGTGAGAAGAGGGCCTAAGGGGTCCCTAACACCCTTCCAGAGAGTTTCACAGTGATCATATCTTGAAAACCTGCTCACGTGAACTTTACAGGAAGTCTGCAGGGGTTCTACAGGATGTTCTACAGGATGTTCCGAAAGAGGATTTTGGAGGGTTGATGGTGGAGAAACGATGGAAAAGTGGAAATGGAGGTTGGATGAGGATGTGAAGAGGTCTAGGACCTGGTAAATGATGCTAAGGAGTGATGAAGATGGCTGGATTTTTTCAAGGATGGAGTGAGCAATGTTGCACAAAAATGTAGAAATTAGATCAAATTGGAAAAGTGTGGCAAATGAATGGAAGGAATCCAGAATTTGGGGTTAGAGTAGGTTGTGTGATGAAGGAAGGATAGGAAGGGATGTATTACAGGTGATCTACACACTATTTCTCAAAACTAATCAAAGGAAGACTAGAAAAATCAGAGATCTATCTACTTTGACCTAATCTGACCTAAAAACCAGAACCATGATGAACAAAAGTTTATTGGCAGAAAATCATGTGAGATAACTATGAAAACTAAGCAAGAATAGATCTAAGCATGTAAGCACAACTGATATCAACTTTCCTAACTAAAAATCCAACACTAGCAATTGCATGAAGCGGAAAAAACAGTGTTTTTGTGGCAGCAATTACGCCTTGGTCTTAGCTCATGGTCCCAAGGAGGGAGAGATGAGATCAAGGATTGCTTGATGGCATTTTTGCAGATCTTTTCCTTTACCAAACTGTCAAATCAACCTGAAGTATGAAAAGCTACTTTAATAATAAAAAACAACCTAAGTAACAAAACAAGATTTTAACCTAAATAACATATTTTATTCTAAGAATGCAGCAAAGACACATAAAAGTACACAAAGGAGGTATTGGCACTTGGGTTGGGCCCAACCCTAAGAGCTACAACCTCCTAAGAAAGATCAGAGCTGGTGAAAATCTAGATTCATCTTTATTGATCAAGAAATAATAGTTACATCCCAAAAACTGTCTACAAGAAAAAGCTCGAAAATGCGTTGATACAGAGTTGCACTAAAGTGCAAAAATAGACAAACAAAATGACTAACATACTGACTAAAATCTAACTACAATCTGACTAAAATCTGACTCAAAACTGACTAACTGAACTGAGTCCCTAAGCCTTCTTATTTATACAAATTGAGGACCCCAACAGTGCTCCTAAACTTTAGGAACTCGGCTGCCAAAACTTGCAGTGAACAACAATCCTACTTGACTTGCTTGGCTACCCCTTGTGCTCCGAGTTTTTGATGGATAATTCGAGGTAAGGGCACATAAATGAAGGGGACACCTTCCTACAAATCCTCTCCCTTGTTCTTCCACGAATTTGGCTGCCAAGTGCTCATTAAACCTTTGATTTTGTCTCAAAATTGACCAAAAATTTGCATAAAGCACACATTAGACTTTTTGGCATAATGACTAACCCAATTCACTCTATTAGCATAAATGTAATAAAAACATGCAATAAAATAATGAGAATGGTGGATTAAGTTGAATTAGGAGGCTAAATGAGCCCATATAATTACCCATTTCTAGGGCTCATCAGGTTTTATTTAAGTGAATCTTATGGGCCAAATACCATATTTATAAAAGAGGTACGGTAAATTAATAAAAATAGAAATAAATGAGAGGTATGGTAAATAAATAAAACATTTTTTATATTTACTCCATAAGTCACCTTATATACATGCAAGGGTGTAAACAAATAAAAATATAAATAAAGTGGAGGTATGGTAAATAAATAAAGCCTCTTTTTATATTTAGTCCATAACCCTCTTTCTATTTATGAAGGCTCAAAAAAGAGGTTTTATTTAAGTGAATCCGATGGGCCAAATACTATATTTGTAAAAGAGGTATGGTAAATTAATAAAAATATAAATAAACGAGAGGTATGGCAAACAAATAAAACATTTCTTATATTTACTCCATAATTCACCTTATATTTACGAACACTTAAAAAATGCGTTATATTTAGGTGAAACCTATGGGCAAAATACTATGGGCCAAATACCATAGGCTAGATTATTATTAATACCATGCAAAAAAACATTATTAACCCTAATATTAGTATTAATAAAAATAAAAGTGGCACAAAGTATTGACCCATGGTATTCACGTGGAATGTAGCCTATTCAAATGGGGGATTTAAACCAGCATAGATCATCTTTACTATGGATCTACTAAGCCCCAAGAGGGATTAAATATCGTTATATGCAAACTAGCATAGAGTGAAAAAATATTTGATCCCTCTCGGGGCTTGGTGGATCAAGAGTAAAAATGGATGTTGTAATTTAATGTATGTTACACATTTTAACTTCGTCAAAATAAAAAATAAAATAAAAATCAATTATTAATTTTATTAATTTTTATAAATTACTAATAGTAATTTTTAAGTTCCAGTTTTATGATAACCCATGGTATTGACCCATGGTAATACCACGGTATTCATGTGAGCATAGAATATTTAAAGGGGAAATTCTATCATCTTAGATCCATCTTAATTCTGGGTCTACCAAGTGCTCAGAGGGATAAATATATTTCATCCCCCTAAGAGTGGTAGATATAGAGTTAAGATGGATATAGGTTGGTTTTTATGATTGTGAAGATATTAAATAGACTTAGGAAATTATATTGTAAAAACATCTTAAGGTGAATGGTTAAAGCTACATTTAGTCACTTCACAAAATTTAGTAAAAAATACCAATGTCTCCATTAATATTGGTTTTTTCTTTCTTTGATTTAACAAAAAAAATTCAAAACAATGAAACCTTATCACTCTTTCCGTGTCACCCTCGTAGAAGATTTCTCACCATTTTTCAAACATTCTCAATATGATATATTCATGAAAAATTTTAGGTACTGATGTTGGATTAGTTGTTTGAAAAGTAAGTTGGTTTGTACAACCTTTCATCTTCAGTGCTATTCTTAGTTTGTCCTAATGATCTGTAGGGGTTAGAGCCACTGCACCATATTTTCCAAAAAGGTGGAGATTGTTCACCAAAAAGGAAATCAATATACATGTTACAACGTTGTTAAAAAATGCGAAACCTATGAGGGTAGTGAATTATGCTAATAAGCAATTTAGATTGGGAGAGACGTAATTAAATTTTATTACTTAATTGAATATTTCCAATTAAAATAATAATAAATCTTTATTTATATATTCATATATTGATTGGAAGGATTCTCACAGTGGTGACTTCTTTCAATTAGATCCCCTTCAAGCCTTTGGGATACCTAATACTTTCTTATATAATATAGTTGGGGCTTGCTACTTGTTGGCATGTTGGGGTAAACAAATTTGATGTGTTTTTTTTTATCTCGCAGTTGGAGTCTATGGAATAAGAAAGAAATTTGATAACTTGAAAAAAGTGGTAGCTTGAAAAAAGTTGTAGAGAAAATATTAATCTCTCCTACCTTGACAGAACTCGTTGTCAATATCAACACCTACAAGAACTTTGTTGTGGAATATTATCAAAACTAATAGAAGGATATGAAAGAGAGTGTTGTAAGAACCTTGACAAACACGACCATTGAAACTTGGAACATTGTTTGTAGGAAGAGAAAATTATGTTTCTTTTTTCCAAACAGTATGTTAGTATATTACAATTTAATGAATGTGTTTTCTTATTATCATATATAGTTTCATACTTTAACAAAACATTCGCCAAGACTTCACAATGTTTTATTATTCAGCAAAAGATTTTCCAAGATCTTACAAGATTTTATAATTTAGTGAAATATTCTCCATCATTGTACAAGATAATATAATCTGGTGAGAGATTCACCAAAAAAATTATATATACATATTATATTATTGATAAAATTTCCTCCCATTTTTCCTATGTATCATGGGGATTAGCCCATTTATTATACATATAAATTTAGGGTGGTTCTTAAAATTTTACCTGATCTTATATGATATGGACGAGATAATATTGTGTTTGAACAAAATTAATTGCTACATTACTACAAACTTGGTGTTGGGCATGGAATCCCCCGACAACATGTTTTGGGGCTCAAAGCCCAAGTTTTGAGTGGTATTGTAAAGCTTTGTGAACTGTGGGCACGCAATGTATGTTAGAGTCATAGGGCTGTCCGCCCTAAGTTTTGAATGTAGTGTCGACCTACCCATGGTCCGCAGAGCATGGGATTGTATAAATACAGCAAGGCTTTGAGTTGTAAAGGAATAATAGAACTTAAGGGATAGAATGAGATAGTGAAGCATAGAAGAAGTGTCTAAGTGTGTCTTGGGTCATAGTAGTAGGAAGAGGCTCTGTAGCTGAGTGCGCAGAGGCCTAGTAGATTCTGCAGCTGAGTGCGCAGACCCCTGCAGCTGAGTGCACATGGCAGAATAGACTCTGTAACTAAAGGAAGAGAATAATAAAGAGAAGTTTTATCTAAATTACGTGTATCTGTCTTGGGTTATTATCTATTGAATATGAATTGCAATCATATTGTTTATTTACCGCTCGCACTTGTATGAATTGTGAATATTGTTAAGTATAATTGTAAGCATAAAATAAGCTAAGTTAATCAACTAAGATAGGATTACTAGTAAGGACTTGGGTAATAACACTGTTTGGCCCCCAAGTAGGGCTGCGCGAAGAGGGAATCACAGGCTACGAGGTACTGGTAAGTGTGCGCGGGGTCGAACCGCATACCACTTGAAACCATCAGGCATCTCCAGGGTGTAGAAACCTGGTTCTAGCACCCTCCCATACTAATTCATGTGAGACCTCAGTCTGCGCTCCACAGACTATTGCTCAAAGGGCCAGTGGTACCGGGATTTGTTTGGCTAAATCACCTCCGAACCTGGGTCAAGCCCCAACAAGCCAACAAATGGTTCCATTTCTGGGACTGGGATCTTCATAAGGGATGTTTGATGTCATGTCACTGGAATCTGATGAAGAAAGAAATTGAAGGGTGGTTGGACATAAAGATTCATGAGTTTGCGGTACAGGAAAACAAGAACCTATGAGTATCAAAGGAACAATGGCTAGAGAGCTACTTATATACGGAAATCCACGAAAATTTCTTTGCATCCTTCCCCTCTGAGTTGTATGAGTGGATTGCAAAGTTAGTAGATGGTCAAGGAAGGTGTAGGCTCAACAAACCGATTGTGTGGACTCCAGAATTAGTGCGCACACTAGAAGCGTTGGAAGATAAGATTGCGCATGTTGTGGACCATTGGCTTGATCGAATTATAGGAGGGTTTATCACCAAGTTCGTGGTAGACATGACAGTCAGCTATAGGAAGGTGGAACGACACTTCCTCAAAGGACCGAGACGTAAGTACATTAAATCTTTGAACACCTGGATTAAAATGATATTGTGTGAAAATTGGGTTATGTGAATAAATTGATGTTTGGGACTATGCAAATTAGGAGGATCTATAGAAATGAAGGTATTGCAGAGATAGAAAATAGCCCTTTGATTTTGCCTCGGCGGGAAAGTGAGGAAGAGCCTGCGAAAGTTTCTTCGAGAAGTGCGATCAGTTTGATAAGGCAGTGAATTCCACGCATACCATCTCCACCTACACTACCACCGGTCTCACCATCTTCACCTCCATCTCCGCCCACGCCACCACCACAGTTCAATATGGTGAGTGTGATAAAATTGTTGGTATTCCGAGGAGTAGGGAATGAGGATCCGGACCAATTTTGGTTCGTCGTAAAAGCTGTATGGGAAGCACAAGGAGTCATGGATGACAATATAAAGAAGGCAATGTTGGTAAGCGCGTTGCAGGACCGCGCACTAACATGGTACATTAAGCATTATAATGACCATCCAAACGGGGGTATCGCAGATATCTAGGCCCTGCTGAACAGGAAATTTAGCAGGCCAAAATTGGAGACACAATCACTTATTGGGTTTAAGGAAATCGTGATGCTTCCAGGCGAAACCCCATGGGATTTGGATCAGATACTGAAGAGTATGATTTGTGAAGTCAACATGACCTTGAAAAATGGGTAGCATCGCACATGGTTTGTAGCGTCACTAACGCCGGATTTAAGGATGGCACTGTCACAACAGAAGTTATCCACCCAGGTCGAAGCTTTGGAGATTGCAATGAGACTGCATAAGACCCCAATACAAGATCCTGGCTTGGTAGTCCAACAAATCCATGCGCAACTGCAAAATTTGTGTTTGGAAATGCAGAGTTTGAAATAGGACAGGACAAATTAGCCAAAGGCGTGCGAAGAGGTATGGTGCATATAATGCAAAGGCCGGGGGCATAACAAGGACCATTGTCCAGTCTTCATGAACTACTTGGCCGGAGGAGGGCCGATGTCATTAAAACCAGAGACAAAAGTAGGACCGAGCACGATGCCTACATTATGGTGTGCGATTTTTCAGATAGGAGGAAAACATGCTACGAATAATTTTCATCTATTATAGAATTATATGCAGAAGTCCCAACAATTGTTCTGTAACTTCTGCAGGTTGGTAGGCCATGATGAATTGATCCAAAATGGATACTAAATCAAAAAGAAAAGGTATTACAGACTCATGTGCAAGAATGCATATATTATTTAGTGCAATGGATCGAAAATATTGTGAATAATATAGACAATGAACAGTCAAAAATCATAGCAAACACACACATCAACACAACAAATAATCAAGGAGTTCACTAGAATTCCTGGCTACGTCTTCTAGTCCAGCTTTCAGTGTTGACCTCTATATTAAGTCTTCAAGAGAAGATTATTACAAGAGTGAGCTCAAAACAGAGTCTCGGAACAGGGTTTACAAGTGTGAGCTCAAACACATAGTCTCAACCAACAGTGACATCAAAGAGGGATCTGCTTGAAAACCTCGAGTCTAAAAGAGTGCACAGACCCTCCCTCTGTCCTGATCCTCTATTCAATCTGACTCAATCTGACTGACTGACTATCTTTCTTTGACTGCCTTCAACTGAACTCCCTCTGTCCTCTATTTTTTCCATTGGATGGCTTTTAAGCCTTTCGGTGTTGTCTATTCATTTCCCTGTTCAGGCTCTCTGGCTTCCGTCCATTCCCCTTCTTCTTCGGGCCCTCTGGCTCCCATCGAGCATTCATGCACTCATTGTCGAAACGCTTGGGGCACAAGGCAGCTGACAGGATGAAAGGCTGGTAGGCATGGGTGGAACCGGTCGTTTGGCCTTCCCCCGGCACAAATCCTTAAAATAACGCATTTTCAGTTCCGAAAGGAAATACACAGAAACATAGGAAATCCTGACAAAAACACTTTATGCCGGAACTAAAATAACATTAAATTGCATCCATAAACCTATCGGGTTCAGCCTTTATCGCACATCGCAAGGCATGGCTTTATTATATGGCTATGACCCCCTCCATCGATCACTGATATTGGTGCTATCGGCGCATCACATATCGCATGATCGCGAGTCTTTGTATTGTTTCACCAGTCCACTTGCCAATCACCGATCATTGATATCAACGTATTGCATATAGGCCCTTCGCGATGCTATGGGTCCTTTCCCCGTTGGTTTGGTGTGATGTGATATTGCAATGTGATAATCGCAATCGCATATTGCATGAATCCTTGGCCTGCGGTAAGTCCTACCTTTGCCGTATTTGTGATGCGATATGATCTCGCTCCACCGTTGATATATGTGCTCGATCAATGTTTCATATGTCATCGCTGATCGCAAATCACTTAAGGCTGAGGTTGATATGCTGCTAGCTTCCTCCGATGCAATTTGATCTCATTCGTTGATCCCGTGGATGCAACGGCTCTGGTGAATTCACACTGCGCTTCTCCGTTTCCTTTGAATTTAAGGTTTCTTGACCATTCCTTCACTTGCGCTATTAAATCAAATGAAGACTTTAGACTTAAAGGTTTTTATACAAGATCAATTTTGGATCATGCCTTCCAACTGAAAAGCTTTTGGACCACCAAAAGTTGGTTTTAGGCATCGACCAAGTGAGGATACTGCTCCTTCACCTGTCTAACTTCTATCCATCATGCTTTTCTTGGATTTGAACCTTTGAGTCTCACTCTCGGGTACTCAACATCCCCTTGACGCGTAGTTCTTACCTTCCTATCCAAAAATGTGTCCTCCTGTAACTCATTGAGATACTCAAGAAACAAATCCCCAATAGAAGGCAACTGACTTTGCTCTTCAGGATCTTCAATCAGTGAAGGTTCATACAATCTCAAGTTTTTTGCATTAATGACTGAATAGATTTGCATATAAGTTGGTAAATCAAGGCAAAAAGCATTTTCACCAATTTTATCAAGTATCTTGAAAGTCCCATACCTTATTGGTTTTAGCTTCTTACCTTCACCTTGAATTTTGTATTTTCTGATGTACAGCCAAACTTGATCACCAAATTGAAAACTATGTGTTGTGGGGAAAAATGCCTATGCAGGACGATCCTATCCACCTAAGGTGTGACAGTTCCTTAGCAACAAACAGATACAGCTATTCTGGTTTCTTCCTTTATGAAATGTGAAAGAGAGGAGATCAATAGACTTACCGTTGTCTTCCGTTTGTCCCTCGATCTAGATCCTCTTCTCTTTGGGTGTTCACAGCTACTTGCCTCCTCGCTTGCTCAAGAGAACAGTTACTTGATTCCCGCGAGATCACAAGAGAACAACTACCTGTGACAAGAGAACAGCTACTTGCAACAAGAGAAGAACACAACACAAAGGCAGATATTCATATTCACAAATGATTCAGGATTAGAAGTAAATCAAATACACTAATGCAATCATACAAATACACCAGTATATAGGAGAAAACCAAGATAGCTTTATTGATTGATAACAAGGTTCAGGAAGAGATACAACCCAGAGGGCTCCAATCCAGCATCTCCTTCCCAGCAGAATGGAATTCCTTCTTCATCTCCCTTCAAAGCATTAAGCACCCAATGTTTCCAGTCTCAAACCAACAACAATTCTTTGCAATAACAAAATTCTAGCCCCTAGATCTCATGGAGGAGAGATCTATATATAGTTATTTTGGAGAGAGGATGAGTCAACTTGAGATCTGACTAATGTCCTCTCCCTCTCTCAGTTCTTGAGTCCACCTGGAGGTTCTTGCTTCCACTTGGAGATTTGGAACCTCTTACTCATCACCAGTCGAATTCCCTGAGGCAAGTGTCATTTTGGAAGCTTCCTGAGCATTGACACATTGAGGAATGAGCCTGCCACTTGTCCAAACTCACTCAGCGCAGGTAGCTAGTGTTGGAGTTGACATTCAACGCAGGTAGCCAGTGTAGCAGTTGACATTCAACGCAGATGCTCAGTGGAGCAATTGACATGATCCTGAATTGACTTGTTTTTGAGTGGTTTCAGGTGGAGAACTTCTGTGAATTGCTGTGGTTAGTTAGCCTTGTTCCTCTAGGGGTAGGAACAACATGTTTAGGGACTTTGGATCCCTTAGATTATGGACATTTCATGCTCAATGTTGTAAGGCACAAAAATGTCTATAACAGTTGCCCCCTAAAGTATGAGGTCGTTTATCGGGTGAAATGCTTTATCCAGGAGGGTCCGAAGTTCATCCATTTGCTGGGAGGAGACCTGTAATAAGATACAATACAATACATTACGATTCATACTGCTTTCATGATCTATCTGAGGCGGGCATTCCCATGCTCAGCTTTATAAATTCATCTTTGTACATAGAACAGACGATCGTCTGATGGTAGATTGATAATTTTGGCGAAATTATCATCCTTTGAGCAGGATGATCATCTGCTGCAATGATGTACATGTCAAATGTCTTTATCTTCCCTGAATATATATCGCAGCCCGGATGGATGAAACTAGATCCGGGGTCTTCAAACTCGTTCGATCTTCACTCTAAGTACAAGTCAATCCATGTGAGAATTGCGCTGAAGTCGAACATGGAAAGACATCGCTTGATTACTGGTCAATGATGTAAACCGTTAACAAGCGCGAGAGGAATCACCGATAATGATAATGACCCTCAAGGTACTGCAGTACAATTCACATGGTGTGAATAAAGGACTTAGCATCGAACACCACGCAAAATCTTCTGGTCGAAATTAATTGATGTATACCTATCGCCGGAAGTGAGAAACTTTCCATTGTGGCATGCAATCTTCAAAGTACTGAAAGGGTTGTTCCTAGATCAACTTCTTGGATAATGAGCTGATTTCGACAAGAAGCGATCCGTCACAGGAGGGCCTTAATGAATCCCACATCAGAGACACAGAACGGAGCTAATGATTTTAATGGAGGTGAAAACGATCTGTGACATATGATTCAGGGTAGCGGTCATGAATGGATGAAGGATAATGTATGGCAGTGGATGGGACACGGTTGACTCTTTCTGAATGACTTCTCTTGAACATATGGCGACACTGATGCGATGGATCGGTAGCATTACCCCAAATATGGATGGTATGGCGAGACCATGGTGATGTGACCGGTGAATGAAACAACCCAACCCGATTGTGGTACGGAGGAAAAGTGTCATGTTCAAGAGCGACCTGCTACCATCAAAGTTTTCTTTAGTTTCTCCCAATTTTTCCCCAGTCATTGCTGACCAATACCTCTTTAGTTTTGTCAAGCTTGAGGAGGATAACATATGCTTGTTCTATAACCTGCCCTTCGGGCAAGCCCATCGCTATGTTTTAACGAGCCTAGCGATAGTGAAACTCGTTCTCGTCTAAAGACAAGTTTGTCGCTATTTAATGATTTTAACGAGTCTAACGACAAGGATAACTCGGTCCTTTTCATTTTTAGAGAGTCTGAAAAGGTACATAAAGTCAACTCCAAAATTCCTTTTTCGTCATCTAATCCCTTAAGTCTGAAAAAGTATAAAACAATACAGAAGGGATGAGTCTTCGATAGTTTTAACGAGCCGAATAAAACAAGCGCTCGATCGTTTTGTGCAATAATCCCTCAGGTCCAAAAAGATTAAAATCTAGACGAGGGATAGATTTTCCGGTCGCTTTAACGAGCTAGAAGGCCAAAACTCGGCAATCTTTTCATATTTTACGAGTCAGTTGAAAAGATCTTAAAGAAGACTCGTCTTTTGAGGAACGAGTGATAAACAGGGATAGCAGCTGATTCCAGGTACAGGTTGGAATTTTCCAATCACGGCAGTGTCACAAGGATGGCTAGGCGAAATCACTCTTGGCAGATGTTCCTCAAAATGGGTAAACAATCATATGGAGGTGAACGATCGGCCAAATGAAAAGTGGAGGTGACAGGTGCAAACACGACCAAGGCTTTAATGGCTGATGATATTACATTCACAGTGGTTATTTACCGGGATAGTTCATTTTTTAACGAGCTTAAACGCGGGTGGAAACATTTGCTCGATCTTATGTTTATTTTTTAACGAGCATGAACTATGTGCTAAAACTGCTCGGATCTTGCGTTTATTTTTTAACGAGCATGAACTTTATGCTAAAACTGCTCGATTACCCAGTCATTTGATAAGAGTGTCTCATCAAGATTCTATTTTTTATGGAGCTTCATCTCACTAAGCTTTGCTCCGCATCCTCTCTTTATGCAAGTTAGGAAACGGCTAACCCAAAAAACAGATAAATAACCGCTCTTTGCTTGCACTCCAAAAGGTTTGCATGCCCCCAGGTATAAAGTACGATTTCAAAGTTACCTCTACTTCAATTCCGTCGAAACTTTCGTTTCACTGGGAGAGGCCTACCTCTTTCAGGTTACCCAAAGATTGTCTCGTTAATCTTTCAAACAAAACACTTCTTCAGCAATGTCTACCGAGATAAACAAAGGTGAGTGATGACCCCCGCCCTCTCACATAACTTTGACAAGAGAATTTTATTCTAGAACAACCCCTCTTCCAACCACGGACGGGGTACGGACTAGTCATATTCTCCCGCGGAAACCTACTCTATACCCAAAGTTTTCCTGCCGAAGCAGGCCAGGACACATGCACCTTGGGTTCCAGTCATATCCTCCCGGATTACTCGCACTCATCAGGAGGATGGATCGTGGGTTGAGACACTTCTTGCATGAATAGACCATTTAGGGATGGTATATGACTATTTGCGATGCGTGATCCGGGAAATGAAAGTTTGTCCACGAGCTTGACCACTCTTCCTTCATGCGGAAAACACATTACTCTAAAGAGTGAGGAGACTATAGCTCCCATGCAATATATATAGTCTCGTCCAAGGAGTAGGTTATAATCCAGGGGTCCTTGAACGACCATCACGTTCATTTGAACGGTCTTCCCTTTCAATGTTATCGGCACATTGGGGAGGATCCCTAAAGGTCGACTGGTTCCTTTATCAAAACCTGATAGATTTCTCATTTCAGGTAAAAGCGCTGGCGAACCAAGCGCTTTCCAAGCAATAGAGGAAAGGATACTCACAGATGCCCCCTCATCAATGATAGTGCCAGCCATTACCATTCTGTATATTTGAACGATAATTCTGAATGGTATGCTTGCTGGCAACCGGGGTCTGCCTAGTTGGTTCCAATCAAAGGACACAAACAGGTTGCTTGGTGGTGGGACCGAGTATACGGCCGGATAGCGCTCTGATGAACTTCCTTCCTGCGATAAAGGAATGGTGGCGTTGCCCCCTTGATCATCAGAGTCAGTGCTGATGAAAAGAATCTGGACGGTGTCGTCTTTATTCTCCTCTGTGATGGTGTCATTTGAAGATAGATCCTCTGAAGGCAAAACCGGGTCAACTGCCGTTTCAACCTTTAGACTTTTGTCAGGTATGGATTTAGATGGTTCATCTTCAATGACAGGTGCTTCGGCTGACCACCTGGGCAGGTCAGTCGGATTCTCAACTAGCGAGGGACTTGGCAAGAGTTTTTGATATCCCGAAGGGAGATGCGCTCGTAAAATCGAGCGATCTTCCAAAACTCTTTTTGCCTCGTCTAAGAAGGGACAACGGTGGATGGCGTGATCGCCTTCACACAGCCTGCAGGGAAATTTAGCTTTCCCGCTCTGTCCTGGGGCTTCACTCCCACTAGTTGATGGTGAGTAGTCGACATGGCTATCAGAGGTCGATGCTACCGAATTGTGCAAACGGGGGGACCAATCCCTTAGTATCCCGGGGATACAGGGACAATCTCTATGGAAGTGGTCTCCCTTGCATATGACGCATGGCGATTTAGGCCTTACGAGTGCTGTGTGTGGATTTTTGTTAGATGACACTTGTTTTCCCCCAGTCGCCTTAGGCTCCTTCTTCTTCTTTTCTTTCTTCTTCTTCTCCTTCTTCTCCTTAGGAACCCGTTTTTTTGTTCGACCAGTTCCGTCAAGCGAAGAGGAAGGAGGGGAGGAAGATGAAGTGGAAGGTTGGGAGGCAACTCTTGTCTGATCTAACTGTTGACTCTACTGTTCAGGAATGGTGGTATTCTGAACGACATTGGTTGAAAAGAGCCAAACTGGCAGGCCAATTGTCAGTCCTCGAAGCGACAATGTGGCCATGTGGGGCGCACCAACATGTCCCCAAGAGGAGAAGGGACTAGGATTTCCACCAAGGGGAATTCCTTGGTTGGTGTGCTCCATCTTTCAACCTAAAGATCAACGCAAGAATTAAAGGGTGATTGTTCCGTTTAAAATAAATTTTAACGACGCTTTAGACACAACTTGCTTTTTCAGTTTTAAAGAGTCGAGAAAAAGCTAAAGATGACTCTAGTCTCCTTTGATTTTTTAACGAGCCCGAAGTGACAAATGCTTGGATGGACTTTTTCTGTTATAGAGTCTGAAAAAAGGCCAAAAGAAACTGCTCTAGAGATCTAGGCAGAGGGTGTGCCAAACTTTTCGCAAAACCGCAGAATACTTTTTAAGGTACGGGCGGTCGATCTTCGTGAATGCTGTGTTCACTGCATTGCGATCAGTAGGGCGGCCGACACGGATTCCTAAGGATAAAGGATATATGCCTATAGGGGTCTCCCAATATATACATGGCGGTACGTGGGAGCACAATCCGTACTAGCGCTATCTTCCCTCAGGAGGAATCACCCACCTTCCACGAGATCGACAGTCACTAGGCTTAACGATGCTGGAACACGTCTCTAGCCTAGACCTCTATGTTGTGCGTTATGTTACAAAGCATTTTAGGTTCATTCAGTTTATTTTAGGTTGATATTTTTAAAGTTTGCCTTTCAAGGTTCACCACGAGATGTATGATACAAATTCCTAAATGCAGTCTAAAGATGATAAGCAAGCTTTATATCTTTTCAACTTTGAAAATCCTAGCTACTAAGGGAAAAGAAAGACACCATCTTTTCTAAAAGACCAATCAGCACACTCTAATGCACTTTTCCTAAATCCAACATGCAAACTTATCAAATACAAAATGCACAATGCAGGTGTTTGTTTTCCGCTTTCTTAGTATTGATGCCTACAAAGAAAGCTTTTTGTACAACTTTGAATTTGCTTTTAAATGATCAATACAAACAAGTTCACTTTTTCGAAATCAGAGAAGATAGAAGAGATTACAACAATTAACGATTTTCAAAATAAAGACTTGTTTTGACACTTAAAAGAGACAAATTAAAACCAATAAGCAAAAGTAAATGTTTAATCAATCTGCAAACAACCAATGAACTCTCTTCTAAGATCACAATCAATCAGATCTGAATCAAAGGCTACATGATGACTACTTTACTCATGCAAAGGAAAACTGTAAATGACGCCACAAACACATAAAAACACTCACAGTATTTTTGTACAAAAGGAGGCGGAATCTAAGCAAAGAAAAGGAGTTATCTGACTGGTACCTATGCTGGTTAAAGGCTGCAAAAAACAGAGATCAAAACAGGGCAACAGAGAGCAGAGAACCCCAGCTGCACAAGGCCAAACTGGTTCAGCGCAACCTCAACACTGAGGATTTGACATTCACCGCAGGTAGCCTTCACGGGACCTGCGTTGAAATGCAGACTGCCTTCACAGTGTCTACGCTGAAGGAGAAACTCTCGTTTCCCCTGGGTTCTGGGTCACAAAATGCTCAAAAATCAACTGTTTCAGGCCAAATCAGAAACACAAGCAAGGTATAATAAAAGGGATGCTTTGAGAGGGTACTAAAGACTATCACAAAGGATCATCAAATCATTTGTGAGTCCATTGTTCAAAGCATAGACAAAATCCAGTGAAGGATCAAGGCAGCAACAGTCTACTTTGCAGAAGCAGTTCGATTGTTGCTGTTGAGTCTATGAAGCAAACAATGATGTAAACACAAATAAAATAACTAAATCAATCTCCCCAGCGGAGTCGCCAATTTGTTGTGGGGAAAAATGCCTATGCAGGACGATCCTATCCACCTAAGGTGTGACAGTGCCTTAGCAACAAACAGATACAGCTATTCTGGTTTCTTCCTTTATGAAATGTGAAAGAGAGGAGATCGATAGACTTACCGTTGTCTTCCGTTTGTCCCTCAATCTAGATCCTCTTCTCTTTGGGTGTTCACAGCTACTTGCCTCCTCGCTTGCTCAAGAGAACAGTTACTTGATTCCCGCGAGATCACAAGAGAACAACTACCTGTGACAAGAGAACAACTACTTGCGAGAAGAGAAGAACACAACACAAAGGCAGATATTCATATTCACAAATGATTCAGGATTAGAAGTAAATCAAATACACTAATGCAATCATACAAATACACCAGTATATAGGAGAAAACCAAGATAGCTTTATTGATTGATAACAAGGTTCAGGAAGAGATACAACCCAGAGGGCTCCAATCCAGCATCTCCTTCCCAGCAGAATGGAATTCCTTCTTCAGCTCCCTTCAAAGCATTAAGCACCCAATGTTTCCAGTCTCAAACCAACAGCAATTCTTTGCAATAACAAAATTCCAGCCCCTAGATCTCATGGAGGAGAGATCTATATATAGTTATTTTGGAGAGAGGATGAGTCAGCTTGAGATCTGACTAGTGTCATCTCCCTCTCTTAGTTCTTGAGTCCACTTGGAGGTTCTTGCTTCCACTTGGAGATTTGGAACCTCTTACTCATCACCAGTCGAATTCCCTGAGGCAAGTGTCATTTTGGAAGCTTCCTGAGCATTGACACATTGAGGAATGAGCCTGCCACTTGTCCAAACTTGCTCAACGCAGGTATCTAGTGTTGGAGTTGACATTCAACGCAGGTAGCCAGTGTAGCAATTGACATTCAGCGCAAATGCTCAGTGGAGCAGTTGAAATGATCCTGAACTGACTTGTTTTTGAGTGGTTTCAGGTGGAGAACTTCTGTGAATTGCTGTGGTTAGTTAGCCTTGTTCCTCTAGGGGTAGGAACAACATGTTTAGGGACTTTGGATCCCTTAGATTATGGAAATTTCATGCTCAATGTTGTAAGGCACAAAAATGTCTATAACACTATGTTCAACTCGATGCTTTTCATGTCTTGCCTTGTACTTGGCTTGACTTCTTTCCAGTTGTTCCTATACTGCCTGGTGAATTTCCTGGATTTGTTCAATGAACTTGGTTACTTTGTCCACATCACTGTGTCCATCAACTTCTATGTCTTTACCAAAGACAAAATCCAAGGGAGACTTTGGTATAAAACCAAAACAAGTCTCAAAAGGAGACCTCTGAGTAGAAGAGTGCTTGGCACGGTTGTAAGCATGTTGTACATAACAAAAATGCTCATCCCAAAGCTTGGGATGCTTGCTGAAATAACCTCTGAGCAACTAGATCATTGTCCTGTTGACCACTTATGTCTGACCATCTATTTGTGGATGAAATGTTGCGCTATTCTTCAACCTGGTGTCCATCAACTCCCATAAATTTTACCAAAACTTCCCAACAAATTGAGAATCTCGATCGGATACAATAGAAGTGGGTAACCCAAAATGAACCCATACATTCTGAAAGAACAACTTTGTTGTTTGTTCAGTTGTAACCTGCTTGTTACATGGTATCAAAATACACATTTTACTGAACCTATCCACAACAAAATACAAATAATCATGACCTTTCCTAGATTTTGGCAACCCCCCAACATAATCCATGGAAACACTTTCCCAAGGACGAGAAGGAATGGGAGGTGGAGTGTACAAGCCTAATTTCCTATTATTGGGCTTGCTTGTAGCACACATAGTACACCATTTGATATATCTAGAAACTGTCTCATGCATTCTTGGCCAATAATAGAACCTTTGCAATTGTGCAACTGTTTTACTTACACCAAAATGATCTAATATGAGAGAAGTATGTGCTTCTCGAATTATGTTAACTCTTTCAGTTTGTGGAATGCATAACTTTCCCAAATGATATAAGAGTTGGTCCTTTACATAATAATCCAATTCTTCTACATGCTTGCCATGACTTAAAGTTGCATATACATCTTTAAAATCTACATCTTGAGCATATTGTTCAATGTAACTTTCATGCATTGCTGAATTATGCTTAAGTATAGTAGATGCATTTATGATTGGTCTTGATAACATGTCTGCAACCTTATTGTGTATGCCCTTCTTATATCTGATGACAAGATGAAATTGTTGTAGAAAACCCATCCACCTATAATGTCTTGATTGCTTCAATTAGTTTGTGAGTGCAAATATTGAAGTGCTTGATAATCTGTATGTATGATTGTTTCTTTACCCATTATGTAATGTTTCCAATTTTTCACACTTTGTACTAATGCATATAATTATTTATCATATGTGGGATAATCAACTACTGCAGAAGTAAATGTCTCAGAATGATAGCATATGGGTTTTTCGTGTTGCATCAACACTGCTCCCATGGCATAGTCACTCTCATCTGTCTCAATCTCAAATGGATGTTGAAGATCTGGCAGTGCTAGTACTGGTGTTGTACTGATTTTCTCTTTTAAGGTGTCAAAGGCTTTCTGTTGTTTGCCTCCCCACTTAAAAACATGTTTCAATCCTGTTAAAGCATGTAATGGAGCTGCAATCAAAGAAAAGTTAGCAATAAACGTTCTCCAGTATTGTGCTGCCCCTAGTAAACTCCTAATCTTTATAGTAGATTTGGGTTTAGGCCAGTTCACAATGACTTCAACCTTAGAGGGATCTATCTTCAATTCACCACCCCCTACAATATAACCCAAATAATTTAAAGATGTTCTGCCAAATTCACATTTTGACAGTTTTACATAGAAATTTTCTCTTTTTAAAACATCTAAAGTCTACTTTACATGCTTTACATGGTCTTCCCATGCCTTACTAAAAACAAGAAAGTCATCTAAATAAACAATTACAAAATTATCAATAAATGGTCTGAGTACATCATTCATAACTCCGATAAATGTAGCAGGAGCATTAGTTAAGCCAAAAGGCATAACCAACCATTCATACGTCCTTTCTTTGTCTTGAAAGCAGTCTTCCATGCATCATGTTCTGCAACTCTGACCTGATGATAACCACTTCGCAAGTCTAACTTAGAAAAGTAAACTGCTTCTTTCAATTTATCTAATAAATCATCAATACAGGGAAGAGGATAACGATTCTTGATCATTATTTTATTTAGTGCTCTATAATCAATGCACATTCTCCACGAACCATCTTTCTTTCTCATCAGCACAATTGGAGATCCACATGGTGATGTGCTTGGTCGTATAAACCCTTTATCGAACAACTCCTATACCTGCTTTTTTATCTCTGCATTCTCTAAAGCTAATAACCTGTACATTCCAATGTTAGGTAATGGAGTATCTTGCCACAAATAAATATCATGTACTATTTCTCACGTGGGTGGTAGACCTTTTGGTTCTTGAAATAGAACATCATACTTGGAAACAACTTCAACTAAATCAGCTTTCTGTTTAGAATCATAACCTTCAAATGCATTGAATTTTTCAGGATCCTTTGCCTTTACAACCAATAGTAAAAATTTCTTACTTGAATTCACAATTCTTTTCATCTACCCTGAGTTTACGAGAGAATAGTTACCTTTGATATTATGAGCTCTTACAATATATTATATTCTGTCTTTAGTTAGTTGATACTTATTCTCAGCTCTATAGAAAATAGCTTTCCTATCATACAATTATGGACTTCCCAAAACAATACCACATATATCCAATGGAACTATATCTAACTCAACCTCATCTACAAATGTTGATCCAATAGCAAACCTAAGTTTACATTGTCTTGTTACTTGTAGCTTTGTTTCAACACACACCCAACCTAATGGATATGGATTCTCATGAGGTTTTGTTTGTAATCCCAACTTCTTTACGATTGTTTCAGAAATCAAATTTACTTGTGATCCACAATAAAATAAAGTATCAATCTTATTATGGACTTCCCAAAACAATACCACATATATCCAATGGAACTATATCTAACTCAACTTCATACACAAATGTTGATCCAATAGCAAACCTAAGTTTACATTGTCTTGTTTGATCCAGGTGGATGTTGGTGGCCACCCACCTATCCCACTTGGACCCCCACAACCGCCCCTTTCAGTTTTTAGGTTTCCATAATTGTAGCACAATTTACTATTTTTAGTAGTTTTTCCGGGTCCTGAACTTCTAGAGCAATTTTGAGGCCCTAAATGACATTTTCTGGGAAATATAATGGACCCATGTTGCTCTTTCAAAAGTGGTAGTGCCTAGATAGATATTTCTAACGAGCTATTGTACGCGTTAAACGAAGATCATATGCCAAAGTTATGACCCCGAGAAATTGATGTACCAATTTACCCAAACGGGGCCCACAATTTGGTGTTTCATCTTCTAGGGTTAGGTTTTGGGATGTTAAGGGTTTTCCATTGTTTCTCAACAATAAATAGGCCTTCAAGCCTCATTGTAACACAGTTCAGAGGCATGTAGCCGCCGCATCTCTTCTCAGAGAGAAGCTACCATCACCCTAGCTGGTTTATTTCCAACTCTGTTTGTATGCATATTTCAGTATTTTACATTAATGAAATGAAGTATTATTTCCACTACATCTCTATGTTTATGGTTATCTCTGTAATTTTTTGCGCTCCTGTTTAAATACAGATCAGTGGTATCAGAGAAGTCTGCTTTTTCTTTGTTTTCCTTTGCATGTCCCCAACGAGGTCGGGATATAAGGAGTTAGGGCTTGAACTAATCGAACCTTTGCAAGACCAGCCTCGCAAAATTGGACGACCTCCCATGGCGGATGAGAAGAAATATGAGGGGGCAAGAGATCCTATCAAAATCTTGCTTGAAGAAGCCCTCGAGTGACAAAGGAATGCTATGATGGATAGCTTTGCCCAGATCCTTTAGCAGCTACCCAGAAGCGATGCACTGGATTCCAGTAGCTACTCTGGAAATGCCACACCCTTTAAGGTACAAGTTAATTTTGAAATCCCCATATTCGAGGGTCAGATAGATGCAGATGTCGTAGATAAATGGTTAAATTTGCTAGAGGGTTATTTTTCTGTTCATGATTTTTCCAGTCAAGAAAACATTATTTTCGCTCTTCTCAAAGCAGCCCCCCACGTCAAGGACTGGTGGGAAACCTACTGCGAACAAAAGGATGAAAGTACAGGATCACTATTTTCATACGAACCCACATGGGATTCATTCCGGGATGCCGTCAAGGAGCAGTACTACCCTGTCAAAAGCTATGACAACAAATACGTCAAATGGACCACACTGCAGCAGGGACGGGACCAGGATGTGCCAGAGTTCACAAACATTTTTCATACCCTTCGCACACAGTTGGGTATCAAGGACTCTGAGCTGCATCTGGTAATCAAATACCGTGGCTTCCTACACAAATACATCCAGGAAGAGATGAAGTTCCTGAAGATCTCCTCACTCGGCACAACATACCGATACGCTGTCAAAATCGAGCAAAATTTCAAATAGGAGAAGCGAGACTTTGGATCTGCAAATCCGAAGACCGAAGGACAAAGCCAAGGTCGGGTGCCCCAAGACAACCCATTGAAGCCACAAGAAAATAACAACACCATGAAGTCAAAGAAAGACATGGGAAAGTGTTGTGAGTTCCACAAGAGTCCCACTCATAACACAAGTGAGTGTCGGACCAAGCAGTCACTGGTGGCTGAGTTGAAGGCTTCAGAATCAAGTGCATGTTCCGACCCTAAGTTAGAACCTGACAAAGGGAATGGCAAAGGGAAGCAGATCATTGATGCGGAGCCCAGCGTCACTGTTGCCACTACCAAGATCCAGAAGAATGAGCCCGAAGACTCGGAGGAGGGGGAGCGTCTTTTCCACTCACAGATGTGGGTGAAGGGTTTGCCGTTGCAATTCATTGTCGATAGTGGCATCCAAAAGAACCTCATTTCAACAGAGGTTGTGAAGCGGTTGGGCCTATCGACTACACCACACCCCCAGCTGTACAGTATTGGGTGGCTTCATGAAGGACGAGATCTCAAAGCTTTCCAGCAGTGTCGCCTTCCCTACAGCATCATGCCCTTCACAGATGAGGTATTATGTGATGTTACACCTCTGGATATTTGTGATGTATTATTAGGCCAGCCATACTTGTGGAGGTGACATGTTATGTATGATTCAAGGCCTCGCGCTGTCATTATTTCTTTGGGTGATTCATTATACAGGATACCAGAGGTAGCCCCACCTACTGCCACCTCTTTGATCATTGCCAAGAAAGGCAGCAAGCTCATCTCACAGACCAGGAAATTTATTTTATGTCTGGTTTGCTCCCAAAGTAAGGGGAATATTATCGCCACATCCATGACCCCCGCGAAGGGTTCCTCCACGTAGCAGTAGCAGCAAAGGAATACGGTCATGATAGAACACACGAACAACTTCTCCTCACCCACAGGGGTACCACACAAGCTTCAGGTGGGCAACAAAGTCTGGTTGCATCTGTAGAAAGAACACCTTACAAGAGCCCATCAGAAGCTCCGACCACGCCAACATGGTCCTTAAACCATTACTAAAGTTGTGGGAAATAATACTTTGGAGCACAACATTCCTCCACCCCTGCTTGGATAGATCTTTCTAATGAGCTATTGTATGCATCAAACGGAGATCGTATGCCAAAGTTACGACCCCGAGAAATTGATGTACCAATTTACCCAAACGGGGCCCACAATTTGGCATTTCATCTTCTAGGGTTAGGTTTTGGGATGTTAAGGGTTTTCCATTGTTTCTCAACAAGAAATAGGCCTTCGAGCCTCATTGTAACATAGTTCAGAGGCATGTAGCCATTGCATCTCTTCTCAGAGATAAGCTACCATCGCCCTAGCTGGTTTATTTCCAACTCTGTTTGTAAGCATATTTCAGTATTTTACATTAATGAAATGAAGTATTATTTCCACTGCATCTCTGTGTTTATGGTTATCTCTGTAATTTGTTGCTTTCCTGTTTAAATCTAGATCATCGTTACTTGTAGCTTTGTTTTATCACACACCCAACCTAATGGAAATGGCTTCTCATGAGGTTTTGTTTGTAATCCCAACTTCTTTACAATTGTTTCAGAAATCAAATTTACTTGTGATCCACTATCAAATAAAGTATTAATCTTGGAAATTACTCTAATAAGAAAAAGCTCATTTCTTTCCCTCATTATTTTCATTATCCAGAGATTGTGCAGAATTACTTGTGGATGCTTCAAAATCTTTACCTTTAATACCTGTGGCTGTAACTATTGTTTCATCACCTGAATATGATCCCAGGTCTTGTTGAATAGCAGCAACATTCTTTTTCTTGTTTCCACCGAACTTCTTAGGTTTCCGTTCTGGATGCAAAAACCAGCAGTGTGCCTCATCATGTCCTTCTTTCTTGCAATGAGTGCATGAAGGTTTATCCTTCTTTACAGTGTTTTATTTCCTCTCCTTCCATTTCAGTTTCTTCTTTTCCTTATTCTTGCTTACGGAATATTTAGATGATCTCCCAACCTCTAGGTTTACATTCTTACCTCTAGCTTCTAGATGTGTGGCTTGAACTGATACATCATCTAGGCTAATGGGATTAAACATGAGAATAGTATGCTTTAAATAGCTATGAATACCACCTATATACTTCAATGAAGTCTCAGGTGAGTCTAATGATATACCTAGAGTTAAAGCTCTCTTTCTGAATTCTTGAGTATAACCTTGTACACTTTGACCCTTCAACTGACGAAGAGTTTGCCAACTCATCATTGCCTGCTGCATGTAAGCTAAAGGATAGAATTGCTTTTTGATAGCAGAAACAAATTCATTCCAGGTAGAAATGATTCTACCGTGTTTTTGCAGATCAACTTATGTCTTGCCTTCCCACCATACTAGTGCAGTTACTCCAAGTTGAAGGCTAGCCAGCTGAATCTTTTTCCTTGTAGAATCAATTTTCTGTAACCTGCAATATACATCAATTAGTCTTATCCAATTATCTAGCTTTTTGCATTGAGTTCTCCATCATAAATTGGAAAATCAAACTTCACATCTAATTTGATTAAGGAATTTTTCTTCTTCTTCTTAGAAGAGCTAGTGTTATGCGAAGAAGATGATGAGGATGATGAAGGTGATGATGGAGGAGATGGTGGAGGAGGCATTTCCCCTTTCCCTTTGCCTTCTAGAGGGGCAACTAGAAAAGGTTCCTCTGCTCCTTTTCCTGGTTTAGGTGTTGAAGTGCTTCCACCTCGACCCTTCTTAAATTCTAGATACATTTCTTCCACCATTGTTTGGAGTGTCTTAAAACTCTCTATAAACTGATATTCTGATCCCAATGGAGCTTCTTCTGCAATTCTTCTCTGAGAATAGACTCTTCCAATCTTTGGATTAGCCTCAACAAGTTCTCCTTCTCCTAGTCCGAGCTTTAATCTAGTTAGCATTCAAAATCAAACACAAGGATGTCCATCCTTAACAAAACCAAATGCTCTGATACCACTTGATCCGAAATGGATACTAAATCAAGAAGAAAAGTTATTACAGACTCATGTGCAAGAATGCCTATATTATTTAGTGCAATTGATCGAAAATATTACGAATAATATAGATGATGAACAGTCAGAAAACATAACAGACACGCACATCAACACAATAAATAATCAAGGAGTTAATCTAGTCCGAGCTTTAATCTAGTTAGCATTCAAAATCAAACACAAGGATGTCCATCCTTAACAAAACCAAATGCTCTGATACCACTTGATCCGAAATGGATACTAAATCAAGAAGAAAAGTTATTACAGACTCATGTGCAAGAATGCCTATATTATTTAGTGCAATTGATCGAAAATATTACGAATAATATAGATGATGAACAGTCAGAAAACATAACAGACACGCACATCAACACAATAAAAAATCAAGGAGTTCACCAGACTTCCTAGCTACCTCTGTTGGTCCAGATTTCAGTGTCAACGTCTATATTAAGTCTTCAAGAGTAGATTATTACAAGAGTGAGCTCCAAATAGAGTCTTGGAACAGAGTTTACAGGTGTGAGCTCAATCACAGAGTCTCGACCAATAGTGACATCAAAGAGGGATCTGCTCGAAAACATCGAGTCGAAAAGAGTGCACAGACTCTCCCTCTGTCTTGTTCCTCTATTCAATCTGCCTCAATCTGATTGACTTACTGTCTTTCTGTGACTGTCTTCAACTAACCTCCCTCTGTCCTCTGTTCTGCCATTGGATGGCTTTTAAGCCTTTCGGCATTGTCTGTTCATTTCCTTGTTCAGGCTCTCTAGCTTCTGTCTGTTCCCCTTCTTCTCTGGGCCCTCTGGCTCTCGTCAAGTGTTCATGCACTCAATGTCGAAACGCTTGGGGCACAAGGAAACTAACAGGATGAAAGACTGGTGGGAACGGGTGGAACTGGCTATTTGGCCTTCCCTTGGAACAAATCCTTAAAATAATGCATTTTTGGTTCCCAAAGGAAATACACAGTAACATAGGAAATCCCGACAAAAACACTTTATGCTGGAACTCAAATAACATTAAATCGTGTCCATAAACCTATCGGATCCGGCATTTATCGTACATCACAAGGCATGGCTTTTTTATATGGTTGTGATCCCCTCCACTGATGCTGATTGTCGTTCGCTGATATCGGCGCATCGCATATCGCATGATCGCGGGTCTTTGTATTGTTTCACCAGTCCACTCACTGATCACTAATCATCGATATCGTCGTATCACATATCGGCCCTTCACGATGCTATGGGTCCTTTCCCCATTGGTTTTGTGCGATGTGATATTGTGATGCAATAATTTCAATCGCATGTCGCATGAATCCCTGGCCTGTGGTAAGTCCTCCCTTCAACGTATTTGCGATGCGATACGATCTCGCTCCACTATTGATCTGCACACTTGATCAATGGTTCATATGTCATCGCTGATCACAAATCGCTTGAGGCTGAGGTTGATATTTCATTGGCTTCCTTCGATGAGATTTGATCTCATGGATCCAATGGCTCTAGGGAATTCACGCTGCACTTCTTTGTTTCCTTTGAATTTTGGGTTTCTCTTCCATTCTTTCACTTGCCCTATTAAATCAAATGAAGACTTTAGACTTAGAGTTTTTTATACAAGATCCATTTTGGATCATGAATGCACCTGCAGAAGTTACAAGCTGATGATGGATCAGACTCCTGCCTATAGAGTGTAGACCGAAACGCGAGCCCTCGATCCAAATGGAGGGATGGCGTGCGGTGCATTTCAGGCCGTGGACGAGGTCGAGGTCGAATGGGACTAGGAAGGGATCACAGACAACTGATTTGTTACAATTGCGAAGGGCCAAGGCATTATGCCCACGATTGTACAAATCCGATGAGAGCATCATGCTTATATTGTACTCAGTTTGATCATGAGATGGAGGATTGCCCTACACTGATAGTGAGGCTTCATGATAAAGGGATACTCCAGTCTCCCCTGACTCATAATTTGCAAATGATGAGGTCTGAGCCACGTGAAGAGGACCTGAACGTAAAGATCATGCTCCGAAGCGATATCACGACAGGAGATGACAAAGGTAAGCAGCCTGAAGAAAGTGCGTGGATTCACAAGGCTCCTGTAAAGGAACCTGAAGTTGATTTAGAGCGCGCGAAGGAGACATTCATGGAAGCTAAGAAGAGCTTCACAGAGGCCTCCACTTCAGGTAGTAAGGATCAACTAGAGCCGGAGATGGATCCTTCAATGATCACTACCTTTCTGGAGACATGTATGAAGTTGCTGCATGACAACAAGGCTGTGAAAGGACTGCAGGAGCTTATCACTAGGTGCATTGGGTCGGGAGAACCATGCGTAGTCTGGAAGCTCAGAAAGCACACATCGCAAATAGGAAGGGAAATGAGATTGACTGCACAAATCAGGGAGTATGAAATGGATCAAGTAATTTTGGATCTAGGATCGAACGCGAATGTGCTACCAAAGCAGACATGGGAGTGCATGGGTAGGCCCGCATTGCAATGGTCCCCTATTCAATTTCGAATGGTGAACCAGCGAAAGATCCTACTGATGGGAAGATTGAAGGGAATAACGGTAGACATCGAAGGTGTGAGTATGCTTGCAGATTTAGAAGTGATAGAGATTGTCAATGACAACAATCCATATCTCGTGCTACTGGGAATAGATTGGGCCACTAATATGAACGGAGTGATAAATCTAAAGAAGCGCAAAATGATTTTTGAGAAAAAGTCACTGCACATAGTGGTACCTTTAGACCCTGCAGAAGGATCGTGCAACACAGAGCCAATGCTATGAAGAAAGCGATGTCGAGCTAGATTGTATCTACAAGATAACCTCTCGGGAACAGGATTGGGTGATCCTACAGTGGATGACCAGATTTCGTGCGAGTGCGAAAGCTCCTGCACATCAGATTTGGAAAACATAATGATGGCAGAACCGGTTACACGAGGTAACCACGCTCAACTGCAACATGATGGTAAGATCACTGCGCTGCGTGACAATAGAGGTAAGGGATCTGCCTATGTATGACAGGTTGACTGCAGTGGATGAATTCCTGAACAAATTTGAAAGCGCAGTGCTAGAGCTACAGCGGTTCGATGCTCTGAAATGGGCCCTGCGTGCTACGCCTGCAAGGTGGTGGGGTACGCATCAGAGAAGCTTTGAGGACTGGTGCGAATGTAGAAAGATGATGCACTTACGATTTGGGAAGCCTCAAATGTAGATGGCAGTCGGGCATGACGGAAGAAATAGCCTACGTACCCACCTTTCCATATGGGTACAGGTGTATGGTACACAGCCCGCATGAACGCACACCGCTATCATGATAGGATACAGGAACAAAAGGTAGATGCAGGCAAGGCAAGTGCATGAATGACGAAGTATGATAAGACCTAGCATGCCAAAAATCATACACGGGGAAGCCTTTGTCAAGGTGTGTGAAGTGCTAAACAGGGTCCACCATGTGATATGCATTGACTGGGACCTGCATGTACCAACGATTGTGTGGGCTTATAGGATCATGTGCAAAACTCTGACCACGCAAGCACTTCCAAAGTAGAAGTTTGAAGCAGGGGTTGTAATCCATGTGGCACATGCGAAGTTGAATCTGCGCGTAACAACACCCATAGATACGACGTTCTGCGTAGACCAGAATGAAGAAATCACACATCTATGAGAAACAGAACATATAAGACTTGAGGAAGAAATTTGACGGGGAAGCTTTAGACTTCGTGAACTCGAAAAAAACCAGGTACGGCTAAGGGAGAAAAGCGTTTTGATGGATGTGGAGGTCAAGAAGCTGGAAGACGAAATAAAGGAAGCATTTCTAGTCGAAAAACCATGAATGGTAAGGAAAGATGCGTACGATCGTACTAACAAGTTGGAGGACTATCGCTGTGAACTAGTTAGTCTGCCGCCGTGGCTTGGACAACATGTCACCAACCGAAGTGACTAGGGTAGCACGTTGCAAGTAGTAAAGTGCATGGTGCCGATCACCATAATGAAAGATGAGGATTCTCCGCGAACCATGGTGGAGGATGGGATGGAGCCCCGCACAGGTGGTGCGACCACTTGACTAGCTATAGGGAGAATAATCTTAGTGCTCCAGGTAGCTGAAACGGAGCGCGGGACTATAAAATATTCGGCTTGGGAGTTGCACAATATTGGAAATGTGCGTAGAATCAGAACGTCACAAGGTTCGCGCCCATGCATGGAGGGCTGCGTTGCCGCACGGTTAGCTTTAAAGTGACCATTGGTGTCACTATTCACGATGGGATGTTCAATTTGAGGCCAAATGGAGTAGGCGGTGGGCATTTAAGATGCGAGTTATGGGCAAGATTTGGGAAAATTTATTGCCAAGAAAGCATTAATGGCTCGAAAATGGGGGGAACGGTCGAATTCGAATTCGAAAGGCGGTATAAAACTAAAAGGGCTAGCCAGCGAACAACACTTGGTCATTTGAGAATTGAGTTCTTGAGCAAAGCATAAAGCATTGAGAGCTGAGCGATAATTGAGCTCCTAAGTTCGAGAGTGACAAAATACAGCCTGGATATGATGACGACCACTAAGGATGGGTTGGGAATTGAAGAGGTACTGTCGGCGAGGCTGTGAGACCCAAATGGTGGAGGATGTTCCAGAAGGCGCCGGGGTGGTGACAAAAATCCCCAAATCACTACGAACACCGAGGCCCAAGAAGGATAAACAAGAAATGGGTCCAGTATGCATGTCCCTGAGGAATCCACGGCACAGAAAACTATCCATGGTAGAGAAGGGGAAAGCAGTCACAATACATATGAGGAAGAAGAAGACTTGCAGGCCCTGATCGCCGCAATCAAAGAAGCATAAGACATGGAGGAGGATATCCAACTATTGTGCTCTGCAAAAAAATCGCCCGCGTATGTCCCTCCACGAAAAGGGAAAACCAAAGTACTGAAGGATATGGATGAGACGAAGAGTTCACTCCAGACCTTGCTCCTCCCTGATGGAATTGTATTTGAGGACACGCACCTAGGCCACATGCCAACCATGAAATTTGAAGACTGAGACCTCGCTGAATGCGAGAAGTTCCCACACCTAGAGACCATAAATCTAATGAAGCAGAATATTGAGGGGGCATTTATAATGTTAGAGTCATGGAAATGGCTGCGCAGTGTGGAAAAGGCTGGGTCGTTGCACTTATTGTGGATACCACATTTCCATCACGCGCCCATCACCATTTTCGTCATCATGCAGCTGCTTTGCCTGGTGCATGATGGGTATCTATGGCTAGAGGAGCCTATTCCCATCACGGCAAACCTCATTCACCATATTTCTCGACTCCCCTGTAAAGGAAAGGACCCCGTGACTATAGCCAGAAAAGGTAGCGATTTGGCTCTTGCAGAAGCCATGAAGGCAAAATATAAGCTGGAGAAGAAGAAGAGGGGCTACACCATCTCTAGCATCAAGGATAAAGGGGTGCATGTAGCAACCCAACTCTTGGCTGGAAAAGTGATGAGGAAGTACCGCGCCGATGAGGTACTAGTGCCGGTGGTCGCGCTGGCTGAACAATGCTCGGAGGGGGTCCAGTTCAACTGGTCTGAATTCCTCTGCGAGGATTTTTTGACAAACTATCGTGAAGCCTAGGAGGAGGGTTAAACCTTCCACTACGCATGGTTGCTATTATCCATATTGCTAGTAGTGGGAGAACTGCCGGAGGACATTCAATTCCCCAACATTGACAAAGAGTTACCAGAGGCCACGAAGTACGCTTCGCTCTGGGTCACCAAGGACGCAAAACAGATTCGCGACACCAAACTTTTCTGGGTGCTCATGGAGGTGAGTGTCTGGGATGTGGATAAATCGGAGGCCGCGCCTATTGTTGAGCCATGGAAAAGGTATGAATTTGCCATTTATTTCCTTATCTTTTCCTTTTATCATAACTCCTTTTATTCCTAAAATGATAATATATCAAAGAATTATAGTAGAATTAAGGAGATTTGTGATTGTTACAAATTAATGAATTATTGTCTTTCCTTCTATACAGAAAATAGAAGAAATGGAAAGCCACCATTCGGGAGGAAAAGACAAAGCAGAAGTAACTATTGTCCCTTCGCCAGGAAGCCATATCCAGACAAGAAGATCGAGATCGGAGTGCACAGTCAAGGAAAAGAAAGGGAAAGCATGGCATCAGTGCAAGAAGACAAAAATATAACTAGAGATAAAAGATAGACTGAATCCCTCAGGATCCTTTGATCCTGAGGGATCGCTACTTCAAAGCTCATCTATATTCTTGTTTTGTCTACCTGGCTGTTATAAAAGGACAACGCTTGTAGAAATCAAAGAGCATGTATTATCATTTTGCAGAACTTATTGTTGTATTGCTACTTTGATCATCGACTCTCATTAATCAAAACAGAGTACGATTGCCTATAAACTTTTTCACATGATTAATATATAAGTTAGTTGCTGTTCCATTCCTTCATACTGAAGTAGTCCGTCAATGCTTCACTAGCAGCTAAGGGCCCAGTCCTGGTGGATCCACTTGCTATTTGTACCATTACTTTACAATTCCAGTCGTGTGATGGTTTGATTTACTTTTCATTTCCTTGAATCGCATTGCTCTACAGTTTCCTATTTTTACAGTTTACTGTTCTAACATTTTATGGAATCGTTTTATTGCATAAGTTGTGATTGAATCGCGTTGTTGTTCCTTTCCATCATAACAAGATTATTATCCTTTACAACTTATATTGTTATTCATTTCAGTTATAAAGCCTCACCATTCATTACAGATTGCTGTTCATTTGGATTAAGATAGCTTTGCTGTTCATTTTGACCAAGATAGATTTGTTGTTCATTTCGATTAATATAGCTTTGCTGTCCATTTATATTTAAATAGCTTTGTTGTTCATTTCTTTCCTGCAAGTATTTGGTTATGCTTTTAAGTGTTATTGCAGTGAGCGTATTTTCCATTTTCTCTAGCGGCATTATTGAGTTAATGCAATTCTCATTTCCAATCAGTTACTTTAGTGTGGAGTGTAAGATCAATAACTGTAAAGGACATTGGCTATTACTGTCTAAGTTCTCAGATTGAGGATCTTGTTTATGGTTAATTTCACTTACATCAGTTGACAAAGGAAAGAGTTACTACTAATTCATCCTTGCCTGATGATTGCTGTAGTTTTCTGAGTGAATGATTTAGTTTCAAAGAATTAAGTTTCTTGTAATTGCAATTAGATTTATTTCAAGCATATGTTTACTCTTGTATTTGAAACACTGTACTGAAAAACATTACTCTTGGAATAAATTTCCAGCCTCAGACTGAGTACACTCTTGAAATAAAAAATCGTACCTGGATTGATAATTAATGTAGGATAAATAGGAGTTAAAAAGACACGTTTTATACCTCAACATTTTGGTGTTGTTGCCGGGGAGAGTGTAGCCATTTATTTTCTTTCAGAGAGTAGTGTGATTAGTGTCTGCTAGGAGAGAATTTGGTATAAAAAATGGAAGGTAAGAACCTGCGTACGGAGCATGTAACAGCTCTGCTCCCCCGCTCACTTTCTGGCAGATTTGTTAATTCTTTTTTTTTTGGGTAGAAATAAACATTTGTGTTGTGTGCATGACTAAGCAGAAGAAGCCTGAAAAGAATCCAAAATCATTACCCAAACCTGACAAAGCTAAGGGACCGGTGACCCTTGGTCGATCTACCTTTATAGACGATATCATTAAGAAAGCTAAATCTCAATCATCAGTAGGCCCTAGTAAAATTGCTTCTAGACAACCTACTAGCTCCCTTCGGGCCACAGAATCACCATCTGTAGCCTTTGCTGAGGTGCATAGCCAAACAGAAGAGACTGAGCAAGATTTTCAAGAAATTGAGAATTCTCGCCCAATTTCTTTACAAGAAGGGAACTCTAGTAACCTCTGCGAAGGAGGAGGAGAAACAGGGGAAATAAAAGAACCAAGATCCACTCTTGGAGTAGTTTAAACACTAAGCAGCCCAGATAAGGGAAGTGTTGTCAAGATCATCCAAAACAAAGTTGAAGAACCAAAATCCCCACAGATAATAATTCAGCAAGGAACACTCATTATCCCAGACCGAGGAAGTGTTGTGAAGGACATCCCTACTCATTCTAGTCAGCCTAGGAATAACTCCCTAGAAATCCCAGAAGGATATTGACACATATTTTATCAAATGGCCCAGAACTAGCAAACACCTCAAAATTCCACACTACAATATCCCATTGTGGACACTGCAGTTAATGCACCTATGAAGGCCATTCCTCTCCAACATATTCCTACATTCCATGGCCTAACATCAAAAGAGCCAGATGCATTTCTGTTTGAATTTGATGTATTATGTCGGGGGTATGACTATACCACCGATCCCCAAAAACTAAAACTATCTCCCTCCACATTAAAAGGAGCAACTTTACGATGGTTTATGGGGTTAGGTGGGGGTGTTATAAATGACTGGGATCAGATGAAAGGTGCTTTTCTAAATAAATATTAGGATTATTGTAGGTCCAGAGAATTAAAGGATGAAATATTTCAAATGATAGCAAGACCTAATGAAACAGTAGAAGAATATGTAGAACACTTTCAATACAAACTTCAGAGATCTACTTATGCATCTTCACCCTTTCCTGACAATGTGTTAAAATATACATTAATTAAAGGGATGAAAGAACAATGGGTTGAAACATTAAACATTATGGGCAAAGGTGACATATATCAGGGAAATTTTGCTGACGCCATTGATTTATGTATCAAGAGTTCGAGAGGCAGCACAAGACTAAAGCCAGTAGAACGTGACATGATCACAAGGGATAGTAAGGTCCCCAGTGGAGGTATAACCTGCGTAGAAATTGGTAATCTACTAGAAGATTTCAAAACTGATATTCTAGGGACGCTGTCAACGCAGTTCGACATCATGCAAGCTAAACAAAATCAAGCAGAAGCAGAGCAAAATTTGGCAATATTCTGCCCCAGATGTAGAAAGAAACACAACCACAAAGAGTGTATGTTGGATACAGTCCAAGTCTATGCCATCTACACGAAATATCACTCCACAGAAAGCTGCCCCTCACTCCCGGGATTGAAAGTAGTTTACAAGGAAGCAGAAGAAGAAATAGAACCGGTTTACCTACTCAATCAGCACCGCTAGTGGCAGCCACGACAAATAGGTATGCCCATTGATCCATCCTCTTCTTTTCAGCCTCCTCAATATAACACTCAACAATATAATGGAATATGGCAGAATCACCCACCTTTCCCTAGCTGGTCACAACAACCATTTCCCATATCATCATGGCAAAATCAAACAAATCAAACCAACTGGCCGAACTTTCCTTACTGTCCACCATTTTGGAAAAACAATGCATATCCAACACAATGGTCACCCTCCACCTCGCAAAGTCAAACCTGGCTATCAAACTGGCAAATATCGATAAATCAGCCAGCTAGAATGATTCCTCTCCCTTAACCTACACTGCCAGCACCTTATACATTGCAAAAAAATCCCCAAACTAACTTAAGACTACAACTCCCATCCCAACCAAACTTGAACCCAAAAATAGACCGGTTCAATTTTTTCAAATAATCAAAGGACCAAAGCTAGAAACCGAATTAAGGGAGTGCAAGGACATTCAATGAAGATCTGGGCGCATAATAGAAATAGAGGGAGACAAAACTGATCAAGCTGAAAACTTGTTACCTTTAGAACAAACACTATAAGAAGAGAATTTGGTTAGACAACAAATGCATGAACAAGCAACCCCCTCTTCTCCTCCATTCCAGAATGATTGATCATACTGCACCCAATAGAACATCCTGATTTTGATCTTATGGGAGAACTAAAAAATTTGTGTATAAAAATTCCACTCCTCTAAGCTATCCAAGATATCCCAATTTATGCAAAAACCATCAAATAATTATGTATAAAAAAGCCAAAGAGGAGAATAACAAATAACCCAACTATCCAAGTAGTCGGCATCCTATCTGACTTACTATCAGGAAGAGAAGCACCTGTAAAATATGAGGACCAAGGCAATCCTATAGTTATGGTGCAAATCAATGGATGCTCCTTCCCAAATGCCTTAGTTGATTTAGGAGCTGCAATTAATATTTAACAACCACCACTTGTCAAAACCTTGGCATTACATCATTAGACCTAGCCATAACCTTATTGGAGTTGGCTGATCGATTGGCAGTTAGGCCAGAAAGCACACTACATGATGTAATGGTATCTGTAGACTCCTGGGAATAACCTGCCGAATTTCTGATTATTAATCCCAAAAACCGACCGGATGGACACCCTTTAATCTTAGGTAGACCTTGGCTAGCAACTGTTGATGCTTACATTGGCTGCCGACAAGGCAGCATGACTATAGCAAGAGGGAGTAATGTCAAGAATTTAGCCTTATACCCTCTAGCCCAACCTAGCCTCACAATAATTAAAACAAAGAAACAACCTGTATCATACCTGACAGAAAACATTAGATCACCATTAACCATTGAAGATGCCCTTGAATTTAAAGACCAAACATAGGATGACATTATTAATAGCTTCATTAACCAACCAAAAACCAGATCCCATTTACAATGTCACATGATTGAGGCAGCATTTGATAATGATGTAGAAGAAGATGCCCTGAAAGACACTCATGATCAATCAATACCCACCATCTCCATTTACAACAACAAAACCATAGAAATTGAACCAGGAAAAACTTTTAACATTAACAAAAATGTCACTGCTGAACAAGAAGAAAAGCTGGTCCAACCACTGAGAAAATATAAGGAAGCTTTTGCATGGGATTACCCAGACATGAAAGGAATTGATCCCCAGTTGTGTACGCACCACATTTATACAGAAAAGGATGCTAGACCCGTTCGCCAACCCCAACGGAGATTAAACCCTCATCTTAAGGATATTGTGAAAGCTGAATTACAAAAACTTTTGGATGTAAACTTTATTTACCCAATATCTGATAGCAAGTGGGTCTCTCCACTAGTAGTGGTGCCAAAGAAGAATGGGAAGTGGCGCATATGTGTAGACTATAGAGAATTGAACAAAGCAACCCAGAAAGACCACTTTCCCCTTCCATTCATTGATCAGGTATTAGACACATTAGCAGGAAAGAAATTCTTTTCTTTCCTAGATGACTTTAGTGGATACAATCAGATTCAGATTGCCCTTGAAGATCAGGATAAAACTACTTTTACCTATCCTTGGGGAACATTTGCTTACATAGTCTTATCCTTTGGCCTATGCAATGCCCCTACCACATTTGATAGGGTGATCCTCAACATCTTTTCAGATTTAAGAAATGAAGGGATCGAAGTATATATGGATGATTTCACACCTTATGGAGATGATTTTGAGTGAGCATTAGAAACATTGGAAAAGGTGCTGAAAATATGTATTGCCACCAGGATCTTCTTGAGCCATGAAAAGTGTCATATGATGATGACCAAGGGACTTATCTTAGGTCATTATATCTCAGCAACTAGAATACAGGTAGATCCGGATAAAATTCAGATAATTTTGTTAATACCTACTCCTACCACACAAACAGAGGTACACACTTTTCTGGGATTTTTTGGTTATTATAGAAGATTCATAGAGCATTTTTCTCAAATAGTTGCACCTCTATACGCACTAACTGGGAATGTTGATTTTATTTGGACAGATAAGTGTGACCGTGCTTTTGAGGATCTGAAAAAGCTTGTATCGACAGCCCCCGTGCTAAGGGGCCCAAATTGGAATTTTCCATTCCAATTTATTATATTAGCAAGAATCTATCTCCTATTGAATTAAACTATATTGTGACTAAAAAAGAATTTTTAGCTGTAATACATCCTATAAATAAGTTTAGACATTATATAATTGGGTATTCGGGAGTGTTATATACAGATCACTCTTCCATAAAATATTTAGCAAATAAACCTGTTACAAATGGTAGAGTAACAAGATGGTTGATTTTATTGCAGGAATTTGACATCACAATAAAGGATCGACCTGGAAAAGAGAATCTTGTAGTTGATTTTCTCTCACGAATGCCAAAGCCAGCGGATGCAGCAGTAGTCGAAGATCAATTCCCAGATGAACATTTGTTTGATGTTACTATCAGGACACCATGGTATGCTGATGTTGCAAATTATTTAGCGGTAGGTAAATTACCCAAGCATCTAATGCCCAATGAACGAAAACAGATAGTGTAGCGCGGTACCCGATTCTCTTGGATTAGGGGCTACCTATTTCATACAGGGGTAGATATTCACATCGGACGATGCGTCCGAGAAGAGGAAATATTTGACATTTTGAAAGCATGCCACGACGGGCCATGTGGTGGACATTTCACAGACCATAGGACTAGTCATAAAGTTTTACAAACAGGCTATTACTGGCCTACAATTTTTTAAGATGCTAAAAAGTTTGTTCAAGACTATGATAGTTGCGAAAGGGTGGAACACCCTAGACAGTCTGATGAAATGCCTTTGAATCCATAGTTAGTAATCGAGTCATTTGAGTGCTGGGCGCTCGATTTTATTGGTCCCATTAGCCCATCATCAAATCAGAAAACATACATACTAGTTGCAACAGAGTATGTTACCAAATGGGTTGAAGCAGAGGTACTTCCAAGAGCTACAAAGGACTCTGTAATACATTTCCTTTTCCAAATATTTGTGCGATATGGCCTCCTGAGGAACATAATTACAGATGGAGGACTGCAATTTGTAGGTAATAAAATCGTTGCAACATTAAAAAATTACCACATTTGGCACAAAATTACAACCACATACCACCCACAGGCAAATGGCCAAGTAGAGAGCATGAATAAGGTGATAGAGGCAATACTTACAAAAATTATTGAATCACACAGACGTGACTGGGCTTCAAGATTGCGGGAAGCCTTGTGGGCATACTGAACAACGTGGAGAAATACCACTAGGTATTCACCATATCAATTAGTATTTGGAAAAGAACCCATCTTTCCAATTGAATTCGAAATTCAAACACTAAGAACAACACAGGAGGTGGGTTTGAATTTAAATGAGGCCCAAACTAATAGATTACAACAAATCAATGAGTTAGATGAAATTAGGCTCTCAGCTCTTCAAAACATTGTATTAATTCAACAGCAGAGAGCAAAATGGCATGACGCCCTTATTAAAAAGAAGATCTTCCATGCAGGATATTGGGCACTCTTATACGATTCTAGGTTTCAGGATTTTCCCAAAAAACTTCAGACATGATGGTTTGGAGCTTATGAGATACAAAAAGTGCATGACAATGGCACCATTACATTAACTACCATTGACGGATCTGGACATTCTTTCAAAGCAAACGGTCATCGAGTGCGACTTTACCATAAACCGCTTACTCGGGAATCCTTTTACCAACAATTATGAGAAGATTCCACTATGTAGATTCTTGTTGAGGAAGATCACTCCTCCTTAACATTAATTCACTAAACAATTCCTTTGTTTTTGGGTTTTGTACATAAGCTTTTCTCCTTAATTTCGCTTGTATAAACTGTTTTTTTTTTACATACTTTTTTACTGTTGTTCCATTTAAGGAACAATTGTTGTTCCTCTCAAAATAACATCAACCATTCCATTTAAAAAATAGTAGAAGGTTTTTATTTTATTTTTTGTGTTGTTCCTCCTAAGGAACAACAATCGTTCCTCTTAAGGAACAACAGCCGTTCCGCTTAGGGAACAACAATTTTGCATGCCTTTATTTTTCATGTTGTTCCTCTTAAGGAACAATTGTTGTTCCTCTTAAGGAACAACAACCATTCCTCTTAAAGGAACAACAATCTTGCGTGCTTATATTTGTTTGTTGTTCCTCTTAAGGAACAACAACCATTCCTCTTAAAGGAACAACAATCTTGCGTGCTTATATTTGTTTGTTGTTCCTCTTAAGGAACAACAACCATTCCTCTTAAGGAACAACATCTCTGCATTTTTATTTTTGTTGTTCCTCTTAAGGAATAGTTACCGTTCCTTAAGAGGAACATCAACCATTCCTCTTAAGGAACAGTGTTTCTGCGTATTTATCTTTCTGTTGTTCCTCTTAAGGAACAACTATTGTTCCTCCAAAGGAACAATAGCCATTCCTCTTAAGGAATAATGCTTTTGCGTGTTTACCTTTTGCTATTCCTCTGAGGGAACAAGTTGTTGTTCCTCTTAAGGAACAACAACCATCCCTCTTAAAGGAACAACACTCCCGTCGATTTTTTTTGTTTTTCCTCTTAAGGAACAACACTTCCACCCGATTTATTTTTGTTGTTCCTTTCAAAAGGAACAACTCTTCTGCCATTTTTTTTACTTTCTATCGTTCCTTCTAAGGAACAACAGTTTCGATTTGGATTGTTTTCTAGGCTGTTCTGCCAAAGGATCAACATTTTATTTTGCGCTTGCTTTATTTGTTGTTCCGTTTAAGGAATAGCTGCTGTTCCTTTTAAGGAACAACAGTTTCGCGTGTATCTTTTTCTTTCGTTTGTTGTCCCTCTTAAAGGAACTACAGTTTTGTGTGAAGATGTTCTTTTTGCTATTTCCCTTAAGGAACAGTCGTTGTTCCATCTAAGGAACAACACTTTTTTGAATGCATTTTTCACTGTTTCTCTTAAAGAACAACAATTTTTTTGAGATTTTTTGTGAATAATGTTACCTTCTTCATGATCCTTTCAAGGAAAAGATACAAATACATGCAAAGAAACAAAAATTAGAAGTTACTGAAATAAGCAAATCAAAGAAAAATTGTCATATTTCAAGAGATTTCTTTGTACTAATAAGAAAAAGGAAAGGACACAACTATCTATATCACTTTGCTATATTTATCTTCACTTAAAACTTAAATTGATTGATTATTGTTATCATGTTGGTTCTTCCCTAATTCTCATAATTCTCTTTGCTTATTATTATTATTATTGAATAAGAATAAGGGCATATTCTCCCCTATTGAGATGTTCAGACTTCTTCCACCATCCATACTCTTAAGGAGTGTTGAACCATCCTCTACATATAAATAGGAAGTGCTATATAAAAGAAAAGAAAAAGAAAGAAAAAATATATCTATATGATTACTAACAATTCTATGATTTGTCAGATGGAGGATAGGGAGTCTAATTAAGAGCCAGCCTACCATGATCATAAGAATGCAGTGAAGTGGCATTCCCACTATGGCCACCACACCAGGGATATGATCTAATGCGCACAACGAAAAAAATAAAAGTCCTTGGAACAGGAGGTTTCATCACGAGCCGAACTGCCCACCTTCCACTCCTTCTTGGTGAATGGCATTGTGATCCAATTGGTTACCAAGCCAGCACAATGGCCTCCATTCTGACATCAGAAAGCACTTTCCCAGGCATATATAAAATATTATGGTTCCAAGGGTGAAAACGCAACTTTGTCAAGGTTACAAATAACTATGGGCAATAGAGCTCTGCTAATAGTATTGGAGTCATATTTTTCAATACCAACAGTAATTATAAACCCTTTTCTTATTTCTTTATATTTATTTCAAAAGGGGTTATGTTCCCAAATTCCTTTTTTAACCTTTTATGCATGAATATCATTTAAAATCAATCATAACGGTTTAAGTGGGATGAGGACCGCATAAGCATTTTACCTACGTCAGCTATCCTTTTTCCTTTTTCACATCACTCCATAGTACCTCCATATCTATTCACGATTTTCATCATAAGCCTCGATTTCAGCAACTTGATACTTTTTGTGATTTTGTCATGCATATGTACACCTTTCCTTTTTTATACCGTACGATTGTCGTCCAGTACCCTGCTCCTCCATTTAAATCGGTCGAGGATGACCTATCATACTTCAGGGGGGCGCAGGTGACTTCCAAAATACTCCTGCATATGTGTCAATTTCCTATTTGGAGGTACTAGACTGCATCAGATCTCTTAATAGAAATTTTTAACGGTATTGGGATATTATCCAACATGCAAAGTTTTCTGTTCCATTGTTATCTCTGTGTATTGCTGTGTAAAATTAATAGTGTGCAGAACTTAGACAAAATGGGAGGTCGATCAGTATGCAGCGAGCCATAGGTACTAACAGTTTCCGACACTGCACGAGAAATTTTGGTAAGAGCAGGATGGATCGCCTATTTTACACAATTACAGCAGCCCCATGAAATTGTGGCTACCGAATTTCCACAGAATTTGCAGGGCGATAATTCCATAGTAAGAGGAAGGAAAATAACAGTGACAGATACAGTAATTGCAGAAGTATCTGGATTGCCAACAGTTGGTCCCATATGGACACATAAGAAAGTAAGACTTCAAGATGCCATGGCCATCTTTCAGGACGAGGGACAGAACCTAACTGTCAAAGGGAAAGGAGTCCAGCCCGCAACTCTAGGAGAACCATGGACAGAACTAGCTAGAGTAGTGCAGAGCTACATCACCTGCGATGGGAGAAAGGATGTGGTAAGACCACGCCACCTCAAATTACTAGCAGTACTAAAATAGAGATGTGCTGTAAATTTACCTGCATATTTAAATTTTTTACTGCATGACGCTGCTTGGAGCATAAGGAAATCTCGTCATATAGGAATGGTAGTAAGCCACCATTTTTTAATTCGATTAATAGTTAGTTATAATCCTACTCAGCAACAGACTAGTTGGGAAGAATTGGTATTTTTAATAGATGGGGGAATGGCCTTACAGGCCCCAAAGCAAAAAAGAACACCAGCACAACATCTAGACCTCAAAAACGCAAACAGTCCTCTAGATTAAGAAGATGCAGGGGAATGTTTGAGAGTCTCCGGGGTAGCAGCAACAAACCCTTAGAATTACATAGTTCCGGATATGAGAAACCCCGCACCCCGAAGAAGGAGAAAACCAGGAAGAGGAAGAAATTGAGCACACCAGTGAAGAATAAGGGGAGGAAACAGAACTTCCCGTAACCTCTAGCGAAGGTCAACTACATAACCCATTGAAGGAGGACGAATTGGCCCAAATTTTGGACAATATGGGTGAGTATATTCAACCCCAGAGCCCGCTCAACCTCAATATTGAGGCAGAGCAATGGCAGGAACACTCTGCCCACAACAAGGATACATCCGAAGAAATGCATGAGGAGGAAGAAGCAGAAGCCTCCCAGGAAGTGGCAGAGCAAACTAGGGTTACCTCCCCTGAGGAACCTAGTCAGGATAACATGAACACTGAAGATGTGTTCCAAACAGAGAATATGGAGGCAAGCCAGGGCAAGGGCACAGTCCCGGAAGAAAAAAACCCAGCTGAGAAACCAAGTCTAGAAAAGGAAACAACTCTTCCTCCCAAGAAGAAGAAAAAGACGAATAAAATTAAGAGACTGCAGAAGGAACAAAAAAGCTGCCAAATTTAGTAAAACAACTCAGATAGAAGATAAGGGTCCTGAAAAGGGGGAAAATCTCTAAAAGAACCCCAAAAATAGGGGATACAGCCATCCAAACTGAACCCCATAATAAAAGGGCCACAGAGACTCAAATCGAGCCCATATTCATTCAAGACAACAAGGAACAACACACAACTATTACAGACGTAGCTGCCCAAACAGATAATGCACAAGTTTGCAATAAATATGTTCAGACCAAGGCACTGTCCTCCAGCTGTACAACCAACCTGACATTTCATGATAAGGAGACATAGACTATAGGGACTAAACATCATAATAAGAAAGCCCAGGTAGTTCTTCAACCCAAAAGTGTGTTGTTGGATAACGACCCTGGTGTAGTAAAAATCCAAGAGGATCTGGCACAGGCTCAGCGGACTATAGAAAAGCTCGAAGAAGAGACTATTCCTAAGAAGAAATACCAAGAGTTACATCAACAATTAAGGGACATCAATGCAGCAGAGGAAGAAACCTTCGATAAATATCGGAAGGCAGAAGAAAACGTTGAAGAGGTAAGGAATAGACTAAAAACAGTCAGGAGTCAAATGGATATTCTTTGTTCTCTATATATAGATGTCCTAGCATGTAGGGCCTTGCTAAAAATTATGCTTTGTTTTTCTTAGAAAGATATTTGCAGTTAAAAATTAAAGCTATCAAGGCAGGGAAACCTATAGAATTAAAAACTATTGATGATTTTATAAATTGCTGTAAACACTATGGAGTAAAAGTTTAGCGATTACTTAGTGAATTTTATTTGCATAATTGTATCTTGGAAGAGGAAATGGAGAAGAATTCCAGTCCTTTTGTGGGAGATGTCCAGTTTAGTTTCAAGCATTCATTTCATTTGTTGTTAACCACTTAAAGTGGCTCAAGGCTCATAACACTTTTCAGAGACAAGAAAATGGGTTAGACCTTTGGGTTAGGGGTGAATCGAAAAACCCATTACAACTGTGGACTAAGCATAAAAGCCTAATGAAAAATGAGGGTGTGATGCAGACATTGGGACCCATCCACAAAACAATTGTCCAGCAAGGGGTAGAATATTTCCTGTCTATCAAAGACCATGCCGTAGTAGTAGCTAAACTTTGATGGAAGACTTCCAATCAGAATATTCAGGATAGAGAGCCATTCGATTACAAAAATTTTAAGTTAGCTTCCGACCACCTAATCACATATAGTAACCTCATCTTGAGGGAGGGACCGTATTGGCTAGGTTGTAGATTTTGAAGCCCTATTATCTGGTATCCTGCAGCAAGATATAAGGCCATATATGAATTACCTGAAGGACAGACAGGACGTATTTTTTAAGTTTTAGCTGCAAATCATGGTTTTAGACCACTTCATGAAAATCCCTCTCCAGCCTATTCTCTAACTGCTTTGCATGCAAATTACATGGTTTTCATGAGGGCATGAAAAAGGGTAAGCAGGGGGGTGTGTTGAGCCATGGAAAAGGTATGAATTTGCCATTTATTTCCTTATGTTTTCCTTTTATCACAACTCCTTTTATTCCTAAAATGATAATATATCAAAGAATTATAGTAGAATTAAGGAGATTTGTGATTGTTACAAATTAATGAGTTATTGTCTTTTCTTCTATACAGAAAATAGAAGAAATGGAAAGCCACCATTCGAGAGGAAAAGACAAAGTAGAAGTAACTGTTGTCCCTTCGCCAGGAAGCCATATCCATACAAGAAGATCGAGAACGGAGCACATAGTCAAGGAAAAGAAAGGGAAAGCATGGCATCGGCGCAAGAAGACAAAAAGATAACTGGAGATAAAAGATAGAGTGAATCCCTCAGGATCCTTTGATCCTGAGGGATCGTTACTTCAAAGCTCATCTATATTCTTTTTCTTGTTTTGTCCGCCTGGCTGTTATGAAAGGACAACGGTTGTAGAAATCAGAGAGCATGTATTATCATTTTGCAGAACTTATTGGTGTATTGCTACTTTGATCATCAACTCTCGTTAATCAAAACAGAGTATGATTGCTTGTAAACTTTTTCACATGATTAATATATAAGTCGGTTGCTGTTCCATTCCTTCATACTAAAGTAGTCTGGCAGTGCTTCACTAGCAGCTAAGGGCCTGGCCCTGGTGGATCCACTTGCTATTTGTACCATTACTTTACAATTCCAGTCGTGTGATGGTTTGATTTACTTTTCATTTCCTTGAATCACATTGCTCTACAGTTTCCTGTTTTTACAGTTTATTGTTCTAACATTTTATGGAATCGTTTTATTGCATAAGATGTGATTGAATCGCGTTGTTGTTCCTTTCCATCATAACAAGATTATTATCCTTCACAACTTATATTGTTATTCATTTCAGTTATAAAGGCTCGCCTTTCATTACAGATTGTTGTTCATTTCCATTAAAATAGTGTTGTTCATTTTGACTAAGATAGCTTTGCTGTTCATTTCAATTAATATAGCTTTTTTGTCCATTTCTATTTAAATAGCTTTGTTGTTCATTTCTTTCCTGCAATTATTTGGTTATGCTTTTAAGTGTTATTGCAGTGAGCGTATTTTCCATTTTCTCTAGCAACATTATTGAGTTAATTTAGTTCTCATTTCCAATCAGTTACTTTAGTGTGGAGTGTAAGATCAACAAATGTAAAGGACATTGGCTATTACTGTCTACGTTCTTATATTGAGGATCTTGTTTATGGTTAATTTCATTTACATCAGTTGATAGAGGAAAGAGTTACTACTACTGCATCCTTGATTGATGATTGTTGTAGTTTTCTGAGTGAATGATTTAGTTTCAGAGCATTAAGTTTCCTGTAATTGCAATTAGATTTATTTCAAGCATCTGTTTACTCTTGTATTTGAAACATTGTACTGCAAAACATTACTCTTGGAATAAATTTCCTGCCTTAGACTAAGTACACTCTTGAAATAAAAAATCGTACTTGGATTAATAATTAATGTAGGATAAATAGTAGTTAAAAAGATACCTTTTATACCTCAACACCTGTCACCTACGGTGTACAATAGTCTACAAAGTTTTGCAGACTTCAAAGCTGGTATGCACAACATTTATATCAGGGCGCGAAAGGATCCAACGAAGCAGTGGATGAAGCTACTATTTGTAGCCATTGACGACGTGATTTTTACTGTCTTGGAGACATGGCCTCCCGAATGGCGTGCCTCAGACCTAGCAAAACTGGAGAAGGCGACAGCCCAGAAGAAAAAGGATGATGCTAAACTATGTGTCACTCAATTGGTAGAGAAAAGGTGGAATGAAAAAGAAACAACTGAGGTAAGGACAACACGAGAAGCGACATAGAAAGCCACAGAGCAGTAGAAGGTTGTAGAAGCAGCAACAACAACGCAGGCAACAGAGGCAGCAACATCACAGGTAGACAAGGGCCAAGCAACTTCCTAAGGGCAGAAGGCAGAGGAAACAGAAACAACAGAAGGGAGCACGGACCTAGGGGCCACATCCACACAGTGGAAGTGCTTGTGCATCGCAAAGAGATTAGGCCCAAGGAAGAAGGTCAAGGCCTCGAAGTTGGCCATTGACCCGATCACCTTAACCGAAGGTGATCTCCATGACATCGGCGAGACGGTCCGCGATGTCACAAGTGAAGCGCTTCAGAAGTTCATGCAGGAGCATCAGAATATGTTGGGGGCCCTCAGGGCACAACTGCAAGAGTTACAGGTGCGTCCCCCTCAAGAAGGTACCCTGTCAACACATGTTGCAGTAGGAACTTCAGCAGTAGAGCAGATGTTGTGCGCAAGGATGGAAAACACAATAGTGTTGCTAGAGGGAGCTCTAGTGTCGTCCAATGTGATGGATCGGTTGTCAATTAGCATGATGAAAGGCCTTGGCCTCAATCTGGCTGCCCTTCCCTAGGAAACGTTGTATTAGTTACAGGATGGGATAACGGTAGAGCTGCGGGCCAGAGAGAGCCACGTGATCCAAGTTCTTAGCGAGCAGAAAATAAACATAGAATAGCTCAGCTTGCAGCGTGACAAATTGGTGTCGCAGAATCAACAGTTGGTGCAGACGGTAGATGACACTTGCCGATGCGTCCCGAAGTTGGCCATCGCAACAGATCTACCGGTAGAAGTGCGGATCCACAGTTTGGCAACTGGAGTCCGCGAGGCCAGAGAAGAGATGACAAAGGTTTAGCTGGAGCTGAATCTTCAGATCGTCGAGTTGCGGTTGAAGGCGCAGCCTTCCACTCCCCCGGAAGTCCAAGAACAGTGCGCTAGCACTATCACAACAGGGTTGGAATAAATTGGAGGTGTAGTGCGTGACTGTACCAACATGTTGGAACTGGCACTTGAGATCCTCACGAATTTGCAAGAGGACCCCAATATCCAACACCTAGAGATAGAGGCGCGGAAACCCCAGTAGCAATATGACAACATCTGAGGACTTGCGTAGATGGTAGTCCTCACTCAGCGGCTTGCGAGGATGTAGCAAGCCAAGGCATTAAAGGAGCATGTGGATGCGGCGCGCCATAAGGAAGCAGTTCTTAAAGCGCGCGTTCAGCCATGGATTGACGAGGCCTTCACAATCACGGCGAATATTGAAGGGAAGCTCGTGCACATTCAAGGAATTCATACGCAGATATAGGGCAGCACGCCAGAAATAGAGGTCTTAGAAGAACGGATGCAGCAGGTTCAACAAACAACAGCTCAATACGCTGCGGACATCAGGACCATTCGAGACCAGTTGGAGGGACTCCGTGCGAAGATCGCCTCACCGACAGAGTGACTCGAGGGCGAGTCACAAAGTTTTTTTTGGGGGCCTGTTGGGCATGGAATCCCCCCACAACATGTTTTGGGGCTCAAAGCCCAAGTTTTGAGTGATATTGTAAAGCTCTACGAATTGCGAGCGCGAAATGTATGTTAGAGTCATAGGGTTGTTCGCCCTAAGTTTTGAATGTAATTTCAACCTACCCATGGTTCGCGGACCATGGGATTGTATAAATAAAGCGAGGCTCTGAGTTGTAAAGTGAAAATAGAATCTAAGGGATAAAATGAGATAGCGAAGCATAGAAGAAGTGTCTAAGTGTGTCTTGGGTCATAGTAGTAGGAAGAGGCTTTGCAGCTGAGTGTGCAGAGGCCCAGTAGAGTCCGCAACTGAGTGTGCAGACCCTTGCAGCTGAGTGCGTAGGGCAAAATAGAGTCTGTAACCAAAGGAAGAGAATAATAAAGAGAATTTTTATCTAAATTACGTGTATTTGTCTTGGGTTATTATCTATTGAATATGAATTGCAAACATATTGTTTATTTACAGTGCGCACTTGTATGAATTGTGAATATTGTTAAGTATAATTGAAAGCATACAAATAAGCTAAGTTAATCAACTACGATAGGATTACTAGTAAGGACTTGGGTAATAACAATGTTCTGCCCCCAAGTAGGGCTGCGCAACGACGACATCACAGGCTGCAAGGTACGAGTAAGTGCGCGTAGGGTCGAACCGCAAACTACTTGAAACCTAAGGCATCTCCAGGGTGCGAAAACTTGGTTCTAGCATCCTCCCATACTATTTTGAGTGAGACCTCAGTCTGTGCTCTGCGGATTGTTGCTGAAAGGGCCAGTAGTACTAGAATTTGTTTGGCTAAATCACCTTCGAACCTGGGTTAGGCCCCAACAAGCCAACACTTGGATATTGATTCTCCTGCACCTTAGAATGGGGAGATGGTTATCAATTCTAGTCCCATCAACATGGCTAGTGGAAATTCATCTCCAGATTATCTTGTCATTATTTTGGATGAATGAATTTTATATCATCTTCTGCTATCTTGGTTCTTGTTTCGTGATGTGTCATGTTTATGTGTTTGTGTCGTGTTCATGTTTATGTGTTTTTGTCGTGTTCATATTTATATGTTCATGTCATTGTATGACAATAACTTTGATCACAAGGTTAGTTACCCATACCACTGTTTTTTTTCTTCTAAGCTTCATGGGTTGTAAAGCTTTGTCATCTTCCTTGAACAATTTCGTAGCCAATTTTGGTTTTGGGATGTTGAACAATTCTTTTATGGTGTCTTTAGGCCAGAAAAATCCCAAGGCATATCACTTGTAAGCAAGATTTACACTGCTTATCAATAAAATAAATTGGTCGGATTTAAAAAAAAAGGTAAGCTTAATCTTTTCCTCTATTATGCTATACTTATAGAGAACTTGTTTCAATTTCATCTCCACGTACACAATTAATAGATTTTCACAATGCCCTTTGCACGTTAGATATGCATGTTAATTCTTTTATATATAAATTTAAAGAATGTGATAATATATAATGTTCAAAGAAATACAAATGTCATGAAAAATGAAAAAGTTAAGGCCCAAGTTCTATATTCATCGATTGTTTGAAGACTAATTCTATATTCAATGGCAAGTAGTGGGTTGGTAAGGGGAAAAAATGTGTGGCGGTGATTAGTGGGATCATTAATTGGAAAAAAAATATTGGAATAGTGAGCAATGCCATTGCTACATTAAGTGGAATATCTGGTCTTGATAGGGATCAAAACTATATATATATCTATATATATATATATATATATATATATATATATATATATATATATATATATAGATAGATAGATAGATATCGAACAAGAAAATATATGTTGAAAAGTGAACTGTAGGAGATTCTATCCGACCTTTGAGGAGAAGGTTGTCACTAAACATAGGAGCTTAGACAACTTCAAAGTCTTTAAAAAACTTATTAGATGATTAATAACATATTGAGAAATACTCGTTGAATCTCTAGAAAAAAAATAAACAAAACATTAAATTATGAGTGTATGATTAGTAAATTTTAATATATTTATAATTGAATAATAATGCAATTTTTTTAAGATAAATCTTTTAATTTAGCAACAAATAGTGAAACCAAAAAAATATATTGAAGTGTACAGTAAAATTTTTAAATGAAAAAATTTTAAACCATGAATAAAAGAATTTCTAAATTATGTAAAAGAATTTCCAAATTATGTAAAAACTATATTCGATCTTGACAAGGATAAGTGAACAATAAAAAAACCACATTAAATAAAAAAAATTGAATAAAAAAATATACCTTGAATAAAAAAATATACCATGAATGATAAAATCGCCCAAGATTTTATCGAATATTGACAGAAAATTTACTAAACACAAAAGTTCAAACAACCCCAACCCCAAAGTCTAAACAAAACATATTGAACATTAAAAAAAACAATATGGAAAGGTGAATCGTGAAATCGCTAAACAAAAAAACACAAGACGAAAAATTAATTTGAGTGTTGTCGCTAGAGACTATATCACGTCTTGAGGGGGGCTATCAAGAATTAAACGCACATGTACCAAGAGTGGTGGGAACCCTAAAGTCTAAAACCACTTTTTTTGGTTGGATACATGAAATGCACTACGTGAAAGTTAATATTAATATATTTTTAAGTATTTCATTAAACAATGAGAACTCACCGCTGAATTCCCGAACATTGTTTATAGAGTTGTTATAATCGTGACAACTCATCGACAGATTCCCTAGATTGTCATAATCATAATGGCGACCATTCATGCCCACATTATATAAACACTCTACTTACTCACTTTCCCTTTCGAATGGTTACTTTATGCAAGTTGGATGGTGTTTGGATAGGAATTTGATTAACTTTCAATTTACATTATTCAAATTTCTTTTTTGGGTTACACATTAATTTTATTTTATTGAAATTTTTATCATTGGTTTTTATTATATGATTCAAATGATGTAATGAACTATTTTTGTGTGAGTTTTTAAAATATTTTTAATTCATATACTAGTTATAGAAGTGGGTTATTTAAAATTTATCTTTATTTTTGTAAAGTAAATTTTCAATTCACCTAAGTATGTTTCAATTTGTGTAACAAATTCATAATCTTTATTTTTGTTAATAATTGGTATTCTTTCAATGTTTTAAAGAATTATTTTTAGATATACAAGATGCTCTTTTGAAGTAGAACAAAAGATGAAAATATTGGTTAAGTATGGCATGACAAATGAAATTATGTATGAGCATAACATATTATTCATTAAATGTGTAAAATTACTTGCCGCATGTGTCTTTTTTCTTGTTGTGGATTTTGTGAAATTCAAATTTCATATCCAATTTGGTGAAGTATCTTATATATTGTCATTAATCCAATAATTCATCTATTTGGGGAAGCATACCAATTTTTGATTGTGGTCTCATTCAAAGCTTTAAAGTGAGTTCACGTTCTCTAAGTCTCATCCATCTTTGTGATTAAATAACTAAGGAATCATACAATAAGGTACTTGGTCTTATGGTTCCTTGCTTCAATAATTCATGTGATTAATTCTTCATATATTTTCTCTCTGATAGGGGTTGCATTGTACTATTCTATGTTTTGTAAAGGAGAATATTGTAGTACTATAGCTCACTTTCCACTTCCCTTTTGGGTGACATGATTTTCGTTTCTTGGAATACTTATTTCTGTGTAAATAAAATACTAACAACTAGTACTTCTATTCTTTTGTGAATGCTTCTAGTAATGTCTACACAACCACTAACTTGAAATTCCTTTGATTTTGTCATAAGAAGAGAATTGCATGCTTCTTGCTCGAGCTAATCAATCTCTTAACATAGTGGGCACTCACTAAATAGATCATAGACATCCCCTTTTGTGCATTGATGATTAAAAAAAAAATTACAACCCTTGACCATGAAGTATTGGTTTTCCCTTATCATGAAAATGGTATGTGAGGAAATTCGATAGAAATTGCAACTGCTCAAGAAATTAACTTGAAAATAAGGGACACAATTCTTCTCTACTAATCCGATGAATGAAAATCATAATTTAGAACAACATGCATAGACATGAAATAAGCAAAACCACAAATACACAATGATTTCTGGGGGAACCCAACTCAGAAAAACCCCTCAAGATTATTTGCATTGATTAGATGAATAGAGAACGTATTACAATTGCTAGCTCAAACACTGAGCTCAACCTACAAGAGAATAATTGTTCTCTCTACTGATTGAAGACCTCTGGACAACACTTAGCTGCTTTATGCCTCCATCGGCCTGATATTTACTTCCGCAGTTCTTGAGAAAATTAGCCCCTATTATTTAGGAATTTCCTCCAAATTGATTGCACAACTCCCAATGATTGATCATTAACTGCATGTAATACCTGTACACTCAAGCTAGTATACAACTCTTGTTACATTGCCTTGTCATCTCCAAATCAGCTAAGGAACTCAAATTCCTTGCATGCACTAGCTATTTTGGGTTGATTGATCAATTAAATAATAGATCTCTGAGTTGGATTGTTGTCCCACTACACCACTGACCTTCAACTGGCTCCAACAATAATTAGAGGTTAGTTCACTAAACACAACTGAATATAATTGAAATAGATTACTAGAATTTAGCAATCACACATGCATAATTGAACTTTGATCCCTTTGACTTGAATTTATTGAGTTAAATGAGCCACAAAGTCCATGTCACACTAGTTAAATTCCTCCAAGTTTCTGAGCTGACCCAAGTTGTCCAGCTGACGTAGAAATTCAATTCACTCAATTTCGCTAAGGCTAAAGTTAAATGGAGTTTTTCTTGCTACATTGTTTCAACACTCCCTCTTAGCAAGAGAGGGATTTTGCACGACCCTTATCCAGTACTTGTGGGATGTATTGTAGCACTACCTCTCACTTTTGGTGATGCTATTGCAGCAACTGCAACTAAGAAGCATCCAAAAAAACCATTGAACCAATTGTATCTGAAATTGTCTACTAGGAAAAATGTGTTGTTGCTAACTCTGCTACTAAGCCTCTCACTCTGTTTTCAACACTACTCTTCACTCCTCAATATCTAACTGAAATTAATCTTATTGCTACTAAATATTGTGGGCCCCTGTAGCAAGGTAATGATCCATTAGGAGAACACCTCAATGGACCTTGCCCAAATTTCTGCAATTTTGGGACTAGGGCTCAACATTACCCCACCTCACTCTTGAGGTATGGTTCCATGTGCTCCCTCTGCCCACTTGGCCTGAACTCTCCTTTTACTCGATGTCTTTGACTAGTCCTCATCATCCTCATCTTTCTAGTAAGCCTAACTGCCAACTGGCTCAGGCTTCATCTTGAGAGGTCTAAGTCGCTCCCTCTCAACCACCACATCTCTAATATATGCCTTTCTCCTCAAGGTTTCACATGCATCTTCCTCTAATGTGTAGCAGATCTTGATCCTGACACCAATTTTCTTGATCTGACTTGAAGCAACATGATTGAAGTAGGAATTCCCATTTCTAAAGACTACCTCATGCTCTTTTTCTTCAATCCTTATTTTTTCCATCAAGTCATGTTTTCTGCCATCATTCTCTCCAACCCCTCCAAGCTCAATTCAAACTTGAGTGAACTTTGTTAGGTATTGGACCACATATTCATTCTTTTGCATCTTGATATTTCAAAGCTTTTCTTTGAGGGACAATTTTTTATGGTCACTGCTATTTTCAAATAGCTCATTCATTGTCTTCCACATTGCGAAGGGTGTTTATTTTCCATGGTGATTCGAGACCATATGGTCTCTCACTCCCTCCAAGATTATTCTCCTCGCCTTGGCTACATATTTATTCCATTGGGCTATGTTCTGGGCATCAATTGATCCTAGTTTTAGAATGTATGTCTTGAGATATTCCAACAAGCGATTTTCATCAAGCACTAGCTCCATGTGATCTTTCCAGGAAAAGAAATTTGAGCTGCCTTCCAAGGCATACTCTAATCTCAGTGCATTGAAGGCCATTCTCCTTAATCTGAAGAAAAAATGCTACACTGAAGCTGGAAATTCAAACTTAATGAGGAAAAAACCCGAAATTCTTGTTCTAATGTGAATCCATCTCTAATACCATGAATAAATTTGACAGAAATTGCAACTGCTCAAGAAATTAACATTAAAAACAAGAGACACAATTCCACTCTACTAATCTACAAAATGGAAATCATAATTTAGAACAACATGCATAAACATGCAATAAGAAAAACCACAAATACATAGTTATTTCTATGGGAACCCAACTGGGAAAAACCCCTCAAGCTGCATTAAGCAGATGAGTAGAGAACCTACTACAATTGCTAGCTCAAATTCTGAGCTCAATCTGCAAGAGAATAATTGTTCTCTCTCTATTGACTGAAGACCTCTAGCCAACACTTAACCAATTTATGCCTCCATCAACCTCATATTTCCTTGTACGTTTCCTGAGGAGATTAGCCCCTATTATTTAGGAATTTCCTCCAAAGTTATTGCACAATTCCCAAGCATTGATCATTCCCTCAACAACTCAATTGAGCACTTAAAAATATTGATCGAGAACTTTACGTAAAATTTGAAACAAATCAATTAAGGGTTTAACAAACCCTCAATCGGGGTTGTGATAAGGTTAAAGAAAATATCTTGATCGAGCCCTTATTTTCACTAGTAGTGAAGAGCTAGGTTGAGTTATAGCCAGATCAAGTTATAGCTAGATTGAGATTTTTTAATCAATAACCCCCACCAATAACCAAATATTAATTGATAATTTAACAGTATAAAAGAGATCAATCAATCCTGTAGCTCGATTGAGCCATTTTTTTTTATAATTTTAATAATTTAAAAGAGCTCTATTAAGCAATATTTAAGCCCTCAAATATCTCGATCAATGGCTAAAATATTGTTCGATTGAGAGCTTTAAAAATTCTTGATTGGGCTTCTTTTCTTTGAATTACACCTTGTGTGATTTCCAAAATGTGTAAACCACCTTTGTGGGTTCACCCAACATAGTGAAGTACAAACTCTATAAATAAATAAAATAGTGAAGATACTACAACATATTGCAAAGAAGTTCAAACTAAATGGAATGATGGTAGCTTATCTTTGAATATAGATGCATTGGCTATGCTTATTTGTCATACATCCCATTATAAGAAGTAAAAATACCTCTTGACATAAAATCTAAAAACATAATAGGAAAAAAAATTATGAACCAAAACCCTAACCTTTCGAGATGATTTGATACAATGAATATGATCCTTAAGGAGCATACTTGATATTGCAACTTCCAACACATGTTATCATTGTTTGGGGTGTTTATTGGCATATTGCAAAGATTATTTTGAGTTATATTTATTTAGCAATCTCAAAAATCTTTTATTGATATTTTTTATGTTGTATAGATTTCCAAAAATGCATGGGAAGTGCCCAAAAGAATTGTTAAAAGTTGAGGACCTATAAAATTGTTGTAAAGTTACCAAGGTGAGGATCATGGGTGGCCACATATATCCACTCGGATCACCATTAGAAAGTTATCATATCACACATTGCAGTAAGGAGCTAAAAGAAATTTATCTTAGAGACTTGAAATTCCCTTTGACCTTGAACTAGAGGATTCTTAAATCTAGTTCACCAATATGGTTTTTTGGATTTAACCTAAATTATTCCTTATTTTTCCCACATTCTATCTTATCTATTGCATAGCATCAATAATTCATATAAAGGCTATGTATATCTATTTTGGACCAAATGATCTCAAATTTTATGCATCCATCGACATGTAAGTTAAAACAATGATTTAACTGTAAGCTATATTGTTTCTTGATGTATATTTATCAATGATATATTTATATATTGATCCTATTGAAAAAAAGTAATACATGGGAGTTTTCATGCAAGATACCTAATGCCCTAAAATAATATATTATCTCCCATGCCATTCTTGTAACTTATTTTCCCATAAAATACAAGTGTAAAAGTGACAATTTCACAAATAGAGTTTTATATTCTTGCAGCATGCAATGTTATCCCCATAAGGATGCTTTTAATTCATAAGAAATTATTGAGACACTACTATATTCCCTAGGCTATTAAGATTAATCATTTTTATATTCATCATTGTGCAAGTTTCCCAAGTCATGAATATAACATGGGAACCTAATAATTGTGGAGTTACAGTTGGGACCTAAAACTAATTATTTCAAGGTAAAAACAAAATCTACTTTTCCTATGCAGTTTCTTAGATTTTTCTTGGTGAGGGGACAATGCCAAGGAACCCTATGGAGATCTTAAGAAACCCTCCCCACTTTAGGCCTCAAATTGGCTCTCAGGCTAGAGGGAGAGAACACTCAAACTATCATAAAGATAGTTTTTCCCAATCACCTTAGAACAACTCTTTCAAGCACCCTCAAAAGTAAAATTCAATGATTGATAAATAAATGAAATGTTGGATAAATAAGGGAGGCCATAGATAATAGTCAAATACAACTAAAATGTTAATCCAAGTCCTTTCCATTGGGAACCTTTATGTTACATTTCAAATACATGAAAAGGTTTATTTAAGTATTTAGAATAAGTTTTTTTTATACAAATCATATTGGCGTGGAAATCCTTGCCTTCGAGAAAAAAAATATCAAAAATGCTAGTGAGAGTGAAAGTTTTTAACATTCCTTATAAGAAATAAAGTGTTTTTGGAAATTTCAAATGAAGTCAATTGTGTGCATGGAAACACTATGATAATAATAATCTCAATTTAATAACTCAATTGTAACTATAAATATTTAAATAATCTTGTCTTTGGAGTAGGGTATCATTTATTACTAACTATAGTAATAAATAAATTCATGGTTGTTTCTTCCTCTCAGTGACATAAAAAGGTCCCTTGACATCTGAGTAACTCCGTCTAATTCTTAGCATCACTTCTGAACTCTCTTTTATTATTTATCTACAAATCATCTCATGCTCTATTGAATCCACATTTTCCTACCAAGATCTCATTTGTTAAACCTATGATGTCTTCAGTCTTGCCTTTTTCTAAATCACAAGATTTGGTATATTTTGTTTGCAAACTACTGGATATACTCTTGGTGTTATAAGGCAGATGTTAGCTCTCTGTAATTTCTTAAGGGTGTAAAAGAAATTGCAAAGGTAACCACAAAACCACTTTTAAGTCTTGAAGCTAGCCCTTCTAGAGTCAGAGAGGGATCTCTTTGTCAGATTTAGCTTTGTTTACTTGGTAGGGTTTTAGGCTAGTTGTGAAAGTTCAAGGTTTGGTTTATGAATTGGTTTGGTTGGAACAACAAGGGAAAATCCATTGGGCGATGGAGTCAAAGAGGCTTGGGGTGATCAATTTGCATAAGTATCAAGCTTAAGTGAAATAGGGCAAGGTAGGCATACTACTGGATCCTTGTAGTTTATGAGATGGAGAAGGAAGAAGTGATTAGGATTCACTTTAAATACGAAGCAATTAAGAATTATATATTTAAACTTTAGAAGAAAACATTAATATTGTTTTAATCCAGAATAAGGTGCTTTTGAAACAAATCCTGAACTTAATTTTATTTAAAACAATAGATAAAAGAAACACATATGTAAAATAGAGAAAACTGATTACATTAAGAAGCACTTCACCACATAGATATGACACAGGAATCTTGAAACAACTTGCTTGTATTAATGAAAATGGCCACTAAATCTCAGTGATCAACTTTACAATAATGGTTTTCTTTCTTAGTACAAGTCCCAACACCTATTACTTCAATTGATGAAGTATTTATACAAATTCTTCACAAAATATCTTGATAGGAAATATTAAGATTTATTACAAATATTTGGAAATTGTTTTACAAAAATAGGACTAAAATATAGGACATTCAAAACTCATGAATCTGCTAGGAACTATCTTTGAGGATTTCTGGTGATAAGGAACAACAATTTGAATTTTATAGAAAGTCTTATTTGATGAGGTTGCATCCAAGTCACTAACTGTCCATAAGTTGTTTCCTCTCGAAATTCTGAAAAATAGGGTTGAGTGATCCCTTATAATATCTCAATCCATGATAGTTGTGAAAAAATTGAGAGATAGTTTTATATATGAAGATGTTACAGACAAAAACTTCTTTCAAGTTTTGAAAGTTCATTTCCACCTATTCGGAAACTGCATTTGAAAATAATGGCTTAAAACAGGAAAATTCGGGAAAATATGCCTTCCAAGATTCATTCAAATATCCTAAACTATAATAGCTATTAGAAAACTGAGAGATGATTTTTATAAATAGGTCTGTTCTGCACAAAAGACTCTTTCATTTTTAAGAAATTTGTTCCCATTTGTTTGAAAACCATGCTCGAAATGACTATGTTGTATAGGGAAAAACATAGTTTTAACTAACCATCTTTTCAACTCGGTGCTAACTGTAATTGCCAATGCTCACTATTGATCTGGTGGGAGTGGGATGAAATGGATATATGACATGGAGGTGGGAGGTGACATGGAGGCAGGGATGGAGTAGGAGTAGGGGGAAGGAGTAACGATAGAGGGGCGGGGTCGAACGGGAGGAGTTATGTGGCTATAGGGGAGTGGATGTGATGGGAGACGTGGCGGGGGATGAGGTCATCTAGGCAAGAGTTTATATTTATTAGCGGGTGATGGAGTGGTTTTAGGGGGGGTGGTAGGTGGTAAGAGGTATGGAGCAGGGGGTATGAAATCTTGAGTTCCCGCCATGTAGCGTGGGGCCAAGGAAAGTGAATCCGCTTTTCAGACCCCCCTTGTAGATAATGGTAGAATGGGTTGGGGGGTCCGAAATCAATCCCCAGTCGTTGATATAGGTGAGATATATTGTGGTGGTTGGAACATACGACCTTTATACCACAAGTTGACAAATTAATTTTTGTGTTTTTCGACTTTATAATAAAACCCAATTTTTAGTGCCAAGAGCCTTATTACAAATTGTTAATCATGTTTAAATGACACGATTAATTATTATAAGCAGGATCACTATTCTAAAATATATCTAATTAACCCTAAGGGTGCATTTTATCTTGCAAGCCCCTTATTTACTTTTTCTATTTTTTTCTTGGAAATAATTTTCAGAATAAAATATTATTTACAATTCCATCAATTGAAAGATAATAACCAATCATAATTTGATCCTATGAATCATAGGACCCTAATAGAAGCTACGAGCGTTTATTCTATACCTCCCCTAGATTAGTCCAAAGAGTTATCTATTAACCATTGTTTAAAAAAAAACAAATTCATATATTTAAAATTATATGAAATTTAATTTTTTTGTTGGATCTAACACAATCTCGGTTGCACATGTGTAAGAAATTGGGAGTGCTTGGCAAGGCCAAAATGATTTTATGAATTTCACATCACCTTTCTGAACATTTCAAATGGCCTTGATGAATTGTGACATTAGATTTTGTGGATAAATTTGAATGTACAAATCAATATTCCTCCCCCTTGTATTCATTTATCCATATTCTAATATATTTGTGTAATGTCTCATATAACATATTGATAGATCCAATACATTAAAATGTGACATTAGACATGGTGGATAAATTTGATTTTATAAACCAATATTCCTACACTATGTATTAATTTATCCATATTGTAATATATTTGAGTTGAAATGTCTCATTTAACATAGTGATCTAATACATGGAAAAGTGACATTGGCTCAATGTATAAATTAATATTCCTCCACCTTGTATTCATTTATCCATATTGTAATATATGGAAGGCGCAAAGTGTCATTTCACATAGTGATCCAATAAATGAAAAAGTGAAACTTTGTTATAGATAGACTCATTAACGATTTGGTTTTATTGTGTGGTTCGATGGTATAATATTTAAACCTCCTTCACATCCTCCTTTTATGTAGTGAGAAATTATTATGGGGATTTTGTTTCCAATAATGAAAGAACTTATTCATCAATGCAAAGGTTATTAGTATATCCAATTAGAGATTTATCCCACATTTTTCCATTCATAGTTCCTTAATATGAACATTATAGTTCAAGATTATTCCTTTATTGTGGTGAATTTATAAATTTTCATTTTGCAATACAAAAAAATTAAGGTCAAATTTATCCATTTTCCTTTTTAATGTCTCCATAAAACACTTTGTAATATCTATTTTAATTGAAACATTTCTCAAGGAAGAAATAAACCCATATATTAAAGAGATGAACAATTTCATCAGTGAAGATACATTGCACATCTTGATGGTTACATGAACCATGAGATGAATGCAACTTGCATTATATATACCAACATTGAATCTTGTACTTAGGAAGAAAGTACCAAAATATTGAGTGCATAAATATGAGAAATGAATCTACAACATTAAGATTTTATGATGATTGATTGAGACTTAATAAATAACCATCTTCTCTAAAGATTTTATTTAATATCAAATCTTTTGAAAGCCATCTCTCGCCATTGTTCCTAATCAACTTCCTCATATGCCTTTACCATGTCTATAAGGGTAGGATATGGGAGTATTTCCAGCAACTCGCTATATATGAACTTTAAAATACCTTTCAAATAACGTCTTTCAAACTTGCTTGGAAGTTCATCCAACCAAGCCCCTTGAATGAAGGTCCATAGAAACGTATTTTTATAACTTTTTTCCTTAAAACTTTGGAAAATTTTGGAGTTACATAGTCTACTACACATTCTTCTCATATAGGTTGTCAATACTCATCTTCCTCCAGGCATCCTACATTTTATATCATTATCAAAACCCTACGTCTACTTCATGCAAAGGTTTGTTGTATTAGATGGAGGATATATGTTATAGTATTAAGTGTTCAAAAATCAAAAATGGAAAATAAAACGTGTCATAGACATGGGCAACTCGATTGGCAATCATCGTGATATGAAGTCTTTGTGAATTATGTGGTTTGAGGTTCAAATTCCCTTGCCTGGTCATGTGGGTTATGTGTTGGGACATACAAGGGTTCAACTAGAGGTATATTTGTGACAGTTGGAATTGACCCTCTGTTATGCAAGTATGATCCTGACCCATTTGTCGATTCCTCTGGATACAAACAAGGAAAAGAAAAAAAAAAAGAGCATTCGTAAAGTTCCACACACTTGAAAATTTTAGCAGTTCATAAGTTGTTGGTAATCATCATTGATCACCTTTAAAAATATACGTGGCATTTACTTCATAGTTTTTTTTTTAATTATTTTAACATTAGAAGTATGCAAAGGAGTTTATCGAAAACATAAGATAAAATCATCAAGGTGTCATGAACTAGTCCTCCATTAACCGACTTATTCTTGTGACATTGTTACTACTTCGAAACTACTTATGGAAACATGTCAATGTTTGTGATGACCTTAAACCCATTACTAGTCATAATAATGCATGTACCATCATTGTATTAAGTGTTACATCAAAGTATCATCGATCAATAACCTATCGTAGGATGTTGTGCACTCTCCACTATTGAAAGTGGCCATTTTATAATCCTTTAATTTGGGCGCTCCTATTAGGCATTGGGTATTCTTTTGGATGATATGGAAAACTAAATAATGGGCATGCTCAAATTGAGTATAAATGGATAGGTTTTGACTAGTCAATGTTCGACAATTTCCAGTTTCAATAATAACTTTTCAATGGTCCACAATTTTCAGTTTCAATGATAACTTTCTTATCTACTTTCCATGTAGTAGATAGAGGATACCATAGTTATCTTCTCTAGAAATGAGCCTTTATTCCTATATCTAGGGTGTCTCTAAATGGTTCGCCTAAAATCCTTTGATTAAGTATCTTTGCTATTAAAACTTACATTCTACCTATTTAAACAACATGCAAAGCAAGAAGAAGAAGATCAATATCCTAGCATAATTTGTTGAAAAGTGTAGCAAGAAAGTTGAATTTGGCTTTTGCCTTAGTCAAATTGAGTTAAATCAAATTTCCACATCAATAGATGACTTGGATGTATTTATCTTGAGTGACATTATCTTGTCATTTATTTAGCTTAGTTAATTCAAGTTAGAGGATAGAAGTAGAGTTGTGAATGTACTGATTGCTAATAATTAGAAATCTAATTCAATTATTTATAGTTGATCTCAGTTAATAGAGCTCAAGTCTTCAGTTGAGTCAGTTAAAAGCTCGTTGAGTAGTTTAACTCATTGATCTATCAGTTAACTAGTCAATATACTAAATATAGCCTATGAATGCATGATATTTGAATTACTTGACAAGAGTGGATGTCAAAGGCACATTGTAATTATTAATTGTATACTAGTTGAGTTTACAGGCTAGATAATTAAGTAGGTGATAAATTCCTTGGGAATTGAACAAGGAAATAGGAAAATACCTATTATCTAGGAGCTCAATTGCTCCTGAATTATGCAATGAAATAGGAGCAATTTTAGGCCAAGAATTGGCTAAGTGTTGGAAAAAGCAAGACAATCAGTAGGAGAACAAGATACAAGTGTAGGGTGTGCTTCATACTTGAAGAAAGAAATTGTAATAGTTTCTTAGTCTCATCTAATTAATGAAAAGAAACGAAGGGGTTTTTCCCAATTGGGTTCCTTAGTAAATGATTGTGTTCTTATGGTTTTGATGTAAGCATGAATATACATGTTATTCTAGATTGTTGATTTCTTTCTATAGTATTTAAGAGGAAGGTTGTAACATCCTGTTTTCAATTTGAATACATTAGTAGTAGAAATATCCATTTAAAATATACATGGTATCAAAGCAGAAGTCACACTAAAAACCAATCAAAAGATCTTTTCATTCAGAGTTTTTGATTAGCAGATTCAATGAAGTAGGCAGGTTGATGTCTTCTATCAGGTTGAGATTGGAGTATGCCCTAGAGGGCACCTCTACATTTTGTTCTTGGAAGGAAATCACAGAAGCAATCCTAGATGACAATGGGGTATGAGAATATGCTCAGCTAAATATTGCCAAGCCAATAGTTGTAGATGTTCAAGCATCAACTTAGTGGAAGAAGGATACAACAAAGGCCAGGAGGATCATCCTAAAGGGTGTGAGTGACCACATAGTCTTGAATTTACATGGAAAAGAAAATCCATGGAAGGCCCTCACTGAATTTCTCAAGAATAATAGTGATGCTAGGAAATTGGCACTGACAGACAAGATCATAAATATCAGAATGCAGAAGAGAGAAAGTATTCCACATTACCTCTCCAGGTTCACTCAGGTTTGAGATGAACTTGGGGTAGATGGAGAAATTGTCCCATATTTCAATATAGTGAGCCTAGCTCTCCTAGGACTTCCTAAGACTTGGCATAGCTACCAGAACACTATGAATGGAATGGAAAATTTTCCATATTGAGAGAGACTTTGGATAGATTTGGTGCAAGAAGAAATTCAAAGGAACACCAGAGATGGAGTTCCAACCAAAGCTGAGGAGGAAGATAATTTTTCCTTGGTTGGGAAGGGAAATAAAGCTAAGGGAAATAAGTTCAAATGAAATTTTGAGTCCATCCAGAATAATGGCAAGAAGAAGGACTTCAAAAACATAAAATTTCCTCAGTGCCACGAGCTCGGGAACTATGTAACAAAGTGTCCGCGTAAGAAGTATAACAAGAAGTCCTCTTGAGGAGCAGGAAGTGAAGCACTTGATTCATAATTAGAATTATACTTCACCTTAATCACATGCATTCCAAGCAATGTGATGGGGAGTGTATGGTTCCTTGATTTAGATGTGTCATTCCATATGACAGGATCAAAATAATTCTTTAGTACCCTAGAGGAGAATGATATCGAGATGCACATAGAACTTGGGGATGATGGATGGTATAGTGCCAAAGGAACTAGAACTGTACCCTTCAAGAGGGATTCAGACCCCGATATTGTAATGCCTAGGTTGAGGAAGAACTTGATATCTATAGAAGTATTGTAGGATATATATGATGTTATCTTCAGGAAAGGGAAATCATTTAGGAGACATGTGGGTACCAGGAAAGTGAAACAAATCAAGGTTCCTGTGAAGAACTTGTACAAACTTGAGGTGGAATATTGTGCTGCAGTCAGTAGAAAGGTAGAGAAGGTGCAAAGTCGATATGTTGGAGAACTCAAGTAGAGGCACATGGGACACTTACACCATGCGACCTTAAAGATCATGTAACAGATTACCATCGGTCCCCTGAAAGGCACCCTTCACTAGCATGATGTGTGCAAGGGATGCAATTTGGGGAAGTATGTCAAGGGGTGTACCATGGGAGGTGGTGCCAAGACCAAAGGACAAGTCAGTGGTTGGTTACAGATGGCTTTACAGGTAAATCATGCAGCAGATGGGAGAATTTAGAAGTACAAGGCTAGATTTGTGGCCAAAGGATTCTCTAAGGTAGAGGGAGTAGACTATGAAGAAACATTTTCTCTAATATCAAGATATTCCTTGATCATAACCATTCTTTCATTAGCTAAGCAGATGGGGTGGAAGATCCAGCAAATGGATGTAAAGACAAACTTTCTCAAAGGTGTTGTGGAGGAAGAAATTTACATAGAGCATCCAAAAGGAGTTGAGTAGTATGAAAGGGAGACACATGTGTGTAGACTCAAAAGAACCATGTATGGTCTCAAGCTAGTGCCTCGAGCATGGTACACTAAGATTTATACATATCTCAGTCGATTGGGGTTCGCGAAAAGTGAAGCAGATGCCAACCTTTGTGACAATGTGGTGGATGAAAATTTGTTTATGTTGGTCTTGTATTTTGATCACTTGATACTTACAAGGGATGAGCAGTTGATCCACTCTTGCAAGGGAATTCAAGATGAAGGACATATGCTTCATGCATTGTTGGGACAAGGTCCCTTGGGGTCAATTTTTTAATGGTTTTTGTTATCATTGTAAAGTCTCCACATTTTGAGGAAGTGGAGCACGAAGGTTGTAGAAGTCAAAAGGGGCTTTAGGAAAGTCAAAGCCCCTTATTTTGTTAGACGTTAAGATGTTTTGTGACCTGCCCATGGTTCGTGAGCCATGGTATTGTAACGAAAGAAGCTATATAAAGGAGTCATAGAAAGTCATAGGAGGTCAGTTAGTCATTTAAGATCTATGTAGAGGAAAATAGTCTAAGTTAGAAGAGTATGTTTTCAGTACTTAGGTGAAGGGGAAGGCTCCTATAGCTATGTGTGCGAAGACCTTGGTAAGTCTGCAACTAAGTGAGTGGGCCCCTGAAGCTCTGTGTGCAGCGAGGAGATATTCTATAATAGAAGGATTGATCATAATAAAGACTATTTTGGAGCCATATTTGTGTATCTGTGACTTTTTGTTTACTTATGCATTTTCCGTGTATTCGTTAGTTATATGAAGAAACACTTAATTGGTGCTTGAAAGTAATAGATCTACTAGTTTACTTGATGATATGAATGATTAAGGCAATTGACGCAGGGTTAGAATTTATTGTTTGTAAGTTACTGTACTTTCTACATTTTTAAGGGTTAGGGTTTGCAAAGGTTAGAATAAATCCATAGAAGTAATAGAAACCCATCACGCATACCTCTGGATGCAGAAACCTAGTTTTGTCATCCCCCAATACTTCTTCAGGTGAGATTATAGCCTGTGCTATGCAAGTTGGTGCCAAAAGGGCCATTAGTGAAGGGTTTTGTTGGTTTGACCCCCTTAAGCCAACAAATGGTTCCATTTTTAGGACTGAGATCTATCTGAGGAATATGTGATGTCAAATAAATGGTTCCCAACTAAGAAGGAAATCGCAAAGTGGATAGATCGTAAGCTGCACGAATTTGCAGCCCAAGAAAATAAGAAACTGCGCCTGCCGAAGGAAGAGTGGTTGAATAGATACTTATAATCAGACGAGCATGGATTTTTTTCTACTCTTCTCCGTGTGAATTACACCAGTGGTTGTCTAAATTGGCGGATAATCAAGGTACGTGGAAGTTGGATAACCCTATTGGTTGGACTCAAGAATTGGCCAGGCACCTAGAAGGTTCAGAAAACAAGATCACGAGGGTTGTCAATTACTGGATCAATAACATTTTGTGTTGTTTCATCATTGAGTTCGCGATCGACACCTCTATCATTTATAACAAAGTTGAATGATGGTTTTTGAAAGGACCAAGAGGTAAGTATATGAAGTCCCTAAAAACCTAGATTAAAATGCTATATTGCGAGAAAAGGGTTGTTCCATTAAATTAATGTTTAGAAGAGATCTGAAGGGAGCTACGCGAAGTGGAAAAACATTCCAAACGGATCTAGATTTAGGTGTTCAGTATAGTCCTCTGTAGGGAACGCATGATAGTGATGAAGAAATTAGTGTTCTGAAGACACCCGTAGGTGCATTGTAGATGGTAAAGTAGGGTATTGCAAGGATACCAAATCCATCCTCTCCACCTCCACCATAACCTCTACCTCACACACCTACAACTACATCTCCACCTCCACCTCCACCTCCACTATTCAATATGGCCAAAGGTATGAAGATGCCCATATTCAGGGGTTTGGGGACAAAATACCCTGAACAATTTTGGTTTGTAGCAAATGTTGTGTGGAATACATAGCAGGTTACAAATGATGAATTGAAGAAAGCACAATTGTTTACAACACTACAAGATATAGCACTAAGATAGTATATTAAGTATTATTCGGCTCATCCAAATGTAACACTAGAAGAGATGAAGAATGTTCTCAATAATGAATTCAAGAAGCCTAAGCCGCAATCCCATTCTGTGACGGAGGTCAAAGAGATCCAAGGGAAGGTGAATGAGTGTGCATGGGACTTTGATCAGAGATTGAAATGCTTGTTGCAACAGGATAATATAAAAATCACAGATGATCAACACAAGGACTGGTACATTGCTTCGCTATTACCCCATTTTTTATTGCCACTGTCACAACAGAAGATCGGGACTCAGGCAGAGGCATTAGAGATTTCTATGAAACTATAAGCCTCACCCATTCAGGATATGAATCTAGGAGTGCAACATATTCAGTCACAACTGGCCAGCTGTAATATGGAGTTGCAGAGCCTCAAGAAGGGAAAAGAAGTCTACAATGAGGTTGGCACCGAAGTATGGTGTTTGAAATGTAAGAGCCAGGGTCATGATAAGGATTATTGCCTGGTGTACTAGAATTATCTAGCTGGAGGGGGTCCTGTCCCCTTGAAGTCTAAGAATACCGTTGGGACAAGTACAAGAGTTGTACCATGGTGTGCTATTTGTCAAATTACGAGAAAAAATATGACGGATAAGTGTCATTTACCACAGAATTTTGTGCAGACTCCGTAACAACTATTTTGTAATTTCTGTAAGTCTATGCATCATTACGAGCACAATTGCCGAATTTACGAATTAATGTTGGATAGAACACCAACATATACAGTACAAATGGAGGCTCATTGATTAGATATTGATCCAAGAACAATTAGGTGCCGACATGTGGCAAGCCTGGACGTCACCATGTGGCCCTGGAATGGTTATGTAAATTTTTTTGGGGTCTGATAGAATCGAACTTGTGGAGCATTTGAAAGGTATGTTTTTGACAAACAATTTAGTGGCTTTTCAGTAACATTTGTAACCTTTTCTGCATCATGAACTCAAGGAAATAAAGAATTCTAATAAAATGTGTGAGAATTAGCATGGAAAGCTTAATTGCTGATAATTGTCATTTTTCTATGTAGGGAAAGGTGGAAACGAAGAGCTGCCGTTCAAAAGGGAAAGACAAAGGAGGAATAACTGCTGTCCCTCTAGAAGGGAACCGGATGCAAACGAGATCAAGCAAATCAAAGCAGAACGACCCAGGAAAGGAAGAAGGGATACCAATTCGGCGGAAAAGGGAAAGAAAATTAAAGGATTAACAGCTTGGCGAATCCCTTAGGATCTTTGATCCTGAGGGATCGTTGTTTTACTTATTTTGTTACCTAGATATCTCCACCGTTACTTTTATAAAAAGGAACAGCATCGTTAAGCAAAGGGACCTTTTTTTTGTAACTCTCAGTTTTAGACTAAACTTTGATCATCGAGTCTCACTGAGACCTGGTTTACTGTACGTTTGTCAATGCGTTAATATAAAAGACTTGGTGCTTATTTCATCTTTGCGTCTGGAGTAATCTAAGGCGGTGTTCCATTGGAAGCTAAGGGTCCGGCTCCGAAGGACACTTGCTTTTGTATCATTATAACTTGATTTCTGCGTGGTTTGCTTATCTTTATTGCTCGATAATCTGATATGCTTTTCATGTGCTGTTCCATGCTCTGCTACGATTAACTCATTAATGGTTCTTTCAGGAAATCCATGTAGTGACTCTACATTGCATGATTGAATCTTTTCAGAGTTGATTGCATGTTATTAGTCTAAACCAGCTATTTCTGTTACAGAGCGTTTGTACTGAATATTACTGTTATTGGATTCATTTGAAATCCCGATTATTGGAATCCGAAAGTAATGTTGTTCTATTTGGAAACATAGTCGTATTCTCCTTAATCGTTAGATTACTATATTAGCATGTTGCGTGTATATATGACCGATTCCTGCTGTTCCATAATTCATCAATGAGTGTTGTTCCATAAAGTACATTCCATCCAATTTTCCTTAAGAGAGAAGATTGTTATTTTATCGCAGAGTGTGAGTTTGGTTCAATAGAGCAAGTTTGGTTCTGACTCGCGAGACTTAGTTCATTTGATTGCTGTTCCATTTTAGACTTGCTGTTCCATTTCCTATTTGCTGTTCCATTTTACTTTCTGCCATTCCATTTACTTGCATTTGCTGCTTTGGTGTGAGAGAAGGTCTAAGGCTGTAGTGAGCCTCAGCAGTCGCTGCCTAGCTCCCAGACCTATGGTCCATGCTCTAATTTCCTTTCCATCAGTTTCTAGAGGGATGGGTTATCGTTTCTGCACCCTTGACTGATAAGCTGTCTTGTGTGATTTTATCCTTTTGAAGTAATTTAGTCTAGCATTCGTTTACTCTTGTATTTTCTGAATGCTGTACTACTAAGAATTACTCTGACGAATAGCCTCGGATTGAGATACTCTTTGCAATAAAAAAATGTTCCCGGATTGACTTGTTAATGTGGGATAATTAGAGGTGAAAGAGACCCTTGTTACAGCTCCACATTTTGGCGCCGTTGACGGGGTAAGAGTATAGCCATTTGTCTTTTACAGAGTAGTGTACGAATCTGCTAGGGGAGAGTTGGATTTTAAAAACGAAAGGTAAGAACCTGCGTACGGAGCATGTAAAAGCCCTGCTCCACCGTCCGCTTTCCTAGAAGAATTGTTGGTTGAATAGGATTTAGTAGTTTATTAGAGTGCATGACTAAGTAGAAAAAGCCAGAAAAGAATATCAAACCTCCATTCAAACTCGAAAAAGCCAAAGGGCCGGTGACCCTTGGCCGAACAACCTTCATAGACGAAATCTATAAGAAAACCGAATCTCAGCCATCAGTAAGCCCCAGGAAAATCAATTCTAAACAGCCTACTAGCTCCCTTCAGGCCACAGGATCACCATCTGTAGCCTTCGCTGAGGTGCATAGTCAGACTGATGAACAGGACTTTCAAGAAATTGAAAATTCTATTCCAGAACGCTGCAGGAAGGGAATCTAAGCAATCTTTGTGAAGGAGAAGGGGAAACAGGGGAAGTTGGGGAGCCAAGATCTCCTCCTCGGATAATTTAGCCATTAAATAGCCCAGATAAGGGGAGCGTGGTAAAAATTATTATTGAAGACACCCCATTTCCTCAGACAGAAATTCCAGATAGGGGAAGTCTATTAAAACTGTTCCTGTTAAAAATATTCCTCCTCAACCTAGGAATACCCTCTTAGATCTTCCGGAAGGTTATTTGCATATATTTGACCTAATGGCTCAAAATCCGCCAAACACCCAAACTTCTACATTACAATACCCCATAGTGGATTCTACAGCAAATGCTCCTATGAAAGCAATCCCCCTTCAACACATTCCTACATTTCACGGACTTACATCAGAGGACCCCGATGCATTCTTATTTGAATTTGATGTGCTATGCAGGGGATATGATTACACCACTGACCCCCAGAAATTAAAATTGTTCCCCTCCACTTTGAAAGGGGTGGCTTTAAGATGGTTTATGGGTTTAGGTGGTGGAGTTATAAATAACTGGGAACAAATGAAAGAATCTTTCCTAAAGAAATATCAAGATTACTGTAGGTCTAGAGAACTGAAAGATCAAATATTTCAGATGATAGCTAGACCAAATGAAACATTAGAAGAATACGTAGAACGTTTTCAGTATAATTTACAAAGATCTCCCTATGCATCACTACCTCTGCCTGATAATGTGTTAAAAACTGCATTGATCAGAGGCATGAAGGAACAGTGGATTGAAACATTAAATATCATGGGAAAAAGGGATATTTATCAAGAGAATTTTGCTGACATCATTGATTTATGTATCAGGAGTTCGAGAGATAGCACAAGGATAAAACCAGCAGAATATGATCGGTTTGTCAGAGATAACAAAATATCAACAGAAGGAGTAACACGTGTAGAACTTGGAAATTTATTAGAAAATTTTAAAACTGATATTCTGGGGACATTAACTACACAACTTGATATTGTGTAGGCTAAACATAAGCAGATGGAGGCAGAACAGAATTTGGCGATCTTCTGCCCCCGATGTAGAAGAAAACATAGCCACAAGGAATGTCCACTGGATGCAGTTCAAACATGTGCTATCTGTACAAAAGATCACCTTACTGAGAGCTGCCCCTCACTTCCTGGATTGAAGGCAGTATATAAGGAAGCGGAATAAGAGCCAGAATCAACATACTTCATTAACCAACATCGCCAATGGCAACCAAGGCAATCTGGTATGTTTACAGACCCAACTTCTTCTTTCCAGCCTCCACAGTATAATGCTCAGCAATATAGTATGTGGCAAAACCAATCTCAACCCCCATTTTCGAACTGGCCACCACAGTCGTTTCCTTCTCCAAATCCGTGGATGAATCAGACAAGCCAATTTGGTTGGTCGAATTTTCCTTACGCCCCACCATATTGGCAGAGTAACCCATATCCTCCATAATGGACTCCCCCTACTTCACAAGGTTCACCCTGGCAGACAAACTGGCCAAAATCGACATATCAGCCGGCAGGAACTATTCCGATCCCTCAACCGACTCTGCCAGCTTTACAACAAAACCCCCAGTCTAATCTGAGACCGCAACTCCCAGCCCAACCCAATCCCAATCCAAATAATAGACCGGTCCAATCCCTTCAAATCATGGAATCATCAGAAATCGGACCTGACCTGAGGGAGTGCAATGATCTTTAGTTAAGATCTCGATGTATAATAGAAACGGAGGGAGACAAAACAGTTCACATTGAAGATCAGTTACCAATAGAACAACCGTTACAACAAGAGGGTGTAAATAAGGAGCAGAACCATCATCAAGCAAGTACATCCTCTCCTCCCTTCCCAGAACGATTAGTCATACCACGACCTATACAATATCCAGACTTTGACATTCTGGGAGAGTTACAAAACCTGTACATAAGAATGCCATTCCTCCAAGCCATTCAAGACATCCCTATATACGAAAAAACTATAAAATAATTGTGCATTAAAAAATCAAGGAGGAATGCAACCACTAACCCAAGAGTCCAAGTAGTGGGTACTTTATCTGACCTGTTATCAGGAAAAGAGACACCCATTAAATATGAAGATTCGGGAAATCCAATCGTAACTGTTTAAATCTGTGGTCAGACCCTGACTAATGCTTTAGTTGATCTAGGAGCTGCAATTAATATTTTGACAACCACTACTTGCCAAAAGCTCGGCATTACATCGGTAGAACCTACTTCTACTTTGTTAGAATTGGCCGACCGATCTGTAGTTCGACCAGAAGGTACTCTATACGATGTCATGGTCTCTGTAGATTCCTGGGAATACCCAACCGATTTCCTGATAATTAATCCAAAAACCTGACTGGATGGACACCCGCTAATTTTAGGTAGACCTTGGCTTGCTACCGCCGATGCTTAGATTGGTTGCCGGCAGGGAAATATGACTATAACCAGAGGACCAGATATTAAAAATCTAGTTCTATACCCTCCAGCACAGCTAAGTCTTACAATGATAAAAACTAACCAGTGCCTTGTGTCATACCTTACTGACAATATCAGATCCCCATTGACCGTATAGAAGGCTCTAGACTTTAAAGACCAAACAAAAGACGATGCCATCAATAATTTCATTAGTCAAACTGAATTTAGATCTCACACACAGTGTTTCATGATAGAAGCAACATTCGATAGTGAACTAGAAGAAGATCCTTTGAAAGATGCGCATGACCAAACAATACCCGTGACTTCTGTTGCCAACAGTAAAGTAGTGGAAATTGAACCAGGAAAGACTCTAAATATCAATGCCAACCTTACACCGGACCAAGAAATAAAGCTCATCCATCTGTTACGAAAGTATCAAGAAGCATTTGCGTGGGATTACCCTGATATGAAAGGGATTGACCCCCAATTGTGCACCCACCATATTTATATAGAAAAAGATGCAAGACCCATTCGTCAACCGCAAAGAAGACTCAACCCTCATCTAAAAGATGTTGTAAAAGCTGAACTTCAGAAACTTTTAGATGTTAATTTTATCTATCCTATTTCTGATAGTAAATGGGTCTCTCCACTTGTGGTGGTACCCAAGAAGAATGGGAAATGGAGGATTTGTGTGGATTACAGGGAGTTAAACAAAGCCACACAAAAAGATCACTTCCCTCTCCCATTCATAGACCAAGTATTGGACACTTTAGCAGGAAATAAATTATTTTCTTTCCTAGATGGCTTCGGTGGATACAATCAGATTCAGATTGCCCCTGAAGACCAGGATAAAACTACTTTTACTTGTCCTTGGGGAACGTTTGCCTATCGAGTTCTACCCTTTGGCCTATGTAATGCTCCTGCCACATTCCAAAGGGATGTCCTTAGCATCTTTGCAGATTTAATAAATGATGGACTTGAAGTGTACATGGATGACTTTACACCATATGGAGATGATTTTGATCCAGCTTTAGACACTCTAGAAAAAGTCCTACAACGTTGCATTGCTACCAGGCTTTGCTTAAGCCTCGAAAAATGTTATATGATGATGACTGAAGGGCTCATTCCAGGACACTATGTTTCAGCAACTGGCATTCAGGTAGACCCGGCCAAAATTCAAATACGTTTGCTTATCCCCACCCCCACTACTCAAACAGAGGTACGCAGCTTTCTTGGATTTTCTGGGTATTATAGACGATTTATAGAACATTATTCACACACTACTGCACCTCTATATGCACTAACTGGTAATGTTGATTTCTTGTGGACAGAAAAATGTGACCGTGCTTTCAAGGAATTAAAGAAACTTGTATCAACAGCTCCAGTCCTTCGAGGACCAAACTGGAATTTACCATTCCAAATCTCATCTGATGCCTCAGATACAACAATCGGTGCAGTCCTTGGGCAGGAAGAGGATAAAAAACCATATGATATCTATTATATCAGCAAAAATTTATCCCCTGCTGAATTAAATTGCACTGTCACTGAAAACGAATTCCTAGCTGTAATACATGCTGTCAATAAGTTTAGACATTATATCACAGGCTATCCTGTTATTTTATACACAGATCATTCTGCTATCAAATATTTAGCAAATAAGCCTATCACAAATGCTAGAATAACTAGATGGTTGATTTTATTGCAGGATTTCGATATCAGAATCAAGGATCGACCTGGCAAGGAAAACCCTGTAGCTTATTTTCTCTCACGAATACCAAAATCAATTGAAGCAGCAACAGTGGAAGATCAATTTCCGGATGAGCACCTGTTTGCCGTTGATGTTCAAACACCCTGGTATGCTGATGTTGCCAATTACCTTGTAGTAGGTAAGCTACCAAAACACTTAACCCCTAATGAACGTAAGCAGATTGTTCAGAAGAGTACTCGATTTTCGTGGATTGGGGGCTATTTGTTCCACACAGGGGCAGACATGCAAATTAGGAGATGTATTCGAGAAGATGAAATTTTCGACATCTTAAAAGCCTGTCATGACGGACCATGTGGGGGACACTTTGCTGAACAAAGAACAACACATAAAGTATTGCAGACAGGATACTACTGGCCTACAATTTTCAAAGATGCGAAGAAATATGTCCAAGCCTGTGACAGCTGCCAGCGAGCAGGACGACCTGGTCAAGCCGACGAAATGCCTCTGAGGCCACAATTAGTCATTGAACCATTTGAATGATGGGATCTTGATTTCGTTGGGCCCATCAACCCATCATCAAATCAGAGAACATATATCTTGGTGGCGACAGAATATGTCACCAAATGGGTTGAGGCCGAAGCGTTGCCTAGAGCTACAGAAGATTCTGTAATACAGTTCTTGTTCCATTTGTTTGTACGTTATGGCCTTCCGAGAGAAATAATTACAGATGGAGGACCATAATTTTCCGGAAACAAATTAGCTGCAACACTTAACAATTATCACGTCCAGCATAAAATTACTACCCCATATCACCCGCAGGCGAATGGGCAAGTGGAAAGTAGCAATAAGGTAATAGAATCAATTTTAACAAAAACCATTGTGTCACATAGGCGTGATTGGGCCGCCCGATTAACCGAAGCACTGTGGGCTTATAGAACCACATGGAGAAGTACCACCGGTTATTCACCCTATCAATTAGTGTTTGGAAAACAACCTATTTTCCCCATAGAATTCGAAATCCAAACGTTACGAACTGCACAGGAAGTTGGCCTAGATCTAAGTGAGGCACAAATTAATCGATTACAGCAGATTAATGAATTGGACGAAATCAGGCTCTCTGCATTACAGAATATAGCACTTATTCAACAACAACGAGCTAAATGGCATGATGCACTTATCAAGAATAAAGTCTTTCACGAAGGAGACTGGGCTCTGTTATATGACTCTCGGTTTCAGGACTTCCTGGGGAAACTTCAGACTCGTTGGTTGGGACCATACGAAATCCAGAAAGTACATGATAATGGGACCCTCACTCTAATCAAAATCGACGGTTCTGGATATGCATTCAAGGTAAATGGCCACCGAGTTCGTCTCTATCGCAAGCCACTCACTCAGGTATCCTTCTGTCAGCAGCTACGTCGAGACACTGATATGGAAATTTTAGGAGAGGAAGAAAAATCTTCCTCACCTATAATTCAGTAAGGAATTCATTTTTTTCTATAACTTGTACATAAGTTTTTGTATATACGTTTTCTTAACATTTTCATTGATCTTTCTCTTTTTTTTCAAAATTTTGATTTTTGCATTCTGCATGTTTCTGCTGTTCCTTTTCAAAAGGAACAACATTTGTGATTTTCTGCTATTCCTTTTCAAAAGGAACAACATTTGTGATTTTCTGCTGTTCGTTTTCAAAAGGAACAACATTTGCGATTTTCTGCTGTTCCTTTTCAAAAGGAACAACATTTGCGATTTTCTGCTGTTCCTTTTCAAAAGGAACAGCATTTGCGATTTTCTGCTATTCCTTTTCAAAAGGAACAGCATTCGCGATTTTCTGATGTTCCTTTTCAAAAGGAACATCATTCGTGATTTTCTGCTGTTCCTTTTCAAAAGGAACAACATTCGCGATTTTCTGCTGTTCCTTTTCAAAAGGAACAGCATTCGCGATTTTCTGCCGTTCCTTTTCAAAAGGAACAGCATTCGCGATTTTCTGTTGTTCCTTTTCAAAAGGAACATCATTCACGATTTTCTGCTGTTCCTTTTCAAAAGGAACAACATTCGCGATTTTTTGCTGTTCCTTTTCAAAAGGAACAACATTCATGATTTTCTGCTGTTCCTTTTCAAAAGGAACAACATTCGTGATTTTCTGCTGTTCCTTTTCAAAAGGAACAGCATTCGTGATTTTCTGTTGTTCCCTTTCAAAAGGAACAACATTTTTTCTCTTCTACTGTTCCTTTTCTAAAGGAACAACATTCTTTTTGTTGATTATTTTTGCTGTTCCTTTTAAAGAAATGACATCTCAAGTATTTGTTTGCATGGATTCTTCTCTGCTGTTCCTTTTTCAAAAGGAACACCATCGGCATGTTTTTGCTCTCTTTGATGATTTATATTGAGGATGCTTTTCGCCCATGTTCTCTCCAGTCTTTAAGATACAACTATGCACTTATGCAATGAACATAAATCATGACATACCGAAGTCAGCGGATCATAGATCGCTATCTTTATAAGGCCTAGTATTGATAAGAGGACATGAGGAGGGACACACTTACTTCTCATCTTTGTTTTCATTGTCTTATTACCGTTGCTCTGGTTGGTTATCTTTATCATGACGATTTCCCTAAATTTTTTTTTTTTGATTATTACTTAGGGATAAGAGCAGAGGATTTATATCTTCCTGTTGGGATGATAAGGCTTCTTCCACCATTCCCACTCTTAAGGAGTGCTGAACCACCCTTATGTATAAATAAATAAGAAAAAGTGCTTTGCAAAAAGAAAAAAAAAAAAAAAAAAAAAAAAATATGGATTATCAATTGTCAAATGCAGGATAGGGGGTCTCATCAAGAGCCAGCTTACCATGATCATAAGGATGGAAGCGAAGTGGCATTCCCATTATGGCCACCACACCAGGGATATGGTCCAAAAGGTACACTAAATAAACAGACCTTGGAACAGGGGGTCTCATCACGAGCCAGCCTGCCCACGTTTCGCACCTTCCTTGTGAATGGCATTATGGCTACCTGGTTACCAAGCCAGCATAATGGCCTACATTTTGACAAAATACTCTTCAAAATACACACAAAGGATCATGGTTCCGGGGGTGAAATAAACAACTCTGCCAAGGTTATGAACACCTGTCGGTAGCAGAGCTCTGTTAATGGTATTGAAGTCGTAATGGTTACACCAATAGGTATGATATCAATACTTATTTGTCTCTTATATCCTATGAATAAATCATATTTTATGTCCCGATGTATACATCGCATGAACACTCATTACCACCAATCATGGCAAAGGAACTGACAATGACCTCTGGAGATTTCGTACGATTGACAGACGTCCCATCCCCCGGCCTCGCATCATATCACGCAGGCTCTTATGTAAAACGCGATCCACCTTTTTGCCTCGATTTCAGTATTTCGTTGTCCATCTAAAACATGGCATAATTTCATATGATGTTCCTTTATGACTTGGTTACAGAATGGCTGCTGCTCCTCTATTTGACGGCTGGGACAGCCTATCATATTGCGGGGGGGAAGGTAACCTCATTACTCCACGAATTACGTGTCAGCACACCATTCGGGGAAGATAGTGTACGAAGGTATGGCATGGTTTAACGGTATGATAATTCTATTTTTACGAAAGTTGCCATCCACAATCCATTTTTGTTGCATACTCTGTGTTTTTTTCCAAAACCTTGCGACGATCACCCTCTCTGCGTCTCAAACAACACAGGAAATTGCTGTTCCATTGGGAATTCCTAGTGGAACCATGGGGGGGAAGGCAATCTGAAGCGAACCTCAGGAGTTGACAGTCTTCACTGCCGCCCGGGAGATCCTGGAAAAGGCAGGGTGGCTGAATTATTTCAGTTGCCTACAAGAATCGAATGAAATAGTGGTGTTGGAGTTTCTGCAAAACCTGCAGGAGAACTACTCCATAGTAAGAGAGAGGCGGATAGCGGTCACTGATGATATAATTGCAGAAGTCTCGGGACTACCAGCCGTCGTTCCTGTATGGACGCTGAAGAAAGAAAGATTACAAAAGATTATGGAGATTTTCCAGGATGAAGGCCAAAGCTTGACAATTAAGGGGAAGGAATTTCTGCCAGCAACGTTAGGAGAGCCCTAGACCGAATTAGCAAAGATAGTGCAGAGCTACATCACTTGCGAAGGAAGGAAAGATGTGGTAAGACCACGTCATCTTAAACTCTTAGCTGTTTTGAAAGAAAAATGTTCTGTAAATCTGCCTACACTTTTAAATTCATTATTGCATGATGCGGCCCAAAGCCTGAAAAAGGCACACCACGTAGAAATAGTTGTTACCCACCATGGATTGATTCGATTTATAGTGAGCCATAGTCTCACTCAACAGCAGAGCAGCTGGGAGGAGCTCATTGCAATGATCGAGGGGGGATTGGCTGCACCATCCCCAAAACCTAAACATTCCTCTAGCACACCAGAACGATCAGAAAAACATAGAGAATTGGCAGCAGAAAAACATGTTGCTCCAAAATGAAAACATTCTTCAAGTATACCGGAACGACCAGAAAAACACAAAGAATTGGTAGTAGAAACCATGTTGCTAGTACACCCGAACAACCTGAAAGACCAAGGAAATCAGCCTGGCTAGCCCGGATACGAGGGAGGCTGGAAAAGATCCAGGAGAGCACCAGCCAGCCAATCGAGATTATGGACGAACCTCCAGAACCAGAAGGAGGACCTTCCGAAGAAAATGCTGAACAATCTGGGGGCGAGGCTGAGCAGCCCGGAGAAGGAGTCGAGGAGGGAGACGAGCACTCCGAAACAGAAACAGAAGCTGAACACTCCAAGGCAGTCACTGAGCAGTCCAATCAAGAGGAGGAAGTAGTACAGCCAGAGGGCAGCCCGCTGCGGGACCCTGTGGGTGAAGACGAATTGGCCGCAATCCTGGCCAATATGGGGGAGTATGGCCAACCCTCCAGCCCAGCAGGCCTCCCTGACGGACCTCCGGAGGAAGACACACCTGAGAAATCACATGCAGAAAAGGCAGGAGAAGAAAACCTGCCCGTTCATGATGAGGAAATAAGAGACACCAATCGGGAACAATCTGTTCCCAAGACACTAGAAGAAATTCTAGACAGAGTAGGAGCATATTTAAGGGCCAGTCATGAGCCCTCTGCTGAGGCAATAGAAATCAAGAAATTAAGGAGGAAACAACAGAGGTTGCTGAACACTATAGCCCAGCTCCGACAGCAAATTCGAATTCTGAAAGCCAACCTGAGGATATGAAGGACCACAAGGAAAAGAAAAAGGGCCACTGCAGCAAAATCCCGTAGGACAAGAAGACGAAGGACTTATAGCCACCCTGTTGGTCAAAACCCCGCTGGAAGACCTACTGCCATTCCAAATGAAATTGAAGAACAGACTGTTGTTCCAAATGACATTGAAGAACAGACTGTTGTTCCAAATGACGTTTAAGAACAGACTGCTGTTCCAAATGACACTGAAGAACGGACGGTCGTTCCAATTGAGGCAGAGGAACAGGATGATGTTCCATTAACAGGGGGACCACAACAACCTTTCATTCGTGTTAAGAAAGAAAAGGAGAGTAAGGAGATCAAAACAGAGGAACCACCCTCAGGGGTAATTCGGGTTCTGAACTCCAAACAGCATAACAAAAAGGTTCAGGTAAAACTCCCGGCCTCTACGGCTCTATGGAAAAAGGATCCGAAAACAAGAACCTTGCACAAGATGATGAAGCAAGCTTAGCAAGAAGCTGAACAACTGAGAGAACAAACAGTCCCCCGAGAGAAATATGAAGAGTTACAACAGCAACTTCGGGATATTAGTCAGTCTGAGAGGCAGGCCTTCGAAGGATGGCAAAAGGAGCAAGAAAAGGTTGCCAAGGTAACTCGTTGATTAGATATTGTTATTAGGCAGATGGACACTATGTGTTCTTTGTATAATGACGTTCTAACCTGTAGGGCCCCTGCTAAAAACTATGCTTTATTTTTGCTTGAATGATATTTACGATTAAAGATAAAAGCTGTTAGGGCAGGTGCCCCTATACAAATCAATACTATTAATGATTTCATAGATTGTTGCAAGCATTATGGAATTAAGGTTCAAAGATTATTGTGTGAATTTTACTTGCACAACCTCGTGCTAGACCAAGAAACTGACTTAAATCCTAGCCCTTTTATTGGGGATATACAATTGCAAGCCTTCGTTTCATTCGGGCTTAATCAGCTGAAATGGTTCAGAGCTTATAACACTTTTCAGAGACAGGAAAATAGCCTAGACTTGTGGGTGAGAGCCGAGCCTAGAGACCCAGTGCTGTTATGGAGAGCACATAGGAACCTTATGAGAACCCCGAGTGTCATGGAGACATTAGGACCCATGCACGAGGACCTAATCCGACACAGTTTGGAATATTTTCTGACTATTAAAGACCTCGCCATCGATGCTGCAAAATTCCGATGCCAGATTTCTAACCCAAACATCTAGCTCAGGGAACCATTCAAATACGAAAATTTTGAGCTGGCTGCCGGCCGATTGAACCTTTATGGCGAGCGTATTTTGCAAGCAGGGCCATCCTGGTTAGGGTATCGATTTCGTAGTCCAATCATTTGGCACCCTGCACCTAGATATCAGGCCTTGTATGAAATTCCTGAAGGCCAAACAAATCAGTTCTTTGATGATCTAGTTGCTCATCACAGTTGTAGGCCTCCACACGAGGTTCCCTCTCCGGCCTATTCTCTTACTGCCTTGCATGTCAACTATAATGTTTTCATGAGGGCATGAAACAGGGTAAGCAGGGGTGTGTGTGGAGAATTTGAAAGGTATGTTTTTGACAAACAATTTAGTGGCTTTTCAGTAACATTTGTAACCTTTTCTGCATCATGAACTCAAGGAAATAAAGAATTCTAATAAAACGTGTGAGAATTAGCATGGAAAGCTTAATCACTGATAATTGTCATTTTTCTATGCAGGGAAAGGTGGAAATGAAGAGCTACCGTTCAAAAGGGAAAGACAAAGGAGGAATAACTGCTGTCCCTCTAGAAGGGAACTGGATGCAAACGAGATCGAGCAGATCGAAACAGAACGACCCAGGAAAGGAAGAAGGGATACCAATTTGGCGGAAAAGGGAAAGAAAAGTAAAGGATTAATAGCTTGGCGAATCCCTCAGGATATTTGATCCTGAGGGATTGCTGTTTTACTTATTTTGTTACCTAGATATCTCCGCCGTTACTTTTATAAAAAGGAACAACATCGTTAAGCAAAGGGACTTTTTTTGTAACTCTCAGTTTCAGACTAAACTTTGATCATCGAGTCTCACTGAGACCTGGTTTACTGTACGTTTGTCAATGCGTTAATATAAAAGACTTGGTGCTTATTTCATCTTTGCGTCTGGAGTAATCTAAGGCGGTGTACCATTGGAAGCTAAGGGTCCGGCTCCGAAGGACACTTGCTTTTGTATCATTATAACTTGATTTCTGCGTGGTTTGCTTATCTTTATTGCTCGGTAATCTGATATGATTTTCATGTGCTGTTCCATGCTCTGCTACGATTAACTCATTAATGGTTCTTTCAGGAAATCCATGTAGTGACTCTACATTGCATGATTGAATCTTTTCAGAGTTGATTGCATGTTATTAGTCTAAACCAATTATTTCTGTTACAGAGCGTTTGTACTGAATATTACTGTTATTGGATTCATTTGAAATCCCGATTATTGGAATCCGAAAGTAATGTTGTTATATTTGGAAACATAGTTGTATTCTCCTTAATCATCAGATTACTATATTAGCGTTTTGCGTGTATATATGACCGATTCCTGTTGTTCCATAATTCATCAATGGGTGTTGTTCTATAAAGTACATTCCATCCAATTTGCCTTAAGAGAGAAGATTGTTATTTTATCGCAGAGTGTGAGTTTGGTTCAATAGAGCAAGTTTGGTTTTGACTCGCGAGACTTAGTTCATTTGATTGTTGTTCCATTTTAGACTTGTTGTTCCATTTCCTATTTGCTGTTCCATTTTACTTTCTGCCGTTCCATTTACTTGCATTTGCTGCTTTGGTGTGAGAGAAGGTCTAAGGCTGTAGTGAGCCTCAGCAGTCGTTGCCTAGCTCCCAGACCTATGGTCCATGCTCTAATTTCCTTTCCATTAGTTTCTAGAGGGATGGGTTATCGTTTCCGCACCCTTGACTGATAAGCTGTCTTGTGTGATTTTATGCTTTTGAAGTGATTTAGTCTAGCATTTGTTTACTCTTGTATTTTCTGAACGCTGTACTACTAAGCATTACTCTGACGAATAGCCTCAGATTGAGATACTCTTTGCAATAACAAAAATTTCCCGGATTGACTTGTTAATGTGGGATAATTAGAGGTGAAGGAGACCCTTGTTACAGCTCCACAGAACCCATGACCTTCGGCAAGACATGACAACGCTTTACCACTTCTATCAAACTTTGTTTCTTAACATCTAGTTGCCACATTGCCTATTTGTTTTGTATCAGATGGAGGTTTGGGGGTTAGGACCGCCGATCCTATTCTCCTTTTATCAAGCGATTCAATTTGCGTCGTTGATCTCACTTCTTCAGATCTAATGGATATCACGTCATCTGCTCACCAAACTAATCAGATTATATTCGCTGTCAATGTGACCCATCCAATCGAATGGCTGTCGCACAATCTCGTGTGAAATCTTACACGACTGATATTATATCGAGAGCGCGTGAGAAAAGTGGTTTTCTCGTGCTACGTGTTGATTGCTAAGGTTAATTGCATGAATTTGTGAAATATCATTTACAGCCTTTAGGGCGCATGAGATACTGCTCCCCACTTATCAATACCACAACTGAAGGATTGACCACGACCCCTAGATATACTCGGGATTCTCCCTAACCGTCTGGGTTTATACTACACATATGTGCGGCCCAACAGTTACGGTAATGTTAACGATTACCTCTGATGGTGAGCCTAGCGGAGTGGATAAATTTAGGCGGAATGCTAAATTTAACTGAAGATAAGTGCAGTTAACCAATTTTGGTGGAGTATCCCTAGGGTATATTACTTAAATGCACTCGAGGAGTAGTTTTTGACTAGAGGACCAGAGAGAGTGAAACAAGAGGCTAGCTAGGCTATTTGGAGCCTGTTGAAGCCAATGGAATAGTCTAGAGAAGCTGAAGAAGTCATCTTCATAGAGATTTTCATCCATGGAGATTTTGGAGCTCAGGGCTACTAGGGGTTAGAGGCAATTGTAGGAGCTACCAGCACTCGTTCTAAAGGTTGAGATTCTATAGGGAAGTTTAAGGCAACCTAGCGCCAACCATGGAGGAAGGCCTAGTTTGGGGATGCAGTGCTCATTTTGAGAAAATGATTAGTCTATTGTTTGTGTCTAATATGTGGTGGAGATAGTAGAAGAAGTTTCATTGACAGTTGAATAATTCTGAAGGAGTGAGTGCCATCAAGAAGCTCAGGTAGCTTAGAGCACTGATTGAAAGAATCAAGTCTAAGGGATCTTAGATCTGTTTGTAGAGTGATGACAACCATGGTAGGAATATAGATGGGATTCTAAGCCCATTGGTTCAGTTCAATAAACTTTGGAGTTAAGTGTGGAACTTGTAAAAGAAAATTTTCCATAATCCCAAAGAGCCAAGTCAAGATGACAAAATCTCAAGGAGATGTAGCCCACGATATTCGGGTGAACTCCTAGCTTAAATTTGTTGTTATGTGTGGTTGTTTATTTGCTTCATTATATGACTATTATATGTGTTTAATATCAGCAAAAACAAATGGATTGAATGCACTTAAATAGTTTAAAAACAAACAACATACACCTGTTTCAAGTATTTAATTCCGCAAATGTCATACATAAGCTAGATCATTTATTCGTTAAGATTTGAGTGGGACGTTCTTGTAAGCATAACAAGTTGTTAGACCCCCATTTCAGATCAGGTGGTATTGAAGCAAGTTGCTTGATTGTCAGAGCATGGTTGCTTGATTGACAGAGCATAGTTGCTTGATTGACAGAGCAATAGGTTGCTTGTTTGACTTGAAAGGTGTTTAAACAGTACAAAGAATTTGAATGTTTGATTATTTGTAAATCAATTGTTGTTTGAGTTTGCAAAGGAGAAAGGAAAGCTACTGATATCTAAGTCCAGGAGAGGACAAGAAGGAATAAGGTTTGAAGGCATTCTCCTTACCCAAAGGACCTCAAGAAAACCCTTGAAGCACAAGAGGGTCTGTTTGCAAAGGCTGCTTGAATAAGATTTTGACTCTACAGTCATTTATTTCAGAAATTTGTCAATATATTTTTGAAAGCTTTGTGAATTTTTTTGAAGTTCTTTTGTTGATTTCTATAATGACAACTTCTACAAGTGAGTTCTCAAAATCCTCCTCCTTCACAAGATTATTTGATGAAGACATGAAGCGAGACTTGTTCATCATGATGGATATCGTGAAACAAATGTATGAAGATGAAAGGAAGAGCACCAAGCTTTGAGAGCAGTTGAATTCCATGAAGGAAGAGAAACAGTTGCTTTTTGACAAGTTGTAGGAAATGGAGAGACAACTTCATATTGCAATATGAATCTAGAAAGGATGCATGAGATTGAGAAAGAACTCCTTGTTGCCAAAGAAGCCTTAGTCAAGTATCAACTTGAAGAAGAGGTAAAAAATCCTAGTTTGTCTTCACTTTCCTCTAAGAATGTTTGTGCTAGTTCTTTTGAAAAACATACAAGAGGCATAGGGTCCAAGTTGATGTCAAAAGTGGGATATGAAGGAAAAGGATTGGGAAAACATGCACATGGCATTGTTGAGCCAATAATGGTTGAGGAAAGGCCTCAGTATTTGGGTCTTGGATATGGACAATGTTATGGGGAAAGTTCCAAAGCAGCCATGAAGGCAATTGAAACAGTTCCTAGAAGGAGTTTCATTTTAGGTTCTCTACCTCAAGTTTGTAAATATTGTATTAATGGGGAATGCAATAGTTTGAAACACACTTTGCAAGAAGAAGGTGTTCATAAGCATGCACTTGAACAAGAGATTTGTGAAAGCTCTAAAATAATTGAAGAGATTGATGATGTTCTGAAAGGAGCCACTTCTTCATTCGATTCACCTTCTCATGAAGGAAACAAAGGTGAAAGAGAAAGGTATCAATATGATTCCAATCACACTTCTTTTGATTATGCAAAGCATGGTAAATTTCCACATAAGCCATGTTACTTTTGTGGTTTGGTTAACTGTTGGAAATAATACTAAGAGGGGGGGTGAATGAGTATTATCTAATTCTTTTTCAATATATTTATACTTTGAATTATTGTATGTCAGTACCATAAAATAATGAGCATGAACAAGAAAAACAGATAGTCACACCAAAGAACACCAGATATAATGTGGAAACCCAATGTGGGTGAAAACCACCTGCTGCAATATGCCTCTATCTTCTTTCAAATAGAAATTCATTTTACAATGATTTTGTACTGGTGCAGTCCTTTACCAGTACGCAGGCTGCAACCTGCAGAGAGCTACAACTCTCTCTCTTGGAAGGGAGTTACAACCCCCTACTTCTTTTCTTTCAAGGACCACTTTTCATAAATTTTCAAACTGGATCCATGAACATCAATCAATCATCAAGTATATCTACATCAAACAATCTCCTTTTCCCAATTAGCACTGAATCAAGTAAACACTTCTCTGACAACTGTACCCAGAACACAGTAACAGTAACCACACACCAAATTCTGAACCCAGAATACTGTAGCAATAGACAGAGGCAGCTAGATCATAATTTAAAGATATACGCTACTTCAACAACCTGAAACCTGCGTGCAGATCTATAAAGGATAATTCCTTCTTTCAAATATTCGGACACTAATTTACCCAGATTGTCAGATTTATAGATCAAGCATGCGCCTCATATAATAGATCAAAATCATACAAAGATACTATTATTCAAGTATAAAGATTATGACCCATCAATAGAACTTATCCTTGTTTATGCGCTAAGGTTCCTCCTTCATTCAGATCCAGATCTGCACCATAACCCAATCACAAATATTTCAGATCTAGCACTTATTAGATATTCAATTCATTCGATGATACTTTGCCAAATGATCTCCTTCCTCTTTTATAGTGTTAGGCCTTCCACAATACCACGGTCCAAAACCATAGGATCAAAAAACTGTTGGACTAATACCATGAACCAACCATGAAAGTGCGTGAGATCAACACTTTTGGATGCAATACCACGGACCAAAACCATAATAAACCAATACCATGAACCCAATACTTGGGATCAACACTTCTGACGAGGTACCATGGTCCAAAACCATAGGTTCAAATACCAAGGACTAACTACCATGGACCAAAAGTAAGTTCTCCAACATATACGCGCTTTTCCTTGCATGAAAGTGCGTGAACTTTTTCTCTACATGCAATACCACGGACCAAAACCATAATAAACCAATACCACGAACCCAATACTTGGGATCAACACTTCTGACGAGGTACCATGGTCCAAAACCATAGGTTCAAATACCAAGGACTAACTACCATGGACCAAAGGTAAGTTCTCCAACATATACGCGCTTTTCCTTGCATGAAAGTGCGTGAAATTTTTCTCTACATGAAATAAACTTTTCTCTGCATAAAAGTGCGTGAACTTTTCTCTACATGAAATAAACTTTTCTCTACATAAAAGTGCGTGAACTTTTCTCTACATGAAATAAAATTTTCTTTGCATAAAAGTGTGTGAACTTTTCTCTACATGAAATAAACTTTTCTCTGCATATAAGTGCGTGAATTTTTCTCTACATTATAATTTATTATCTGAGATGAGTGGGTTGCCATCAAGTACAACATATGTATCATAATGCCAACAATCTCCCCCTTTGGACTTGATGGCAACAACAACCAATCACTCTTCCCCTTTGACATCAAGGGCAAAGGGTTATGCTCCCCCTAAGAACATGCTCCCCCTGACTATAAACCAGATCTGCAAAGAAGAACCATAATCCATGACCATGAAAGAGATAGAGACGTATTGCAGCAATATTCAGACCAGCATCCATGATCTCCTTCTGTACTTCCTCCATAATGCCAACAATGCATGATATGCTCCCCCTGAACCTGTGCCATTCTATCTTTGACCAATCTGCAACCCAGCACATGTACGCATATACTTGAGATGAACCTTGCGTACAACCAACAATTAGAAGAGATTCAACAACAAGATGATGCATCAACAACCCCCAGCTTTTGCGTGAGGTATTCAAAGGTCTCCCTAGGCAATGGTTTGGTGAGTATATCAGCAACCTGTTCCTTAGAAGGAACATACTCCAACTTGACCTTTTGTTCAAGCACTTGTTCCCGAAGAAAGTGATACTTGATTGGTATGTGCTTGGTTTTTGAATGCATGACTGGGTTCTTTGAAATGCTGATTGCACTTGTATTATGACATAAGATGGAGATGGGTGGTGTACAAGTGATTTGAAAATCCTGCAAGGTCTGCATCATCCAAAGGAGTTGAGTGCAGCAAGATGCAGCAACAACATATTCTGCTTCAGCTGTAGACAAGGCAATCAAACTCTGTTTCTTGCTGAACCAAGATACTAATCTGGAACCCATAAAGAATGCACCACCACTTGTGCTCTTCCTGTCATCCACGCTTCCGGCCCAATCTGCATCTGTATAAGCATGAAGTGTGAGATCTGTATCTCTAGGATACCATAAGCCATAGTTTTGAGTCCCTTGAAGATATTTGAAGATTCTCTTCACTGCCTGAAGATGAGTTTCCTTTGGATTTGCCTGAAATCTTCCAACTATTCCCACTGCATGCATGATGTCTGGTCAGGTACCTGTCAAATAAAGTAGACTTCCAATCATAGATCTGTAAGTTGGTTGATGCACTTCTGCTGATTCATCATTTGCACTGAGGTTACATCCTGTGACCATGGGTGTACATACTGGTTTTGCTTCTTCCATACCATATTTCTTCAAAATCTGCTTGAGATACTTGGTTTGAGACAAGAAGACCCCTCCTTCATTTTGTTGGATTTGCAAACCAAGAAAATATGTCAATTCTCCAAGAAAGGACATTTCGAATTCTTTCTGCATCACCAAGGCAAAGCTTTGACTCATAGATTCTTCATTGCTGCCAAAGATAATGTCATCTACATACACAACAAGTATTAGAAATTTGTCATTTTCAATTTTTATATAAGATTGCTATCTGCTGATCCTTTTGAAAAACCTTGTTGATGAAGATATTTGTCCAAACGATAGTACCAAGCCCTTGGAGCTTGTTTAAGACCATAGAGAGCCTTTTTCAATCTGCATACAAGATTTGGATTATTTCCAAGAAGGAAAGCATCTGGCTGCTCAATGTATACTTCTTCTTCTAAGTCTCCATTCAGAAAGGCTGATTTCACGTCCATTTGAAATACTTTGAACTTTTGAAAGCTTGAGAGAGCAAGGAACATTCAGATGGCCTCAAGTCTTGCAACAGGAGCAAAAGTTTCTTCAAAATATATTTCTTCTTGCTGCGCATACCCTTTACAAACAAGTCTGGCCTTGTTTCTAATTACTTCCCCATTTTCATTCAACTTATTTTTGAAAACCCATTTTGTCCCTATAACATTATTATCCTTTGGTCTAGGAACCAACTCCCAAGTGTTGTTCTTTTCGATCTGCTCAAGTTCTTCATCCATTGCTTTGACCCAACATTCATCTTTGCATGCCTCTTTTACATTTTGTGGTTCAGTGGATGAGAGTAATGCCAAATAGCTTGAAGATTTTGCAATTATTCTTCTTGTTTGTACACCTGCTTCTTTTTGCCCCAAAATCTGAGATTCTGGATGATTCTTCTAAACGTACCTGGATGGAGTCTTCTCCCTTATCTGTTCCTCTGGTGCTTCTTGAGGTTCTTCTTCTTCATCATTCTGTCTTTGAGGGTAGTCTTCATCTTCTTCGATATTTTCATGATTTACTTGCCTAGGAATGTATCCTTTTTCATCAACCACTACATCAATGCTGTCAACAATTCTTCCAAGTCTTTTATTGTAGCACTTATATGCTTTGTTGTGTGTATAATAACCAAGAAGAATGCCTTCATCTGCTCTAGGTTCAAGTTTGCCAAGTTGTTCATCAGTATTCTTAATATAGCATTTGCTCCCAAAGATTTTGAAGTGTTTTACCAAAGGAGTCTCACCATACCAGAATTCATGAGGAGTTTGAGTGCTGTTCACTCGGACATTTGTTTTATTGAGAATAACAACCGCATCATATGCAGCTTCACCCCAGAAAGTTGCGGGAGTTCCGGACTCATCAACCATAGCATGGGCCATTTGTTGGACTGTTCTGTTCATCCTTTCCACCACTCCATTTTGCTGAGGAGTTCTAGCTGTAGATAATTCCCTTCTTATCCCATGTTCTTCACAAAAATCGAAAAATTCATTTGAGGTAAACTCCCCACCTCTGTCGGACCTGAGGCACTTAATTTTGTAACCTGATTCATTTTCAACCAAGGCTTTGAAGGATTTGAATTTTTCGAATGCTTCGTCTTTGTGCTTCAAAAGTCCTAACCAAAAAAACCTGGAGAAATCATCAATGAATAATATCAAGTATTCTTCTCCTCGAGGTGACCTCGTCCTGAAAGGACCACATACATCTGTATGGACTAGTTCAAGAGGCCTGCTGGCTGATCCTTCCTTCTCCGGGAAGTTGGTTCTGGTTTGCTTACCAAACTGACATGATTTGCATATAGTGTTGTCTGGAATTTTGATATCTGGAAGACCACGAACTGCTTGATATTTGCATGCCTTCCTTATTTGTGAAAAGCTTAGATGCCCCAACCTCCGGTGCCATAACCAATGTTCATCATCCTTGCTCAAATAGCATTGTTGTTGTCCTTCTTTAAATATGTATAGATTATTTGGAGTTCTTCTACCTTTGATCACTATTTTCCCTGTATCAAGATCACGACCGCTACATCCATTTGATCGAAATATTACCTCGGTTCCTTGATCACACATCTGACTGACACTCAGAAGGTTATGCTTCAAGCCATCAACATACAAAACATTTCCAGCTTTGACCTTTTCTTTTAACTGAGCTGTGCCTTTTCCTTTTATAGCTGCTGGAGTATCATTTCCAAAAGAAACTTTCTTTCCCTTTTCTAAAGCAGAATATGATTCAAGTTTTTCTTTATCACCTGTCATATGCTTCGAACATCCACTGTCGATGTACCATAGATTTTCCTGTCCCTCTGCATAAAAGGCTATCCCACATCTTTCTGATTGTGGTTCCTTTATTCTCCATGTTCTGGTGCTTGAGGCTTGTTCCTTTGTCTGCTGAAATCTGCTCCTGCGTTCAGAATCTTCATGACCGAAGTTATTACAAATAGAACATTCAATTTCATTTTCAAGAGCCGAAAAGTTGTTATAGGTCCTTTTTGTAATCCCAGTCATACTTCTTTGTTTTTGAGCTTCTCTAGTCATGATTGTTTTATATGCAACACATTGAACTGCTTTGTGACCAAAGTTATGGCAAGAGAAACATTGGCCATTGAAAAAAAATTTGCGGTTATCAAATCTACCACCCAAATGATTCTAATTCTTATTGTCGTCCATTCTTAAAGCAAATTGAGAAGATTTTACCTGTGGCTGGTTGTAGCTTTTGTTCACCCTTAAGACAGATTGCCCCTGGTCTACCTGGTAGTCTTTTTTAGTTCTTGATGTAATTCGTCCCTGCTTTACCGGGTGATCTCCATTGTGCTTTTGCTCATTCCTTCTTGCTGCATCAAGATAACTCTTTGAGGTGGATGCTTGAGATGTTTCTCCATTAACCCCAGACCTGTCTTGTTTAACGGAGAACGCTGTACATTGATGATCTCATCCAGAGTTTCAGATCCTTTGACAAACTTAAGATTAATAGCCTTTGTTTTCTCAATTTCTTTTCTAAGGCCAACAATTTCACCTTCTAACTTTTCAAGATATTTTTCTTTTTCGTCAATTTGAAATTGTAGAGTATCAATGATCATATTCTTTTCTTCTATACATGTCTTAAGTCTAGAAATCTCTTCATAAAAACTATCCACATCTATAGCATCCATGTAATCATCATCTTCAAATGCCATTAAAATTTTATAGTCATTACCTCGTTCATCTTCATCACTATTTGATAGACCATCACTGTCTTCATGAGTGTAGTAGCTTTTCTTATTTGCATTCTGTTTCTTGTTCCATCTGGCAGGTTCCTTTCCTTTGTCAATCTTATTCTTATGAGGACATTTGGCAGCATAATGACCTACTCTTCCACAAGCAAAACATTTAAAAGGTAGCTTACCTCAGAACCTTCCAGTACCCCGTTGAAGATTTCTGACAAAATTTGATTCTTCTTCTTCTTCTGGCACGTGACTTGATTCTGTTGTGGCCAGCAACAACCCCCCCCTAATTCAACCTAATATCAGTCATGATGATAGATAGAATAGGGGACCCTTAGTTAATTTTCGAAAAACAAAAAAACTTCTTTTTGAAATTACAAGCATAAAACATTGAAAAAGGTCCTTGGATGATTTAAGCCTAAACCTATGTTCATAAAAGCAAATCTCTAAAGGTGCGAAAAAGATAAAAAATGCCAATATGCGCATCGCCTCAGCGTTGATGAACAACATCGCATCACAATGCACTAGCCTCCATAAATTAAAACTTGTAAACCCACCGACCTGCGATCGCGCGATCGCACATCGCAGAAACTATGGCGAAGTACTTTGACAAGCATTGAATTGTTGCGATCTACGATATGACGACCTGCGATGTTGCGATCACTGCCATTTGCGATCGCGCGATATGCAAGGATGCATTGGCAAGTCATAAAAGCACCTCAATACGACGCTTTCGGGCACGCCACCCAAAGAAAATCCACTTACCATTACCTGACTTGGAAATTATGCGCATTCAATGTTAGTAATGAATTAGTTGTCAGTTATTAAGTGGCATGAAGACGCGTGCCTTAATGCGGATTTTACTTCACGTAAGGTGGCGTATCTAATCTATCTCTTGCATTTAACACCTTCCCATCACCTTTCTAATCGATCTTTCCATTTCGCTCTTAACTTGCAGGAGCAAAGCTCGAAGGCAAAGCCGAATAGAAACGCTAAACGAGATGGGGAAGAAGAGAAAAGCTCAAAGCTCAGAGGCAAGGGAAAAGACCAGAGAGATGGCGCCCCTCTACACAGATACTGCATGCAATAAGGATGCAGGCATTTCAACCTGGGAGGGCATGTATAGGATATTGGAGGAAGAAAATTCGAGAATAATCAAAGTAACTCCTGTTGTCCCGGATGCATCACGTTCTTCAGAAGCATCCTTGGAAGACCTAGCGTGTTCTTTCCTACACAGAATTGTAGCAAGGCCGAAGATCCTGCCATACACAGACATGATCAAATGGATACTAGATGATGCAGAGTTGCACCATAGACAGTTCAGAACTCAGGGGCATGGGATTATAGCAGCGTTTTCAAATCAAGACCTAAGGCTCATGTATCATTTACCTGAGCCGCAAGTGACCTACAATGCAGAATTCGTTGCGAAGTTCATAGCAGAAAATCCTGACTTATCCGATACCACTAAGGAGTGGTCAAAAAGAGATGAGCCATTAAAGAAAGATAAGAATGGTATGTATAGTACTGGTTCTCTTACTTCTCCATATTGTTTTGCTGCAGCTATGCTCTGTAGGATATTCGGTAAGCCAGATATCAATAAATTTCCAGCCGAATGGCTACCCCTGATCGATGCTGCAACTAACTCTGAGATAGTGGATTGGGCCAAAATCCTTTCTGACACTTTGTTTACAGCGGTCCTCCACTACCGTTCCAAAAGATCCCACTCCCAAAGAGTCTATCCGCCTTTTTATTTATCTGCATATATAATGGATTCTATCTGTCTTGTATCCAAATTTCCTACCATGGGTTGGAAATGGACTACCCAGGACCCATTGCCTATTCATGTCTATCATAAAATTCTGTGGGATTCCCAGTTTGCCCCCCATTTTTACCAGATTTGCCATGGACTTATATTACCCATACATAGGATAGTATACAATAAAGATCCCCCAAGATGCTCTCCCGAGGCACAGAATGATATCACCTCCATAGCGAGATGGTTTGGGGAGGAATGGTTTACCTATATCCGAGTTTTTGGAAGCACAGTACCCCCGCATGTCCTACCCTTATATATCCCAGATAAATTGTTGGCCTAAGAAATCACTTATCAGACTTGTTCTGAAGGTGGTTTAACTAAGGACCTAAAGAACAAAAAGAAGGCCATTTGGCCTCAATTCCCAGTCACGTGGAGTCTTCTCTTTATTCGATGTAGGGCACGCTTTTGGTGAGGTGGAGAATGTGACGTGTCTCCAACTATTTAAACTCCCCCCAAGGCCATTCGACCCAAATAAAGTTGCCCAGGAATTTACAATTAGCGTCAGGATAAGTGTGTTCTCTGGACAGAAAGATCTGTTTGACGATATTTTCCAAGGAAAGAGCTCGCTCCAAGAAGTTTTACAGGAAGCACAATCAAGGCTGTCCCCGGAAGACTTCCAGAGATTCACATTGTATAGAGAAAGGAGGCTGGCTAGCATTCCACTAGAAGGACTGCGGATAGATGCCAGAGAACCGACTCCAAGCATCAGCCTCAGTGAACACCCTAGTGCCTCTAAATCGGATTCCAGCACCGTGCAAGAAATATCTCCAGATCTCGAAGAGTCTGTCCGCAAAGAAGAAAGAAAGGAAGAAACAATCAAGGACACAGCTCAGTCAAGTTCGATGGCTCAGCAGCAAGTTCCCGCCTCGTCATCAAGAGAAGTTCCTTCCCCCGTCACCAAAGCACCTCTTGTTACAGTAGAATTAGATAAAGAATGGGAGACCTTCAATGAAATGATTAATCTTGAAGGTCAGGTCCCGAAAACACCTGTGGACAACACGCAGGTGGTGCAAGAGGTCCTCTCAACCATAGTCAGTAGCACCACAGAGGTGGAGCATCTTCCTATCACTCCATCCTCAGAACTTCTACTTACCGTAGAAGAGATCCCCCCACTGGATGGATTCTATAGCCCACAGCACAAGGCAGTTGTAGGGAGACAAAGGAAGAAAAGAAAGCTTGCGGATGCACTAGCTCAAGATGCCGAACAGCTGGATGTCTTGTGGAAAGATCCGAATAGCAATCCAACCGAAAACCTCACCAAGTTGTCTCAAATTGCAGGAGCATATGCTTCTGCGACCATAGACAAGGCTTCTGAAGTTCGGCAACTTCTAAAAGAACGTGAGAATCAAATACAACTGCTGCAACAACAGTTGCAACAAGCCAATATAAACGCGGAAGCTTCCAAGCAGCTTGAAAAACTACAAGAAAGCTTTCGCCAGATGCAGCTGAGCCATCAAAGAAATATTGAAGAAAAGCAAAGGCAACTGCAGACGATGCAAGAAATGCACAAGGATGAACCCAAGCTGACAGAATTTATTTCAAAGTCCATTGGCTTGAACGACCAACTGTCACAGCAACAGGAAGACATGGTACGTAGAATATCACAGTGGAGGCATTTTTGCGAGCTGAGCGACAAGATCACCAGCCAGGTAGTGGAACTACGGAATGACTATGACCAGGCCAACAAAATACTAACAGAATATCTGGCTTGTCAAAATGACGAGGAAGGGAAGAAAGCAGGGGCGCCTAAGATTAATGAAAATCACAAAGACTTGCTCTTCAACAAATGGGACGAGCAAATTACACAGGTGGAGCAGGCAGCAGAGTCAGCGGAAACACAGGCGACCATACTTATCGATTGTGTAAATGAAAATTTGCACAGAGCTAATTTGATTTCAGAGTCCACCCCGGGATACTTACCAAGTGCGTCACAGCTGGAAGCAGAATGGAATCAGAAAGCACAGGCAAACGGGAAGACAATTCAGGCATTGGCTAGGTTAAACTGGGAAAGTTACTGGAATTACTTAGTTAAGCCTCACAGCCAATGCATGACGGTAAGGTGCATCATGAACGCGGCCGAGAAAGTAGCGCTAGCTCTTATGGACGCTGTTTTCGCAGCCCAACTAAGCACGAAAGTCGGCCAACCGACTCTTCTTAAGCCCATGCTTGATAACTGCAATTTCAAGGACCAAATTAACAAGTAATTTCAAATTTAGAAAGTTGTTTTTATTTTTGTTTTACTGAATTAGAAAAAGGACGGTCATTTGAGAGCCGTATCCTAAATTTTGTAATAATACTATTATTAAGATTAGATAGTAGTATTTTAACCCTTCTCATTGCATTGGAGAAGGGTCCAGAAATTTGTCAAGAACTTTTCCTCAAAACACGCACTTCTGCACCTCAGAGGAGGGTTTGATGAATGGAAGGATCGGATTTATATTTATTTGCATCTTTTTGTTTGCTACTGTTGTTGCATTTCTGTACTCTTAGTGGGCATTTTGAGTAAATAGAAGTAGATCAGTATTGCTTGAAGTTACGAGTACGAATGAATCATAAATGGTACTTTTATCTCTTGATGAGTTTCTACTGGTTTGCTTAAAGTAATATACAGCTGATATTATTTTCATGTTATGATATAGATTTATGGTTACCATTTGGCACTTTTTTACGGTGGAATCATCCGTTTATGTCTGATATATGAATGATTTATCATGTGATATGCAGTCCTCAACCGTCCTGTATAACTTCTTATGCAGAATAGTTTATTTCAAATGGTTTATACTCATATGCTTGCTGAATAATCTTCATTACCAGTTATCATATGAAATCGTTTTAGATCACATGATGGAAAGGATTCATCCCGGGCTAGCGTAGGTTATATAAGTTATCTTTATTTTGATTCTAACAGCTTGCAGTTAAAGAATAAGTTAGAATTAAAGTTAGTTTTAGGATGTTACAAGAATCAACATAATCAAAATAAACACACACTTACGCACACCCTTTACATCGGGAAGCTGGTCCCGTCATCCCCAGAGGACCCGCTACACCAAACGGATACAGAGCCGCCAACTAGGTTCCTGACTAGGCGGGTATCCCCCTTGTTGTCGACCCGATTCCGGGGCCCTCAACATATTTGGCGCTAGAAGGAGGGCCTGAGCACATTGTCTGATTGGAATGTTTTAATCATAAATCTTGAAACAGGATGGCTGCTCACAAAATTCCTATTTGGAGTTGCATCCATGTTCCTGCCTCTTCCAACACTCCACCACATGTGGTAAGGCTATTGTCTCAGGTAAAATTCAATGGTAAGGATAATTCTTCTGCATTTCATCATGCCCTACAATTCATTCAAAGAGTTTTGAGTTCTGATATTCAAAAAATTGACGAAGGCGTGTTGTGCAGGATTTTTACTCTTACATTCACAGCAGAAGCCAGAAGATGGTGCAGGACCCTCACAGTTGCATCAGTTCACAGCTGGGACCAATTAGTTAGAATTTTTATCTTGGAATTTGATTGCTATGAATATGACCAGGTATATGATGAAATCGACTATTTGCGTAATGAAGACGAACCCGTAAGGGATTTCAATATGCGATTCCATCTTAAGTGCCTACAATATGATCTTAAGGATGAGCTCACGGATGAAGAGTCTTCGGATTATGATGAGGTTTCCCTACCTCCTGTACCTGAACAAACATAATTTAGCCTAGGAGTTTTGCATGCTCTGACATCAAAGGAAGAAGGCGAAAGTACTAAAGAAGAAAGCACCTTGACACCAGAAGACGACTTTGAAATAAAGTCAAACGGTATTTTTTCAAATAAAATACTGATGCCAAGGTTAGATCCATCCACCGTTTCTCTTTTGAAAAGTATCGACGAAAAAAGGTATGATCTAAGGCCTGATACTTATTGTGGATCTGATGAACGAGATTTATTTAATGTTTTTAAATGCATTTTTCCAGATCCACACTTTTCTCTTTACCCTGATGTTTTTAGTAGTAACGATCTTCTTCCCCATAATATCAAGTCTATTCCATCTGAAGATTATTCAGACAAGACATCGTTGGGTTTCCAAAATAAAGAGACCGATATATCACAGCCTACGATTTATACTAAACAAGAGCTGCCTCATCTTCCTTGCCTAAAAACACATAATGAAAAAGAGGAACATACGGAAAATGGTAAAGTCTTTCAAGATAATTGTTGTGATAACTGTGACAATGTTGAATTATCACAAGTAACTCAATTAGGGTCAGATCATAAAAAACATCTCAAATCAGAAGCTATCCCATCTAACCCTTATCTCGAAGCAAAATCCCATTTGAATGATTTTACTTTCCCCAACGATGCTCCTATCTATGATTCATATCCAGAGGAGGTCTCCATCCCTGATCGCAATTGTGATTTAATTCCTAATTTGCAGAACCCGGCCAGTTCTAGTGAAAAGCACAAAGTTGCAAGTAACTCCCAGACGTGTGACACCACTGTATATACAGCTACCCAATCTTTTCTTTTCCACTTACATTCCTTTTGTACAAAATCAGACTTCTTTTTAAAATTCCAAAATTTTGATAGATTAGATTTTGGCGATTTATGCAAAAAAACTTTCATTTCAATCAAGATCGCTGAAAATTCAGAATCAACAATCAACGGGTTACAAGCCATTGAAATTGAAGAACCTATTTCACGGTTCGGCTTGTTTTCCTTACTATTGAAAGATCACCCATTTACAAAAGAAATTCATTCCAATTTTTGTGATCCAATAGGTATTCAGTTCGAAGAAACCTATTATAAAAAGATAAAATCAGACAAGATTCCAACTAGATTCACGGTTCCTTATCCCCTAAACAACAAGTTCTACCCAAGGGGAATTCAATTCATTTTTTTTATGCTCTGGCGATTTATGCGGCCAGGAATAAAAATGAATCGTTGGTTCCATTGGAAATACCATTTTTCTTAGCTATTTCCTGTACATAATTAGAGTAGGAGTAGTGGTAGTTTAGATAGGATATTAGTTTGCTTCCCATAAAGATAGGCAAAGTCAGTTGTATTCTCTACATGACCCTAGATAACAATTGCCTATCCAAAATAAGGTTTGTTCTGGCTAAACAGTATTTGACGGTTACTGAAAAAACCTTGTCTCTGTTAAAGATTTTGAATTTCGGCTCTTATGAACAGCTAATCCTGTGGGGGTCTGACCTTTATTATCAATAGATCTTTGACCCAAAGATGATGTTAAAGTTCAAACCCAGAAAATTGTTAAAGAAAGTTATCTCAGTGAGGAATTCGTTTTAGATCAGCGTAATGAAAGGTATCAGTATTAGAATAAAGATTCTCTGTGAAAACAGCCATTATCAAAAGCAACCCTATCATTGTCGTCCCGAACTTTCTTAAGGAAAGAGAATTTGACTTCCTCCCTGCTAAAGGATAATGCAACGTTCAGATAAATGACCCAGAAAGATGCTATATCTCAAAGAATAAGAGGTCTCATCACGAGCCGACTTATCATAATCACAGATGTTATAACTTGCTGACTTTGCCAAAACTGTCTACCAAAACAGGGCAACGACTCAAGATCGTTGCGATCAAAAGACAAGGGGTCTCATCACGAGCCAGCTTATTCAGCAAGAGTATAAATCGAGTGAATGACTGTGTCATAATTTTGGCCACCAAACCAAGACATTGTTCTTTAGAGAATAAAAAAAGAAAAAAGCATCAGCAAAGGTATATTTCTTTTGAAAAAGTTGTTAAAAGCCCCAAAGCTGGATAAAGGATCATTCCCGGATAATAGGTAACCCTGTCGAGGCTATGGACGCCTGCTGGCAGCAGTGGCTCTACCTGCGACAAAAAAAAGGGCATTCTTAAAAAGTGGTTGATACACAAGAGAACTCTTTATTTCTATGTCTTAACAAGACCAAGTAGTAACTGATCTAAACTCGAAAAACAACCCGGGAATGCAAGTAATTGAAGTAAGATGGGGATAAAACAAAACATCATCGATGCCTTGAAGTATTGTTTGATTGTTATCTTTTTATAATAAAGTTCAAAATTCCCTGAGGAAATTTTTAAAAGAAAAGTCCGAGAACGTCAATAGAAAAAGAGCAGAGATCACTGGTTCTCCCAAGTGAATCGCCAATTGTTGTGGCTAGCAACAACCCCCCGCTAATTCAACCTAATATCAGTCATGATGATAGATAGAATAGGGGACCCTTAGTTAATTTTCGAAAAACAAAAAAACTTCTTTTTGAAATTACAAGCATAAACATAGAAAAAGGTCCTTGGACGATTTAAGCCTAAACCTATGTTCATAAAAGCAAATCTCTAAAGGTGCATCACGAAAAAGATAAAAAACGCCAATATCCGCATCGCCTCAGCATTGATGAACAACATCGCATCACAATGCACTAGCCTCCACAAAGGAAAACTTGTAAACCCGTCGACCTGCGATCGCGCGATCGCACATCGCAGAAACTATGGCGAAGTACTTTGGCAAGCATTGAATTGTTGCGATCTGCGATATGACGACCTGCGATGTTGCGATCACTGTCGTTTGCGATCGCACGATATGCAAGGATGCGTTGGAAAGTCATAAAAGCACCTCAATACGACGCTTTCGGGCACGCCACCCAAAGAAAATCCACTTACCATTACCTGACTTGGAAATTATGCGCATTCAATGTTAGTAATGAATTAGTTGTCAGTTATTAAGTGGCATGAAGACGCGTGCCTTAATGCGGATTTTACTTCACGTAAGGTGGCGTATCTAATCTATCTCTTGCATTTAACACCTTCCCATCACCTTTCTAATCGATCTTTCCATTTCGCTCTTAACTTGCAGGAGCAAAGCTCGAAGGCAAAGCCGAATAGAAACGCTAAACGAGATGGGGAAGAAGAGCAAAGCTCAGAGCTCAGAGGCAAGGGAAAAGACCAGAGAGATGGCACCCCTCTACACAGATACTGCATGCAATAAGGATGCAGGCATTTCAACCTGGGAGGGAATGTATAGGATATTGGAGGAAGAAAATCCGAGAATAATCAAAGTAACTCCTGCTGTCCCGGATGCATCACGTTCTTCAGAAGCATCCCTCGAAGACCTAGCGTGTTCTTTCCTACACAGAATTGCAGCAAGGCCGAAGATCCTGCCATACACAGACATGATCAAATGGATACTAGATGATGCGGAGTTGCACCATAGACAGTTCAGAACTCAGGGGCATGGGATTATAGCAGCGTTTGCAAATCAAGACCTAAGGCTCATGTATCATTTACCTGAGCCGCAAGTGACCTACAACGCAAAATTCGTTGCGAAGTTCGTAGCAGAAAATCCCGACTTATCCGATACCACTAAGGAGTAGTCAAAAACAGATGAGCCATTAAAGAAAGATAAGAACGATATGTATAGTACTGGTTCTCTTACTTCTCCATATTGTTTTGCTGCAGCTATGCTCTGTAGGATATTCGGTAAGCCAGCTATCAATAAATTTTCAGCCGAATGGCTACCCATGATCGATGCTGCAACTAACTCTGAGATAGTGGATTGGGCCAAAATCCTTTCTGACACTTTGTTTACAGCGGTCCTCCACTACCGTTCCAAAAGATCCCACTCCCAAAGAGTCTATCCGCCTTTTTATTTATCTGCATATATAATGGATTCTATCTGTCTTGTATCCAAATTTCATACCATGGGTTGGAAATGGACTACCTAGGACCCATTGCCTATTCATGTCTATCATAAAATTCTGTGGGATTCCCAGTTCGCCCCCCATTTTTACCAGATTTTCCATGGACTTATATTACCCATACATAGGATAGTATACAATAAAGATCCCCCAAGATGCTCTCCCGAGGCACAGAATGATATCACCTCCATAGCGAGATGGTTTTGGGAGGAATGGTTTACCTATATCCGAGTTTTTGGAAGCACAATACCCCCGCATTTCCTACCCTTATATATCCCAGATAAATTGTTGGCCCGAGAAATCGCTTATCAGACTTGTTCTGAAGGTGGTTTAACTAAGGACCTAAAGAACAAAAAGAAGGCCATTTGGCCTCAATTCCCAGTCACGTGTGGGGTCTTCTCTTTATTCGATGTAGGGCACGCTTTTGGTGAGGTGGAGAATGTGACGTGTCTCCAACTATTTAAACTCCCCCCAAGGCCATTCGACCCAAATAAAGTTGCCCAGGAATTTACAATTAGCGTTAGGATAAGTGTGTTCTCTAGACAGAAAGATCTATTTGACGATATTTTCCAGGGAAAGAGCTCACTCCAAGAAGTTTTGCAGGAAGCACAATCAATGCTATCCCCGGAAGACTTCTGGAGATTCACATTGTATAGAGAAAGGAGGCTGGCTAGCATTCCACTGGAAGGGCTGCGGATAGCTGCTAGAGAACCGACTCCAAGCGTCAGCCTCAGTGAACACTCCAGTGCCTCTTATTCTGATTCCAGCGCCATGCAATAAATATCTCCAGATCTCGAAGAGTCTGTCCGCAAAGAAGAAAGAAACGAAGAAAAAGTCAAGGACACAGCTCAGTCAAGTTCGATGGCTCAGCAGCAAGTTCCCGCCTCGTCATCAAGAGAAGTTCCTTCCCCCGTCACCGAAGCACCTCTTGTTACAGTAGAATTAGATAAAGAATGGGAGACCTTCAATGAAATGATTAATCTTGAAGGTCAGGTCCCGAAAACACCTGTGGACAACACGCAGGTGGTGCAAGAGGTCCTCTCAACCATAGTCAGTAGTACCACAGAGGTGGAGCATCTTCCTATCGCTCCATCCTCAGAACTTCTACTTAGCGTAGAAGAGATCCCCCCACTGGACGTATTCTACAGCCCACAACACAAGGCAGTTGTAAGGAGACAAAGGAAGAAAAGAAAGCTTGCGGATGCACTAGCTCAAGATGCTGAACAACTGGATGTCTTGTGGAAAGATCCGAATAGCAATCTAACCGAAAACCTCACCAAGTTGTCTCAAATTGCAGGAGCATATGCTTCTGCGACCATCGACAAGGCTTCTGAAGTTCAGCAACTTCTAAAAGAACGTGAGAATCAAATACAACTGCTGCAACAACAGTTGCAACAAGCCAATATAAACGCTGAAGCTTCCAAGCAGCTTGAAAAACTACAAGAAAGCTTTCGCCAGATGCAGCTGAGCCATCAAAGAAATATTGAAGAAAAGGAAAGGAAACTGCAGACGGTGTAAGAAATGCACAAGGATGAACCCAAGCTGACAGAATTTATTTCAGAGTCCATTGGCTTGAACGACCAACTGTCACAGCAACAGGAAGACATGGTACGTAGAATATCACAGTGGAGGCATTTTTGCGAGCTGAGCGACAAGATCACCAGCCAGGTAGTGGAACGACGGAATGACTATGACCAGGCCAACAAAAGACTAACAGAATATATGGCTTGGCAAAATGACGAGGAAGGGAAGAAAGCAGGGGCACCTAAGATTAATGAAAATCACAAAGACTTTCTCTTCAACAAATGGGACGAGCAAATTACACAGGTGGAGCAGGCAGCAGAGTCAGCGGCAACACAGGCGACCATACTTATCGATTGTGTAAATGAAAATTTGCACAGAGCTAATTTGATTTCAGAGTCCACCCCGGGATACTTACCAAGTGCGTCACAGCTGGAAGCAGAATGGAAGCAGAAAGCACAGGCAAACGGGAAGACAATTCAGGCATTGGCTAGGTTAAACTGGGAAAGTTACTGGACTTACTTAGTTAAGCCTCACAGCCAATGCATGACGGTAAGGTGCATCATGAACGCGGCCGAGAAAGTAGCGCCAGCTCTTATGGACGCTGTTTTCGCAGCCCAACTAAGCACGGAAGTCGGCCAACCGACTCTTCTTAAGCCCATGCTTGATAACTGCAATTTCAAGGACCAAATTAACAAGTAATTTCAAATTTAGAAAGTTGTTTTTCTTTTTGTTTTACTGAATTAGAAAAAGGACGGTCATTTGAGAGCCGTATCCTAAATTTTGTAATAATACTATTATTAGGATTAGATAGTAGTATTTTAACCCTTCTCATTGCATTGGAGAAGGGTCCAGAAATTTGTCAAGAACTTTTCCTCAGAACATGCACTTCTGCACCTCAGAGGAGGGTTTGATGAATGGAAGGATCGGATTTATATTTATTTGCATCTTTTTGTCTGCTACTGATGTTGCATTTCTGTACTCTTAGTGGGCATTTTGAGTAAATAGAAGTAGATCAGTATTGCTTGAAGTTACGAGTAGGAATGAATCATAAATGGTACTTTTATCTCTTGATGAGTTTCTTCTGGTTTGCTTAAAGTAATATACAGTTGATATTATTTGCATGTTATGATATAGATTTATGGTTACCATTTGGCACTTTTGTACGGTGGAATCATCCGTTTATGTCTGATATATGAATGATTTATCATGTGATATGCAGTCCACAACCGTCCTGTATAACTTCTTATGCAGAATAGTTTATTTCAAATGGTTTATACTCATATGCTTGCTGAATAATCTCCATTACCAGTTATCATATGAAATCGTTTTAGATCACATGATGGAAAGGATTCATCCCGGGCTAGCGTAGGTTATATAAGTTATCTTTATTTTGATTCTAACAGCTTGCAGTTAAAGAATAAGTTAGATTTAAAGTTAGTTTTAGGATGTTACAAGAATCAACATAATCAAAATCAACACACTCACGCACACCCTTTACATCGGGAAGTTGGTCCCGTCATCCCCAGAGGACCCGCTACACCAAACGGATACGGAGCCACCAACCAGGTTCCTGACTGGGCGGGTATCCCCCTTGTTGTCGACCCGATTCCGGGGCCCTCAACAGATTCATAGTAGTCTCCTTTTCCTGAAGCCTTAAAAGCAGCTTCTCTCCTGTCTGATGGACCTCCTTTTCTCATTTCATAAGCAGTTAGAATTCCGTGTAGTTGAGACATAGTAAGAGTTCGTAGATTTTCCTTTTCTTCTATTGCAGACACTTTAGATTCAAACTTGGGGGACAATGATCTTAGGACTTTTTCAACCACAACAGCCTCTTTTATTTCTTCACCCAAGTTTTTCATACAATTAACAATCTCATCTACCCGAAGGAAATAGTTAGCCACACTTTCATCATTATACATTCTGAGATTCTCATACTGAATCCTGAGGGTTTGAAGTTTTGCACATTTTACCTGTTCATCTCCTTCGTAGCTCAAAACAATCTTGTCCCATATTTCTTTTGCGGATTTATATTGCATAACCTTCACGAATTTAGATTGAGATAGACATCCTAGAAGAGTATTAACCGCCTTTGCATTTGTTTCATATTTCTTCTTCTCAGTTGAATCTGTAGGAGTAGCTGATGGAAAAGTATACCCCGTTTCTATAATGTCCCATACTTTTGTACCCAAAGATTGAAGATAGGCAGTAACTCTTACCCTCCGATATACGAAGTTTGTTCCATCAAAAATCGGTGGCCTGATTGATGCTTCCCTCTCGTAGTTGCTCATGATGTTAGATCTTCCTTCAAGCGATCAAGCTTCTTCAGAAGGACCTGCTCTGATACCAATTGTTGGAAATAATACTGAGAGGGGGGGGGGGGTGAATCAATATTATCTAATTCTTTTTCAATATATTTATACTTTGAATTATTGTATGTCAGTACCATAAAATAATGAGCATGAACAAGAAAAACAGATAGTCACACCAAAGAACACCAGATATAAGGTGGAAACCCAATGTGGGTGAAAACCACCTGCTGCAATATGTCTCTATCTTCTTTCAAATAGAAATTCCTTTTACAATGATTTTGTACTGGTGCAGTCCTTTACCAGTACGCAGGCTGCAACCTGCAGAGAGCTACAACTCTCTCTCCTGGAAGGGAGTTACAACCCCCTACTTATTTTCTTTCAAGGACCAATTTTCATAAATTTTCAAACTAGATCCATGAACATCAATCAATCATCAAGTATATCTGCATCAAACAATCTCCTTTTCCCAATTAGCACTGAATCAAGTAAACACTTCTCTGACAACTGTACCCAGAACACAGTAACAATAACCACACACCAAATTCTGAACCCAGAATACTGTAGCAATAGACAGAGGTAGCTAGATCATAATTTAAAGATATAAGCTACTTCAACAACGTGAAACCTGCGTGCAGATCTATAAAGGATAATTCCTTCTTTCAAATATTCAGACACTAATTTACCCAGATTGTCAGATTTATAGATCAAGCATGCACCTCATATAACAGATCAAAATCATACAAAGATACTATTATTCAAGCATAAATATTATGACCCATCAATAGAACTTATCCTTTTTTATGCGCTAAGGTTTCTCCTTCATTCAGATCCAGATCTGCACCATAACCCAATCACAAATATTTCAGATCTAGCACTTATTAGATATTCAATTCATTCAATGATACTTTACCAAATGATCTCCTTCCTCTTTTATAGTCTTAGGCCTTCCACAATACCAAGGTCCAAAACCATAGGATCAAAAAATTGTTGGACTAATACCATGAACCAACCATGAAAGTGCGTGAGATCAACACTTTTGGATGCAATACCACGTACCAAAATCATAATAAACCAATACCACGAACCCAATACTTGGGATCAACACTTCTGACGAGGTACCATGGTCCAAAACCATAGGGTCAAATACCAAGGACTAACTACCATGGACCAAAGGTAAGTTCTCCAACATATACGCGCTTTTCCTTGCATGAAAGTGCGTGAATTTTTTCTCTACATGCAATACCACAGACCAAAACCATAATAAACCAATACCACAAACCCAATACTTGGGATCAACACTTCTGACGAGGTTCCATGGTCCAAAACCATAGGTTCAAATACCAAGGACTAACTACCATGGACCAAAGGTAAGTTCTCCAACATATACGTGCTTTTCCTTGCATGAAAGTGCATGAACTTTTTCTCTACATGAAATAAAATTTTCTCTGCATAAAAGTGCGTGAACTTTTCTCTACATGAAATAAACTTTTCTCTGCATAAAATTGCGTGAACTTTTCTCTACATGAAATAAACTTTTCTCTGCATAAAAGTGCATGAACTTTTCTCTGCATATAAGTGCGTGAACTTTTCTCTACATTATAATTTGTTATCTGAGATGAGTGGGTTGCCATCAAGTACAACATATGTATCATAATGCCAACATTAACGATATTGTTTCTAGATGTTGGGAGAAAATGGCCACATACAGGAAAATTTTGAAGAAAAGGAGGCAAGAAGCCAAAGGTCCATTGGACAAGGAAAACTATGTTGTAAAGGATGAACATGTGGTGCACTTATTGCCATAAGCAAGGACATATTGCTGAAAAGTGTTGGAATTTGCATCCAGCAATGCTTCCACGAAATTTGAAGAAGATGGAAAAAGAGAATGGCAAGAATGGAAAGAAAGTTTCCATAACTGATGTGCTTTAGGATGATTCACATGTTGATGTCGATATGCAGTTAAAGGAAGCACCTTTGATATGGATTGGTAAGAAATGGTTAGATTTCTTATCCAATTAAGGTTTCATGTCTTTTGATTTGATACATTTATTTGCCAATGGAATGCAAGTTGCAGGGTTTTACCAAAAGCGTGAATGGAAAAGTTGAGTATGAAGACTCGCTTTATTGCAGCAAAATTATATTCATTTCATCTTTGTAACTACATGTACATATGATTGAGGATCTTGTACTTATGATTGTGCTTGAGAGAACGCTGAAGAATGGAATACATGCATGATAATGATATGCATGAACAAAGGAATGATGATGATTTCTTTGTATTTGAACATGTATGTGTAATTGACTTGATGGTCGATTACTTTGTTTAAACATGCATGCAATGTCATATCAACTTGAAAAAGTTGATTTTGTCTCCAGGATTGAAAAAGGGAGATAATGATGAAGTGTATCACAAGAGGTGGAATTCTTTCTACTTTGAAAAAGAATCGTCAAGTTCTTTTTGTACATGCTTGACTTGGAGAGTCAGTTATTTAAAAAAGGAATGTTTTTGTCGGCTTGTGATTTAGTCGATCATTTGTACACCAAGATGTAAAAGACATGATGATGATTCACATGATGTGAAATTTGTTTCTTTCGATGGAGCAAGAGTTTATCTCATCAAGTTGTCTTTTTACATTATGTTGTTTTTGACAAGATGTCAGAAGAAGATTTGTAGCAGCAAAAGTTGCCATAGAAGTCAAACCATGTGGTCGTGGGTTCGTTTCCCAAAGACGACACCAACTTCTTGAGATTTTAGTACTTTCATTGGTGCACATGCATACTTAACTCACATTTACATGAATTTATGATGTACTCTCACGTTTGTTTAAGCCACCTTGGATCAATGATCAAGGAAGCGATGTTCAACTACCTTTTGTAAACCTTCTCAACAGAAATTCTGAAAGAGTTCAAGGAAGATAGTTCTTAACAAGAGGACAAGCACATCCAGGAAGGGAAGTGTCGACTACCTTTGAGTTTTGGTTCAAAGGCACTAGCCATGCAAGGCAAGTGTATGGAGGTTGAAAGAAGAGGGTGTTGTACTCTCATCTATTGTACAGATCAGTATATCAGTCTTTTGGGGTCCAGAAGATTCATAATGGGGAGGAGTGATCAAATATTGATCCAGGACCAATCAGGTGCCACCATGTGGCAAGCCCGGAGGCTGCCACATGGCCCTGGAATGGTTATGTAAAATTTGTTGGGGTTCAATGAAATCGAACACATGACCTCTGGCAAGACAGGACAACGCTCTACCACTTCCTTCAAACTTTGTTTCTTAACATCTAATGACCACATTGCCTATTTATTTTGTATCGGATGGAGGTTTGGGGGTTAGGACCGCCGATCCTATTCTCCTTTTATCAAGTGATTCAATCTGCGCTGTTGATCTCACTTCTCTAGATCTAACGGATATTGCGTCATCTACTCACCAAACTAACCAGATGATCTCCACCATCGATGTGACCCGTCCAATCGAATGGTTGTCGCGCAATCTCGCATGAAATTTTGCACGATCGATATCAGATCGAGAGCGTGCAAGAAAAGTGGTTTTCCCATGCTACGTGTCAAACACTAAGGTTAATCGCTTGAATTTGTGAAATACTGTTTACAACATTTAGGGAACACTAGATATCACTCCCCACTTATAAATACTGTGGTTGAAGGATTGACCATGACAGCCGGATATACTTAGGATTCTCCCTAACCGTCGAGGTTTTTACCGCACATATGTGCGGCCCAAAATTTATGGTAATGTTAACGATTAGCTCCGATGTTCAGCATGGCGGAGCAGATAAATTTAGGCAGAATGCTAAATTTAATTGAGGATAAGTGCAGTTAACCAATTTTGGTGGAGTATCCCTAGGGGATATTGCTTAAATGCACTCCAGGAGCAATTTTCGACCAGAGGACCAGAGAGAGTGAAACAAGAGGCTAGCTAGGCTAATTGGAGCCTACTAAAGCCAATGGAATAGTCTAGAGAAGCTGAAGAAATCATCTTCATAGAGATTTTCATCCATGGAGATTTTGGAGCTCAGGACCACTAGGGGTTGGAGGCAGTGGTAGGAGCTACCAGTGCTTGTTCTCAGTGAAACAATAGTCATTCCTGACTGTAATGAACCTTCTAAATCCATTGTAGGGATTTGCAGAAGAATTTGAAGACTTATAAAGGTGGAGATACTATAAGGAAGTTTAAGGCAACCTAGTGCTAACTGTGGAGGAAGGCCTAGTTTGGGGATGCATTGCTCATTTTGAGAAAATGATCAGTCTATTATTGGTATCTGATATGTGATGGAGATAGTAGAAGAAGTTTCATTGATAGTTGAATAATTCTGAAGGAGTTAGTTCCATCAATAAGCTCAGTGTAGCACATAGCACTGATTGAAGGAATCAAGTCTAAGGGAACTTAGATCTGTTTGTAGAGCGATGATAGGAATGATAGGGATATAGATGGTATTCTAATCCCATTGGTTCAGTTGAGTAACCTTTGGAGTTAATTATGGAACTTGTAAAAGAAACTTTTCCATAACCCCAAAGAGCCAAGTCAAGATGACAAAAGCTGAAGGAGATGTAGCCCACGATATTCAGGAGAACTCCTAGATTAAATTTGTTGTTATGTGTGGTTGTTTATTTTCTACATTAAATGACTGTTATATGTGCTTAATATTAGTAGAAACAAATGGATTGAAGGCACTTAAACAATTTAAAAATAGAAAACATACACCTATTTCAAGTTGTTGGGTAGCGGAGGTCCCGCGTAACAGTTTTAGATGTGTTAATCTGGAAACTAGAATAAACATATTGTAAAATCCAAAATATGTGGAGCGTGAAGGGTAAAAGATCAAGTCAAAGGGATGTCCACCCAAAAAATAATATAAAAATATTTAGATAGGAAGTCGGTCCACGGACCATAGATAGATATAAATAGAGCAAGGCTCTATGGGGGAAAGAGAGTTTTTGGAGGAAGAAGAAACTATCTGTAAGTTCGACTTGAAGGGTTGGGTAGTAGGAAGAGGCTCTGCAGTTGTGTGCGCAGAGGCCTGGAAGAGTCTACAGCTGTGTGCGCGGACCCCTAAAACTAAGTGCGCAGACCCCTGCAACTGAGTGCGCAGGGTAGATCTGGATGTATTGGTGAAGAAAGATAATAAAATATAATTGGTTCTATAATTCTGTGTAAACTTCTGATTTCTTGCAATTTGATGTCACTATTACTGTTTATTTCCTCATGCATCTATCTCAGTTATGAATATATGATTTGATGTTTATGTTAAATACGCGAACAGGTAACATCTGTTAAATGTTTGCTTAAAGACCATAATACGTAATTCCAATACATAAACAATGCAGTAGTAAGCAATAAAGATAATCTTTCATCCAAAGCAGAGTAGCGCGAAGCTACAGGATGGTACGTGAAGCCTCCAATACCACATCTAGACATCCCAAGGGTGTGGAAACCTTGTTCCAGCACCCTCCCCTGCTACCTCGGGTGAGACCTTAGTCCGCGCTCTCCGGATTGTTGCTGAAAGGGACAGTAGCTGCGAGACTTGTTTGGCTAAATAATTCTTCAGAACCTATTTTAGGCCCAATTGAGCCAACAAATGGTTCCACCAGCAAGTGCAGAAATATTGGGAAAAGGCATGGCATGATCGACATATTAAGGTACACACCTTCAAGGAAAATGATCTAGTACTTCTATATGACAGCAAATTTGAAAAATTCCCTGGCAAACTCCGAATGCACTAGTTGGGGCCATATGTCGTTAAGGAAGTCACCGACGGGGGCGCAGTCCAGTTGGCCAAGCTGAATGGGGATCTCTTTCCAGGTCGAGTGAATGGTAGTCACCTGAAGCTCCACACCAGCAAACCGGCCGCCTAGCTAGCCATTCACGGAACAGTCTCAGCGCTCCAGCTAGTTGAAAGAGAGCACAGGATAGTAAAGCATTCTGGGGATAAGGGGCGCGAATGCCAAAATATGCGTAGCTTGGGCTCATTAGCACAAGCACGGTCACGTAGTAAGATGCCTGTTGCTATGGTATCCCGAGTAGAGATGACCATTTGGGTCACTATTCACGACAAGACGCTTCCATTATGGTAATAGGGAGTGGGCGGCGGACAATTAAGAGACGGAGTACGAGCCAGCTATGACATGAGTTACGCCCGGAAGCTCAACGGAGGGTGGCGGAAGGCGAGAATCATGGGATTTGAAATTTGACGTGCTTATAAATCACCAAGGAACATCCACCAACCCAACTACTAGTCCGAATACTACCAGCTAACTATTGATATGGCACTGTTAATTATCTCTGTACCAGGAGCAAGCCCGAAGGTGGTAAGATGGCTATTGCAGCAACCGAAAGCTCTAACCCATAGGAGGATGCCTGTCGATATACGGGGAGAACAACAACATGAAGCAGAAGTGGTCCAGATGTCGCAGATTGGATGGTCCATGACACTAATTCACTGAAGGAAGAAAAACACAGAGATCATGCGCGCGAACAAGGGTACTAAGGAATATCTGAATGACAGAAGGAAAGTGGGTCTCACAGATAGCAGCCAGGGTCTTGCGAAATTGCAACACACGCTGCAGCGAATCGGACAAAGAGTGAAATCGATTCATGGAAGTAGCTACGGTGGTACGCGAAAGCCCCGTACGTGGCTCCCCTGCTCGAAGTAAAGTCCTAAGAGGGGGCGTTTTGTGTTAACCAAGCAGAGCATAATGAGCATCATCGGCCGCAGGAAGGGGTCAAAATACCGAAGTAGGAGCCAGATGACGAGCTGTAGGAGACACCATGGACGTAGTAGCATGACGAGTATCACTAAGAGGGACGTGAATCATGAAGTCGGGGCAATGCATTTCATCACACCAACGAGTGACTCAGGATGAGTGATGATGATTGTGTTGGGGGACTGTTGGGTAGCGGAGGTCCCGCGTAACAGTTTTGGATGTGTTAATCTGGAAATTAAAATAAACATATTGTAAACTCCAAAATATGCAGAGCGCGAAGGGTAAAAGATCGAGTCAAAGGGCTGTCCACCTAAAATATAATATAAAAATATTTAGATGGGAAGTCGGTCTGCAGACCATAGATAGATACAAATAGAGTGAGGTTCTATGGGGGAAAGATAGTTTTTGGGGTTTGTTTGAATCTATTATGTAATGGGTATCTGAGGAAGAAGAAAGTGTCTGTAAGTTTGAGTCGAAGGGTTGGGTAGTAGGAAGAGGCTCTGTAGCTATGTGCGCAGAGGCCTGAAAGAGTTCGCAGCTTTGTGCGTGGACCCCTGTAGCTGAGTGCGCAGGGTAGATCTAGATGTATTGGTGAAGAAAGATAATAAAAGATAAATGATTCTAGAATTCTGTGTAAACTTCTGATTTCTTGCGATTTTATGTCACTGTTACTATTTATTTCCTCATGCATCTATCTCGGTTATGAATATATGAGTTGATGTTTATGTTAAATACGTGAATGGGTTACATCCGTTAAATGTTTGCTTAAAGAACATAATACATAATTCCAATACATAAACAATGCAATAGTAAGCAATAAAGATAATATTGCATCCAAAGTAGAGTAGCTCGAAGCTACAGGATGGTATGCGAAGCCTCCAATACCACATGTCACACAATAATTTGTCACCATCCCTGTTACTCCTCTTGTCGTACTTTGGAGGACTCATCCCGGGAGTTATAAGAAGTGACAAAGTCTAAAAACACTTGCATTATGTTCCCCTGAGTGTGTACTTCATGTTCCCTGAAGACACCTTCTGCAAATTACCCCTGAAAAGTGCTCTTTTTCTAGTGGCGCGAGTTCCCAGTGTCTCACCCGCGCCAATCATGAAGATCCTCAAAAAGGGGCGCGACCATTGGCGCCCTGTCTTAGAACAATGCCCGCACCAGTCAAGTTTAGTAATTTTTTTTTGCCAAAAGCACGACTGTATGATTTTTCCTCCCAGATCATGAGCTCCTTTGAGGAAAAATCCATCTGATAAAGCTCGAGAGTCATCATATCTATCCACAGTAGCTTTTCATGGATGTTGCCAATTCACAATAGGTGTCCCGGTTCATCGTATCCTCCTCCCTTCTTCACCTATATAAGCTTGTCCTTATGCATTTGACAAGCTAGTTCTAGAGTTTGACAAGTTTGCTGGTGGGAGTTCTGAGTTCTGGGAGTGAGTTCTGAAGTGCTAGAGTTCTTGAGTTAGAGATAGTGAAGCATAGAGAGGTGATGCTGCTGATTGCAAGACACACATAGCTGCCCGCCCAGACAGAGGAGAGGTTCAGCGTCAGAACCTTGGTTGTACTCTTCTCTATTTATCATTAATAATAGAAGACTACTATTATGGTTCCACTTTCATCGTTTACATGGTGTTTGATGTAAAGTTATGTCCTTTCTGACTGACATATAATTGCCTATATCAGATTTCACGCTTGTGTTTGTATCGTTCCTTATGTGTGCAGGTGTCTGTTCGCGAGGATAGCGAAGGATTGTGACCGGCCAGGACCAGGGAACGAAAGTGGCTCCGCTTCATCAACACTAGCGTTGGACCCCAAGTAGGTCCTTCTTTACCTTTTTGTTATTTGCAGTTAGGAACCTGCATAGTAGCTTTGATTGATTGTCGCTAGACCCCTGTTGGGCTAGTGGGATCGCTTCTGTCCGCAGAAGGGATTTACCTATCCGACAATTTGGTGACTCCGCTGGGGACACTATTTGTTTTGCATGTTAATTTTCTCTTGCTTGCTTGAGTCGATGAGCTTTCTGGGTCAGTTGTGAGATCGTTTTTTACTGTTTGATCCATCTAAATACTGTCAACCCGACCTGAGGTCGTGGTATTTATTTTTTAAGCTGCCAAACTTAATTGGCGCGATTTTTCATCCAACAGTCGCGCCAGTTGGCGCAGGTTGCAGACTGACAGTCGCGCCAATCGACTGTTAGCGCAAGTTGCAGGCTGACAGTCGCGCCAGCTCTGTGATTTTTGCCTGTATGATTGGTTGGAAGCCCTTTTAGCTCAAATTGTTGGTTTTTTACATTTTTCACAGTGTCTGGAAGTGTGTTGGACCTCTGGTTGACTGGTTGTGCCTTGATCTTTCAATTGTTTGAGTGATTCACTTCTAGCCTGTTTGAAGCTTACTCCACTTCATCACATGGTCCATTGAAAAGTCTTTGTGTTCTTCCTTAGTTCGTCTTGATGTTTCAGAATTGGTCATATTTCTATCAAGTGAATTCTGTTTATCTGTACTTGTGAATATCTCTTAAATTTGCTTGCATGCGTCATGTCATCTTAAAGGAAGGAAAAACAAAAAATCTTTTGCATTATATTAGTTAGCTTTTTTTTGATTTATTGCTTTTAAAAAGAAAAAGAAAAGAAAGATTTTCATTCCTTGTTATTAGCTGCATTAGGATCTTTGTTTTTGCTGAGTGATCACTTCGTTTGTGAAAAAATCTCCACTTTCCTGTAGATAGGATTCATTGAATGGAATGATATATTTTTGGCATGTAGTTTGCATTTAGCAAGTTTCTGAGAGATCACATACGGTAGGACCAAAAACTGAAACATAATTCAAGATAAACTTTAAAATCAACTGAATGAACATAACAACGCATTGGAACCTAACGTGAACATTCTAGAGGTCTAGGTAGAGACGTGTTCCGGCGTCTTTAAACCTGGTAGTTTATCGTCGAGTGGTTGGGTGATTCCTCCACGATGAAACTATAGGTGCCAATACGGACTGTGCTCCCACGTACCGTCACGTATATATTGGGGGACCCCACTAGGCTATTAATCTTTATCCATAGGAAGCCGAGTCTGCCGCCTTACAATCCGTAATGCACTGAACACAGCATTCGGGAAGATTGACTGCAGTACGGGAAGTCCTTGGTTTTCGTCTGATTGCCAAGGTGTATAAGCAGTTTTACGGATTGTTTGGTAAACCCCTTTCCTAGTTCTCCAGAGCAGTCACTTTTGATCCTTTTCGGACTCCCTAAATGAAAAGGTGCCAGTGAGCGTCTTGTCACTTCGTGCTCATTAAACATTCGAAGGAGACTAGAGTCATCTTTTATCCTTTTCTCGACTCTTAAAAAATGAAAAGGTCAAGTTTAATGTCTTAAAATTTATTTGCCCACGATAACATTTACCCAATTAGATTTTGTGTGCATTAGTCTGAGTAAGATTCTTTTCTCGCTAAATGGCATCCTTCTCTCGGTCCACCGGCCAAGGTGTTCCCCCTGATGGAAACCCTAGTCCACTTCCTTCTAGTGGAAATGTCGGTGTTCAGTATATCGCAACTTTGTCTTTACTTGGGATAACCATCGGTTTGCCCGTATGGATTTTTTCAAACTCGGTGGTCTCGAGTGTGATAACTCCTGTTCCACCACCACCTCCTGCATCCGAACAACATCATGTTGATTCCAAGGTGGACCCCTCTCCTTCTTCGCCTACTACTGCGTCCTCATCTTCTACTTCGCCTGGTGAAACTTTGGATTCAAGTAACCAGGTGCTTAAGAAGAAGAAGAAGAAGACCAAAAAGAAGAAATCTCCTAAGGAAAAGGTCGCATCTACCCCGAGTATACCTCGAGTAAACCCACCTTCTGCTTCCCCGCGGAAGGCTAAGTTCCCTTGTCAATTATGCAAGAAGGACCATCTCCTTACGGATTGTCCTGGTGTTAACAGGGTCATAGATATATGGTCCCGTCACCCGACGCGCCCCTCCTCGTCGCAGATTGACGATACTTTACCAACTGGTAAGTGTTATAGACATTTTTGTGCCTCGCGTCAAGGAGCAGGGAATGTCGATAATTACAGGGATCCTCAGTCCCTAAACATGTTGTTCTTACCCCTAAAAGAACAAGGTCATCAATCAACAGCACTTCCAATCAGTTCTCCACCTGAAAACACTTCAGAACAGGCTTATTTTGGATCATGTCAGCTGCTTAACTGAGCTTCTGCGCTGTATTGCAACTGTCCCACTCTGTACCTGCGCTGGAAGTCAAAAACAATGAAGGCTACCTGCGCTGGGCGAGATTGGCCAAGTGGCACAGTCATCCTGCAAGGTGTCAATTGCCCAGGAAGCTTCCAAACTGACACTTGGTTCATGAGATTCGCCCTGTGATGAGTAAGAGGTACTTGATCACCATGTGTAAGCAAGGATCTCCAAGTGGACACAGGAACTGAAGATTAACTGAAGATGGAGAGGACACAAGGCAACTTCATGTCAGTCTCAAGCTGACTCATCTGTTCCTCTTCTACCCTATATATAGAGCTCTTCTATGAGAGCTAAGGAGGATAGAATTTTGAATAAGCAAGGAGGTGCTGTTGGTATACCGCCAGGATCATTGGGTGATTGTTTTACTAGAGGTGAAGAAGAGAGTTCTTGCTGCCGAGGAGGTGCTGCTGGATTGGAGCCAACATCATTGGTTGTAACTTCCTCTGGAACCCTGTTACTTTCTATCAATAAAGTTTGCATGTTCTCCTATACACTTGTTTTACATAGATGCTTTGTGTTTACATGTGTATTTGATGCAATCTAATCCATGCTTTGATTATGAGTGCTTGTATCTGTTAGTTTGCTCTCTCTTGTTGTGCAGGTCTTGTGTGTAGCTGGATCGGCTTGGAGAGCAAAGAGCTGGGAGCAGGATACAAAGGAAGAAAGATAAGGATCAATCAAGCGCAAGACACCAGGTTGGTTGACCTTCTTTCCATTCTATCTGTATACTCATAAAGAAGAACATGAAAACTTTATCATTCAGTTGTTGCTAGATACTGTCACATCTAGAAAGGGTTAGGGTCATCCGCATCGGATACTTTTCCCCACAACAAACTGGCGACTCCACTGGGGAGATCCTAGTATCTTGTTGTTGTTATTTGTAGTATTTTTCTATTTCTATCTTGAAGAACCGAGTACCGAATCGAAAAGCTTTTGACTATATCAAAAGCGAAGTAGAGGGTTTTGTTACTCTTGCTCCTTTGCTGAGCAACTTCAAGATTTAAAGAGCTAATCTACAGGTAGATCTTTACTCTTTGTGATAGATCTTTATCCTCTTGATCATCCCTTTACCTGTACTTAACCCATAGCATTTTATTTCAGTCAAAACAGTACATTTTTGAGCTTTTTATGACCCGGAATTGTTAGCAGACGTAACTCTCGTAAGTCAGTGCAGGCTGTCCACAGGCAGTCTGCATTACAGCGCAGGTAGTCCCTTCGGGAACTGCGCTGAGAGTGAAACTGGCAGACCAGTACCTGCGCTGGTCCAGTTGGCCTTAGGCTAGCTTAACTCTTCCTCTGTGTCTTGGCCCTGTTTGCACTTGTTTTTGGCTGATTGATTGCTGGTTAATGTATTTGTTGTATATGTCATCTCCTTGACTTCATTCTGCCTCAGTTGTGTGATGAAATTGTAAACGTTCTTTCAGTATTTCTTGTTTCAGTTACAATTTCCCATAGTGAAAAGCAAACCTACAGCCTTGACCTCTTAGATTGCGATCTTATGAGTTAGTGTTATTGCTGTTCATAGCTGTTTTGGATTGGTTTGTTTTCACTTTATGGTTTGAATTCATATATTTTTAAGTATAAAACAAGTACCTGTAAAGCGTCTTTTCATTTAGACAATACTTGTTTGTTTATGCTTTAGATTGAATTCGAAAGTCATACAACAGTTTTCTTTTTGTTAGCATCAACATTAAGGATAATGAAAAGAAATACATGCATCTTGCATTTGCATTTTTGATAAGTTTGGGTGTCTGATCTAGGAGAAAGTGCATTAGTTTGTGCTTTGTGCTCGGTTTGGAAAGATATTGTTTTTCTCTCCCTTCAGTAGCTAGGATTTTCAAAGTTAAAAAGATAGTGAAAGCTTGCTTATCATTTTAGCTGCATTTAGGAATTTGTACCAATACATCTCGTGGTGATCCTGAAAGACAAACTGATAAACAAGATCAACTTAAAATATATTGAATGAATCTAACAACGCATTGTAACATAACGCTCACAATAGAGGTCTAGGTAGAGACGTGTTCCGGCGTCGTTAAACGTAGTGACTGTCGATCTCTACGAAGGTGGGTGATTCCTCCTGAGGGACGATAACACTAATACGGATTTGAGCTCCCGCGTACCGTCGCGTATATTGGGAGACCCCTATAGGCAATTATCCTTTATCCTTAGGAAGCCGTGTCGACCACCCTACTGATCGCGATGCAGTGAACACAGCATTCACGAAGATTGACCACCCGTACCGTAAAACGTATTCTGTGGTTTCGCGAAAGGTTTGGCACACCCTCTGCCTAGATCTCCAGAGCAGTTTCTTTTGGCCTTTTTCAAACTCTATAACTGAAAAAGTCCAACCAAGCATTTGTCACTTCGGGCTCGTTAATACATCGAAGGCGACTAGAGTCATCTTTAGCTTTTTCTCGACTCTTAAAACATGAAAAAGCAAAGTTGTGTCTAAAAGCGTCTAATAAAATTCATTCAATACGGAAACATAATTCCCCTTTTTGTATTTTAGTTGATCAAGTAATCCGCAACCGTGGAGGAAAGTCAATTAAAACCCCGTCGTTCAGGGAGACTTGCGGGTCGACCATCTTTGTCTCCGGAACCGAAAGTAGTACGAGCAAAGCGATCTCGCCAGACCAGATCAAAATCTCCTTTTAAAGTTAGAACAAAAGTTCCAACAACATCTGAGATTCTGGTCACTCCCGAAATTTCTGGAATCCCTGCCTCTATTGAAGAAGTTCAACGGCAACAGAAGGACAATAGTATTGATCCTAGTCTGAAAACAAGTACTTGTTTAACTGAACCAGTTCCATCTGAAACCGGTCCACAAAGTCTTGTTGTTCAAACAACTGTCGTTGTCGAAACAACCCCTTCTTCGGCACCAGAAGTCTTTTACGGACCTGACGGTCTACCTCTTCCTCCTGGTCTGATTGCAATAGAAGAAATCGTAGAGGACCAGCAAGCAAATACTCCAATTCATTTTGGAGTTGGTACCCCTCTTTTTTCTTCTGCATCAGAAGTTTGTCTATCGCCACCGGAAGTTCCTGAAGAATCGTTAGGAAGTTTATTGGATAGACTCAAAATGTCTGAACAACCGTTGACATCTAGGACTGTGCCAAATGACACAGCGATAGCAGAAGCTCCTGTTGCCATTCCAACGGTGTTTGCCGGCATACCATCCGTCCCATCTAGTTCTCATCAACTAGAAGGAGTCCACCCAGGGACTATTATGACAACTTGGTCTGTTCCAGTTTGTTCTGCCGGTATAATACCCGGTAATTCTTATGTTGAAACTAGACAAATTGATCCCTTTGGGAATCAGTTTAGACCATCTAGTCCTCAAAGGCAGTCTATGCCCGTGAGTTCCGGATTGTTACCGTATGGGGGGCAATATGCCCTTTCACTTCCTCTTCCGGGAGGATACCCATACGGCAGTTTTCAACCAAATTCAAGTTTAGCTGAAGTAACGACGAATAGTTGGGTACCTATGTTACCTCAACAACCAAGAGTTGTATATTCTATGCAACAATGTATACCTATGTCTAGCATCCCGACGACGCCAGCAATTGTAACCGTGTCGCAAGTTCAATCGATGCCTGTTGTATGTCAACCACAAGTTGTAATGCAACAGCCAATTGACCCTGCAACACAACCACAATCGCCAACTGCCGGGACGACACAGATACAAACGGGGACCATAACCCCGCATCTTGGGCCGTCGGTTAGTATTGCACAACAAAACATGGCTTCGCAACCATGGATGGTGCAATACCAACAACCTCAGTTTCAGCAGGTGTACCAGGGATCTGAGCAACAGATTTTTGCAAATAGTGGGCAACCCTATATTCAGAATGGGTTAAACCAACCACTTTACAGTGGCCAAGCCCACCAACCATATCAGTCATATCAACATCAGTTGCATTATACTGGTGTGCAAAGACCTACTGCTCAAGCGATTCCATCGTATCCTGGGTACGCCTCGCCAAACTTGAATCAGCAGTTGCCATTCGTGGCGACGTTAGAATTACCAGATTTACATCGATTAACGAACGATCCAATCGCCTATGCCCATTGGTGGCCAGCGATTCCTCACAAACTTCCTTCGGACATTCCTAAATTCAATGGAAATCCGGGTGAAGACCCGTCGAATCATGTGATGACATTCCATCTGTGGTGTTTGTCGAATACCTTGAATGATGATTCGATAAGGCTTCACCTTTTCCAGAGGACATTGACTGGTCCGGCGGCCAAATGGTATATTGAATTACCTAGAGCCTCTTTCGACAATTTTAGCTCTCTAGCCACGACTTTCTTAACACACTTTCAGTTACCTATAAGGTACGAAACTGGAACGGAGATCTTAACCAATTTCAAGCAGACAACGGCCACACATATATCTGATCATATACATGAGTGGCGTCGTCGTCGCAGAATGGTAAAGACCTATGTCCCAGATCAGCTATTAGCTGAGTGGTTTATAAAGTCGCTTCTGCCGGCAATTACAGAAGATGTGGCCAAGGGAGGTGTCGTAACAGAGGAGCAAGTTATTGCTCGTGCTCAGTATTTGGACTTAGTGTATACTCAGTCGGGCACGCTCTATGATAAGATACCTGATGCCCCCAGACCAGAATTTTCAATCCCTCCTCCTCCTGGATCGAATAGTGACTCTCATGCCGGTGACGGCGTGATTGGAACTGCAAACGCTAAGTCGACAAGGGATTCGAATAAGAAAGCCCGTAAGACTTCGAATCAAAAAGCAAATCAAGAGATTCTTGCTTCGGAAGTTAACGCTGTATCTACGGATAGAGACAAAAACTCCAATCAACCAGGAAGCAAGAAGAAACAAAACAAAGGGAGGAAGAAGAAACAAGGTGGTTCATCCCCTCAAAAAACTTCTCAAAACCCTCCTGGGCAAAAGAAACAATTTTATCCATGTCAAATATGTGATGAAAATCATTCAACAAAGAACTGTCCGTTCAAAGCTGAGTTAAAGAGGTTCATTAAAAGTTCCCAGACTTCAGCTGTGTTGACTGACCCGTTTCCTAACCCAGGTCAAAATATGGTTGATAGTGGAAATGCTTCCCCGTCTCAAGTGCTTATGCTGTCGGTTTCTAAGCAAAGTGATGCTTTGATATCGACTAGGAATAAAGATTATGGGAATCCGCCGGTGTCGAACGACAAAGGGAAAGATCAACCCAGTAGTTCGACAACAACTTCGGCAGAAGTTGTACCCCCCCTCACGCATGAATTAACAATAAAGCCGCCTAAGGGAGTAGTCCACAAGTCGACATTCAACCCTCGCGCCAGAGCAGCGCAACACTATAATATAGTGGAGGATTTGGCCCAATCGCCATCTGCTATGTCAACTCTTGAGGTACTACAAAATTGCCCATCCCAAAGGCAGGCATTGTTATCAGCAATTGGTGGAGTGGATCCTAAAGATTCCAATCTTGTATCCTTTGATCACAAAGGATATGATCCTCAGTTACCAGCGCAATTAGCTTTCCTTATACAAGTGAAAGCCCTCAACAAAACTGTTCATAGAACAATTATTGATGAGGGGGCATCGACATGTATCATGTCGATGTCCTGCTGGAAAACTCTCGGATCTCCTACATTGTCGCGATCTTCGACGACATTGAAAGCATTTGACGGTAGGTCGTACACTCCGTACGGTATCCTGAACAACTTTAAGGTTGAACTAGGAGGAAAAACAGTGGAAATTGATGTTGAAGTCATTGATGGCAATCTTGACTATAACATTCTACTGGGAAGACCATGGATATATGCCATGGCAGCTGTAGTGTCGACATATTTTAGGAAGATCGCATTCCCGCTTGAAGGAGGGATTACGATCGTCGACCAACAGAGTTTCCTCCCTAATGGTTCACAAGTTACTGGAAGCATTCCCCTGATCCATGGGAGCGACCATTCAATACGAGATATAGGAGTAGGTTTGCTAAAAGATCCCACTATGATGGGAACTTTCACGCTACCATCTCCGTTCCATGAAGGGAATATCCCATTTGTAGCAACATGCAACATGGTATCTTCGTCGAAGGTCGCAAAAGACAAAGTCTTCGTGGATCGTCAAGTGGTATTGCCACCTAGCCCTATTGAAATATTGTAGCAATCAATGTTTCAGGCATGGGAGGCGAGCCCAAATGAACGCTCGTCAAGCGTTTGGGTAGATAGGTCCGAAGAATATGGTACCCCATTAGATCCTTGGTCAAGAGTTCATGGGACTGACGAAGGGATCTTACAATCAGTGATGATTGAGGAGGCACCATGGAATGATAACCACCATCGTTCCCTTCTTCCAGAGTGTGAAGAAGAAACTCATCACGACCTATACCACCCTTCAGTGTTTGAATTCCTAACAAATACTGTAAATACGGTGGATTCAGAAAGAAACCTATCCAATATTGAAGAAACCATAGCCATAAATATCTCGACAAAATCTGATGTTGTTGAGAATATTCATGTCGGCAAAAGTTGTTCCCCTTCAGAACTGGAAATATATAGTGCTCTCTTTCGCGAATTTAGAGATGTCTTTGCATGGTCATATGATGAAATACCAGGCATTGACTCGAGCATAGTTGAACATGAAATTAAAATGTATCCTGATGTCAAACCAGTAAGACAACGGCTTCGGCAGGTACATCCGAAGAAAGCCGCTGCCATTAAGGCAGAAGTTGAAAAACTTCTCCATGCTGGATTCATCTACCCGGTTCCTCTAACCGATTGGGTATTGAATATTGTCCCTGTTATGAAAAAACAAGGGACGATAAGAGTGTGCGTCGACTATAGGGATGTAAACAAAGCTTGTCCAAAGGACAACTACCCTACACCCTTCATCGACCAGATAATTGATGAATGCGCCGGATGTGAAATCTTTTCCTTTATGGATGGATTTTCCGGGTATAATCAAATAAATATCCGCCCATAGGACCAGTCTAAGACTGCATTCATCTGTCCGTGGGGCACATTCGCTTATCAAAAATTACCCTTTGGTTTAAAGAACGCAGGGGCGACGTTTCAGAGGGCAATGAATTATGCCTTCCATGACATCAAAAACATCGTTCAACCTTACCTCGACGATCTTCCGGCTCACTCGCGGAAGCGGACTGATCATCCGCGACATTTGAGAGCAATATTTCTACGTTGCCGACATTACAAGATAAGACTCAACCCACACAAGTGTGTGTTTTGTGTCGGCTCTGGTCGCCTACTTGGATTTGTGGTTTCTAAGGACGGGATTCGTCTCGATCCCTGTAAGGTTCAGGCAATCATTAATTTGCCTCCACCTTCAAATTTGCTTCAGATTCAGAAACTCCAAGGGAAGGCAAACTTTCTGAGGAGGTTCATTCCTAATTACGCAGAACTTGCCAAAGGTTATACTCGTCTTTTGAAAAAGGATGTACCTTTTGTCTGGGACCAGGTTGCGCAAGCTTCCTTTGACGCTCTGAAAGATAGTCTAGTAAGAGCATCATTAATGTACGCCCCGGACTATCAAAGAGATTTTAACCTGTATCTAGCTGCAGCAGATACGACCATTGCGATGGTTTTAGTGCAAGAAGTCGATGGAATTGAACATCCTATTTATTATTTAAGTAAAAACTTAAATGATACAGAAAGTAAATATTCCTATGTTGAAAAACTAGCGCTTGCTGCTGTTCAAGCGATTCAAAGGTTTCGACATTATGTCCTCTTTAGGAAGACTACTGTTTTGTCAGATTGCAATCCCATGACATATATACTGTCGCGACAGTTGCTTGGGGGCAAATATTCAAAATGGATAGCAATCCTTCAAGAGTTTGATTTAGATTTTGTAAAATCCAAATCAAAGAAAGCCCTAGTTTTCGCGGAATTATTATGCGATCTCCCATCGTCGTCCAACGATGATACATCAGAAGAGTCAATCGTGGATGAAAATTTGTTTCTGATATCAGTAAGCGATGAGTGGTATGGAGATATCATTGTTTATCTCCAAACCCAAAAGTTCAGGTCTAATACCTCACACTCAGAACGGAAACGTATACGATACCAATCGAAAGGCTACATGATCGTCGGTGATACTCTTTACCGTCGTGGTGTCGATACAGTTCTGAGGAGGTGCCTTACCCATGAGGAGGCCGAAAAAGCCTTGAATGATTGTCATTCAGGCGCGTGCGGGGGGCATCAATCTGGATATGCAACAGCACAAAGGATCTTACGAGCAGGATATTTCTGGCCAACCATGTTTAAAGATTGCATAATAGCTGTCAGAAGTTGCCATGCATGTCAGATCTTTGATAGCAAAACCAGAAGACCACCCGCACCTTTGCAGCCAGTAGTTGCTGTAGGGCCCTTCGCCAAGTGGGGCATCGATTTCATGCAATGTAACCCCACCTCGACCGGGGGGCATGGGTATATTATAGTCGCTGTTGACTATTTTACCAAATGGGCCGAGGCGATGCCTACATTGGATAACACTGGTGAAACAGCTGCCCTTTTCTTTTTCAATCATGTAGTCGCCAGGTTCGGTGTTCCGCAAGCTATAGTGACAGATCATGGATCGCATTTTCGCAATCACATGATGGTTGAATTAACTGCCAAACTAGGGCTATCTCACGACAGCTCTACCCCATATTATCCACAAGCCAACGGACAAGTTGAAGCAATCAACAAGGTCCTGAAGCGCATGTTGCAGAGGATGATCGGGGTTCACAAGAGAAGATGGCATCTAATCCTGTATTCAGCACTATGGGCTTACCGAACCTCGGTAAAAAACGCCACTGGGTTCACACCATTCCAATTGGTATATGGTCTGGAGGCAGTTTTACCGATCTAGTGCGAAATTTCGTCTCTTAAACTCGCAATTGACCTCCTCCCTGGAACCTCAGAAGAAGAGGCTTGTTTCCTGGAATTGATCCAGTTGGATGAAAACCGTCGTGACGCCGCTTTGGCGAACGAGGCTCATAAGAAACGAGTCAAAGCACAGTTCGACAAGAATGTCAAACCGCGCATCTTCTCTGAAGGTGACTTGGTTTTGCTTTACGACCAAGAATCCGATAAATTAGGAGCAGGGAAATTTCAGTCCTTATGGATGGGTCCTTATATTGTTAAAAGGGTGTTAGCAAAAGGAGCCTACGAGTTAATGGATTATGACGGAATACCACTGGCGCAACCCCGTAACGGGTTGTACCTCAAGCGTTACTATGCTTAAATAGTAACCTGAGTGCTTTTGTTGTATTTTGTTTTCGCTAAAATGTTTGTTTCGGTTAAGTAATCCACCCTTCTCGTTTGTTGCAGATGTCAAATTGTTCTGAAACATATGTGGGATATGCCGACGGTGCAAGTCGTAGTACGCGGGGTTTGTCCTCCGCAGCCTGGGCCATTTTTGATCCAAGCGGCGAGTTAGTGAGTTTCAGAGGTGTGTGTATTGGTCGATCAACAAACAATATCGCTGAGTATAGTGCGTTGATTGAACTCCTCTCTGATACCATTGCCCATGGTATACGCCAACTTATTGTTAGGCTAGACTCACAGCTTGTGGTACTACAACTCAGTGGGATATACTCAGTCCGCAATCCAGCTATTTATCGAATGTTTCTAAGGGTTAAGATTTTGGAAAGAGAGTTTGATTCAATCCAATACCAACATATTTCCAGAAACTTGAACACATTAACAGATTCATTAGCAAACTATGTATTAGATAGACATCTACAACATATATAAAAAGAGATGCATCGGTGCTATGCAAGTGGATCACAAATAAACCAGAATAAACTCCGAAAATCAAAATATATATAAAACTGTTTATAGTTCATACATAATGTGCTGAAGTCAAAACAAAATTGGTCATGTGACCTAGAACTCAAAAAGATGCTAGGGGGCACCCTAGCCTAGTGGTGCTCATGAAAGTACGTCACGGTCTGTGCAATCATGCGCAAGAGACGAGTCCATCGTCTAGGCACACCAATGGTGTGTCGCTGCAACTGTAAGGGTAACTCGTCAATCTGTACATCCGGAAGACCACGAGTAAGGCTCTCCACCTGCTCCTGCACAGCTGCAAGTATCTCGGAATCACCAAGGTCGCGGATGACCACTCTCCTAGCAGGCTCTGCTGCTGGGGCAGCAACTGGCGACCGTGGACGAGCTACTGGACGAACAGGACCAACATCTGCATGCACCCAAGAGTTCGATCAGTTTTGAACAATAACATCATGATAAAAAACAATAAACAGTGACATGGTCAGAGATTTTACCTATAGCGCCCCATTGCTCACCATCCGGAAGCACCAAGTCCGGATCACCTCGGTAGTCCATACCCACATATGGATACTCAGAGAATGCCATCTCCTGGCGCTCGAACCACCTAAAGAAGGACTCAGTAAAAGTAATATGTGGTTGACCAGCATGCCGGGACATATGATCAACCCACCTCTGCATACGTGGCTCGGTCGGAGAAGGCAAATCAAGCATGATATACTGAGGTTGCATCAATGGGACTTTCTCCAAGATAAAGGCAGTCAAGATAGAACCAAATCCAAAGTTCTTCAGCCCTCCGTCCTTTACCTTGGTCAATTGACTTTTCATCTGTACTAGTACTGCATCACACCAGTTAAACACTTTCGGTTGGAGACACTCCAAAGCGTACTGCATATAAGACCTGTTGGCAACATGCAAAGCTGCACTGCCTGCCATCCTACCAATGGTGAACAGAATGGACCTGAGAGACCTGTCAGTGATGTCTCGGATGTTGATCTTGCCGTCTTTACTCGGCTGTGAACCCTCCCTGCAATACTGGCGAATGTAATCCCTGGTGGAAGTGGTCCCTCGGACCGTACCTGACAAGGAAATGGGGGCACCCCGCCTTGACAATCCAGTCAAGAAGTACATGTCCTCTATGGTCAAGGGGATGGCCTTCCCCCTAATCTGGAATACTTGGTTAACAGGATCCCAAGCATCAAGCATGTACTGCAGTAATGATATCTGTGCTCTCATACTAGAGATGCGGAAGAACTTCAGCAGTCCACAGTTCCGAAGTGCGTTCACCGTGACTGGATCATGGAGAGCAACCATGTCCTCTCCTTCATGTTCTCGTTCTCGCCATGTAAGGGACATTTTGGTAGAATTTCCCTGCAAACAAACAAGAGGATGAGTAAGTTCCTGAATTTGATGGAAATCTGGCGAAAAAACATCAAAAAATGCATGCAAATTCAGTCTTTATAGGCCCAGCGCAGGCAGAGAGAGTTCCCCCTGCTCTGTAACGCAGTCTGCTTTATAGCTGACTGGGATACAGTGCAGGTTTCGAAAGGGGAACCTGCGCTGATTCCAGGGCGCCCTAATGGAACCCCTGGGGCCCAGAAGCACTGGAAAACAAGCATGAAACAGGAAAAGAAAACCATGAAAGTGAAGGGCTAAGGTTTAGCTCCTACCTGGTCCAAACGGCGCCGAAAATCGTCCACAGAATCTCCCGGAATCAGCTGGTGAAAATCAAGGAAGAAGAGGCACCTCCAGAGCTCCAACAAGCAAAATGCAAATGAAATGGTAAATGAGAGGTAAAAATCCCTTTTTATGACTTTTTACATCGTTTAAAGTTAAAAATTAGGGTTATATACTCATTTTCATGCAATTATTATCCATTTCTAACAAAATTTGTTGCAGCAATTGATAATGAAGTACTACATTTGAAAAGAGAAAAAGCTAATTAAGGTAAAAAAGTAAATTTGACCATGAATCGAGCAGTTTTGCCACGGAATTTATGCTCGTTAAAAAATAGAAAAGTGTGAGCAAAGTTTCCGGCAGGGTCCAAGCTCATTAAAAAATGAACTGGTGAACAACCATTGCGATCGTAAAACTATAGCCTTTAAAAGCCTTGGTCGTGTTTTTCATCCATCACCTCCACTATCATTTGACCGATCGTTCACCCCCACATGTGTGTTTACCCCTTTTGAGGAACATCTGCAAAGAGTGATTTCACTTAGCCACCCTCGTGACATTACCGTGATTGGAAAATTCCGATTTGTACCTGGAATCTGTAGCTATCCCTGTTTATCACTCGTTCCTCGAAAGACGAGTCTACTTTGAGCTCTTTTCACCGACTCGTAAAATATGAAAAGTTTGCCGAGTTTTGGCCTTCCAGCTCGTTAAATGACCGGAACGCTATCCCTCCTCTAGATTTTAATCTTTTTGGACCTGAGGGATTATTGCACAAAAAGATCGAGCGCTTGTCTTGTTCAGCTCGTGAAAGTATCGAACAGCCATCCCTTCTGTATTGTTTTATACTTTTTCGGACTTAAGGGATTAGATGACGAAAAAGGAACTATGGAGTTAACTTTCTGTACCTTTTCAGACTCTCTAAAAATGAAAAGGACCGAGTTTTCTTTGTCGTTAGACTCGTTAAAATGATTTAAATAGCGACAAACTTGTCTTTAGACGAGAACGAGTTTCCCTATCGCTAGGCTCGTTAAATCTTAGCGATGGGCTTGCCCGAAGGGCAGGTTATAGAACAAGCATATGTTATCCTCCTCAAGCTTGACAAAAATAAAGAGGTACTGGTCAGAAATGACTGGGGAAAAATTGGGAGAACATCAAAGTTTAGAGGTAGCAAGTCACTCTTGAACATGACACTTTTCCTCCGTATCACATCGGGTTGGGTTGTCTCATTCACCGGTCTCGTCACCATGGTCCTCGCCACACCATCCATTTGGGGTAATGCTACCGATCCATCGCATCAGTGTCGTTATATGTTCAAGAGGGGTCATTTAGAAAGTGTCAACCGTGTCCCATCCACTACCATACATCATCCTTCATCCATTTTCATGATCGCCACCCTGATTCATATATCACAGTTTGTTTCCACCTCCACTAAATCATTAGCTCCGTTCCGTGTCATTGATGTGGGATTCATTAAGGCCCTCCTTTGACGGATCGCTTCTTGTCGACATCAGCTCATTATCCAAGAAGTTGATCTAGGAACACCCCCATCAGTACTTTGAAGCTTGCATGCCTCAATGGCAAGTTTCTCACTTCCGGCGACAGGTATACCTCAATGACCTTCGACCAGAAGATTTTGTGTGGCGTTCGACGCCAAGTCCTTTATTCACACCATGTGAATTGTACTGCAGTACCTTGAGGGTCATTGTCATTATTTGTGATTCCTCTCGCGCTTGTTAACGGTTTTCATTATTGGCCGGTAATCAAGCGATGTCTTTCCATGTTCGACTTCGACGTAATTCTCACATGGATCGACTTGTACTTAGAGTGAAGATCGAACGAGTTTGAAGACCCCGGATCTAGTTTCATCCATCCGGGCTGCGATATATATTCAGGAAATATAAAAACATTTGTCATGTACATCATTGCAGCAGATGATCATCCTATCAAAGGATGATAATTTCAGCAGAAGATTATCAGTCTGTCCACAGACGATCGTCTGTCATACGTATCAAAATGTATTTATAAAAGCTGAGCATGGGAATGCCCGCCTCAGCCAGACCATGAAATTGAATGAAAGATAATGTATTGTATTGTATTGTATTACAGGGCACTCTCCTCCGGTACTGGAACGAACTTCGGACCCTCTAGCTAAAGCATTTCACCCGATTAACGGCCTCATACTTTAGGGGGCAACTGTTATAGACATTTTTGTGCCTCGCGTCAAGGAGCAAGGAATGTCGATAATTACAGGGATCCTCAGTCCCTAAACATGTTGTTCTTACCCCTAAAAGAACAAGGTCATCAATCAACAGCTCTTCCAATCAGTTCTCCACCTGAAAACACTTCAGAACAGGCTTATTTTGGATCATGTCAGCTGCTTAACTGAGCTTCTGTGCTGTATTGCAACTGTCCCACTCTGTACCTGCGCTGGAAGTCAAAAACAATGAAGGCTACCTGCGCTGGGCGAGATTGGCCAAGTGGCACAGTCATCCTGCAAGGTGTCAATTGCCCAGGAAGCTTCCAAACTGACACTTGGTTCATGAGATTCGCCCTGTGATGAGTAAGAGGTACTTGATCACCATGTGTAAGCAAGGATCTCCAAGTGGACACAGGAACTGAAGATTAACTGAAGATGGAGAGGACACAAGGCAGCTTCATGTCAGTCTCAAGCTGACTCATCTGTTCCTCTTCTACCCTATATATAGAGCTCTTCTATGAGAGCCAAGGAGGCTAGAATTTTGTATAAACAAGGAGGTGCTGTTGGTATACCGCCAGGATCATTGGGTGATTATTTTACTAGAGGTGAAGAAGAGAGTTCTTGCTGCCGAGGAGGTGCTGCTGGATTGGAGCCAACATCATTGGTTGTAACTTCCTCTGGAACCCTGTTACTTTCTATCAATAAAGTTTGCATGTTCTCCTATACACTTGTTTTACATAGATGCTTTGTGTTTACATGTGTATTTGATGCAATCTAATCCATGCTTTGATTATGAGTGCTTGTATCTGTTAGTTTGCTCTCTCTTGTTGTGCAGGTCTTGTGTGTAGCTGGATCGGCTTGGAGAGCAAAGAGCTGGGAGCATGATACAAAGGAAGAAAGATAAGGATCAATCAAGCGCAAGACACCAGGTTGGTTGACCTTCTTTCCATTCTATCTGTATACTCATAAAGAAGAACATGAAAACTTTATCATTCAGTTGTTGCTAGATACTGTCACATCTAGAAAGGGTTAGGGTCATCCGCATCGGATACTTTTCCCCACAACAGTAAGGGAAAGGTAAAGGTTCGTTTCCCTTGTCAACTTTGTCAAGGTAATCATCTCCTTCGTCTTTGTCCACTTCTGGATGAAGCCTCCTGTCTTTTGGAAAGTCTGTCGACTCCCTTACCCCAACTACCTGCCGGATACCAACGTCTTTCTGCAACCACAGATCATCTCTCCACTAACCAAGAGATCAAGCATGATTCCTCTTTGGTTCCACCTGCTCTTCCTGAACCTGGCTATGTTCAGCCTGTTCTAGACTAGTCCTTGGTCGGAAAAAGTGTTGATATACCTTCATCGTCTATCCACCACTTTGTTCCGGGAGTTTTTATCACTAAGGATAAACCACCTGAATCCAAACCAGACAAAACTCCAAAGGTCCAGATGACAAGCGACCCGGTATTTCAAGAGGTCCAGATAACAGTTGACCCAGTTTTTCCTTCAGAAGTTCCACCCTCAGATGATATTGTCACTAAGAATGACGACCACACCGTCCAAATTCTATTCATAAACACAGATGATCAAGTCAGCATCCCTCTCATTCCTTCGCACCAAGAAGGAAGTTTATCAGAGTCGTATCCGGCCGTTTATCCGGTTCCACCTCCAAGTAATCTTGTTGTTTCCTTCAATTGGGATCAACTAGACAATCCTCGGTTACCCGCTTCCATACCTTTTCGAATTATAGTTCAAGTCTACCGAATGGTTATGGCCGGTACCATTATTGATGAAGGATCTCCTATGAGTATCCTGTCTTCAACAGCTTGGGAAGCGCTTGGTACGCCACTGCTTCTCCCTGAGGTGAGAAACCTTACAGTTTTTCATCGAGAAACCACTCGACCTTTAGGACTTCTTCCCAATGTACCCATTACATTAGAAGGGAAGACAGTTCAAATGGGCGTTATGGTAATCCAAGGTCCGTTAGATTACAATTTACTCCTTGGACGAGACTATATCTTTCGTATACGTGCAATTGTGTCCTCACTCTTCAGAGTGATGTGTTTTCCGCACGAAGGAAGGACGATCAAGGTCATAGACCAACTTTCGTTCCCCGGTTCACACTTCACATATAGTCATTTACCATTCCTAAATGGTCTTATTTCCACAGGAAATGCCCCATCAACCGGTCCGTCATTCTGATGACGGCCGCCGACCCGGGCACGTGACTGAAGCTCGGGGGGCATGCATCCTCCTTTTCACAATCGAATCTTTCCAACTCAATCTTCATTCCATCCACTTCGTGAATGGCATGAAGCTTGGGGGGCATGTATCTCGATTCGCATTATTATGCTGGGGGCATGCAATTTTTTTTTTAACAAGCATAGTTTTTTGTTTCAAGCTTGTGTAAACATGAAATCGAATCCAAGCAAAGTTCTCCATGGTTCAAATGAACCCATACCCAATTCATATCTTTTGATTGCCGTTTATCTGCTAAGTTCTACTATATGAGCCTTGGTTGTTTCATTCCATCGCCACCATCTCTTTGGCCGATCATATGCTTTCACTTGGTTGTTCACCCTTTCCTGAGGAACCGCAGCGATGAGTGGTTTATTAGCCAACCTCTTCACCATTACATGTTTTGAGCAGTTCCACCATCACCGGAACTAGTTGCTACCCTTTACACCACTCGTTCCTTCAGGACGAGTTGCCTTTACGCTCTTTTCTGACTCGTAAAATATGAAAAGATTGCCGAGTATTTTTCCTTTTTGACTCGTTAAAGAGAATAAAAACGGAGGTCTGCTTTAAGCTCTTTTTCTGACCATTTAAAGAGAAAAGATTGCCGAGTTACTCCTCTTAACTCATTAAATGTTAATAAGGGGTGGTCGTTTTAAGTTCTTTTTGTCGACCGTTAAAACGCAAAAAGATTACCGGGTTTTGTCGTTTCAAACTCCTTAATGGTCATGAAACGACGTGTTTTTGACCACTTTTTTACTTTTTCACATCAGGAACACTATTTACGAAAAGTACTCCTTGATCGTAATGGTCGGGCGGTTCTTTCGAGCATTGTTTTATACTTTTTCGGGCTCGGGAGACACAACTTTACGAAAAAGGACACCCCTGGAGTTTCCTTTTCTGTTGTCTTTTCAAACTCTCTAAACATGAAAAGACGCCGAGTTCTTCCTTTGTCAGACTCGTAAAAACCTGATCACATCGGACACACCTCAAGCATATGCTATCCCCATCAAGCTTGTTAAAAATAATTGGGGTACTCGCCAGAAATGGTGGGCGAAAAGAAAATTTTGGAACCATAATCATTGTCGTGTCGGCAGTATGTCGCTCTTGAACATGGCACTTGTCTGCTTTCGTGTCTGGGTGGGGATATCTCATCTCATCTTTCACTGGCCTCCATGGACTTGGATACCCTATTTGACCTCTCATCTACTCATTGCCTCGTCACCATGACCTTTGATCCATCGATGTAAAATACTGCCAATCCCACTATCGTGCCGCCGATATGTTCAAGAGAAGTTGACCTCTGAAAAGAAACAACCTCCATCTGATAGTTCACATAATCTTGATTCAGAACATTATCTCTCTGTCTCGTGTCGATGATGTGGGAAACATTATGGCCCACCTTCGATCAAGGTCACTTCCTGTCGACTCCAGCTCATTATCCAGGAAGATGATCTAGAGACTCCCTTCCGGTGCCTTGGAACCTGCATGCCTCAATGGCAGGTTCTTCGTGTTCGACGTGAGGTTTTCATCATTGGCCTTCGATCGAATGATTCTACGGGTGTTCGACATCAGCTCATTAATTCACACGCTATAGATTGTACCTATAGTACCTTGAGGGCCATTGTCATTATTGGTGGTACCTCTCGCGTCTGTTAACAGTTTCCACTATTGACTGGTAATCAGACGATGTTCATGCATGTTCGACTTCAGCTCACATGTTCACATGCTTGAACTTGTACTTTTGTTCGGGTCGAGATGGAGCGCAAGACCCTGGATTGTGTCTGTTGTAATCCAGGCGTGATTCTTGATACATGACTCATTCACTGGGTGGCTGCGACCATACCTGAGTCAATTCATTGATCCTAACTAGATGGCTGCATCCATACTATGGATCTAGATTGTTTATGTACTCTCTTATGGATGGCTGCGACCATACCATGTACATCATGTAATTGAACTATCAGTCATATTTCTCAATGCAGATCCTCGGCGGCAGTTATATGTGTTCTTGTGTGTTCTTGTAAAGCATTTCACCCCTCTCTACCTCTCGGACTTCATGATTTAGGGGGCATCTGTTACACAATAATTTGTCACCATCCCTGTTACTCCTCTTGTCGTACTTTGGAGGACTCATCCCGGGAGTTATAAGAAGTGACAAAGTCTAAAAACACTTGCATTATGTTCCCCTGAGTGTGTACTTCATGTTCCCTGAAGACACCTTCTGCAAATTACCCCTGAAAAGTGCTCTTTTTGCAGTGGCACAAGTTCCTAGTGTCTCACCCGCGCCAATCATGAAGATCCTCAAAAAGGGGCGTGACCATTGGCGCACTGTCTTAGAACAATGCCCGCGCCAGTCAAGTTTAGTAATTTTTTTTTGCCAAAAGCACGACTGTATGATTTTTCCTCCCAGATCATGAGCTCATTTGGGGAAAAATCCATCTGATAAAGCTCGAGAGTCATCATATCTATCCACAGTAGCTTTTCATGGATGTTGCCAATTCACAATAGGTGTCCCAGTTCATCGTATCCTCCTCCCTTCTTCACCTATATAAGCTTGTCCCTATGCATTGGACATGCTAGTTCTAGAGTTTGACAAGTTTGCTGGTGGGAGTTCTGAGTTCTGGGAGTGAGTCCTAAAGTGCTAGAGTTCTTGAGTTAGAGATAGTGAAGCATAGAGAGGTGATGCTGTTGATTGCAAGACACACATAGCTACCCGCCCAGACAGAGGAGAGGTTCAGCGTTAGAACCTTGGTTGTACTCTTCTCTCTTTATCATTAATAATATAAGACTACTATTATGGTTCCACTTTCATCGTTTACATGGTGTTTGATGTAAAGTTATGTCCTTTCTGACTGACATATAATTGCCTATATCAGATTTCACGCTTGTGTTTGTATCGTTCCTTATGTGTGCAGGTGTCCGTTCGCGAGGATAGCGAAGGATTGTGACCGGCCAGGACCAGGGAACGGAAGTGGCTCCGCTTCATCAACACTAGCGTTGGACCCCAAGTAGGTCCTTCTTTACCTTTTTGTTATTTGCAGTTAGGAACCTGCGTAGTAGCTTTGATTGATTGTCGCTAGACCCCTGTTGGGCTAGTGGGATCGCTTCTGTCCGCAGAAGGGATTTACCTATCCGACACCACATGTAGACATCCCAAGGGTGCAAAAACCTGGTTCCAACACCCTCCCCTACTACCTTGGGTGAGACCTTAGTCCACACTCCGCGGATTGTTGCCGAAAGGGCTGGTAGCTACGGGATTTGGTTGGCTAAATAATTATTCCGAACCTGGGTTAGGCCCAATTGAGCCAACACAAGTATTTAATTCTGGAAATGTCATACATAAGCTAGATCATTTATTTGTTAAGCTTTGAGTGGGAGGTTCTTGTAAGCATACCAAGTTGTTAAACCCCCATTTCAGATCACTCGTCCTCAGGATCAAGGCGTAACTGCACCGTACATAGGGTTTCAAGGAGAAGGAAGAGGACGAGGAGGAGGAGCTAGAAGAAGTCATGGCCAGATCATCTATTAAAATTTTGGAGGACAAAGTCACTTTGCGCGTGATTGTCAAAATCCAAAGCACCCCTCATGTCAATATTGTCACCAGTTTGATCATGTCATAGAAGACTTCCCTGTGCTCATCACGAAGATGCAAGAAAAGAAGACTCAGACTCAATAGCCTACCCAGAACATCTAGATGATGAGATCTGAACTGCACAAAGAGGGTCCTAGTGTTAATATTGTCACGCGAAGTGGCATAGCTAGTGGGGAAGATAAAGGTAAGAAACTAGAGGAAAATGTGTGGGTTCACAAGGCTACTGATAAGGAAACTGGATTTGATGTAAATAAGTTGAAGGAAATTTTTATGGAAGTAAAAAGGAGCTTCTACATCAAGGGATCAAAATGTGCGAAACCCTGAAGATACCAATACTCCACAAGAGGAACACCCATCATTATTAGCATCATTTTTAAAAACCTACATGAAACTCCTAAGGGATAAGAAGGCAGCAGAAGGACTACAAGAATTGATAGATAACTACACTAGCAAGAATGTGCCTATACCAGAACAATGCGTGGTAGATAACAAGGGAAAAAATAAGAAAAGGACTGGTCGCGAAATGAGATTGACTGCACAAATTGGATAATATGAAATTGACTAGGTAATTATTGATTTAGGGTCTGATGCAAATGTTTTGATGAAGAAAACTTGGGAAAGAATGGGAAGACCAATGCTACAATGGTCCCCGATCCTGATGAGAATGGCTAATCAGTAGAAGATTATTTCTATGGGGTGCCTGTTAGTACTGTTATGTGGAATTTTTCATCTACGGATAAATACAATTTCCCTAGGTGGGTAGCTACACCTAGAACAACAGATTTAAAGCGCTTAAACTTTTTCTATACAAGATAAATAAGACAAGGGACCTACTTGTTATCTTTCGCTTTCCCCTTGTCTCCTTTGTATGGCTCTCGTCGCTCCTTGTCAAACTTAATCCACTCAACAAGTACTTGCAATCATAAATAGAGGACAAAAACTAATCAAAGCAAGAGTTTATCTACTATAAGCAAATGGAATCGAAAGAATTTACACATATAATTATCATACATAAAGACAAGAATATGGAAAAGGTGTAAACAACTTTATTAAGTAGAAGGAAGAGTTACAACCATGAAGTTCGATCCAATGCCACTCCTCTAGCTTGAGTTCCATCCGACATCACATCAAAATCACAACACTCCAACAGCATAACAATACTTGCTTACAATATCAAACCTCACACCAACAATATCTCCTTACAAATTCTGAAAGTCCCACCCCTAATCACTTAGATGAGTGCTCAATTTATAGGAAAATGGAGGTGGTTTGGTCATAAATGAGGGTATTTAATGGCCTTCCAAACTTAGAGTTAGTTTCCATGGAGGAAGGGATGAGAGGATATGAGGTTACTTAACTCATTCCCTATCCAATTTCGAGCTCATACGAGATGATAAGTGTGGGAATCTTCTAGAAGGCTCTAGAAGATAAGAATATTCTCATAACCCTATGATGATTTCGCTCAATCTCGTCCAGCGCAAGTCAAAGTGGGCCTAAGTGTACTGAAATGCACCCTGACATGGGCCTACTTGCACTGAAGCGCATTTACGCCTGACTAAGGCTACGCTGGTCCCTCAAGGAGGCATTTATGGAGGGCTTCAGGCCAGTAAACTTTTAGGGAAGGAGGCATTCAAAGTAATTAATTCTCTAGGGCATGTAGCAACTAGATTAGGGTTTCATGAGCCATAATAGTACTGATCTGAATGTTGGGAGTGATGTGCCCCAATTGATCTGTAATAGTTGCCCCATAAAGCATGAAGTTTAAAATGATAATGTCGAGGGATATGCGTTAGGATGTGATCAGGAGGTTCTGAAGCGGATGGTGACCTACATCAATTACAATACATAATATCATGACATTTTGATTTTTCATGATTTTCCGAGGGAAGGCATACCCATGCTCAACATATAAAATTTCATTACAAGTATGTAGATAGTCATCTAAAGATATAGACCCATGATGGGATGACCATCAGTGTAAAGCCATCGTATGGATGATTTGGTACTTTCCTGAAATCATAGCCTGGATGGATGAAAATATATTTGGGGTCTTCTATCTTGTTCAATCATTTTCTCAAGTATGTATCTAACCATGCGAATATGTGATCTGAAGTCGAACATGGGAAGACACCATATGATTACCATCCAATGATGTAAATGTTAACGAATGTGAGAGAAATCATCGATAATGATAATGATCCTCAAAGTACTACAGTACATTTTGCATGGTGTGAATGGATGTTTTGATGTTGAACACCATACAAAGTCTTTCGGTCGAAGGCCAGTGATGTCAACCTATCACCGGAAGCAAGAAACCTTCCATTGATGTATGCAAGCCTCAAGGTACTAGAAGGGTGTTTCTAAGTCAACTTCTTGGATAATGTGCCGATGTCGACAAGAAGTGACTCATTGCAGGAGGGCCTTGATGTATCCCACATCAATGACACGAAACAAGTGTAATGATTTTTGGAGATGGAATGTGACTGATGACACAAGGTTCAGGAATGGCGATCATGAAAATGAAGGTTTATGAGTATTGCAAAGGATGAATTTAATTGAGTGACTTCTCTTGAACATGTTGGCGACACTGAATGAATTGGCAACATTGACCCAAAATCAAAGTAATGGATCGTATGATAGACCATAGGTGTGATAACCATCAAGCAGATAACCCAACTCAAGTAGCCATAGAGATGAAGTGAAAGTGTCATGTTCAAGAGAGACCTGCTGCCATAAAGTGGTTTACCCCTTTTCCCATTTTCCCCAGTCATTTCTGACCAATACCTCTTTATTTTTTATCAAGCTTGAGGAGGATAACATATGCTTGTTGTATAATTCCACCCGTCGGGTGAATCCATTGCTATGTGATGTTTTAACAAGTCTAGCGAAGGTGAAACTCGATCTTGTCATGATGGAAATGTTTGTCACTGTTTTATGCTTTAACAAGTTTAACGACAATGAGAACTTAGTCCTTTTCATGTTTAGAGAGTTTGAAAAGGGACAAAAAGAAAACTCCACAAGTTCTTTTTCGTAAATTTGTCTCTCAAGTCTAAAAAAGCATAAAATAATACAAGAGAGAACCTATTGACCATGTTTGATCAACGTATTCCTTTTTCATAAATAATCTATCTCAGTTTGGAAAAGGGTTAAACTTATACTGATTAGATGTCGTTTCCAATCTGTTAACGAGCTGAAAAGGACAAGCGCTCGATAATCTTTTCATATTTCAAGAGTCTGAAAAGAGGTTAAGGAGGACTCCACTTAGAGGAATGAGTGGTGTATAGGATAGGAATTGGTTTTGGTGATGTTGGAACTTCTCAAAACGTGTTGATTTATGTGAAGAGGCTGGCTAATAAGACCACTCATTGCAACTGTTCCTCAAAAAGGGTAAAACAACCAGGTGAAAGCGTATGGTCAACAAAGTAGATAGTGACGATGGAAGGATAAAAACCAAGGCTCATCTGACGGAAGAGGCTGATAAAATGGAAATCACGAGGGTTAAAATGGATATGGGTTCAATTTTACACAAGCTTGAACCATAAGGAACTATGCTTGGATTCAGTTTCATGTTTACACAAGCTTGAAACAAAAAACTATGCTTCGATTCAATTTCATGTTTACACAAGCTTGAAATGAAAAACTATGCTTGAGATTGGTTTACATGCCCCCAGCATGATGACTCGATTCTAGGTGCATGCCCCCCAAGCTTCATTACATTCACCTAAGTAGACTACTCATGGCTATCAGGTGGATGGAAGGAAGGCTCATTTAAGATATCAAGTGAAAGACTCGACTAGGATTTTACGAGATCTAGTCAAAGAATCGAATTGGAACTTTGCTCCAAGGGACCTTGTTTCATTTTTTTAATGAGCTTGACACAAGACAAGGAATTCTATTCAGATTCCTTGTTTCATTTTTTAACGAGCTTGACACAAGGCAAGGAACTATGCTCTATGACCTGTTTGATTTTTTTAATGAGGTTGAGACAGTAAAAGAACTATCCTCATATTCCTTGTTTTTTTTTTAACGATGTTAGTGTCATTATCTGCATACTTCCATCAGGGATCAAATTTTCTCTTTGCATTTTCATTTTAGGGGTCCCATATTGAAATTTTTGCATCATTTCATTAGGTCATGTCAAGCTAATCCACTGATGGTTGTCTTCTCCTCAGAAAATCTAATTTCTCCCTCATAAAGTACACTTGCTGACCCATCTTCAGGTTGTATTCAGTCATGGTTTCATGGTCAAAATGTAATCATGTTTCCATTAGGTCTTAGGGCATGTTTTCATTAGGTCTTAGGGTTTCATTTCCAAAGTCAAAGGCATGATTTAAAGGTGTAAATAAAGGGCATAAAGGGGATGAGTATGATAAATAAATCAAGAATGATTTTTAGTAAGTCATAGTCATTGTACAATTATCTCTTTAAATAATGTAATTTTCACCTCAAAAACATGTTTTGAGGTGAAAATAGAGTATTTTGAGTTAATTTATATGTAATAAATGATCCCAGCTGCACCAATCCATCTCTCCTATCATTCCTAGTTGGCAAAGAAGGAGTCCAAAAGTGGAGAAGAGAGGAGAAGTTGAGTGATTTTTGGGCCAAGAAGAAGTGGCGTTGCTCTTAGGGAGGTTGGTGCTACGCGTTTTGGGTAGTGGAGGTGGCGCTGCATGTTCAGGTCGGAGTGTTGCGCGTACAGGCTGAGCGCTGCGCGTTGAGCCAGCAAGGGCAAAAAATCCTCCTGCTACCTAAAAACATAAAAAATTTCCCTCGCTTCCCTCAAACAAGTAAGTTTCCTCACTGTACTTCATCATTGGTTTGCAATTAAAGTTTTTAAAGATAATTTACAATGGAAAAAGTGAAACCCTATATTCTTCCTTAATTATACCCTCAAAACCCTAACCCCTATTATTTCTCCCATCACCTATCACTAAAGCCCTGAATGCCTCCCCTATACTACTCCATAACATTTTATATTCCTTTTTCCTTCATCCCACAAGCTATACTTAAAAAGGACCCAAGAACCTCTCCCTCATTTTCATGATTCATACCCTCTCATTCATTCCCTAGACCACCAAGTACCTCACAAGGTTATCTCTCATTCCCTTATTCCTAATCACTCTTGATCACTCCCTTAATCCTTTTCTAGGAGTGCACAACCTCAAAATTTTCAAAAATTGACAGAGAAGATAGAGACTATGATGAGGAGGAAAACACTGCCAGTGACAGTTCAGCAGATAGGCCTAGGAATCAGAGAAATACACACAAGGGAGGTAGAATTATCAGGGAAGAGCCATCAAACCTTAGAGTGTTGTAGGCCTCTCAATTGGCTGTCACTTATTTCAAGCATCTAGGGTGCTATGTGTTCTATGAGTAGGTAGAGAGAGTTCAACACCACCATGAGCTCACCAGGCTTTTTGTAGCCAATCTTTGGGACAACAAGGTGACTCTTGCTGGTGTGACATTTACAGTTTCACCTTCCATTATTGTGGATGCAACCAGGATTCCAAATGTAGGGGAGAAGTTGTATAAGGCACAAGACCTGGATGAACACTATTATGAGCCTTACATCAAACCCAGGTACAGAAATGAACCAAAAAGGTTTTTTTCCTTTCAGATTCCTTGAAGATAAGTATGCCCCCATGATGAAAATCATCATGAAATATTTCACTTGTGAGGGCAGATTTTCTAGACTGTACACCTATCACATCAGGCTTCTCATGCATTTTACCAGGGTGAGGATGTTAAACCTCCCTTATTTCTTGTTCAGAAATATTGAGAAGATGGCCCACTTTGTGCAGAAAAAGCCATACCCTCAGCAGATGAGTAGTCTTTATCATTATTCCCTGATTAAGATGATTGTGCTTTATCATCTCAACCTCCTCAAAATCTCCTGGGAGACATTTATTGCTCATGACATCTTCAGGGTGTTATAGCTCTGTTGAAGCCCCAAAAATCGGGTCTACAACAAGGGGGATACCCACCCAGTTCGGACCTTGGTTAGCAGCTCCTTTTATGTTTGGTGTAGTAGGTCCGACTGGGGATATGGGACCAGTTTCCCAATTTATGTGTGTGTGTGTGTTGAGAATTGATATTTCCTTCCTAATAATTTCTAAGTAAAATGCTTTTATTCTAAATCTAATGTAATTGTATTCTAATGAACAGAAATATCTAATTCTAAAACTAACCCGGGATTTAATCTTTCAGTTATGCGATCTAAAATAATTTCAAATGGCAATTGGTAATAAAGATCATTCAATTTCTATGAGAAAAGAATTCAATAAAGATAAAGCATTTCATATAAAAAGTTAGATGAAACAATTGTGAAAAACATATCGCATAATAAGTTACTCATATATTAAGCATAAATAAATAGCTATCACCATACAGAAGTGCCAAATGATAACTCAAGCATTCATATATAAATAACTGAACATGAATATCACCTTAACACATAAGCAGAAATCGTTAAGAGATAAGAGTACCATTTATAACTAGTTCTACTCATGAGCTTCAACAATAATGATTTATTTCTTCTTAATCCAACATCTACTAAGAGTACAAAAGTGCAATTTTAGTAGTGGATATTCAACACAGATATCAATAAATCCTTTTCCATTCATTCATCAAAACCTCCTCGGAGGGTGCAAAAGTGCATGTTCTGGGGACAAGTTTTTGACAAATTTCAGGACCCTTCTCTAAATGCATGAGAAGGGTTTAAACACTACTAGCTAGATCTAAAAATAATTTATTAAAAAAATGTGGGATGCGGTTTAAATGACCGTCCTCATTTTAGGAAAAAATAAAGAAAAATTTAAAATTAAAACTGAATCTAAAACTAAAACTGGCAACTCACTATCTATGTATCTATTGCTTGTAGTCGCAAGCATTGAGCATTTGCTTGAGGAGAGTTTGCTGGCCGACCTCCGACTTTAGCTGTCCTGCGAAAACGGAATCAGCAAGTGCTGGCGCCATCTTCTCGACAGAATTAATGATACATTTGAGATTCATGCACTTGTTGTGTGGTTTTACCAAGTACGTCCAGTAAGAATCCCAATTCTACTTGGTTAGCCTTTTGATGGACTCTGCTCTTTCTTCAGCCTTCTGTCTCCAGCTTGTCTAGAGATGCTGTACATTTGGTAAATATTTACATACCACTTGAGGATATCCCTGATAAATACCACTGGTTTTTAGAGTTTAGGTTTTACCTTTCGCCTTTAACATTTTTTCTTACAAACTTCTAGTCTTACAGGTGACTGAGCAATTAGAGGCTTTCCTTCTTAAGGAGTTTTGCCTAGCGATGTGCGATTGAAAACTGCCTCCGTTTCTCGATACGGGCTTCCCTGGTGCTATTTTTTGCCTCTTGGGTGTTTTTTGTTAGAAGATATAAACCTTAAATTTTGTGGAAATAACGACTCCGCGAGTTCTTGGTTCTGAGTTTTAAATTCTCTGTCCGTGATATCAGCACTATCTAGTACCCATTTGACCATGTATGTGTATGGAAGAATTTTGGTCCTCGCTGCTATCCGGAGCAAGAACGAGCATGCTAGTTTTGTAATCGACGCCTCAGATGACCTATGTGAATCTGCAGTCGTTGTAACTTCCATTACTCTGGGATTTTCTTCCTCGAGTAGGATGTGCATGCTTTCCCAAGTAGTAACACTAGCATCTCTGTTGCAGGTGGTGTCTGTTTACAAGGGCATCATTTCTTTATGTTCAGAACTCAGAGCTTTACCCTTTTTTCCCATAATATTCTGGACACTGCTATGCATACTTCTCGGTTCTTCGCTCCTACAGTTTACAAATGAGGTAAGAGTAATGATAAGAAAAAGGTGACGGGAAAGCTTTAAATGCCGAAAAAATATAAAATATATCACCCTATGTGAAATGGCTCTTCGATCAGATCAAAACCATATTTTATTAGTGATTACCAACTAACTCATTAATTAACATTAATGTGCATAACTGGGCATCGTTTTATGGGAATTTTTTTTTCGAATGATGAGCCCTGAAGATCTGCGATAAGGTGATTTTGTGATTTTCTTCGCAATATCGCAGATCGCAATATCACAGATCACAATATCACCGATCGCAATATCGCAGATCGCAATATCGCGGATCGCAATATCACTAATCCTTTGCCTGTGGGAATCATCCATTACAATGTGTTTTCCACGAAATTTGATTTGCGAGATACGCCGTCGCATATCGGCGGTTTGAGGCATTTCACTTTAAGTAATATTTGAGGCATGCAATGCGACGAGTGTCTTTTAGTGCGTGATTTCGCATCAAGATTTCGCAATCTTAGGATTCCACTTGTAGGAAGGTATCCATTACCTTTTTGCAATGCGACGTTCTTTATTGAGAGAGTGGTTTTATTCGAATTTTATCATAAAACTGAAGTATTTTTAGATTATTTTGGTATTCTTCTAAGTTTATGATAGTAAGTTTTATTAAAAAAGGGAATACAAGCACTAATTTTTTTTTTTTATTTTTTGAATAAGGGTCCCCACTTATTTAGTATTAGTAATAAAACTAAATAAGAAGGGGGGTTGTTGCTGGCGAAAACAAGCTCCAAATATCACCCTTGGTATTTGTGATGCTTGGTTTATGGCCTAGGGAAACCTCTCTGTTATAGGACAAATTGACCTCCTAATCAACTCAGAGGAGAAAGACAAGATGAATGAATCAATGACCATAGTTGTAGGCCCATAATCCACACTAACGCTCTCTATACACTAACAACCTACTTTATAAAGCTTGTTACCAAGCATAAAGGAGCGTTAGTCACCCTGCTAACTCTTGTTGTTAGACCAGGGGGAGCGTTAGTGAACTTAAGTGATGTTCAAGAGGTTCTGCCAACGAATCTGCTCATAAATATCTAGATATTAAATCCCTATATTTATGCAAGAAAAGCAAGGAAACTCCAAAAATCAAGATATTTGGAGAAATTCTATTCCGAGAATGAAGGAAAATGGGGAAAAGCTTGTAAACAGGGCAGGTTCATGGTTTTTTCCCTAATGAACTATAGGTGGAGTTTGGCAGCCCTAATTCAATTGCTACATAAGCAACGAGAGGGCCATTGCAAAAGGGTCAGAGCATTTAGAAGGATAGCCCGTAGAGCTGTTGTGAACTGTCATATTCTTGAAGGAGCTAGCTAAAAGAAGGAGAGAGAGAGAGGAAGAAGGGGTAAGGAAGGCTGATACAACAGATTGTTGTAATCACTCTTCCATTCTGAATATAGAACTGTAGTTGTGTTCCCTACTCCAAAGTGTCGGTGATATTGTTCATTTATTTGTTCATTCTGATGCTTGTTGTGTTGAGTAGATAAGTTATACATTTATACATGTTTGTTACGGATTCCTACATTAATTTTCAAAAGTGCATGTGTGATTGATTTGCTTTTTCCTTTGTGTAGGAATCGTCATGGAACTGGCTTAGAAGGAGTTCTTCTTGCCACACGGAGATCCCCAAGCGAATCTAGAAGGGACCAAAGGTGATCCTCCCTCCATACACTATCAATTTATGCTTGATAGATGAACATGTGTGTAACAGGTAGCTTTTGCTGATAATCTTACGGTCTGTTGAAGGTCCCAGGAAGACCTTTGAGGGTAGGTTTCATCCCGTGCATTTTACCCCATAGCAGAATTGGCGACTCCGTTGGGGACTATACATATAGTTCCTGATTACCCGGACTCCTCTCAGATCTTCTCTTTCTTCTGTGAGCTTCTCGTTTCTTCAAATCCTTTTCTGATCCACCATCTACCTTGTTGCATCTTGCAAAGTTGCATTCTCCTCAGAAACTGATCCCAAAGGCCCTCTTTTTGAGTTATTTCCCTCACTAACGCAGGTTTCTGGTCTACATAGAGATTTATAAAGCTCTTTGACTGTGCATAGGGAGCGTTAGTGGCCAAACTAACTCTCTGTTTACACAAAAACAGAACGTTAATCTCCTATTTCCATGTTTTTCAGAAGATTTTGTGGACCAAAAGGGGGGGAAACTTGTCTCAGGGGCTAAAGTAAGGTTTGCAACAGTATCATGTTAACAAATTTGGTGTCTTAAAATTTATTTTTAAGAAAATGTTTTAGTTTTTCTCTCATAAAAGACATTTTTGTTGAAAGAAAAGCTGATAAACTGTATATCTCCTTCTGTCAAAATAGTTGTAGGCTGCTTCATTTTGGTTTTTAGTAGTTGTTAAGGAATATTGAGAAAAGAAGCTTTCGGTTATGCAAGTGTTGAATGGCTTTAGATGCACTGACAAATCCATGAATATGTGAAATGATACATGTGTAGAAAAAGACTTGTTTGCATAAGAAATTGAAATATTTTTTTTCAGAGCATTGTTCTGCATGGTTTATTGAGTTGAGAGTCTCATCATATTCATACGTCAACACCCCTACCGAAGACAAATAAGAAAGTACACTAAAATTTACATTAAAATCAATCAGTTATTCTTTTTTTGAGCAAACCAACATTAGCTAGATTAGGACCTTGGGATAAGAATGTGAGTCAACTTCCCAAGGTTGAAAATCAAAAATAGCGTCGTTAACGAGTGAAAAATTCTTTTTCACTCATATTACCAGGACGACTCCACTAACAACATAGCAAAATACGAGACAACATTGGATTGTAATTGAAGGTAGCTCGGCTTCTCTTACAACTCCTTTGGGCATTCTATGTATTGGGGGTCCCTTCGGGAATTTCAGAACTGAGTCAGGGACTCAGGTATCCTGCCCACACAGCGTGCTATCTACGACTAGGTCCTCCCTGGTAATGTCTATGATTTGACGTAACTCTAGTGGCCAAAACTTCTAGGTACTTAGCTATCCTGGTACCTCAAACAGATGGATCTACTTTGTCTTCAGTTTTTGGGAGGGTGCTCGTCTTCACGAGAGTACTTGGCCCCTCAATCTGAGGTTTGGGCAAAGCTTGAAAGTAACCGTAACCATACATTTGGCCATCCTTCTCTGTTACTCATTGAGAGACTGGGTTTCATCTCCAGTAAGCGGTGTTTATTAGATGAGGTAATTTCCTTCTATTTGCTGATTAACATATTTAGTGTATTTTTTCTTTTTAGGTACCTGAGTGCTATCATTTTCGAGACTTTAAAGAATATCACATTAAAATTTATCTAATAAAACTTAACAGCCACTGTGGCTACATCCGGCCTTCATCGTCAATTTAGACGATTGTTAGGACTTCCTCCACTCATTTTGGAGGATCCATCAAGTTCCACTGACTCGAATTCCTCATCTTCAAGGAATCAGTCTCCTAAATCACACATGGGATCTGTCTGGACGACCGACAATTCTAGTTTTCCGGAGGATTTCTTCACGGATGGATTTCTTCCTCATTTTAACACTCTGCTTATAGATCTGTTGGAACCTATCGTTACTCCTGTGGTACCTGTAATTCCTTCTTAAGAAGGAGGAACTCTCCCATCTATCCAGTCGATGCCTCAAGGGTTGTGGAATCATAGAGACACTATTGGTCCTCTACCACTTCCCCAGTCGACGGTCATCACAAAACTGGTAATGTGGAATCCCGCAATCACATTTGTCCCAGGTACTGCAACTCACATAACACCCACTATAGGTGGAACCCAGCAGATGCCATTTTCCACTCCCATGGTGCCACAAAGCATACCTTCGACTAGTGCCACATATATTGCTACATATAACACTCAATGCAAAACTATGGGTGCGATTCCTATTTACAAACAACAAGGTCGACCGCCAATGTATTGTTCCAACCCCCAGATTTAGATATCTGGGGCGGTTCCCAATATGCACATGCCGACGGGGAATGTCACAGTTCCCCTGCCATTCTCAGGCATGCATGGACAGTCGCTAATTGACATGAGTGTTCCCTTTGTCAATCAAAGCCATATGGTTAGTTCTGTGTCGGTTGGGAATCCACAAGGGATTCCCACCCAATCCATGGGGGCACCTTACTCACAAGCTCAGATGAGTCAAGGGGGCATTGCTTATACTGGCCGCAACTTCATACCCCAGTATCAAAATCCTAATGGAAATCTGATCTACAACACCGTACCAAAAAGAAACTACTATACCACGCAACCCATTTACACCATGGTGAACCAAATAATGGGAGGAGCACAGAGCTCCTCAGGTCATCAGTCATAACCATGGTCTGAGTCGGGGGCACCCAAAAATTTTCCTTTTTTGGCAACATTGGATATTCTCGACTTATACAAGTTGAAAAACGACCCCATATACCACAACTTACAATGGCCACCGATCTCGCATAAAATACCGACGGACATTCCTAAGTTCGATGGAAAACAAGGGGAGGATTCAGGCACTCATGTCACCACTTACCATCTCTGGTGTGTTTCTAACTCTATGGTGGATGACAGTGTCCGGTTACGTCTTTTTCCCCACACCCTCATTGGTAATGCTACAAAGTGGTATATTGAGTTACCACGCGCGTTAGTGAATACCTTTGACGCTTTAGCAATGGAGTTCCTAATGAACTTTCAGTTACCTATCCATTATGATACAGGGACGGAGCTCCTTACTTCGTTTTGTCAGGATACCGCCACCCACATCTCCGATCATATCCATGAATGGAGACGTAGGCGGAGGTTAGTTAAAGCTCCCATCCATGATTTTCTCTTAACAGACTAGTTTTGTAAGTCGTTTCTCCCACAAATCTCTAGAGATGTCACTCTAGGTGGTGTGGTCATAGAGGACCAATCCATACGTCGTGCCCAGCACTTAGATTTGATTTATTCACAGTCTAGCACTCTCTACGACATTATCCCCTATGCTCCCGGTAGCCCCAATCCTCCCATCACTCAGCACCTTGGAGCGCATGCCGATAGGATTGTCGGTGCAACCTCTAGGGTCACTGTAAAACAACTCAGTGGTTTTGTTTCCAAGCTGGTAGTGGACCCCTCTACCAAAGCGACTGCTCTTCCTACCACTGTGATTAACTCTGTGCAGTCTACATAGAAATCTGGTAGCAAGAACAAGAAGAATAAGAACAAGACCACTCCTTCTGAGGAGCAGTCATCTAAGCAGCCCAACCCGAAACAGAAGGCTATTGTTCCTACTGATACAGAAAAGGATAAAGGCACCAACTATTCATGCAAACTCTATCTTGAAGATCACGTAACCTGGCATTGTCTGCGCCTTCAAGAATGCATGGATTACCTTACCAAGAAAGATTCTGGTAAGGCACCTGCTATCCTTAGAAGCCCTTTTCCCAATCAACATCAGCAAAATCTCGTTGCCAACCAACCACAACCCACATCAGGGGGCAGCGACGGTTCGCAACACCCTTCAGCTGGTGAAGGAAGTTCTACTGTTTACACATCTGAAATGGTAGAACTAACAACAAGAGCCAAATCTTATGGAGCTCCTGTTGCTCCGGCAATAGAACCATCTGCACGTCAAAACCCATTGTCACCCAATGATTTGCATATCAAAAGGCTAGTTGAGGACTTTGTAATTTGACCCCACAAGGGGTCACTTCGACGCACAATGCACAATACATCTTCATGTGCCGCCCAACACTACAACATCGTAGAGGATTTGGCACAAGCTCCGTCGGCTATGTCAGCACTCGAAGTATTACAAAAATTCCCCAGCCAAAGTAAAACTTTTCTTTTGGCTATTGGGGGTATTGACCCTATAGATTCCATGCTTGCTATTTTCGACATGGACAAGTGTAAACCTCCCCTTTCCCACCAACTTTCATTTTAGGTGCATATCACTTCAAAAGGTAAAGGTATACACCGAACTGTCATCAATGAAGGTGCTTCAACCTGTGCTATGTTGGCTTCATGTTGGCTCGCCTTGGGTTCCCCAACCCTCTCCCCACTGTTGAGCTCCCTTAAAGCTTGCGATGGCCACACCTCTGTCCCAAAAGGACACTTATCCAGTTTTCCCATCACTTTGGCTGGGAAAACAGTAATGGTGGTCATAGAAGTCGTGGACAAGAGACTCGACTATAATCTGTTGCTTGGTCACAGTTGGACAGATGCCATGATGGCCATCGTATCCAATGTCTTTTGTATCATCCTATTTCCATTGGATGAAAAGGTCATTATAGTGGATAAGTTGTCTTTCTGCACCCCTGATTATTCACCATTACCAAGTGGTTCCATACCCCTAGTAGGAGGTGTAATTGATAGTTTTGTCAGTATAGGTACCGGTCTATTGAAGGCTTCCTCCCTGATGGTTGTTTTCCTCTTCTGTCGCCACAGGTTCCAAAATCGGTCAACATGCTTTCATCAATTCCTCATGAACTGACCAATACCTGGATCCTAACGACGCCTTCAGACCTTGACTTATTCGGAGACCAGATGCCACTATCACCGGCTGAATCAGCCTACCAAGGCATTCAATCCACATCCACATCTTCGGTCATGTTGGCTATCACCGATGGTACTACCCAATTTCCCATAACCACTCCTCCTTTAGATACATGCGATCAACTCCCATCTACGGAAAAATCCATTCGTGAAATCATGACTTTTGGAGAGCAACATTGGGAGGATTGGCATCTTTGGGGTGCTACATCTGATTCGGACATGATGCCTCTTCAAGTCCTATCCTCTAACATAAACGAAATCATTTCCCCACCCTATACAAACATCCAAACTTTTGGGGTGGAAGAAAATATGGTCGACACTTCCAAGTCAATGCCCATAGATATTTCGGTCACGACAGACATCGTGAAAGACACCCAGATGTGAGCAGATTGCAATCCCGAGGAAATTTCAAGCTCCACCTGCCTACATGACGAATTCCATGATGAATTTGTTTGGTGTCACGAGGAAATTCCCAACTTTAATCCGTTGTTTGTCATGCATGAGATCCAACTTTACGACAAGGCAAAATGAAATGGGTGGCCAATTCCTTCCCTCGAAATAGCCATTGAACCCATGCCCGGCCCCACAGCTGAAGAAGAACACCTACTATACCTCAAACCACTAGATAAAACCCGTTGAGATGTCGATTTGGCACTCACAGCTCACAAGGAGCGGGTACAAACCCAATTTGCGAAAGAGGTTAGGTTTTGTTCTTTCCAAGAGGGCGATTTCGTATCGCTATATCATCCAAAAGATAATCTCTTGGAGGCATGCATGCTTCAACCCATTTGGCTAGGTCCCTATGTCATAACGAAAGTCCTCCCCTCGGGGCATATGAACTGCCAGACTAGGAAGGAATCCCACTCAAGGAGCCCACATATGGGCTCTATCTGAAAAATCACTGTGCCTAGTGTCGTGCTAGGCATGTGCTTTGTAATTTTATGTATTCATAAGTTTTGCTTCCCTTTTTGATGTGATTGGATTATTTTTTGTTATTTAGTGGAGTACTTGTCTCATGCATTCTTCTCACAATGCAGATGTCTTTGTTGCCCTTAGCATACGTAGGATACGTGGATGGTGCCAGTCGTCATACACGGCACATTGCATCAACTTCTTGCGTAATATATACACTCGAGTGAGAACTATTTTGCTCCGGGGGAGTCTTTCTTGGTACCGCCACCAACAATATTGTCAATTACATGTCTGTCGTTTCACTTCTCACAGAAGCGTCATCAAGGGGCATCTCCAATCTGGTGGTCAGGTTGGACTCCCAACCAGTCGTTATGCAATTGACAAACCATTATCATGTCCGTAATCCAGCCTTGTAACGTAACTATCTAAGGGTGTGACTCTTGGAACGTAGATTTGAAATAATCACATATGAACATGTTCCTCAAGAATTAAATACAATTGCTGATTCATTAGCTAACTATGTATTAGTTGGCATTTTTCTCATTTGTTATAGCAACATGCATGAGAAGTAAAACATTTACTAAAGTTAAAAATTTGTCATAAAAAACATTTTAAAACACATTTACACCACCAAAATACCAAAAATATCTGTACATATATATATATATATATATATATATATATAGATATAGATCGAAATCCAGTTTTTTTACATCAAAATATTCCAAAACATGGAAAATTTTAGTACAAAATGGCTCAAAGCCCAGCTACAAACACTCATATGGCTATGCCAGAACACCTGCTAAAATGAGCCTATTGCTCTAGAAAAGCTAAAATAGCTCTAGCTACCCTCCGGAGAGGAACCAGAAACCACTCAGGTACACCAACTGTGTGTCGCTTCATATGAGCAGGAATCTCCCTCATAGGAAGGGGGGGGGGGGGGGACACCCATAGTCAAACCCTCTAGGTTCCACAAAACCTCACGGAGACTATCGACATTTTCCCCTCCAGCATGTAGTTGGCTGCCTCGTTGCACGTAGCGAGGTTCGCCTGTAGGTCATACTGGCACCACATTTGTGTTAAGCATAAAAGTTTCATGTCAGTTCTTATCTCATCGTTGAAAGAACATTACATATACATTCAAAAGTACAAAAATACTTAAGTACTATCAAAATTATTCTCACCTTGAGGACCATAGTTGGTCTTGGGCGGTAGCATCAAGTCTGGGTCACCGATAAAGTCCATGCCTTCATAGGCATAGTCGTCAACAATCACAATCTAGTTGCAAAGCCACTAGAAGAAGTCTTCGTCAAAGAAGTGTCGGAATGGTCCTCCTCCTGTGCGAGGATCAAGTGATGACCAACGACCCTGCCTTGGATCCCTCAGATCAAAGGGACCTAAGCTCACCCGTGGGCGCATGATAGGTACCCTCTCAAAGGAAAAATGAGACTATGATAGTACCGTACCCAAAACTGTGTTGGGTACGGGTCTTGCATGCTGTCAATTCTGCCTTCAATTGGCAAAACACTGCTTCGCACCAGTTGAGCATCTAGGGATGGACACAGTCAATGGCAAGCAAAAATTGGGGCTTTGTCACTACGTGGGGACTTTTTGACCCCGACAATCACACAATCAACCATAAAATTTCCCTCATAGACTAAGATCGAATCCTCTCTATTGTGACTCTGTTGCTGACTAGTCCACTCTTAGGGATGCGGTAGATCTGTACTAGCTTTGATGTTGATTGCAGATCTGACCTACCATAGGTGAGGTTTACTTGTGCCCCATGGCATGACAAATCAATCAAAAAGTAAATGTCATCCCGATCAAGCGCTAGCTCCTGATATCCAACCCTGAACACTTGCTCGTGTTCATCCCAACGTTGTATGATCCATCTTAGTAAATCCTCCTGTCCTTTCATCAACTCTAGCCTTGCATACTTTAACAAACCACAGCGGTGCAATACAAGTATGCAAGCTGGATCATTTCACATTAGAAATTCCTCATTGTCATGGGCCCGTTCTCTCCATAGGTGAGTCATTTCAGCCTAAAACCTGCACAAAATAACCCTAAAATTAGTAAAAATGGGGCAAAATCACCTAGGGAATCCATGCATGAGGGTTTTAAATGCACCCTACAGCCCTAGCACCCCTCCAAGTGCTACAAAGGGAGGATTAACACCCTCCAATGGCTCGTACAGATCATTTAACGCTCTCTACTGGCCATCTAGAGGGCATTAGTGAGCAAAAATGGCTCTAGGTCACCTCAGATCTGCATATTTCCACCCACAAAACTGTTAAAAATGGTTTAATAAATAAAAGAGCAAGGTTTTAGCTCTCACCTGGGACTCACGGCACGTCGAATGGTTACCCGGATCGCCTGCAATGGTCTGCAGAAAATCTTCTCCTCTTTAGCTCCAATAAGTTCTCACAAACTTCAAAATAGTGAAAATGATGCATGTGAAAGCTCAAAGCATCTCCTTATATAACTTTGAGAGACATGATTTTTTGAAAATCATTAAAGAGGAAGTAGTCCATTCTACATGATTTTTTATCATGCATGAACCCAGATAATAGGAATTGCTGCTTTTTTATACTTTTTACTGCTTTTGATGAAAGTACTTTCAGGAATGAAAAGCAGTAAAAGCTGCATGCAATTCTTAATAGAGCACTGTTAGGGATATTTTATTGCTCTTTAAAAAATACAAACATCCCTGAGTTTTCATCGTTAAGCTCGTTAAAATCTATCTAACAATGGTAGAGCACTTTTGGAGACATTTTATTACTCTTTAAAAAATATAAACATCTCCGAGTTTTTGTAGTAGGGCTTGTTAAACATCTATACCACAATCAATAAAGCACTTTTAGGGATATTTTATCACTCTTTAAACAATATAAACATCCCCGAGTTTTTCATCATTTGCACTCATTAAATATATGCAAACGATTCTCTGAGCACCTCTTTTTTGATCTTGTTCTAGCTCATAAACTGAAAAAGACCAACAGAGCATCCTTTTTAGGCACTTTTTTCTCACTCTTTAAACTGAAAAAATCCCAAGCTGTGTCTTGCTGCTCGTTAAACATGCTAAAGATGACCCAAGCATTCTTTCAGGTACTTTTCTTGCTCGTTTAAAAATGAAAAATCCCGAGTTTTTGTTACTGAGATCGTTAAATTGTCACGAAGAAACACGAGTTTAGTCCGTCGCCTCATACTCATAACAAAATGAGGTCGACATCTATTGGAAAAAGGTTTCTCTTTATTCGAGTTCAATAGATTAAAATACGGAAAAGTAATCGATCCAGGTATACTATTAACCTTTTGTCGCACCCAGTTAACAACTATGACAAAGAGACCACCATGGAGTCTCTCTTTATGATCTTTTCAGACTCTCTAAAGATGAAAAGACCACCGAGTTGTCTAGTCTGGACTCTTTAAATACACAGAAAAGATATAGAGTCGTTTTCTTTATGATACTTTTCAGACTCTTAAAAGATGAAAAAATCGACAAGTTTGCCTGTCTAGACTCATTAAACTAATAAGATATGTCAAAGAGTCGTTATTTTTGTGATCCTTTTTAGACTCTTTAAAAACATGAAAACATTGATGAGTTTACCCGTCTAGACTCATTAAAAAATCAGACAGGGAAAGTGGACAATACAACTGTACCCTGTATTCGAAAGCATGGTTTGGCAGCATTCGTTCCCTTGAACATGGCACTCCCTCAGATAAACCTTCATTTTGATAGCCTCTCAATATGAACCCTACCAAACTATAAGTTTTTAGCCTATATACCTATTGATGCCCCGAAATTCGTTGCAACAACATTGGGGAAACCACCCGGTCCGAAACTTAGTGCAGCTCCTTTTCCGTTTGGAATAGTGGCTCCGACTGGGGATAACGGGACCAGTTTCCCAAAGATTATAAGTAAACGGGATGTATGGATGATTTAAGATATGAAATGGTAATAAACAAATAACTAAACTATGAAAGAAATATAAAGACTATAAGCTAATCCCGGGACTTATCAATTCAGACAGTACAGCGTTTAATATTCTATGCTTAATGACAGGCATATAGATGACACTAACAGTAAGCATAGATGTTCAATCATTTGAGATTGCTCTGCGTAAGTAGTTACGCAAAGCTATAATAGCGAATTACTGTACTCAGTCATTTATATCATTGATACATACATGAGTTAAAGATAACAAATCACAAAAACATTCAATAGTGATATGAAATGCAGACTTGTTGTTATATTACATACATGTATTCAACAATAGCAAATTAATAACACAGCAATTCATATAACTGAAAAGAGAACAGATACAGATAATAGTACCATGCAAGCTGTTTGATCGATCCAATATATTAATCGCTATGTTGAGGTCCTTCCTTCCAACCAGAAAGCATTCCAAGCAAACGACAATAGTGCACAATTTACTTAAACAACATTCCAAGTAAAATTAAGGACCAGTGGTCGAGTTTCAAAAAGAATATAGACTGAAGCACAATAGTGCAAACTTCGGCCTTTTAGTCTTTTACAAAATTTTTACGACCCTTTCCAAAACAATGAAAGGGTCTATAAATACTATGCTAATCTAACTATTAAAATATCTAAAAACTGAAAAACTAAGAAATCGGCATCAGCAAATATCATTTTGCATTTTGGGTGATTCGGCAGTCGGCGGCGATGCTTTAGTCAGCTGTCTCTTTGCCTTTACTCTTTCGCTGACATATCGCCAGCATTGGCTCTACTTCTGGTGGAGTATTGAGGCGAGAAGTCAGCTGTGCATCATATGTGGCATCTTGGAAATCGGCAATCAGGTACCGGAGAGCATCTGTTAGGCAGTTGAGAGCCGACCTTTGAGAATGAGGTTTAATCAAAAAAAGCCAGTATGCATCGGCCGTCAAGGTATTTACTCCAGCAATTAACCGCCTTTGTGTTTCAAGCTCAGGATAATTTCTATGCTCCAGCATATTTGCGGTTGTTATGTTTCCAGGTGTACATTGTGAAATCATATTAGCCAAATACAATGTATCATTGACTAAATTGATCATGTTTTTGGAAATCGTTTTGCACCTGCATGCTGCCCTCTCTGCCTTCATTACCTATGTTTCCCATTCCATAAACAGTATGTTCTTGTAATTTACACTGATTCGGGCGAAATTAGCAGCTTGCCCTTCTGGAATATCTTGCCATTCAATATATTCTATTATGTCATCTTCGGCTTGATCCAAGTTGGTTCTGGCTTTCCCGATCTGTTCACATATCGCTGTAGATATGTCACAGAGTGTCTCAGCTTCAACTAGTTGTTGACACAAAAGTCTGGTCTGAGATATCAGAGCGCCGTTTATCAGAGTTGCCTCTGTTCTGAAATCATCAATACTCTTGACACCTTTGATACCTTCAAGCTGTGCTGAGAGCTGAACTATTTGATCTTCTTTAGATTTAATCAACAACTCATTCGATGCCTCCAACTGGGATAATGCTTCTGACAATTCTTGTGCTCTTTTGTCATTTTGGTCTATTCTCAGCTTCTCAATTTGCTGGGTTAACAAATGATTGTCTTGTTGTAAAGCCAGCAATTGTTCTTCTGCCTGTGTTGCCTTATTCTTTGCCTCTATCACCTCTGCTTGCAATGTGTAAACTTCATGTTCTTTAGTCTTCAAAAAAAGACTCACTTCGGATGCTTTGTCAATGGTTGCCGCTGAATAAGCTCCTGCAAATTGCGACAGTTTTGTTAAATCTTCAGAGGGACTTAATTCTCCCTTCCAGACAACATTGCCCGTAACTATTTGCTCATCTGAAGCAGAAAGTTGATCAAGCCTTCGCCTCTTCCTTGAGCGTCTTACAACGGCTCTATGCTTAGGGCTGTAGAAAATGTCTAGAGGAGGAATTTCCTCTACCTGAAGATCAACTAGGTCAGATGGATTCTGAGTAACTTCCTCAATGTTCTGTACTGTGGGTGGGCCGCTGGTTCCTTCAAGAACCGGAGAGATGGTAGTATCTGGAGTCTTTAAGACATCTGAGTCCTTGGGGGCTTCTTTACCATTTATAATGGAATCAAATTGATTCCATTCTTTAATCAATTCAGTATCAACAGGGATTTGCTTACTCTGTTCTTTTTCTTTCTCAATCCTCTGTTGTTCCTCAAACGCCTTCTGTTGTTGCTCCTCTTGTATTCTCCGTTGTTGTTCTTCCAATTCCCTTTTTTGTCTATCTTCTAGTTCTTTCTTCTCTTTTTCTTCTTTCTCTCTTTTGCTCTGTTCTTCCTGCTCCCTTTGCCTTATTTGTTCTTCTTGCTCTCTTTTTCTCTGTTCTTCCTGCTCCCTTTGCCTTCTTTGCTCTTCTTCAATTCGTGCCTCTTGCTGGCGATCTTCCTGCAGCTTGTTTTGCATTTCCTCCTGTGTTCTAATGATAACGGGAGGTAAATTCACTTCCGGCTGATCAGGCTCGCTTGAGGATGAAGTTGGAGTCATGGATAATAAATCTAGAGGCAAAGTTTGCAACCTTTGCTTTCTAAGTTTATTAAATTCAACTAATTCTACATCTTCATATCTCATTGCAGCAAGTTGTCTGACTTGACTTAATGAATCGGCACCCATGAACAAGTCGTCAAATAGGTCCTCTTGATGGACGACCTTTGTCAGCTTAGCTTGTTCTAAAGCAATGAAAGCTGTCTTTTTTGGGTCATAAAGCCTGTTTGGGATGGAAGCTAGAGATACTTTTTGGAGTTTGGCTGCCTCCTTTTCTGCATGCTTATAATTTAGCAGCGTAAAAACTCCAATCCTTATGGGAAAAGATGGCCATCCTTTCTTCTTCTCTTCTTTGAGGGTTTGTGTTACACCCTCAGACATGATTTGATAGGAGATTTCTCGGGCTAGCAATTTGTCTGGCATGTACAAAGGAAGGACATGAGGCCTAGCCTTGCTTCCAAAAACTCTGATATAGGAAAAACATTCTTCGCCGAACCAATGGGCTACGGCTGGTAAGTCAAAAGAGGCTTCATAAGAGATTCTAGGGATAGGTCTGTCGAAGATAGAATAGTGAACGGGAACCATAAAACCATTGCAGATTTGATATAAATCGTCTTTATGAGAAGGTTTCCACAATTTGCGATGATACAAATGAATAGGTGTTGGGTCATGGGTTGTCCATCTCCAACCAAGGACAGGAAATTCAGAATTAAAACAAAGAGTGTCCATAATGTAGGCAGAGTAATAGAAGGGGGGAATTTTTCTTTCGGTGACTCTGGTTTTGGCCCTAAAGTCACGAATAGCTAAGATCACTTTATCAGACAGGATAGTGGCCCAGTCCATGATTATACTATTAACGGCCGCGTCCATTAAAGGAATCATATCAACATGGATATTTGCAGAATCATGATATCCCCACAATCTACACATCATAATTCCAGCGTAACAGTAAGGTGAAGCCAAAGAAGCGTTGGAATACTTACCCGACATATCTTGCTTATGTTTTGCTGGATTCTGCCTCCAATCTCGGAGAAGTTCGGATAGTGATTCATTTTCTCTGGCGAATTTCTCCAAAAAGGCTCTGGTATAGGATTGCTCGGGATTGGGCAAATGATACATCCGTCTTAAGTCTTCAGGCTTGAGAGAACCGAAAATCCTTCCATCCTTAGTATGAAAGGTTCTATTGGTAAGAGTAATCTCTTCAATTGCCCAGCGTACTACATCAGTATAAGGCAGGACTTGTTCTCTGGCTGCTATTCTGTGCAGAAATGAGTCAGCCAAATCCTTAAGAGTTGCCTCAGACTTTCTTAGTTCATCAACACTTGCCTGGGTTACTGTCGTCTCTGGTTGTTCTCCTTCTAGCAAATTGTAAGTCCCTTGCCATGTAGTACCGGTAAGACCAGTGCATGTAGTGTCTGAGATCAGGCCTTTCCTTGAAACTGTAGCAGCTTGGCCTGAGACAGGTGTTGTTGTAGAACCTGCCACCTTCTTGAACTTCTTTCCCATCATGTTTAGACTTCTCTCGTCAATTGAATTCTACACAAGACAAGAGAAATCGTAACAAAGAAATAACAATGACACTTCATAACGGGATAGATATATTATTTGAAGCGTGGCGAGATTATTTCCAAAAGAGGCTGCGGATCTAATGATTTGAGAAGGCACCGTATATGCAATGATGATGATTTTACAGTCTGCAGCTCCATAAATGACCATTACTTAAGTTATTAAACCGAATGACCCCTTAAAGCGTGCAATAGATTTCTTCAAAGGTCTAATCGTAATTGCTCGTTAATCCGAAGGGGCAAAGCTTTAAATACGCATGCATTACCTTATCCCTTCACTTAACGGCATTTTGAAATTTGTGCTTTTGTCAAATCGAGTTTAAATATAACTTTAATGCTTTTGAAATAATCACCTTTTGGAACTGAGGTCATCATTAAGCGTCATCATGTCGCATCGAAGTGTGTGTAGCATTATCGCTTGGGGAAGATCTTTAGCGAACGCCGATTGCGATATCGCATTCGGCGTGCGAACATAACTCACGAACATGTGTCATTTGAGTTAGCGAATGCTGATAGCGAATGCCGATAGCGATATCGCATTCGGGGAGAAGATATGAACGCTTTATGAAAATGTGTATGATTATGCCGATTGGCGATATGCGATATCGCATCGGGTAAAAGCTTTTAAAACAATTTTCACAAGGCATAGCGCCGATAATTGATCGCCGATATCACGTCGCATCGGGGAAAAGGTGTGTACCCTTTTTGTGTGTGCATTGGCTATTGTCGATGGCCGATAGCGATATCGCATCGGGAAAAACCAAGATGGCAGCTGAACTTGTGATTACTTTTGTGGACTTAACCGAAAATGCTTATCGTTTGTTCAACAAGGGTTTTGTGCATAAATTTTCATTTGATTATCATACCTTATTTGAACAAGTTTTCTAATGCCAATTGAAAATTTTAAAAGGGACCCATTTCATATGTAAATTGTTTGTGGTAAAATTGTTATGAAATGGGGGGTTGTTGTAGGGCGCAACAATACCCTAATGTAATTACATCTCCATATCTTAAACACTCTGTAGTGTTCATGAGTCTAGTGTTGTCTGGTTAAAACTGTTGTTGTGCTTTTTATTGTTCAAGGGTCCCCATTTGTTTCCTCTATCAACCAATCCTACATATCCTTTCATCATTCCCTCCGTTGTTTACACCCAAAAGCTAAAAATATTCTTCAAAAAACAAAATCATCCTTGTCCGGTTTCGTGTTGACTGATGTTGGACACGTCATTGCCTACCTTTCAATAGGTTTCTTCCTATCGACTTCAACACTCTATCTAGGAAGATAACCCAGAAACACATTCAGTGCCTTGGTGCTTGCAGAAATTAGTGGTAGGTTACCTTGTGCTTGATCATGGGTTTTCATTATTGGCTCTTGGTTAAGAAATTCTACGACTGTTCGATGACAAAAAATCTTTCACACTCGCTAGTTTGCACTGTGCATCTTGGAGACCATCACCATTATCAGTGGCCTTCCTCGCATATGTTAACAGTCTCCATTATTGGCTGGTAATCATATGATTTCGTGCATGTTTGACGTCAACTCATTTTATCACATGTACCGATCTATGCTATTCGGTGAAGTGGGAATCAAGACCTTGGGTAGAGGCTTGCATCATTCAGTCTTGTTTCCTCTCCCAAGCTGCGATATTGTTTTTTGGATATAGCTATTTCAGGATGATCTATTATAACACTGGATCCGCCCTGTGCCATATTGGCGAATAGCATTGTTATATCTCCGAGGAGAAAATTACTCTGACATAGCTACTGAGCATGGGAATGCTTGACTCAGGACATGATTTTACTAGTTTATATATATGTATCTTTGTTGTATCAGGTTTTCCTTGCTGCCCGAAACTTCTCTCTCTCTCTCTACAAAGATTTTGACAGTGAATTACAGTGTTTTTCATAAAGTATTTCGGCCATCGTCTCTGCCTCTAATCTCATACATTATGGGGCATCTGTTATAGGACAAATTGACCTCCTAATCAACTCAGAGGGGAAAGACAAGATGACGGAATCAATGACCATAGTTGTAGGCCCAAAATCCACACTAACGCTCTCTATACACTAACAACCTGCTTTACAAATCTTGTTACCAAGCATAAAGGAGCGTTAGTCACCCTGCTAACTCTTGTTGTTAGACTAGGGGGAGCGTTAGTGAACTTAAGTGATGTTCAAGAGGTTCTACCAACGAATTTTCTCATAAATATCTAGATATTAAATCCTTCTATTTATGCAAGAAAAGCAAGGAAACTCCAAAAATCAAGATATTTGGAGAAATTCTATTCCGAGAATGAAGGAAAATGGGGAAAGGCTTGTAAACAGGGTAGGTTCATGTTTTTTTCCCTAATGAACTATAGGTGGAGTTTGGAAACCCTAATTCGATTGCTACATAATCAACGAGAGGGCCATTGCAAAAGGGTCAGAGCATTTAGAAGGATAGCGCATAGAGCTATTGTGAACTATCATATTCTTGAAGGAGCTAGCTGAAAGAAGGAGAGAGAGAGAGGAATAAGGGGTAAGGAAGGTTGATACAATGGATTGTTGTAATTACTCTTCCATTCTGAATATAGAACTACAGTTGTGTTCCCTACTCGAAATTGTCAGTGATATTGTGCATTTATTTGTTCATTTTGATGCTTTTCCCATTGAGTAGATAAGTTATACATTTATACATGTTTGTTACGGATTCTTACATTAATTTTCAGAAGTGTATGCTGAGATTGGTTTTCTTTGTCCTTTGTGCACAAATCATCTTGGATCCAGCTTAGAAGGAGTTCTTCTTGCCGCACAGAGATACCCAAGCGAATCTAGAAGGAACCAAAGGTGATCCTCTGTACATAGCCTGTCAATTTATGCCTGATAGATGGACATGTGTGTAACAAGTAGCTTTTGCAGATAATCTTATGGTCTATCAAAAGTCTCGGGAAGACCTTTGAGGGTAGTTTTCATCCTGTGCATTTTACCCCATAGCACCCTTCTTCCAGACTTGGTCCAAATATTTCAAAAATAGTGTTTTATTCCCTGTACGCTACTTTTCCATGAGATAAAAGCATGTACATGAGGGTTAGTCAATACCCAATCTGCGTATATGTGTTAAAACACTTTAAAAAATTAAATTTCCTTAATTATGGGTGGATTTCATGGGTTTTTCCTTTTGTTTACCTCCTAGTGCCCGTGGCCCAACTGTTTCCCAACTAAAAAACTAATTGGGAGAAGTATAAATAGACTTCTATGAAAAGGCCTAAAGAAAGAAAGAAGAGATAGGATTACTATACTGAGATTATCCCTGACTGAGTCTGAAGTATCTCTGTGCTTCAAGCACTTCCCCAAGTTTCAGGAAACCCTTGTTTCCTTGAGTGTTGATATTCTCCCACTTGCTTGAGATATCATGGTATTGGTTATGGAAGGAGGCAGTTGAAGATTGGGACTAGATGGATCTGGAGGATAGTTCCACTTGGAGTCGGAAGAAGAAGACTTAGGTGAACTCTTTCCGTATTTGTTATAGCTTCTACAATAAAAAGAAGTGATGTCTTGTTCTTGAGATTGACTTTTTTTATGCATTAGATGTTGTTGTTGTAATTCATGTATGAATGATTATTTTGATGCATAACTAACCATTTTCTTATATGATATAAAGTTGATTTCGTTAAAATGATTTATCTATATGCTGCTATGTATGTTCGAATTGGTTGATTTTCAGATTCGAAGATCATCAAGAGTTGCAGAGGGTCTGAAACTTGCTGGAACTACCCAAATGAAGGACATCCGGGTATGATCATTATCGCATAGTTTGTTTATATAAACATGTTTTCTGAGTTGTCTACGTGTTCCTTACTGTAGATTGCTCTTGCTATGTTGGGGTTCCAACCCAAAACCCTAGGGTACTTATTCCTGTAACAGAATTGGTGACTCCACTGGGGATAACAATCTTGTTATTGCTAGTTTGGGTTGTTTAGTGTCAATCAAGGCTCATTTATTGGTTTTCTTGCTGTGACAGTATTGTTTGGTCCGTAGGAACTCAGACCTCAAGTCTCATATTTTTGATATGGCCTTGTTTTTTATTTTTCTTGCAAAAATCAGTATACACACTTTTGTCTGTTTACAGTAGTGTACATATGCTTGTTTCTATGAAGCAAACCCATGTATACGCAAGTTTCCTTTGTCAGAAGCGCGTGTACATGCCTCTGTGCTTGAACACAGTTGTGTATACAATTTTTTGCATGCTTTTTTTCAAATATTTCTGCCCAGAAAGATTTGTTTCTTGGTTTGTTTGGTTTCTGAGTGGTCAGTTTCTGTCTTTAGAATTTAATTATTCAGTGAGCTCACTGTTTTGAATTCTCTTCTTCTTTGAAAAGTTTTTGGCCTAGGTTTTCTTTTGAGTGAGTTTATGATTTGTGTTTTGATACATAAAACTTCTTGTAGAGGTTCTTGGTTGTTCTGGTTCTTTGGAACAATAACTTGTTTTCGATCTTCGTGTCAAGCTTGATTATTGCTCTACTTACTTTGCTTTCCGTCATTTTGTGGCCTTACACCTTTTCTTTCTTTTTGAAAGTTTATTTTTCATGAATTTGAAAGTGTTTCTTTCCTGACATCTTGGTTAGTTTCTCAAAGCTCTTTGTTGTTTTTTGGGTCGATTAGTGCAAGTTGAAGCCCTTTGTTGGGTTGTGTTATATTCTTTCCACCACTACCCCACGTAGTTAACTAGGGTGTTAGAGGGGGCGCAGAGACCTCATTTGTTTGAGGGGTGCTAGTAACCCCACTATATGGGGTTCTGAGTAGTGCCCTAGAAAATTTTGGTTTTGGAACCTATGTTAGGTTGGGTGGTCCCACCTATGGTTTTGTGCATGATTTTCACACATGTTTTTGGATGCAATGGTTTTTGATCCATGGTTTTGGACGTGATGTTTTTCGGTCTATGGTATTGGATGATTTGACATGTATAAATATGTATTATAACATTGAAAGGAACATAATGAAAAATCAAGCTAGTAGTCCCAGTTTTGGGATCCATGGGAAAATCTCTGTGTATATGTGTTTTATGTGTTATGCTCTCGCATTGTTTATTTTATGGGTTTTAGAATTCATATGCAGGTAATTTCTATATGACGTTAAAACCTACATTTGGTATCACAGCTATTTTAGCTTCAAGGGGACACCTTTTTTGTTAAGGGGTTTTGCTCGGGTATGTGGTACACCCTGTTCAGTGGGAGATCTTCGAGATCGATTCTAGTGGTGAAAGAAGATGGCGAGCAGTGGAAAGATAGAGATCGATAAATTTAATGGTCAGAGTTTTGAGTTTTGGAAACTTAATATGAAGGATCTGTTGGTGGATAAAGATTAGTGGATCGTGGTAGATCCAGGTACTAAACCAAAGGGAGTGTCCGATGAAGAATGGAAGAAGTTGGATCAGAAGGCAAAGATCACAATACGATTATGTGTCTCAGATTCAGTATTGCTGAATATATCAAGGGAAGCTATGGCAAAGGCTTTGTGGGACAAGTTAGGGACTTTGTACTAATCTAAGTCTCTAGTGAATAAACTGTTCCTGCAGAAAAAGCAGTATAACCTGAGGATGAAAGATGGAGACTCGGTGACAGAGCATCTGAACGCATTTAATACTGTGGTAAGTCAGTTATAATCTGTTGATATTAAAATTTTAGATGAATATAAGTGCATCAGTTTGTTTTTTTCTCTAATAGATTCGTGGGATAGTCTGGTTATTACAATGGGTAGCAATGCAACTGCCTTGTAGTTTGATGAAATATTCTCTTCCTTGTTAACGGAGGAGATGAGACAGAAAAATATGGAGAGCGAGAAACAAAAATAAGTCATCGAGTGGGAGATCTAAATCTAGAGGGAGATCTAAATCTCTAGGAAAACCTGTAAAAGTGGTGTGCTAGAAATGCGGAAAGGAAGGGCACTACAAAAGGGACTGTAAATCTAAAAATCTTGATAAAGGAAAGGGATTTGATGATGCTCCTTTTGCAGAGGCGAAAACCACTTCAGATGAAGGTGGGGATGTGTACTTGGTTTCTTCAAGTACACATGTAGATGATGAAGGTGGGGATGTGTACTCAGGTGCATCCTTTCACTTCACTCCCCATAGAGAGTGGTTCTGCGATTATGAGAAATACAATGGTGGTGATGTCTTATTAGGGATGATAGGAAGGCTAGAATCATTGGTTATGGAAAAGTAAAGTTGAAGTTGCAAGGTGGAAGGGTTAGAACACTTCCGGGTGTTATGCATATTCTTCCATTGGCTAGAAATCTAATTTCTGTAAGCAAGTTGGATGATGCAGGTGTAAAAATAGTGTTCGAGAAGGATACCTGCAAGATGGTTTTGGGAGCACTGGTATTGATGTGGGGAGTTCAGATTGGAACTCTGTACAAGCTACAAGGTAGCACGGTTGTTGATGGGTGCAACAATTCTATGGTTCCTGAAAGTGGAATAGAAAATCTAGTGGTCTTTGGAGAGAAGACCATGTTGTGGCATCAAAGGCTTGGACATATTGGAGAGAAGGGCCTTCGAATACTTCATGGTAAAGGTATGGTAGAAGGTATGAGTAATAATTCTCTGGATTTTGATTTCCTTGAAAATTGTGTATATGGGAAGCAGAATCGGGTGAGTTTCTCCTGTGGTGGTAAGAGGGTGAAACATATATTAGAGCTTGTGCATAGTGACGTGTTTAGACTTGTGAAGGTTCCATCACTGGGTAAGTCTATGTACTATGCATCTTTTATAGATGACTTCTAAAGGAATACATGGATATATTTCCTTAAGAAGAAATCTGAAGTCTTTGACCGGTTTAAAGAATTCAAGGCTCTGGTGGAAAACCAGATAGAGAAGAAGAAAAAGGTGTTGAGGACAAATAACGGTGGAGAGTTTTGCAATGAGGAATTTGAAGAATTATGTAAGAAGTGTAGTATAGCATGGCAGAATACTACTCCATATACACCTTAGCAAAATGGAGTTGCAGAAAGAATGAACAAGACGTTGATGAAAAGGGCAAGAAGCATGCTCAGTGGTGCTAGGTTAGGACATGAATTCTGGGTAGAGGCGGTGGAGACAGCATGTTACCTGGTCAATAGATCACCTTCATCAGTGTTGGTGGATAAAACTCGACAAGAGGTATGGACTGGTAAGAAACCCTCTCTTTCACATCTGAGGGTATTTGGATGTGATGCATATGTACATGTTCCAAAGGAGAAATGAACCAAGTTGGATAGTAAATCTGAAAAGTGCATCTTTATTGGGTATAAGGATGGTTTAAAGGGTTATAAGCTTTGGAACATAGTAACAAGGAAGGTTGTGTACAACCGAGATGTGGTGTTCAGAGAGGTGAAATATGTTATTAAACATGAAGTCCAACCAAAGGAACTTGAGAAGATAGAGTTTGAGCTAAAGGAGGAAAAATCAGACTCTACAGCAGAGGAGGAATCAGAAGATGAAGAGCCACAAACACCGGGTGTGAGAAGATCAGTTCGAGAAAGTAGGCAGCCAGAAAGGTATAGTCCATCTGATTTGTATTCAAAATTGCTTTATCGATTACTGATGATGATCCCATAATTGTGAAGGAAGTAGTAGATTCAAAGAATGGAAAATTCTGGAAAGAGGCCATGGTTGATTAAAAGACATGTTTTCACAAAAATGAGGCTTGGGATCTAGTGGAGTTGCTGGCTAGAAAGAAAACCATAGGCAGAAAATGGGTGTTCAAGAAGAAGACAAATGTAGAAGGAAAGGTGGAGAAATACAAAGCTTGGTTGGTAGAAAAAGGTTATTCCCAGGTGCCGGGAATTGATTTTGGTGATATTTTTTCTCCTTTTACCAAGGTAACTTCTATTAGATTACTTTTATCTATTGCTGATACTTTTGATTTTGAGGTAGAACAGATGGATGTGAAGACAACATTTCTTCACGGGGATCTAGAAGAGAAAATATACATGAAGCAACCTAAAGGATTTGTGGTGAAGGGTAAGAAAGAACTGGTATGCAAGTTAAAGAAGTCTCTATATGGGTTAAAACAGTCACCAAGGATGTGGTATCAGAAATTTGATACATTTATACAGGGAGTTGGCTTCACCAGAAGAAAGGCAAATCACTGTGTGTATTTTAAATTAATTGGTGACCATGTTATTTATTTGGTCTTGTATGTGGATGATATGTTGGTGGTTGGAGATGACAAAGAAATTATCTAGGATTTGAAGACCCAATTGTCCTCCAAATTCAACATAAAAGATCTTGGTGCTACAAACTATATTTTGGGCATGGAAATTAAAAAAGATAGGGCAAAGAGGAAGCTTTTGTTAAACCAAAGGAAGTATGTCGAGACAATATTGCAGGGATTTAATATGCATGATAGTAAACCGGTGAAGGTTCCTATTCCTATAGGTGTAAAGTTATCTATTGAACAATGTCCCAAGACACAAGAAGAGGAAGAGGACATGTCTCGTGTTCCATATGCAAGTACAGTCGGAAGCCTGATGTATGTAATGGTCTGTACTAGACTAAACATTGCACATGTAGTGGGAGTATTGAGCAAGTTTATGTCAAAACCAGGAAATGAGCATTGGATATCAGTGAAGTGGGTTTTTAGGTATTTGCTTGGCACTAATGATTATGGTTTGTGCTACCAAGGAAGACCAGGATTGGATAGAGTGTTGGATATTCGTGGCTTTGTTGATGCAGATTGGGCTGGAGATCTATATCAGAGAAGATCTACAAGTGGGTTTGTGTTTAACCTATTTGGAGGTGCAGTCAGTTGGATGAGTAAAAAGCAATCTGTAGTGGCACTATCAGCTACCGAGGGAGAATACATGGTAGCCACTCATGCAAGCAAGGAAGCAGTTTGGTTGCAGAGATTGTGTTCAAGTATGGGGTTAGTCTAGGGAGTTATAAGGATAGACTGTGACAACCAAAGTGCAATTTTCTTGGCAAAGAACCCTCCATATCATTCAAATACAAAGCACATTGATGTTCAGTATCACTTTGCGAGGGATATGATAGAAGAAAAAAAGGTGTTGTTGGTAAAGGTGGACACTTTGAAGAATACTGAAGATGCATTGAAAAAATCTGTGAGCTCTGAGAAGTTCTCTTGGTGTAGAGAAACAATGGGTGTTGCAGGGCTGGATAAATGAATAAGCTCTCTTGTGGCCCCCCGTGGAAAGAAAACAACAAGTGGGATAATGTTGGGTTGTGTTATATTCTTTCCATGACTTAACCCGGGGGTTAGAGCGGGGCGGAGCCCCCCATTCGTTGCGCCGATTGCATAGTAAGGGGGTCATAGGGGGTTTGAGGGGTGCTAGTAACCCCACTCTATGGGGTCCTGGGAAGCACCCTAGAAAATTTTGGTTTTGGAACCTATGTTAGGTTGGGCGGACCCACCTATGGTTTGGTGCATGATTTTTGCACATGTTTTGGACGCGATGGTTTTCGGTCCATGGTTTTGGACGCGATGGTTTTTGGTTCATGGTATTAGATGATTCGACATGTATAAATATGTATTATAAAATTGAAAGGAACATAATGAAAAATCAAGCTGGTAGTCCTGGTTTTGGGATCCAGGGGAAAATCTCTGTGTATATGTGTTTTATGTGTTATGCTCTCGCGTTGTTTATTTTCTGTGTTTTAGAATTCGTATGCCTGTACGGGGTTAAAACCTACACCCTTTTTGTTCAAGTTTTCATTGATTGTCGAATTGGTAACTTGCAAAGTTTCCTTGTGCTCTTCCTTTAATCTTTGAGTCTTTGGTGGCATATAGAGTGCTTTCAAAAGGTTGTTTTCATTGTTTCCTGAAAAAGAAAAGTCCTTAAAAAACATTGTTTTTGTCTTCTTTTTCCAAGTTTCATTTTGGTTTCTTTTGATTTCTTGAAAGTGATTTGTGATCTTTTTTTATTAGTCCTTATTTTTTGGAGAAGATATTGTATTCAAAATTTGTATTCTTTTCAAACACTTAAGTTGGCTTATTAAAGTTATAAACAATTGCTTTCATTTGTTTTTAGAGTAATCTAGGATCTTGCATTATCATGTACACCATGCATTAGGGTAGTTTTTCATTATTGAAAAATCAATAATATTTTTAGTTTTTTGTGAGTGAGAAGTGTGCTATAAGAAAAGAAAAGAAAAGAGTTTTTGCTTTATAGAAGTTTCTTAGAACCCAAGTGGAAATTTCTTTTCATCAAAGAACAAACGATTTCATTTCATTTAAGTTAATTTTTCATTAATTTCTTTTGTGTCATACAAACATAATTAATTTCATTTCCATATTGTCCCTTTGACTTAAAAGAATGGCCACTTAAAATCAAGTGCTTAATAAAATAAACTAGAACTTTTTGTATTGTTATCAGAATACACCAACAAGTTTTAAATTTATTTAGGGCCTTGGATTAGGCGAGAGTAGAGTAAACTCTCCAAGGACACTCTAAATTGTAAAACATGGAAGTTTGATTAAAGAGTGAAATCTAATAGTGTTAGGGAGACCAGGAAAGCTCCGTGACTGGGAGTTAAGCACGAGGGTTCGTGAAGATAAGGACGAGAGATACCCCCTCTCTTACTTGTTGGATCCTACCTCATGACTGTTCCGCCCGGCTTATGATATGAGTTGGTGTCTTTATTGCCTATCCTAGGGATCCACACAGGTGGTAACGTTGCGGAGGGGAATCCCATGGCACCTGAGGTTGATGTTGCATCACGTTCATCAGTACTTCTGGAGGGCCCCCTTGTGAAGCTTGGGGGCTTGCACTGACAAAGGCTATTGTCTGAAGGTCAGTGTAACTACCTCTGATACCTTCACTAGTAGACCTAGGGTGTAATTAGCCCAGTCTATTTTCAAAAGGCCCTTATTATTAACTTTCTTGTATTTTGGTGTCCGATCCTAATCACTCGGAGTGGAAATACTTGGAAGTTGCTTGATTTATGATCTATTTAGGGACATTTTTAGTGTGTGTTCTGTGCTCCTAGTTGGCCTAGCTTTTAATTTTCTTGAGTCTTTAAGTAGATCTTATAAAAATAATTCAAATTGGCTGACTGACCATCTCGATGGTCCTGGAGACTTCATGGGATTTCATCTATGAGTACAGAGCCTTCTCCTAGAAGGCGTAGGAGAGATTCTTCCAGTGGTTTTCAACCAGTGGTAGGGGTGCATCAGAGATTGATCCTCCGCTTTGGGGCATTACTTCACAAGATAGACCTAGTCTTAGCACAGAATTAGAGAGGAACACACTAGTTCTTTCTCGAGTAATATTCTAGTCAGGAGATAGTATTGAAGTAGAGGATATTTTAGAGTCAGTTGCGGCTCTGAATTCTCCTCTCCCTCTTGATCATCTAGACGTATTTTTATATGTTGGAACTTTGACTCACAGGCTGATCAGGTGCTCATGTCCTAAGTGTCGTAACATGCTCAAAATTTAAAATGCTCAAAACTGGCTCAAAGTTGAACGACTGGAAATTGATCATCTTCTTGATTCTGGCGCCGTAAACGGTTCGAAAAACGGTCGTCGTATGAGAAAGTCATGCCAAAAACAAAATCGCTCAATAACCCTTAATTTTTGAATTTTAAAAAAAATTAAAAAAAAAATATTCCATAGAATATTTCTTGGAATATTTTGAGGAATATTCCTTTTGGACTCCGAATCAATGGCTGCCACGTGGCAAGCCTGGAGGCCAACACGTGGCTGGGATGAAGTCAGCAAAAATGGGCGCATATATAATCAAAAGTTGGGTCAAACGTGATTTGAACCCACGACCTATGGAACAACACTCCAACACCTTACCGTCAGGCCACGGTATTATTTCTTGTTAGATGGGCGCAAAACAATGTTATTTAAAGTTTAAATTTGTGTTGAGGCGGGGCCCGAAGGGGGCCAGCCCCCCATGACATACAACCCAGTGCCCAAAACCAAGGGCCTAAACCCCCACCGCCTGGCGCGAAATCCAATGTTAACCGCCAACCGGATTTTTGGTCACATGCGCATTTAATGTAACTGCAGTTCGTTTGGTGGAGATTTTGGCAGGAGCACCAAAATTGGCGGGCCTATCTGGACTTAACTAAAGTTCGCTGGAGTTTTTGTAGGGGCAGCTGGCAGTTGGGAGTAAATGGCCATAACTTTGGCTAGGAAAGGCGGTTTTGGACGATTTTTTTTTTGATTTTGGGTATTTTCGACCTTTTGAAGCCATTGGTGCAGGTCTTATAGCCATCAGAGGTTATTTGCAGAGGTTTTGGAGCCGTGAAAGTTCTAGGAGCCACCAGGGCCCAGTATTGTGAAGACTCTATAGGGTTGCAGGTATCCATTGGAGGTGAACCAGTAGTCAATCCTGAAGGATTCAAGTGTTATGAATCCATTTTTACCATCTATTCCACCTGTAGATGCTTCTATTCAGATGTGTATTCAATTTGAGCATTTAATTAAAACAAGGACAAGCCCATTTGGGAGCTTTGGACCTAGCAGACGTAGCCCAGGAGAGGTGAACTGCTTTATCAACTTCTTTTGCATATGTCGTTGATTTATTTTGCAGAACAAATTCATTTTAGTGTGTTAAACAGTAAAAGGAAATAAATCGACTATGCTTAAATGGGTCATGAACAGCTGAAATTTTCATTTGTTTTCTTTCTGCAAGACATGGACATCTTTTAAATATGTATATATCTGAATTGAATACCTTGCAAACCGTTTACAAGTAGTTTCAAAATTAGATCAAGTTGGTATCAGAGTTAAGTTTTGTGCAAAGATCTTATAATTTTCTTGCAAGTATTGATGCTTACTAGGTTGAAACTTAAAAGAGGGGAAGGACAGTTGACTAGAGAACGAGAGAATCCTTAGCCAAGGAAGGCCAGAGAGCCATCACCTCCACCTTGAATTTCACCCTCAAGAGTCTCAGCAGAAGCTTCAAGAATGTCTGCACATGAAGGAGAAATTCCTGTAGACATGGATCCAAAAGAAGAAGAAAGAGTCTTCAGAAAGGCTTTCTTGGACCTCACTGAAATGGTGAGGATATTGTACCAAGAAAGAAATGAAAAATTGGCTGGAGAAGGGTCAAAACATCCACATGAGGGAGAGGGCTCTTCAGGAGGTAAGAAGGATGATGACCATTCCAGGAAAGGACATGGAGGAAATGGTGATCCACCACCCCCATCGTCACCTTCTTCCTCTTCATCCCCGTCTTCTTCTTCTATGCATAAGCATAGATCCTCTGGAAAAAGTCCTTTTTTGAAGCTTGATGTAAAATTCGAATTACCTATGTTTAATGATGAAGTGAATGCAGAAAAGCTTGACAACTGGATTAGGCAGTTGGAAGTTTACTTGAGGATCCAGAATATGCATGATGATGCCACAAATATTTAGTTGGCTTCTTTGAGAATGGATGGAGTAGAATTAGTCTGGTGGGAGGCCAAGACTAAAGAGGAGATCAATAAATTTGGTAAGGTTACCTTAACATGGCCTGAATTTCTGTTAGCCATTAAAAACAGTTTTATCCTCTTGCTCACATGCAGAAAGCCATTATGAACTGGCAAAATTTCAGAAAACTTAAGGGTCAGAGTGTCCAAGACTACACCCAAGAATTCAGGAGAAGAGCTCTCTTTTTAGGGGTAGATTTACAGACCCAGGAAACCTTGCTGAAATACGTTGGTGGCTTGCATAACTACCTTAGACACACCATCTTGATGTTTAACCCTACTATCCTGGACGAGGTTTGTGTCCAAGCTACACATTTAGAGGCAAGGGGAAAAAACAAATTTGAAGAGGGTAGAAACAAGTCCCCCAAGGGGAAAAAGAAGAGAAAACCTCCAAGGGAAAGGGCAAAAAGAATGCATCTGTCAAACAGGAGAGTGAGAAAGTGATTTGTAAACACTGTTCTAAACCAGGCCATGAGGAGAAAAACTGTTGGAAATTACATCCTGAAAAAAGACCTCAATTTAACAAATCCAAAGGGAAACAGAAAATTGCTGCTACTACATCTACACCACAGGATTTAGGGGATGATTCAGGTGATGAAACCAAAATTGCAGCCATGGGTTTGAAAAACTTGAAGGGAAAAGAAATTGAAACTCAAGCCAGCACTAGTACCTCAAACTGCCATGTACAAGCTCCTAATGAGGAAGAAAGAATTGAACTGTTTCATGTGAGGGTGATTTCAAAACATACTAAAATTGACACACTTTTTAATAGTGGGTCACAAGCAAACCTTATATCAGAGGATTTGGTCAAGCAGCTTAAACTTGAGACCGTTCCACATCCGAAGCCATATCCACTTGGATGGATTTGCAAAGATGCAAATTTACAAGTTTCAAGAAAGTGCACATAGCACTTTGCAACTACTGCACATTTTATTGACACAGTTGAACTTGATGTGGTACCTTTTGATATAGCAGGAATTGTTTTGGGAAGTCCTTACTTGTTTGACAGGAAAGCTATCTTTCATCGCCATGAAAAAATATATCATCTTTTCAAAGATGGCAAGGAGTTCATTGTTAGAGCTCATCGCAAGAAGACAAATATAGCAATGGTGAATGCAGGACAGGTAAAAAGGCTAGTCAATTCAAGTAAGAATTTTGTTCTTCTTATGATTAAGCCCAAGGTTGATGTGAATCATGAGTCATTTGACAATTGTGATCCAAAACTTAAGTCAGAACTGTATGATGTAGTTGATGCATATCATGAGATGTTTCAGGAGCCAACAGGTTTGCCTCCTAAGAGGGAGATTCATCATGAAATCCATTTGCAGCTATATTGTCCTCTTCCAAACATAGGCATGTACCACATGTCTATTATGGAGAATGATGAAATAAAGAAGCAAATCAAGGACTTGTTGGACAAGGGTTTCATAAGGCCTAGTACTTCGCCATGTGGGTCACCGATTGTATTGATTCCAAATAAAGATGGCACTTGGCGTATGTGTGTTGATTTCAGGGCCTTGAACAAGATAACGGTAAAGAATCGTTACCCACTCCCAAGGATAGATGATTTGCTAGACCAGCTGAAAGATGCTCGATATTTCACTAAGTTAGACTTGCGTAGTGGATATCATCAAGTAAGAATTGAAGAAAGTGACATTTGGAAGATAGCCTTTAAAACCAAACAAGGACTCTTTGAGTGGCTTGTGATGCCGTTTGGTTTGTGCAATGCACCTGCAACTTTCATGCGGGTAATGGATGATGTCTTGCATCCTTTTCTTGATGATTTTGTTATCGTCTACTTAGATGACATCTTAATTTTCAGCAAGTCTAGAGAAGATCATGTCATGCATGTTAGGAAAGTACTTGATGTTTTGAAGAAGAATCAGTTATTTCTTAAAATGTCAAAGTGTGAATTTGGAAAGACTTCTTTGGTTTATTTGGGACACATAGTAGGAGGAGGTGCTTTGAGAATTGATCCTGCTAAACTAGAGGCTATTGTGAATTTGCGTACTCCCAAATCCATAACAGAGGTAAGAAGTTTTTTGGGTGCAGCTCAATATTGGAGGAAGTTTATCTCTAACTTCTCTTCTATAGCAGCTCCTATGCATGTAGTGACAAGTGTGAAGCACGCTTTCCAATGGGGAGGCAAGCAACAAAAATCTTTCTAATCTTTGAAAGAGAAGATTAGTTCAGCTCCGGTCCTTGCATTACCAGATTTGAGACAACCATTTGAGATACAAACCGATGCTAGTGATTACGCCATGGGTGCAGTTCTTCTACAACATGGTAAGCCTATTGCTTTTCATTCTGAAAATTTTAATGGTGCTGTTGTAAATTATCCTACATATGATAAGGAGTTGTTGCATTGGTACAAAGCGTCAAAAAGTGGAAACACTATTTGATGGGCAAAGAAACTGTTATACATATCGATCATCATCCCTTACAGTACTTGCAATCACAAAGAAAGTTACAACAATCACGACACTTCATATGGATGGGCTTCTTGCAACAGTTCCATTTGGTAATAAGGTACAAGAAAGGTACTTTGAATAAGGTTGTTGATATGCTTTCAAGGCCTATTATTGGTGCTGTTACTTTACTTAAGAATGATTCCATTGTACATGATAGTTACATAGAACAATATGCATCTGATGACGACTTTAAAGATGTGTATGCTAACTTGAGTAAAGGGAATCATGTAGAGGAAAATGACTATCACATGCATAACCATTTGCTGTTTCATTTGGGCAAGTTGTGTATACCATAGGGGGAGAGAATAAATGTCATAAGAGGAGCTCATTCTTCTCTTATTGCTGGCCATTTTGGGGTAAGAAAAATAATTGCACATCTACAGAGGTATTGCTATTGGCCTTGCATGGTAGATTCGGTTTCAAAGTTCATAAGAGGTTGTTCATTATGTGCTACAAGCAAGCCTAGTAATAGGAAGCTTGGTTTGTATACTCCTTTGCCGATACCTTCTAGACCATGGGAGAGCATCTCTATGGATTTTGTAGGAGGTTTTCCAAAATCTAGAAAGCAGCATGATTATTTATATGTAGTAGTTGATCGTTTCAGCAAAATGTGTATACTTATGCCTTGTAATAAAACTATAACTGCTGAACAAACTGCTGAATTATTTTTTCATCATGTATGGATTGACTTTGGTTTGCCTACTTCCATTATTAGTGACAGGGATTCCAGATTTGTGGGGAATTTTTGGTCCAACCTATGGGAGATGATGGACACAAAGTTGAAGAAAAGTACTGCTTTCCATCCGCAAACAGATGGAAAAATAGAAGTTGTGAACAGAACCATTGTGCACCTCTTGAGAGGATATTGCAACAAGCATCCCAAGCTTTGGGATGAACATTTGCACTATATACAGCATGCTTACAACCGTGCCAAGCACTCTTCCACAAACACCTCACCGTTTGAAGCTTTTTTTGGTTACTTGCCAAAATCACCTCTTGATTTCATTCTTGAGAAAGATGTTGCCATTGAGGGACATAGTGATATTGACAAAGCTCGTTCATTCATTGAAAGAATTCAGCAAATACATCAGCAAATTCAAGAACAGCTTGAAAAGAGTCAAGGCAAGTACAAGGAAAGACACGACAAGCATAGAGTCGATCACAAGTTTCAAGAAGGGGATGAGGTATGGCTATACATTAGTAAGGAAAGGATGCAAGGAGAAGGTAAAAAGCTGAAGCCTATTCGTTATGGTCCATTCAAAATCCTCAAGAAGGCTGGAAATAATGCTTTTCAATTAGATTTGCCTTCCTACATGCAAATGTATTCTGTTGTCAATGTGGAGAACTTACGTTTGTATGAACCTCCTTTAATTGCTAATCATGAAAGTGCAATTCAGCTGCCATCTATAGAAGATTTCTCGCCAGAATTCTTAGATGAGCTGAAAGAGGATACAATCCTTGACAGAAGGACATGCACTTCAAGGAGGGGCAGTGTAGATTATGTTCGGGTTGGTTTCAAAGGCAGCAAACCGAACAAGGCAAAGTGGATGGAGGTGGACAGAGTGAGGGAGATATACCCTCACCTCTTTAACGGGTAGTTGAAGGCTTTTGGGGTCCAAAAGCTTCCCAATGGGGAGGCATGATCAGGTGCTCATGTCCTAAGTGTCGTAAAATGCTAAAAATTTAAAATGCTTAGAACTGGTTCAAAGTAAAACGACTATAAATTTCTCGTCTTCTTAATTCCGGCACTGCAAACGGTTCGAAAAATAGTCGTCGTATGAGAAAGTTATGCCAAAAACAAAATTGCCCAATAACCCTTAATTTTTGAATTTTTAAAAAAAAATTAAAAAAGAATATTCCACGGAATATTCCTTGGATTATTTTGGGGAATATTCCTTTTGGACAGCGAATCAATGGCTGCCACGTGGCAAGCCCAGAGGCCACCACGTGGCTGGGATGATGTCAACAACAATGGGCGCATATATAATCAAAAGTTGGGTCAAACGTGGTTTGAACCCACGACCTATGGAACAACACTCCAACGCCTTACCATTAGGCCACGATATTATTTCTTGTTAGATGGGTGCAAAAAAATGTTATTTGAAGTTTAAATTTGTGTTGAGGCGGGGCCCGAAGGGGGCCAGCCCCCCATGCCATACGACCCAGCGCCCAAAACCAAGGGCCTAAACCCCCACCGCCCGGCGCGAAATCCAATGTTAACTGCCAACCAGATTTTTCGTCACATGCACATTTAATGTAACCGCAGTTCGTTTGGCGGAGATTCTAGCAGGAGCGCCAAAATTGGTGGGCCCGCCATATTTGGCAGGCATATCTGGACTTAACTAAAGTTAGCTGGAGTTTTTGTAGGGGAAGCTGGCAGTTGGGAGTAAATGGCCATAACTTTGGCTAGGAAAGGCAGTGTTGGACGATTTTTTTTTTTATTTTGGGTATTTTCGACCTTCTGAAGCCATTAGTGTAGGTATTACAGCCATCTGAGGTCATTTGCAGATGTTTTGGAGCCGTGAAAGTTCTAGGAGCCACTAGGGCCCAGTATTGTGAAGACTGTATAGGGTTGCAGGTATCCATTGGAGGTGAACCAGTAGTCAATCTTGAAGGATTCAAGTGTTATGAATCCATTTTTACCATCTATTCCACCTGTAGATGCTTCTATTCAGCTGTATATTCAATTTGAGCATTTAATTAAAACAAGGACAAGCCCATTTGGGAGCTTTGGACCCAGCAGACATAGCCCAGGAGGGGTGAACTACTTTATCAACTTCTTTTGCATATGTGGTTGATTTATTTTGCAGAAATTCACTTTAGTGTGTTAAACAGTAAAAGGAAATAAATCAGCTATGCTTAAATGGGTCATGAACAGCTGAAATTTTCATTTGTTTTCTTTCTGTAAGACATGGACATCTTTTAAATATGTATACATCTGAATTGAATACCTTGAAAACCATTTACAAGTAGTTTCAAAATCAGATCACAGGCCTTCAAGCCCAGGTCCACACACATCAATCCCTTCGATGACCACTGCTAGAAGCATGGCATCCACCATGAGTGTTGCGAGCATGCAGACTCCCATATCTGTGCAAGGGGCAGGAACTATGTCCATCCCTTCTAACACTCCCAGCACTTCCTTATTTGGGTCTACTTCCATTCTGTCGACGAGTGGAAGTTCTCAAGCTAATGCATTCATTTTTTTATTTTTCCCTTTTGGAATGCCCTCTCAAGGTATTCCTTCAGTTTCATTGAATGTACCATCAACCGCATCCACATCCATGATGAGTCGATTAACCTCTTTTCAGGGTTTCCCATTTGGGAGTGGTCATATACCACATTCCAATCTGATAGTAGGGTTTGTGCCTTTTCCTTTCACAACTCAAGGTGGTAACCACTTTTATAGTTGGACTAACTTTGCGGTTAGTGGTATAGGAGCTGGGAATTAGTTTTTCGGCCGACAAGTTAATGTACCGTATTCCTCGTTACTTCATTTCAAAGTTTTTCACCCTTTGCTAATGCTTGGAACCCTTATCAGGGGCTGTCCGCTCCTTTCAATACTTCGTTAGGGGGTAAATTCACCAGTTATAGAGGATTTGTGGTAGGAGTTGGTCAAACTCCGAGTTTTGCTAGACCCCATGGATCACCCTTTGGTTCAATAGGTTTGACTAGTTACTTCGGGAAACCTAGTGCCTTTCCAAATCCAGGTCATTCTTTTCAGACCTATGGGAACCCCACCCAGTCTGGATGGAATTCCCAAGGTCCTCCATAACTTCCTTTTCTGGCCACGCTTAATCTGCCAGACTTGACTAAATTGACGAATGATCTAATTAGGTACAATCCGGCTTGGCCTCCAGTCCCAACCAAACTTCCATCAGATATTCCAAAATTTGAAGGGAAGAATGGTGAAGGCCGGGCGACCATGTAACCATGTTCCATTTATGGTGCTCATCCAACTCCCTGATCGATGATTCAATTAGCTTGAGGTTATTTAAGCGCAATTTAACTAGGAATGTGGCCAAATGGTATATAGAGTTTCCAGGTGGCACCTTTACTTCTTTCGTCGATTTGGCTAATATTTTCTTGAACCATTCTTAGTTTCTTGTCCATTATGAAACCAGAACAAAGATTCTGGCCAACTTTCATCAAGGCATGACAACTCACATTTTTTGCCATATTCAAGAATGGAGACAGAGAAAGAGGCTTATCAAATATGAAATTCTAGCAGAATTTTGTCTCGAGTGGTTTCTAAAATCATTACTGTTTCTAGGAAAACTAGTGTCTTTTTGAATGACTAGCCCTCTAGGTTTGGCAGCTACCCTAGGGACAATAGTTTAAAGCAATTCAACGATTTCTTCTATGTGTAACAGATAAGAGAAAGATAATGGAACCAACCTGGAACTTCCGCTTAATCCATTGCTTGATCTCTCTCCCCCTTGACAAAGCTTGCAACTCCTCCCTGTACTTAACCCGCTTGGAGAGTACCTATAGGAACACAGTAACAAAGAACCGTCAAAGCATCTTGATCTATTATAACATAAACATTACAGAATCAGATATATAATGAAAAAATGATAGCATTCACAAATGATAAAATTCACAATTAAACAATCATATGGAAGAAAAATTGAAGAACTTTATTAAATAGAAGGGAGAATTACAACCTAGTTGTTTGATCCAGCATCATCCTCCCAGCATCAATCCCTCTTCACCTCATGAAATAGCAAGGTCACACCAACAATACAATGCTCTTTCCTCAAATACAAACTATCAGCACTTCCTTGCAATCACAATATTCCAGCCTCTAGATCTCTTAGATGAGGGATCCATTTATAGATGTGTGCAAGGGTGTGAGTCATCTATGGGGTTTTGATTAGTGTCATTCCACTTGTTACAATTGTTCCAACTTGGAGATTTCTTGGATCTCTTACTCATCCCTGGGCGAATTCAGAGAGGCAAGTGGCATAGGAGAAGTTTCTAGAAGATTCCATGAGAAACCACCTAGCAAACTGTCTCGGACGTTTGTCCATCCTCACCCATCACACCTGGGCAATGTAACACTCAGTATGCATCGCACCTTGCCAGTGGAGCAGTTAGTATGGTTCAGTTTAGGCCAATTATGGATGGTTTCTCAGGTGGAACTTTTGGGGAATGATGTAATCAGATGACTATGTTCTTTTAGGGTATGAAACAACTATTTTTGGGGTTTAATAGCCCTAGTTTATCAACATATAAGCTTGGGGTTGATGTGCCCAAATATGTCTATAACAGTTGCCCCCTAAAGCATGAAGTCGTAAATATTGATGTCGGGTGAAATGCTTTATCATGAGGATCCGAGGTTTCGAACTAGAAGGTGACCTGCATAAGTTACAATACAAAACATCATCATAATATAATTTTCATGATCTAGCTAAGGTAGGCATTCCCATGCTCAGCTTTATAAATTCATTTCATGTACATAGATCAGATAGTCCTCTGTAGATGCAGACTGGTGATTCTTTAGATGTAGATCCATCATCCTTGGTTGGGATGACCATCTGTATAGTGTCTTTGTACATTTGATGTTTTTATATCCCTGGACATATCACAGCCCGGATGGATGAAACTAGATCCGGGGTCTTCAAAATCGTTCAATATTTGCTCGATGTACAATTCAATCCATGTGAAGAGATGTTCTGAAGTCAAACATGGAAAGACATCACTTGATTACCAGCCAATAATTTGCGCTGTTAACAGGCGCAAGAGGAATCACCGATAATGATAATGACCCTCAAGATGCTATAGTACAATTCACGTGGTGTGAATATATGATCCGATGTCTAACACCACACAAAATCTTTCGGTCGAAGGCCATTAATGCCAACCTGTCACCGAAAGTGAGAAACTTGCCATTGAGGCATGCAAGCTTCAAAGCACTGAAAGAGGTGTTTCTAAGTCAACTTCTTGGATAATGAGCTGATGTCGACAAGAAGTTACTCATTGTAGGAGGACCTTAATGTATCCCACATCTACGACATGAAATGAAGAAAATGATTTCTGGAGGTGAAAATGAACTGATGACACAAGGTTTAGGAATGGTGGTCATGAAAAAATGAAGGTTGGAGGTATTGCAGTGGATGAGGCATTAACTAGATTGTGGTTTCTCAACTAAATGACTTCTCTTGAACATGTCGGTGACACTGAGATGGATTGGTAGTGTTAACCCCAAAATATGGATGGTGTGAAAGACCAATGGTGAGACGACTGGTGAACGGAATAACCCAACCTGACTCAATAATGTTGATGGAGTGAAAGTGTCATGTTCAAGAGCGATCTGCTACCATAAGTTCTTCAAGTTTTTTTTCCTTTTTCCCCAGTCATTGTTGACCAACACCTCTTTATTTTTGTCAAGCTTAAAGAGGATAACATATTCTTGTTCTATAATTTGCCCTTCGGGCAAACCTGTCGCTATTTTTTAACGAGTCTAGTGACAGTGAAACTCGGTCTTGTCTAAAATGGACAAGTTTGTCGCTATTGTTTTAACGAGTTTAACGACAAGGATAACTCTGCCCTTTTCATGTCTAGAGAGTTTGAAAAAGGGTGAAAAGAAAACTCCAGAATTTATTTTTCATAAAATAATCCCTTAGGTCTGAAAAAGGATAAAATAATACAAAAGGGATGACTTTTCTGATCACTTTAACGAGCTGAAAAAGACAAGCGCTCAAAATTTTTCATAAGATAATCCCTTGGGTCCAAAAAAGGATAAAATAATATGGGAGGGATGACATTTCCAAGCACTTTAACGAGCTGGAAGGGCCAATTGCTCAAAAATATTTTCATATTTAACGAGTCTGAAAAGGGTTTAAAGGAGACTCGATTTTGAGGAATGAGTGGTGTCTAGGGTAGTGACTAGTTCCGGTGAATTTGGAACTTCTCAAAACATGGTGATTTCTGTGAAGAGGTTGGCTAACAAGAACACTCATCGCAACTGTTCCTTAAAAAGGGTAAACAACCAAGTGGAAGCATATGATCGGCCAAAAGAATGAAGGTGATGAGAGGTACACAACCAAGGCTCAAAAGGCTGATAGAATGGAAATCAAAAAGTTTAATTACTGGAGGTGGGTTCATTTTCTAACAAGCTTGAACCATGTGGGAACTATTCTTGGAGTCAATTTCATTTCTACACAAGCTTGAAATGACAAAATTATGCTTGAATCAGTGGTCAAAGATGTTCACTTCACTGTTTAGCACATCAGCTTCTTTTGTCAGTCGTTCAACCTACTCAACACTCCATCAAATTTATTAGAAATACATATATATGGATGAAACATGAACTAACACTAACTTTTTACTTGAAGTACATGAATAATAAATATAAAAAGTAGTTTTACCTTTCACTTTCATCATTTCATTTCAAATTTGGGATTTTGGAGCTCTGGAGTGGTTTTCCCCCTCAAATTTCACCAATTGATTTCGGGAGATCCTGTGGACCTGTTATCACCCCAAGAAACTCTCCTAGGTTGTAGATTGGAGATGCTCAGGAACATTACAAACTCAAAAAAATGTTGGAAATGGATGAATGGAAGGAATGATGCATATTCAAGCTAGATAACCACTTCTACTATGCTTGACTCCAGACATGGGTGAACACCCCTAGACTACAAGGCTTTAGACCACCAATTACTCGCAGTTTGAAGGAATAAGTGATCATGGAGAATACTGACCACACCAGCAGATGCACAAGACCCTGTGATGGCTGGCTGTAACCAGTAAAGAGGTTTTCAAATCTATTTCCTAATGCATAGATAGGATGATAGCTCTCTGGCACTAAGTAAAAGAAACCTGCATAACACATTCATGATACATACTAGATTCTAACACAGAGGTGGGATGACAACCCCTCAAATGCTAAATATCAAGAGCACATGAAAAATGCATAACATGCATAGCCTAGAATAGAAAAGAAGTGGAAAGTGAGCAATTAACAGCAAAAAAATCTTGTATTAGCTGAAAATGAAGACTAGACGCTACAAGTATCACAGTAGTTACAGTCTCCAGAAGTTGAACCTTACATCAAAACCAAAACTATCCACCCATCTCACATTGTCATTTTGGGTATATATAGAGTTTGATTACAAAAATGATCTGCTATTCTATGCATGGAGGGATCATAATGGACCACCAACCACATTAACTATCTAAAGATGGGCCTCTGCTACGATCTACTGTTTCAATGAATGAACTTGATCTTCTTCTGATATTCTATTGTCCTTCTCCAGAAGGTGGAATGTTGTATGAATGGAAATCCACCATTGAATGCATTTATCTGCTCGGCTCTGTACCTCTTCCTTCTCGGCCATACTATCTCTTGAACGAGGTAGTTGAACCTTTAATACAAATAGTATCGGGGTTGGTTACTCTTGTCCTTCGGATGCATAGAGAAATTAAGGAGCTTGGACTTTCTTGGCGGGCAAACGAATTGAATGGAAGAATGAGGCTGACTGTCAGATTGCACAGATTGACGGTGGAGATCAGTTCACAGGGGATATCAGGAGATACGGGAATAGGATGATCATAGGCCGTTGGATCCCATATCGTCAGATCCAACAGTGATCGGGCTGAGTACATGCACATGGTTCAACATGCGGGTAGGGTGGTTTCAATGGTGGGTGGTATTGATTGCATCGCTTTATGTGGATGAGCGGTAAACACACACAACCAAGCAATCATGTTAGGAGGGCGACACATGGCAGATGCGACGTGGAGAAACAGCTTTCCCTGCGGGTTAACGCGTGGGCGGTTCGTGGGACCGGGAGGTGCGAATGTCGTTGGATCAAATGAATGGATGGCAGAGATTAGTTTGCGAGGAAAGCTATGCAATATAGCAAACACACTATTGGAGGCGGACTTGCGAACTTGAAACTTTATACACAGGAGCAGTGAGTCGTATCGGGTCCGACACCAAATATCGCATTGCTATAATGGAAAAGACATTGCCACATTGAAAATGCTAATTGCGATGGTGCTAGGACCTGATGGAGTCATTTAACAGCAGTTTATAATCACATCGCGTCCGATATGGGTAGTTGGTAATCGGCAATCAGCGATGCTATGGACATGACTTAAGCGAGACCTGCTGAAAACTCTGATTGCAACTTGCGACTAGGCCGCGGACCCGATAGAGGAATTAACCATATTTAAGAGTGAAGAAGGGGCATCACAATATCACATCGGTGGGAGTCAAGGGGTTTGGGCCCTTACGCACACACAAATATGTGATTTGCCGATTGCGATGAGGAAAGAAAGCGCAAAGTTATATGGTTGGGTCTTATGGGAGGCTTGACTTGCGCTTAAGGACTAGGGCCAAAAATGGGCTTTGATGGATTTCAAAGGGCTTTAAACGGGGAATGAAGAGGTTTTAGGATGAAAAACGGAGATAGTAGGGCTATGGAGTATAAAGGACATGAAGGGGAAGGGGAGGAAAAGACTGTTGCGATCTGCCTTTTCGAGCATAAACACATGGCTGAGCTGGTGTTTGGTCCTCCAGATGCTGAAGTATGTAGCAGAGCTAACACTGGCTCCTTCTGGGGATGAGATGCTGCCTGTGAGGTCTCAAGAACTGAAGACCAATGCCTTCATACAAAACAAGCTTAAAAACATTGCCTAGTATTCCATTAGGCATGGAGTCTAATTAAGTCTACGCTAAAACCTGTAAAAGAACATGCTTACAATCATTAAGGCTCGAAAACCTTAAACAACATAAATCTTAAAAAACTGGCCATCTACTGGACCATCAAAACTGGTTCCCCTCTATTCAGCCGGCCTATCAGCCGGTTCATCATAGATCTGCAAAATCGGATTGATTTGATCCTCTACCTCAAAGAGTTTAGGGAATTTGACCTTATTAGGTAGAGATGGTTTGTATTTCACCCCCTCTCTATATGCTCTCATCCTTGGATGTTCTTCATGGGAGCCTTTGTACACCTGTTGAATAATGATGGCTGCTTTGTACATGACTGTGTCATCTGTGGCCTGCACAATTAATATAAATGGTGTAACAATGTATTCTTGTGTGGAGGGCGCAAAGACATCCTCTGCTCCTGCATTTTCTTTAGAACAGTCCACATCCAAGGAGGAGTCCCAGAATTGTGTATCCTCTTCCTTTGCCATCTGAAAATCTTCCCTCTCAAGCTGTGTGGAGGCCACCTAGGCACTCATCGGAATATCAAGGCTGAAGTGATTAGTATCAGTGTTGGGCATTGAGTTATGACCTGCCTCAGTACCTAGTGGGCAACTGTGAAGGATTGTCACAGACAGAGAAGCATAGGATGATGGGGAGCTTTCTTCTCCCTTCTTGTTCACTGGGCCAGGGATAACAACAGGCTTGGTAGTTTGCAGATCTGCATAGTCATTAGAAGATGTGCCGGCTTTAGGCTCAGATTCTTCGAGGATAGTAGGACCTGGTGCTAGTTGCCTCTGCTAATAAGCTTATTGTTCTGCAGGTACAACAAACTCATGAGTAGTGCCTTTGGATAATGCTTCCTCATAGGCAGTTCTGGTTAAGAAAGGGGCACTGCCCATATCTTCCAAACCATGGACCTCCTCCTCTTCTTTAGATAGCTCTTCCTCCATGACTATAATCTGGAGAGGGGTCATCACCCTTCGGTCTTCATTAGCATCTTTGCCTCTTTGCAAAACCTACAACTGCTCCTGTGCTCCTCTATGTAGATTTGGATTTGTAAGAGTAAAGGAACAAGAAGCTCCTGCTTCCTCAGGATACTGCACAACTTCTAGTCTGGAAGCTTCAGAGGCTAATGCCTCTATCATCCTGGCTAATTCATCAATCTTAAGATCTGAGGATGATGAGGACTCACATCCTTGTCTTCTCCTTTCAGCATCACCTTCGAGCCTCTCTGCAGCTATGGTGTTTGAATCTACTTCAAAGGTTGCATTTTTCATATCAGCCAAAGAAGCACATCTTCTTTCTCTTAACAGCAGGCAGAACTGAGAATTGAGGGCATTGGCATAAGTAATCATAGTAGAAGTAGGGGTGGGCTTTATTTCATATGGTATTTTACTGTACATATGGTTGAATCTCTTGTTAAAATCAGACAACAACTCACCATCTTCTCTCTGCAAGTTCCCAAATTTAGTATGAAAATAGAGCAGATCTTTATTATGTCCCTAGTGGTTTAAAAACACATCATATAAGGCTTCAATATTTGCTATAGACCTAGGGGGTAATTCTCTGAACCATTTTCTAGCTTCCCCATCTAGGCTTTGGACAAAAACCCTCATCCACACATCGTCTTCACTAATATCTAGGCTATCAACATAGCTATAAAAGGACTCTAGGTGCTCTTCAGTTGTTACTCCTTCTATACCAGTAAACTTAGGCATGTATTCCTGATAATCTCCAGCAGGCATGGCATTTAAAGGAATAGGCAAGACCAAGGGTCCATACCTAGCAGCAACGATTCTTTCTATCCTTGTAAGAGCTTGCTAACTTGCCATGACTGGGGTATATGAAAGGATACTGGTAGACTGAGTGGTATGGATCAATGAAAAGGATAGCAGAGATAGAGGACTATCATGGATAGCATGGGATGCTTTCTTTGGATTGAGATTCGAAAGGGAAATGAATAAACAAGGAGCTTTATGAATCTCTGAAGGTGACTTCTTCACTAGCAGAGATACATAGGACTTTTAAGGCTTACCTGATCCTGATGCTCCTTTCTGCAATGTTTTCGTCTGCTTAATGATCTTCTTATGGTCAGGCACTGATTCAATTGGTGATTTCGGAGGATTTCTTCGAGTATGTCTCACAAACTGAGCCAAAACTACAATGTGGAGTCGCCACTAGGTAGGTCCTCCAGTAGAGTCACCAGATAGATGATTACAACCAGAAATGTGCCCAGAATTTGTCTATCATCAAAATCTGGAAGTATGTCGTCTCCTAGGGAAGTTGAGCTTCAATCTCCTCTCCCCGACAACGACGCAAATTAATGTTATCACCCCAAGAAACTCTCCTAGGTTGTATATTGGAGATGCTCGGGAACATTACAAACTCAACAAAATGTTGGAAATGGATGAATGGAAGGAATGATGCATATTCAAGCCAGATAACCACTTCTACTATGCTTGACTCCAGACATGGGTGAACACCCCCAGACTACAAGGCTTTAGACCACCTATTACTCACAGTTTGAAGGAATAAGTGATCATGGAGAATACTGACCACACCAGTAGATTCACAGGACCCTGTGATGGTTGGCTGCAACCAGTAAAGAGGTCTGCAAATCTATTTCCTAATGCATAGACATGATGATATCTCTCTGGAACTAAGTAAAAGAAACCTGAATAACACATTCAATGATAAATACTAGATTCTAACACAGAGGTGGGATGATAGCCCCTCAAATCCTAAATATCAAGAGCACATGAAAAATGCATAACAGGCACAGCCTAGAACAAAGAAGAAGTGGAAAGTGAGCAATTAACAACAAAAGAAGCTTGTATTAGCTAAAAATGAAGACCAGACGTTGCAAGTATCATAGTAGTTACAGTCTCCAGAAGTTGAACCTTACATCAAAACCAGAACCATCCACCCATCTCACACTGTCATTTTGGGTATATATAGAGTTTGATTACAAAAATTATCTACTATTCTATGCGTGGAGGGATCATAATGGACCACCAACCACATTAACTATCTAAAGATGGGCCTCTGCTACGATCTTCTGTTTCAATGAATGAACTTGATCTTCTTCTGATATTCTATTGTCCTTCTCTAGCAGGTGGAATGTTGTATGAATGGAACTCCATAACCATTGGATGCATTTATCTGCTCGGCTCTGTACCTCTTCCTTCTCGACCATACTGTCTCTTGAATGAAGTAGTTGAACTTTTAATACAAATAGTACCGGGGCTAGTTACACTTGTCCTTCGGATGCACAGAGAAATTAAGGAGCTTGGACTTTCTTGGCGGGTAGATGAATTGAATGGAAGAACGAGGCTCACTGTTGGATTGCACAGATCGACGGCGAAGATCAGTTCACAGGGGATATCGGGAGATATGGGAACAGGACGATCACAGGCTGTTGGATCCCATATGGTAAGATCCAATGGTGATTGGGCTGAGTAGATGCACGGGGTTTAACGTGCGGGTAGGGTGGTTTCAGTGGTGGGTGGTATTGGTCGCACTTCTTTAGGTGGATGAGCGGTAAATGCACACAGTGAAGCGATCACATTAGGAGGGCGACGCGTGGTGGATGGAACGCGGAGAAATCGCTTTCCTTATGGGTTAACACGTGGGTGGTTCATGAGATTGGGAGGCGCGAATGTCATTGGATCAAATGAATGGACGGCAGAGATTGGTTTGCGGGGAAAGCTATGCAATATGGCAAACACACTATCGGAGGCGGACTTGCAGACTTGAAACTTTATACATAGGAGCAATGAGTCGTATCGGGTCTGGCACCAAATATCACATCACTATAACGGAAAATACCTTGCCACATTTAAAGCTCTAAATGCGATGGTGCTACGGACTCGACGGAGTCATTTAATAGCAATCTATAATCACATCGCGTCTGATATGGGAAGTGGGTAATCGGCAATCGGTGATGTTATGGACATGACTTAAGCGAGACCTGATGAAAACTCTGATTGCAACTTGCGACTAGGCCATAGACCCGATAGAGGAATTAACCATATTTAAGACTGAAGAAGGGGCATCGCAATATCGCATCGGCGGGAGTCAAGGGGTTTGGGCCCTTACGCACACACAGATATGCGATTTGCCGATTGCAATGAAGAAAGAAAGCGCAAAGTTAAATGGTTGGGTCTTATGGGAGGCTTGACTTGCGCTTAAGGGCTGGGGCCAAAAAGGGGCTTTGATGGATTTTGGAGGGCTTTAAATGGGGAATAAAGAGTTTTTTGGATGAAAAACAGAGATAGCAGGGCTATGGTGAAGGGGAGGAAAAGACTGCTGCAATCTGCCTTTCTAAGCATAAACACACAGCTGAGCTGGTGTTTGGTCCTCCAGATGCTGAAGTATGTAGCAGAGCTAACATGACCATTTTCTGTGCCGTTAGGACTAGGTAGGAGCTATCCCTGAGCTCTTCATTTTCATTCCATCTTTTTGTTGATTCTGAGCTAGATTTTCCACTTTTATGGGCCCTTGGGGTTTGAAGAATTCGTTCCCCAATCATCGCACCTAACCTATATCAAAAGGTGCGATGCATACTGAGCTGTACACTGGCCAGTCAGTAAGCATCTCACCTTGCTCAAAGGCAGGGTATGATGGGCATAGAAAGGCATATTTACACATTGTTTTTCATCAAATTTTTGCCTGTTTTTGCTCAAATTTGGATCCTAACTCATCTTTTGTCTTCATTTAAGATATTTGTTGGATCAAGATGGTTGTCACATGGTGTGAATGAGAACATGAAGAGGAGGACATGATTGCTTTACATGACCAGGGCACAGTTGATGCATTAAGAAACTGTGGTTTGATAAAGTTCTTCCGCATATCCAGCATGAGGCAACATATCAGTTTGTTGCAGTATTTTCTCGATTCTTGGGATCCGATTGACCAAGTATTCTAGATCAGAGGTAAATCTATTTCATTTATAGTCGAGGACATTTACTTTCTAACGGGATTGTCGAGGTGAGGTGCCCCTCTTTCATGATCAGGATTCGCTCGTGGGGGTGAATCTGTGAAAGACTACATTCGTCAGTTCTGCAGGGATGGATCTCAGCCCAGTAGGGATGGTAAGATCAATATCTGGGATGTCACTAATTGGCCCTTGAGGACCATTTTATTTACCTTTGCTAGATTGGTTGGCAGCATGGCCTTACATTTGGCGAATAGATCTTACATGCAGTATGCTCTGGAATGCCTAGAACCAAAGGTGTTCAATTGGTGTGAGGCGATACTTCCTGTCATAAAAGAACAACTCTCCAAAGTAAAGAATGGAAGAACCAATAATTTTGGCTATGGATCCATATTGACTGCTTTTTCTTTGGAAAGGATTCCACCGATACAGCCTCAGAACATTTCACTGGGGTTACCAGCACCGAGGGAACCACAGATGCAGAGATGGGTTGATCTTATGGCTAGACATGCCGGCCAGTCATAGATTTCCTTCTCTGATGCATTTTTCGAGTGGTTCAACTGCCAGGAGATGGTATTTGCAGAGTATCCATAAGTCAAGATGGATTTCCGAGGCGACCCAGATTTAGCATTACCAGTTGGTGAGCAGTGGAGTGTTATAGGTAAAATGATTCGACCACATCTTTGTTTTTCAGTTTTATAATGTTTTTGATGTTACCAAGACTAATCAAACTTATATGTGTGTTCAGATACTGGAACAGTGCGACCAGTGGCATGCCCACAAGCGGCAAATGATGCTCCAACAGGAGTGGCTATAGGGAGGGTCGTCCTTCGGGATTTGGACATATCGGAGACCCTGGCAGTGCTATAGGATCAGATCGAGGGCCTCACTCTTAGCATTCAGGATGTCAGGACCGATGAGTTACCTTTGAGGTTACAGTGCCATACTATTGGCGTACCAAGTCGTTGGACTAGGTTCCTACGCATGATAGCACAGGCGGTGACATGTTATCACCAGCATCACTAGGATGTTTTTCTGCATTCCTTTTGAGTTTCTTGGTCAGATGAACGATTTTTTTCCTTGGACACAAAACATTTTGTAAAAATTATAAACAACTATCTATTTTTGATTTTTGAAGTTTTATTTTGGTTAAGCTATGCAATCCTGATGCAAATGTTGATCTGAAATGCTTTCTTTACAAATGTTGCAAATGTCTATTTAACACATAGTTTGCTAATGTATCAGTCAATGTGTTTAAGCTTCTGGAAATGTGTTGATATTGAATGGAATCAAAATTTCTTTCCAAAATCCTGACTCTTAGGAACATGCGATAAATAGCTAGGTTTCGAACAGAATAAACACCAATAAGCTGTAGAATGACGAGTTGTGAATCTAGCCTGACAACGAGTCAGTGTATGCCATGTGAAATGGCATCAGAGAGAAGTTCAATCAACACACTATACTCAGTGATGTTGTTCGTTGATCGACCAATACATATCCCCCTGAAACTCACTAACTTGCTGCTTGGAGCGAAAATGGCCCAGGCTACAGAAGATAGGTTCTGCGTACTACGACCAGCTCCATTGGCATACCCAACAAATGGTTCCAAAAAGTCTGACATCTGCAACAAATGAGAAGTGGATTACCTAACCAAAATGACAACTCTAAAAGAAAACACACTAAAATATAATAAAAACATATGTACAATGAGTTTACTACACTTAATCAAGCATAGTAATGTTTAAGATACAACCCATTTCAGGGCTACGACAGCAGAATCCCATCATAATCGACCAGCTCGTAGGCTCCGTTTGTCAATACTCATTTAACAATGTAGGGGTCCATCCATAATGGTTTGAATTTACCTGCTCCTAATTTGTTAGAGTCCTGATCATAAAGCAAGACCAGGTCACCTTCTGAGAAGACACGAGGCTTGACATTTTTGTCATATTGTGCTTTGATGCATTTCTTATGTGCTTCGTTAGCCAACGCGGCATCATGAAGGGTTTCATTCAGATGGATTAGTTCCAAGAAACGAGCCTCTTCTTCAAACGTTTCGGGAATCAGATCAATTGCAAGCTTGAGGGATGAGATTTCGTACTAAATTGGTAAGACTGCTTCCAAATGATACACCCATTGAAAGGGCGTAAATCCGTTCACATTTCTCACCAAAGTCCTATATGCCCACAGAACTAAGTACAGGATTAAATGCCAATTCTGTTTGTGGACTCCAATCATTCTCTGCAGCATGCGCTTAAGGAATTTGTTGATTGCCTCAACTTGTCTGTTAGCCTATGGATAATATGGAGTAGAACTATCATGGGACAATCCTAATTTGGTAGTCAATTCAATCATCATGTGATTGCGAAAATGTGAAACATGATCTATGACTATAGCCTATGGTACACCAAATCTAGAAACTACATGATTAAAAAAGAAAAGAGCAACCGTTTCGCTGTTGTTATTTAATGTAGGCATCGCCTAGGCCCATTTTATAAAATAGTTGACAACAACTATAATATACCCATGCCCCCCGGCCGAGGTGGGGTTACATGTCATGAAATCAATGCCCCATTTAGTGAATGGCCCAACAACAACTACTAGATTCAGTGGTGCAGGTGGTAATCTAGTTTTGCGATAAAAAATCTGACAAGCATGGCAACTTCTGACTGCAATTATGAAATATTTGAATATGGTTGGCCAAAAGTAACCAGCTCGTAGTATTTTTTGTGCAGTTGCGTAACCAGATAGATGCCCCCCATAAGCACCCGAATGACAATCATTCAAAACATTTTCGGCCTCCTCATGCATGAGGAACCTTTGTAGAACTGTATCAACACCACGACGGTAAAGTGTATCACCAACGGTAAGATAGTCCTTGGCTTGGTATCGAGTACGTTGCTATTCAGAGCGAGTGGTGTTAGGCCTAAAATTTTGGGTTTGGATATAGACCAGTATATCCCCATACCATGGATCACTTGACGATATCAGAAACAGAGTCTCATCCACGATTGATGCTTTGGATGTTAAATCGGTGGATGACGAGGGAAGGTCACAAAGTAACTCGGTAAAGATGAGAGATTTCTTTGATTTGGATTTGGTGAATTATAGATCAAACTCCTACAAAATGGCTATCCATTTGGAATATTTTCCCCCCAGTAATTTATGCGACATAATGTAGGTCATAGGGTTGCAATATGACACAATGGTAGTTTTGTGATTGTGACTTAAATAATATATAGGATTTTCAATTCCATTATCTTCTTGCACTAAAACCATGGCGATGGTTGTATCTGCAGTGGCAAGATACATGTTAAAGTATTTTTGATAGTCAGGAGCGTACATTAATGATGATTTTATCAAGGAATCTTTTAAAGCATTAAAGGAAGCTTGCGCAACCTGATCCCAGTGGAAGGGTACTCCTTTTTTCAAAAGACATGTATAACCTTTAGCGAGCTTAGCATAATGTGGAATGAACGTCCTCAGAAATTTAGCTTTCCCTTGTAGTCTCTGAATCTGAAGCAAATTTGAAGGTGGAGGCATGTCAAGGATTGCCTGAACCTTAAAAGGGTCGAATCGAATTTCGTCCTTAGAAACTACAAAACCAAGAAATCGACCAGAGCCAACAAAAAACACACATTTGTGCAAATTGAGTCATATCTTGTAGTGTCAGAAACATAGAAATATGGCTCTCAAAAGCTGCAGATGATCAGTTCGTTTTCGTGAATGATATGGCAGATCATCGAGATATGGTTGAATGATATGCTTGATGTCATGGAAGGCGTAATTCATTGCCCTCTGAAAATTTGCCCTTGTGTTCTTTAAACCGAAAGGTAATTTACAATATGCGAATGTGCCCCATAGACATATAAATGCAGTTTTTGACTGGTCCTGTGGGCGGATATTAATTTGATTGTATCCGGAAAATCCATCCATGAATGAAAGGATCTCGCATCCTACACATTCATCAATAATCTGGTTGATAAAGGGTGTAGGATAGTTGTCCTTTGGACACGCTTGATTTACATCCCTATAATCGACGCACACTCTTATTGTTCCTTTTTTTTCATTACAAGAACAATGTTCAATATCCAATAAGTGAGAGGAATAGGGTAAATGAAGCCAACACACAAAAGTTTTTCAACTTCTGCTTTAATGGCAGCAACTTTCTTCAGATGGATAGGTTGAAGCCGTTGTCATACTGGCTTGACATCTGGATACATCTTGATTTCATGTTCAACAATTCTCGAGTCAATGCCTAGCATTTCTTCATATGACCATGCAAAGACATCTCTGAATTCGCGAAAAAGAGCGCTGTAAATTTCCAGTTCTGATGGAGAACAAGATTTTCCAATGTGAATATTCTCTACAACATTAGGTTTGGTCAAAATATTAATGGCGATAGTTTCTTCAATGTTGGACAGATTTCACTCGGAATCTACTATGTTTACATTATTTAATAAAAAATAAAAAACTGAAGGATGATTGAGGTCGCTTGAATAATCTTCATTGTCATCTCAAAGGGTGGGAACGATGGTGATAATCTTCCCATGGCGTCTCTCCTATCATCATTGATTGGATGATTCCTTCGTTTGTAGAATGTATACGACACCAAGGATCGGAAGAGGTACCATATTCTAAAGACCTATCTATCCAAACACTCATCGAGTGTTGATCCGGGTTTGCCACCCAAGCCCAGAAAATTGATTGCTACAAATATTCGATAGGGCTTGGGGGTAACACCTCGCGATGATCCTCACTATCAAAATTGTCGGAACTCTTCTTAAAATCAGATGATGTAGAAGAGATCATTTGATAGGTTTCCACTGTGACCACTTTCGCGAAACTAGATGGAGGCGGGAGGGCAAAAGTACCCATTAAGGACGGGTCTTTCAGGAGACCTACTCCAACATTTTGAAGTGATTGTGAACTTCCATGGATCAATGGAATGCTTCCAGTAGCTTGAGGACTGTTAGGAAAAAAGGCTAGTTGGTTAACAATTGTGATTCCACCTTGGAAGGGAAATGCAATCTTTCTAAAATATGTAGACACAATGGTAGCCATAGCATAAATCCAGGGCCTTCCCAGTAAGATATGGTAATCAAGGTTTCCATCAATGACCTCAACTTCAATCCCTACTGTCTTGCCCCCCAGTTCAACTTGAAAGTTACTTAAAATCCCATATGGAGTGTATGTTCTTCCATCGAACGCTTTTAATGTTGTTGATGATTGTGACAAGGGTGGTGAACCAAGAGTTTTCCAGAAACTCATTGAAATAATATAGGTATATGCCCCCTCATCAATGATGGTTCGCTGAACATTTTTATTGAGGACTTTTACCTGTATAAGGAAAGCGAGTTGGGCTGGTAACTGAGGTGTATATCCTTTATGATTAAAGGCCACAAGATTGGAATCCATTGGATCAATCCCACCTATTGCTGATAACAAAGCCTGCTTTTGGGAGGGACAATTTTGCAGTACCTCAAGTGTCGACATAGTGGATGGTGATTGATCTAGATCCTCCACTATATTATAATTTTTAGCAGCTTGAGCATGAGGATTAAATGTCGATTTACGTACGACTCCCTTTGCTGGCTTTATAGTTAATTCAGGAATAATGGGTGGAACAACTTCTGGTGAAGTCGTTGTCGAACCACTAGGTTGATCTGTAGCCTAGTTGTTTGACGATGATGGATTCCCATAATCTTTATTCCTTGTCGATATCAAAGCATCATTTTGCTTGTTTGAGACAGATAACATAAGCACTTGGGATGTGGAAGCATGATCGATAGCAACCAGATTAGTTTTTGGGTTTGGAAACGGATCAGTCAACACCGTTGAGGTATTTGAAGCCTTCAAAAATTTTGCAACCTCAGTCCGATGTGGACATTCTTACATATAATGATTCTCGTTACATATCAAACATGGAAAATGAGGAGGTTTCTTTGGCCCAACAGGGTTCTAAGAATATTTTTCAGGAGTTGAATTCTCCTGTTTCTTCTTATTATTTTTCCCTTTCTTCTTGCCCCCTGGTTGCTTTGGATTCTTGCCCTTGTCAAATGACATGACATTAATCTCCGAGGCAAGAGGTTTTTCATTTGCATTTTGACTAGAAATAGTAAGAGCTTTACCAAATGGAGCCCTTGCGATTTGCGTGCTTGAGGCATCGATCACTCTGTCATCGGCATGAGAGTACCTATTCAATTTAGGAGGAGGTGGAATGAAAAATTTTGGTCCTAGAGCGTCAGGAATTTTGTCGTAGAGTGTGCCAGACTTAGTATAGATCAAGTCTAAATATTTGGCATGAGCAATGACTTGCTCTTTAGTGACAACTCCTCCTTTTGCCACGTCCTCAGTGATAGATGGCAATAAGGACTTAATAACCACTCAGCGAACAGTTGATCAAGAACATACGTCTTCACCATTCGATGACGACATTGCCACTCATGAATATGATCAGATATGTGAGCGGCCGTGGTCTATTTAAAGTTGGTAAGGAGTTCTGTTCCCATTTCGTACCTGATGGGTAAGTGAAAGTGGGTTAGAAAAGTAGTGGCAAGGGTGCTGAAGTTATTAAATGAAGCTCTAGGAAATTCAATATACCATTTCATTGCTGGACTAGTGAGCGTTCTCTAAAAAAGGCGAAGCCTAATCGAATCATCATTTAGGGTGTTAGATGAGCACCACAAATGAAAATTCATTACATGATTTGATGGATATTCTCCTAGATTTCCATTGAATTTAGAAATATCGAAGGGAATTTTATGAGGAATTGTTGGCCACCAAGGGGCGTATGCAATTGGATCATTTGTCAGCCAGTTCAAATCTGGTAATTCTAGAGTTGCTACAAAAGGCAACTGCTAATTCAGGTTAGGTGAAGCATACCTAGGATAGGATGGAATCACCTGAGCAGTAGGCCTTTGCATACCAGCATAATGTATCCGATGTTGGTAAATTTGATAAGGTTGTTGGACATAACCAGTATAGTGTGGTTGTTGATAACCGTTTTGAAAATGCGGCTGTCCATTTGTTTCCGGGAAAACTAGTGTCCATTCAGATCCGCTAGTCCCACTAAGACGGGTAGCTATCTTAGAAACAAACAATTCAAAGTAATTTGTGTTTTCCTTTATGTATGATAGATAAGAGAGAAGCAGAGAGAACCAAACTTAATCTTTCATTTGGCTCCTTGCTTGTTTCCTCTCTCCTTTGATAGAACCTGCCACTCTTTTCTCACTTGTCCCGCTTCGAAGAACACCTGTAGAGGCAAAGCAACAGAACACCATCAAAGCATAGAGATCTATAATATCATAAACAATGTAGAATCAGAAATACATTAACCATACAATTGCATACACAAATATAAGATTCACAAGTACACAAGCATATGGAGGAAAACTCAAATAGCTTTATTGATAGTAGAAGTATAAGAGAGGATTACAACCCAACTGTCTGATCCAGCATCATCCTCCCAGCATTAAATACCTCTTCACCTCATGAAAAGCAAGATCACCCAACAATGCAATGTCTTCAAAGAGAAACCAACAACACTTCCTTACAAATTACAAAATTCCAACCTCTGGATATCTATGATGAGGGATCCATATATAGATATTTTCAGGGGGGTGAGTTAGCTTCTGGGTTTTTGATTAGTGTCATTTCACTGATAGTTCTTGGTTCCACTTGGAGATGTCATGATATCTTACTCATCCCTGGGCGAATTCAGAGAGGCAAGTGTCATATGAGCAGTTTCTAGAAGATTCTCTAAGTTTCCACCTAGAAAACGGCCTCTGCCATTTGTCTACTCTTTCTCATCGCACCATACAGAAGGGATTTTTAGTATGTATTGCACCCCTTGTGTGTAATAGGTGAGATGCATCGAACCCTCAACATGGAGCAACCTGTATGGTCCAGTTTTGAGCAGTTCTGAGTAGTTTTTCAGGGAAAACTCCTGGGAAATGATGTAATCAATTGACCATGATCCTTTAGGGTATGAAACAACACTTTTACGGGTTTAAGAGCCCTTGGTTTATTGACATATGTGATTGGGGTTGAAGTGCCCAAATATGTCTATAACAGTTGCCCCCTAAAGCATGAGGTCGTAAATCTTCCGATGTCGGGTGAAATGCTTTATCATGAGGATCGAGGTTTTTCGAACTAGAAGGTGACCTGTAATAAGATACAATACAATACATTATCTTCATATTATTTTCATGATTTTGCTGAGGCAGGTATTCCAATGCTCAGCTTTATAAATTCATTTTCATGTACATAGGATAGACAATCGTCTGTTTTTGCAGACTCGTGATTCTAGTAGAGTCATCATCCTTAACTTGGATGATCATCTGTGCAGCTATGCAGTTCATTTGATGTCTTTATTTTCCTAAATATATGGTAGTCAGGATGGATGGAACTAGATCCAGGGTCTTCAAACTCGTTCAATCTTCGCCCGATGTACAAGTTGATCCACGTGAAAAGATTTTCTGAAGTCAAACATGGAAAGACATCGCCTGATTACTAGCCAATGATGTAAGTTGTTAACAGGCACAAAAGGAATCATTGATAATGATAATGACCCTCAAGGTACTGCAGTAAAATTCATGTGGTGTTAATATATGAGCCAATGTCAAACACTACGTAAAATCTTTCGGTCCGAAGGTCATTGATGTAAACTTGTTGCCAGAAGTGAGAAACTTGCCATTGAGGCATGCAAGCTTCAAAGTACTGAAAGGGTTGTTCATAAGTCAACTTCTTGGATAATGTGCTGATGTTGACAAGAAGTGACCCATCATAGGAGGGCCTTAATGAATCCCACATCTATGACACGAAACAAAGTAAATGATTTTCTGGAGGTGAAAATGATCTGATGATACAAGGTTCAGGAATGGCAGTCATGAAAAATGGAGAGTGAAGGCATTACGGTGGATGAGGTGTTAGCTGGGTTGGTGAATTCTCTAAGCGAATTCTCTTGAACATATTGGAGACACTAAGATGGATCGGTAGTGTCAACCCCATGGATGGTACGGAGGACCAATGGTGATGGTGAATGGAATAACCCAACCCGACTCAATCATGGTGACGGAGTGAAAGTGTCATGTTCAAGAGCAACCTGCTGCCAATGAAGTTCTTCAAGTTTTCTTCCCTTTTTCCCCAGTCATTGCTGACTAGTACCTCTTTATTTTTGTCAAGCTTGAGGAGGATAACATATGCTTGTTCTATAATTTTCCCTTCGGGCAAACCTGTCGCTATGTTTTAGCGAGCCTAGCGACAGTGAAACTCGCTCTTGTCTGGATGGACAAGTTTGTCGCTATTGTTTTAATGAGTTTAACGACAAAGATAACTCAGTCCTTTTCATATTTAGAGAGTCTGAAAAGAGACGGAAAGGAAACTCCAGTAGTCCTTTTTCGTGGTATAATCCCTTAAGTCCGAAAAAGTATAAAATAATACGAAAGGGATGACTTTTCGATAGTTTTAGCGAGCCGAAAAAGACAAGCGCTCGATCTTTTTGTGTAATGATCCCTCAGGTCCAAAAAGATTAAAATGTAGAGGAGGGATGGTGCTTCCCTTTACTTTAACGAGCTGGAAAGGCCAGTAGCTCAACAATCTTTTCATATTTTACGAGTCTAAAAAGAGCTTAAAAGAAACTCGTTTTTGAGGAACGAGTGATGTATCCAGGTAGCAACTGGTTCCAGGTAAGTTTGGAACTTCTCAAACACGGTAGTGTAACAAGGGTGGCTAACAAAATCACTCGTTGCAGTAGTTCCTCAAAAGGGTAAATAATCAAGTGGAAGTGTATGATCAGACAAAAGAGTGGAGGTGACAGTAAGAACACATCCAAGGCTTAAAAGGCTGATAGTAATGCAAACACAAAGGTCATTTACTGAAGGCGGATTTATTTTTTAATGAGCTTGAACCTTGTGCCAACATTTCTTATTGGCAGGTTTACTTTTTAACGAGCTTGAACCCTGCGGTAACACTACTCGATGGCGGGTTTATTTTTTAACGAGCTTGAACTTTGTGGAAACATTACTCGTACCAATCTTTTGATAATGTCTCTTGGTAGAATTATTTTTTAATGAGCTTGAACACTACTATAACATGTGCTCATTGCCTTTCTATGCAGGCTGGAAACGACCGAGCTACGATGTTAAAGGGTTGAGAACCTACAAACTAAGAAAATCAAAGGTCGTTTTTCACTTGCATACAAAGGTTTGCATGCCCCCAGGTGTTTTAGTAAAAGGAGAGTTTCCAGGTTACAAAATGGAAGTTCCTATGGTTAGGCAGGATTATTTCTCTCGGTAGACAAAAACTCTTCCTTTGCTTTATCCATCGAAATAGACAAAGGTGAATGGTGTGAGCTTCCAATCACATAACGTACGAAAGTGAATGGTGTGAGCTTCAAATCACAATTGTACAAAGGAAATAAGTGTATCAGACTGATCACATAACCTATACAGGAATATTTCTCAGTCCAAGCATTATAACCTTTCAATAAAGTCTCTCTTTTCCTCTGGGTTCGTCTGCCGAAGAAGACTAGGGTGCATGCCCCCTAGTCTTCATCACACTCACCGAACTACTCGTCGTAATTAGGTGGATGGAATGAAGGTTGAAGAGGCATTTTTGACGCGAAGAGATCATTTGTGGATGATGGCTAACTAGTAGCCGTGTTTGAACCGGGGAATGAAAGCTGGTCAACAAGTTGTACCATTCTACCTTCATACAGGAAACACATCACCTGAAAGAGTGAGGAAACAATTGCTCCCATGATGTAAATGTAGTCACGCCCAAGGAGTAGATTGTAATATAGTGGCCCTTGGACTACCATTACATTCAAATGAATGGTTTTCCTTCTCAAAGGTATAGGAAAATTTGGAAGGATCCATAACGGTCGACTGGTTCCTTTATTGAAGCCTGGCAAATTTCGAATCTCAAGTAGAAGCGATGGCGAACCAAGTGATTTCCAAGCAGTTGAGGAAAGGATACTGATGGAAGCCCCTTCATCTATGATAGTGCCATCCATGATCATTCTGTAAGCTTGTACTATGATTCAGAATGGTACATTAGATGGCAGGCGGGGTCTCGCTACTAGATTCCAATCAAAGGAAATGGCTAGATTGCCTGGAGGAGGGACAGAATAAACGGCCAGATGAATCTCTTGAAATGGGGAACTTCCCTCATGTGGTAAAGGAATGGGTAGATTTACCCCATGTTCATCAGACTCAGTGTTAACAAAAATAATTTGAACCGTTTCATTCTCATTCTCTTTGGAGACTGTAGCATCTGAAGGTGGACCTTCTGAAGACAAGAATGGGTCAACTACTGTCTCGACCTATTGACTTTGGTCCAATGTGGACTCAGAGGGTTTATCTTTAATGATAGGCGCTTCGACTGACAACAGAGGTATGTCAGTCAGATTTTCAACTAGCGATGGACTTGGCAAGAGTTTCTTGTATCCAGGTGGAAGTCGTTGTGGTGAAGCAGGACGGTTATCCAAGACTCTTTCAGCTTCGTCTAGAAAAGGACAATGGTGAAGGGCATGATCTCCTTCACACAACCTACTAGGAAATCTGGATTTTCCTTTTTTTCCATTGACTTCATTTTCACTAGTCGATGGTGTACTCTCAACATGATCGACAGAGGTTGAAGACACCGGATTGTGCAAGCGGGGAGACCAGTCTCTCAAGATTTGTGGGAGGCACGGGAAATCTCGATGATAGTGGTTTCCTTTGCAAATGACACATGGAGATTTGGGTTTGGAAGGTGCAGTGTGTGGATTTCCACTTGATGACACATGGTTGCCCCCTTGCGCAGCTGGCTTCTTCTTCTTCTTCTCCTTCCCTTTCTTCTTCTTCTCAGCTACTTGGTTTTTAGTATCACTAGTTTCACCAAGCGAAGAGGAAGAAGGAGAGGGAGAAACAAATGAAGTAGAAGGTGGGGGAGAAAATCCAGTATCATCTGGTTGCTGATTTGATTGCTGAGGAATTACGGTGTTTTAAATGACAAATGTCGAGAATAGCCAAACTGGCAGGCCAATTATGAGCCCTATAAGTGACAATGTAACCATATAAGGAGCACCAATATCTCCCCAAGAAGAGAAAGGACTAGGATTCCCCCCAAGGGGAAATCCTTGATTGGTGGACTCCATTATCTCAACCTAAGATCAACGAAGGAACAAGGATGTTATTCTGAATTAAATAAATTTTATGATGCTTTGACACAACTTGCTTTTTCAATTTTTAAGAGTCAAGAAAAAGCTAAAGGTGACTCTAGTCACCTTCGATTTTTAATAAGCCTGAAGTGATAAGTGCTCAGATGGACCTTTTCTTTTAGGGAGTCGAAAAGGAACGAAAGTGACTACTCTGGAAATCTAGACAGAGGGATTACCAAACCAATCACAAAACTGCAATATACACCTTGGTGGTAAATTAAAGAGAAATTACCAAGGACTTTACGTACGGTAGTCAATCTTCCCGAATGCTGTGTTCAGTGCATTGCAATCGATAGGGCGGTAGACATGGCTTCCTAAGGATAAAGGATATCAGCCTATTGTGGTCTCCCAATATATACTCGATGCTACATGGGAGCACAAGTCTGTACTACCACTTGTCGTATCAAAGAGGAGGAATCACCCAACCTTCGATGAAAATGATAGTTACCAGGCTTTATGATGCCGGAATACCTCTCTAGCCTAGACTTCTATATGTTGTGCGTTAGGTTCCAAATCATTTTTATATTCATTGAGGTTTATTTTAAAGTTGATATTTTTTAAGAATATTTCCTTTCAAGGTTCACCGCATGATGTAGATGTAAAATTCCTAAATATGAAATCTAAAATGATAAACAGTCATTTATGTTCTTTTAGCAATGAAAATCCTAGCTACAAAGGAAAGAAAAGTATGATTCTTTCAACAGAGAGCATAGAGCACACACTAAATGCACTTTTCCTAAATCAAATTCCGCAAGCAGTATAAATGCAAATGCACATGCATGTATTTGTTTTCTTGTTTCCTTAATGTGAGAATGCCAAAAAGAAAACTAAGTACAGATATGAACTACTTTTCTTCAAAGCGACAATTTAGCGATTTATTTTTGAAAATGAAAGGAAGACTAAGATGACACTTTCAATTTCAGATGGAAAACTGCTTTTGACACTTCAAATATTGACAATTCAAATCAAATACAATGGCAAAAGTAAAATCAACTATCTAGAAGAGGAAGACTTTACGAAACTCTTCTTCTTGACTTAAAACGACAGTTGCGACACTTTCGAATCAAAAGACAATAGTTCGATTCAGCTACTTTTTGCAAAGGAGGACTGTAAATGAAGAAAAATACATAAAAACATTTACAATTCCTAACTGAACATTTACAATTTGTAACTGATGGGGGCTGAATAATGTAAAGGAAGAAGGATTCAACAATGATATATTGATCATGAACAACAAAACTACTGAATAGAGTTGAAAATATAGAAGAAAAGACCAAATTCCAGAGAGGGAAATAGTCTCATTAAATCATCGCACTTGTAATACAAGGAAACAGGGATGCATATCACTTGCAACACACGGGAGGTGCGATGCATCCAGGTTGCACAGTTACAGATAGTGTGATGGACTAGGGAGTGAAATTGAGCTTGGTTTTTGCTCAAAATGTGCAGCTAAGTTCAGAGATTTAGGCTGAGTAATGATGGACAGTAAAAAAAAAGCATAGGGGTATGATATTATGAGGTTAATGAGCTACCCCCGGGGCACTTAGGATGTTTGCAAGTTAGATGTTCAGTTCATAAACCAACCCGGAGATTGACTGAAGCAGTGTTGATCTACTTTGCAGTTGCATAGCAAAAGCAGTTCGAAGGCTAGCTAGCTTAACTTCAGGCTCTGTCTATTGTTTATAAAGCAAACAAAAGTAACAAACAGACAAACTATTTGATCCCCAGTGTTATCACTGACAAAATTTCAAAGAAAAAAGGTAAGGGAAGAGTTAATTGATCCTGGACATATTCATGATGATCTTGGTCGTGTTCATGCAATAGGCATTTGACCCAATTCTTAGTTTGAGCAAACAAGCCCATGGTGAGCAGAGATAGGAAATCTTCATCAAATTCAAGCAAGGCAGCTCCTCAATTAAGCAAGGTATTTTCTTCCAAGTTGTTTTTTCTAAAGAAATTTCAAAGGAGAAAATGTCAAAAGAAAGGAAAATATCATCATCAGTACAACCATCACCAATGTTCAAGAATGTCAGAAACAAGGCAGCCAGCAGTCAAGAAGAAAGACAGAGCTTTGAGGAGGATAAGGAGAAATTTTGAAACTAGCTACGAATCCACATTTTCGTAGCGCAGACAGTGTAAAAATCCTATTTTGCGCTACGAAATCAGTGTTTTCGCAGGGCGCTGCGAAACCCCTGTAGCAGCTTATTTCAGCTGAAGAAACTACGTTTTCTGCTTTTACTAGTCAATTTCTAAAAGCTTTCCTGAGCAGCGGAGAACTTAATTTTTCAAACTGAAAGAGGCTTTTCTTCCTACCATTCTGCACTACAAAAACCTCTTTCCGTTTCTTCCAATTCGTTCTGAGGTGGGAGGAATTTATGGTTAAACTTGCACTACGAAACTGCAGAAAGTCAAGCTTTGTCTACTGGTTTTAGTAGTGTTTTTAAAAATCAGTTTCTGGTCACATGAAAGGCTATCTTGGAATTATGAAGGAGGTTTCTTTTCAAAACATGTCCAGCTACAATAACCTATCTCACTTTATTCGGATGTGTTTTCAGTTGGGAGATAAGAAGATTTCATTGAGACCCTAATTTCAGAAAACGGATTTTTCCCTGTTTTCCACGTGTTTTTCAAGGACAGTTTCTGGACAGCTGGAGAAATATTTTCAAACACCAGGAGAGGTTTTTGTTCTGGACAACATCGGTTACAAAAACCTCCTTCAGTTTCGTAAAATCTGTCATGGATGAAGAGATAAAGGCTCTGCAATTTTCAAGGATCTAACCCTAAAAACAGGGAATCATGTTCCCTAATTTCTAGGGTTTCTCATCAGCAGTTGGGTGACCACGTGGGAGGCTTCATCAAATTCGACCTCATGGAGTGTTAGGTGTCAATGAATGCTTTAAATGTTTAGATAATTTTGTTGTAATCATAATAAGGAGTTACACTCCTAGTTGTATTAGGTCTCTAGGACTCCTAGTTAGCTGTCCTTTGCATTTAATAGTTAGTTTTGAGTGTCATTAGGTGTCACTGATGGAAAATTCGAATTCTCTTGATGAGGGATGATGGAATCCTAATTGTAAATGATTTATATAGAGCAATAGGTCGAATTAGCAAAGGGTTGGAGACTTTTTGGCTCAATTGTTGCTCTATGTGCAAACTGTGTATATTTCTAACCTAATGCAGAATTTCTACTTAGACAACTCAAGATTCATGAAGAGTTCTTGTATGTTCTTGTTTTGGTGGCATCTTCCAATACTTACATTGTAGTGAGGTTTACTTATGATACTCAGAATTCATCAATGATGCTCTGACTTCCTTCATAGATAAACTAAATGTGTTTCACTGTTTTATATTTGTATTTCTGCACTTGAACTCTATAATGCCTTGACTTCCATGCTAGGTAGAATGTTTTGGCTTCACTACTCAGGATTCAAAGAGGGTTTTTAATGTCCTATTGTCTCATGGCTTTCCTCTTTCACTTACTTGCAGTGGTATGAATACATGTTACCTAGAATTCATCAATGATGCTCTAACTTCCTTCATGTATTTATAAACTGTGTTTCCTTGCATTGTATCTTTGTTTTGTTGATGTATAAAAACTCTCTATGCCCTGACTTCATGTTAAGCTGATCTTGCTGTGGTACTGAACATACTTTGACTCCATAGCCCAATGGTAGCCAACCTTCATCTTTCAACCTATAAACATATACAATCACAAACCATAGAGTTAGCCATCTATCTTATTCTTTAATCAAAATCTTTAACCCTTTGAGAGAGCCCTCTCAGGCTGAGGAGGCTAAGCCTCAGCCAAAAGTTAGGTTTGAAATAGTTACTCAAAGTCTTCCTGATCAGCAGCCTATCAGGGGCATGATTTTGTGATAACATTTTGGTGCGTCTGCCGGGAGCCTGAAGTCTATTCATTCCCGAAATCATGAAGCTGAACTTCTGAAGGTAGCAGGAGCTCAGACATCTTTTTGAGGCTGCAAAACTACCTTGGCGACTCCACACATCAAATAACAAATTAGAAGGTGACTCCACTGCTAGAAGACCAGTAGCTTGATGAAGTTACAAGATGTGTTCCACTGCAAGAATGAATGCCAGGTATGCTCCTATGAATCGGTCTCATATCCCTGGTTTTCCAAATCCTATGCCAAAGGTTGATTGGTTAGAGGATCTTCCAATATTCAAAGATGAAAAGAAAGACAATGCTGCTCTTCATTTGGTTAGGTTTCATATGCATGTACGCAGTCTTAAGGTTCACTTTCCTGAGGATTGTCTCATGAGGATGTTTATGGCCACTTTAGAAGGAAAAGCATGGTCTTGGTATAAAAGTTTGGAAAATGGTTCATTATCTTCTCTTGCTGATTTCCATGATGTGTTCTATGACACGTATAAAGAATGTCATCCTTCATTATTGTTGCTCAAAGATTGCTGTAGACATTCTTTAAATCTCATTCAGTACTTGGAGGATTGTTATGATGATGATGAGTTTATGAATGAAGAAATTTTAGAGGCTCTTCATAACAATGCATTTCAGCACCAAGAAGAAAGTACAATGAAAAGGCATACGTGAATTTTGTTGGAAACTCTCATATGGTTGTTCCCCAGGAGGGAACAATGAAAAGGCATACTTCCCTCCATATGGCGGCAGTCCAGTGTTTAAAGGATATATCAGTCTTTGAAGACTGGTCTGCCCAAATTGATACTGGCATGTAGGATCAAATTGCTGAGTTTCAACATAAGAAATACCAGATGGGACCCCAGATGAATAAATAGGAGCAGACCATGTTGCTAAAGCAACCCCTGAGTGGACTCCAAATAGTGATTGATAACTAGCGAGAACAGATGGTATACCAGCAAACATTGTAGGAATGGCAGTAGGAAGTTATGTCGTAGCTGCATCAGGTGATAACTTCCTAGATGTTGATGGTTGCTTAGACATGTTTAGTCTATCCAAAATATTTCCTAGCGATTCAACAGGAACTTGCGATGAAGGATGATTAAAAGAGCCAAACTTAGGAGCAGAAGGACATAAATGAATCCCAGTTGCAAAATGTAATGAGGTGCTAGATGGGGGATCCTTTATTGTCTCCTCTATAGCAATAAGACTAGGTGGAAGAGGTAGACCGTCAGGTCCGTAAAATATTTCAGGAGCCGAAGAAGGTATAACTTCTGCAGTGACAGATACTAGAGAGTTGACACCTTCTGAATTCTGAAACTCAACTTCCAGATGTTCAAATAAGTGAACTTTAGTCTCAAAGGGAGGTTCTTGAACAACTACTGGTTCAAGTGTAGCCTCGGTTTGAACTGAGATGGGTTCTGGATCAACTCTAGATGGAGTTGTTTCATGTACATAAGTTTCTACCGTTACACTAGGATCAGTTCTAATGTCCTCTTGTAACTACGGAACTTCTTCTCTAAAGGCAGATGTACTAGAAATGATCAGAGTAACTGTAGTCTCTGACGATGTTGAAACAAAATTTTCAAATAAACCAGATGAGTTGGACTCAGTTAAACGAGACCATTTTGCCCGGATTGGCTTCGCTTCTGGAGTCAAAGATGGTTGACTCGCTAGTCTCCGTGAACAATGGGGTTTTGATTGACTTTCTTCCATGATTGCGGATTACTTGATCAACTCAAAATTAAGGGGAAAAATGATGTTATTCTGAATTCAATTAATTTTAAAGACACTTTGACACAAATTTGCTTTTTTAGTTTTTAAGAGTTGAGAAAAAACTAAAGATGACTCTAGTCTCCTTTGATTTTTAATGAGCCTGAAGTGACAAGTGCTTAGATGGACCTTTTCTTTTAAAGAGTCGAAAAGGAATGAAAGTGACTACTCTGGAAAATCTAGATAGAGGGATTACGAAACCAATCACAAAACTGCAATATACAACTTGGTGATAAATTAAATAGAAATTACCAAGGACTTATGTACGATAGTCAATCTTCCTAAATGCTGTGTTCAGTGCATTGCGATCAATAAGGCGACAGACTTGGCTTCCTATGGATAAAGGATATAAGACTATTGTGGTCTCCCAATATATACGCGACGGTATGGGGAGCACAAGTCCATGCTAGCACTTGTTGTATCAAGGAGGAGCAATCACCCAACCTTCGATGAAAATGATAGTTACTAGTTTTTATGACACCAGAACACGTCTCTAGCCTAGACCTCTAGATGTGTTGTGTTAAGTTCCAAAGCGTTGTAAGGTTCATTGAAATTTATTTTAGAGTTGATCTTGTTTAAAGTTTTCCTTTCAATGGTTCATCACGTGATGATGATTTTGAAATTCCTAAAATGCAATCTACAATGATCAACAATCTTTGTTTATTTTGAGCAATGAAAATCCTAGCTACTAGGGAAAGAAGATTACAATTTAAAAAAAAAAGAGCAAAGAGCACAAATGCAATCTACAATGATCAACAATCTTTGTTTATTTTGAGCAATGAAAATCCTAGCTACTAGGGAAAGAAGATTACAATTTAAAAAAAAAGAGCAAAGAGCACACACTAGTGCATTTTCCTATTTCATTTTTCGCACAAAAACTAAATGCAAATGCAAATGCATGTATTTTTTTCCGATCTCCTTAATGTGAAAAATGCCAAAAAGGAAAACTAAATGCAGCAAAGATCTGAAATGTTTCTTTCAAAATGACATTTTCAACAATTTCTTCTTCCAAAGAGAAAGGAAGACTAAACAAAACTTTTCAATTTTGGATAAAAATTCTTTTGACACTTTGAATATAAAAAAATCAAACCAAATACATGAAGGAAAGTTCAATCAACTATCCAGGGAAGGAAGAATCCATGACACTTCTCTTTTCGACACAAAACAACAATTACGACACTTTTTGTACCAAAGCGACAGATCGATTTAAGAAACTTTTCGACAAAGGATTTTAAATGATTAACAAATACATAAAAAACATTTACTAATCCTAATCTAATGGAGGTTGATCTATGTGATGCAAGTAGGCTTCAGTAAGGAGGCATTGTTCATAAGCAGCAAAACAACTAAACAAAACTGAAAACAAGGTAAAAAACCCCCAATTTCTAGAATTGAAAAAGGTTCAGTTAGTCATCACACCTGGGCTTCACAGAAATAGGGATGCATCGCACTTTACACACTTGAGAGGTGCAATGCATACTGTGTTACAATGACAGACAGTGCGATGGGCCAGGGAGCACAACTGAAATGGGTTCTGGCTCAGATGTGCAACTGTTTTCAGTGAGTTAAGCTGAGTTTTGATGGACAGTAAAGAGAAAAGTATAGAGGAATGTCTTGAGAGGTTACTGAGCTACCAAAAGGGCATCTAGATGTGCTTGTAAGTGAAATATTTAATTCATAATCTAAACCAGAGATTGACTGAAGCAACATTCATCTACTACGCAATTGTAGAGCAAGAGTAGTTCGAAGGCTACCTAGCTAACTTCAGGCTTTTTCTATAGTTTATAAAACAAATAATAACAACAAACAAACATCTATTCGCTCCCCAATGGAGTCGCCAATTTGTTTCTGGGAAAACTAGTATCTTGTCAACTGATTAGCCCTCTAGGTTTGGAAACTACCCTAGAAACAACAATTTAAAGCAATTCAACAATTTCTTCTATGTGTAACAGATAAGAGAAAGATAATGGAACCAACCTGGAACTTTCGCTTAATCCCTTGCTTGATCTCTCTCCCCCTTGATAGAGCTTGCAACTCCTCCTTGTACTTAACCCGCTTGGAGAGTACCTGTAGAAACACAGTAACAAAGAACCGTCAAAGCATCTTGATCTATTACAACATAAACATTACAGAATCAGATATATAATGAACAAATGATAGCATTCACAAATGATAACATTCACAATTGCACAATCATATGGAAGAAAACTTGAAGAACTTTATTAAATAGAAGGGAGAATTACAACCTAGTTGTCTGATCCAGCATCATACTCCTAGCATCAATCTCTCTTCACCTCATGAAATAGCAAGATCACACCAACAATACAATTCTCTTTCCTTAGATACAAACTATCAGCATTTCCTTGCAATTCACAATATTCCAGCCTCTAGATCTCTTAAATGAGGGATCCATTTATAGATGTGTGCAAGGGTGTGAGTCATCTCTAGGGTTTTGATTAGTTTCATTCCACTTGTTACAATTGGTTCCACTTGGAGATTTCTTAGATCTCTTACTCATCCTTGGGTGAATTTAGTGAGGCAAGTGGCATAGGAGAAGTTTCTAGAAGATTCCATGAAAAACCACCTAGCAAACTGTCTCGGACATTTGTCCATCCTCGCCCATCGCACCCTATAGAAGGCCCAAATAGTATGCATCGCACCTGGGCAGTGTAACACTTAGTGTGCATTGCACCTTGCTAGTGGAGCAGTCAGTATGGTTCAGTTTAGGCCAATTCTGGATGGTTTCTCAGGTGGAACTTTTGGGGAGTGATGTAATTATATGACTATGTTCTTTTAGGGTATGAAACAACTCTTTTAGGGGTTGAAGAGCCCTCATTTATCCAAATATAAGCTTGGGGTTGATGTGCTCAAATATGTCTATAACAATTACAACCTGAGATCTCCAAGGATGTTTCTCTTTCCAGTGTTTGTTCAAAAGAGCAGGCTATTTTTCGAGCCTAGCAACTAGAATTGATATATTCTTAGTTTGGGACTTTCCAGAAAATCCTACCTGATGCTCTAGATCCAAGTTTGATGTAGCCAAACTGAAGCCAAACCCTCATGCTAATGGCATAGTTGGATCAATTGACGTGAATATGGCGAACCTTTTGAACCAATTGCAACAGTTGTCTTTACAAACTGCTTCTTCTAACCAGGCTGCACCATCTACTCCTTCACCTTCCTAACCTTCTTCCATAAACATTGTCCAGGCCTCTAATCCCAAAGGAAATCAACAATCCGATGAGAAGAAGAAGGGACGAGGTAAAAAGAAGAATCAGGAAGGGATGGGTAATGTTAACAAGCCCGACAACGGTAGGGTAGAAAAGAGTGTAAAAAGAAGGTTAAATTTCCATGCAAGTTATGCAATGGAGATCATTTGACTCACCTCTACCCGAAGATTTGGGATTCTTAGCGCTTGTTAGTGTAGCAAGGGTCCTCTAGCTCCCAAGCTGTCCTGACTAACCCTTTCCCCAAGGGCAGCAATTACTTGCTGGTGCAAGCTCAAACCATGGTACCTCCACAGGGGGCAACCAGGAAGGGGAAAATTCCTCAAATGTCTATATGATGGGTTATCATGTCGATGTTGCTGCATGAGAATGCGATTATGGTGAAACAGAAACATTTAAGGGTAAATTTGCTCCAGATACCATGGACCCACTTCATATTGAGTGACCCTCTGTTGAGCCTATACCTCGGATATCGAAAGGTTCCGTTAAGTGCGCGACTGTTAATCCTAATGCTAGGGCAGCCCAGAACTACTCCATTGTGGAAGATCTGGCTCAAAGTCCTTGTGCTATGTCTTCATTGGAGGTAGTCCAATCATGTCTTGCTTAGAGAAGTGCTTTGCTTTCGACAATCAGGGTAGTGGATCCAAAAAATTCTTTAGTGCTCACTTTTGATATGCTGAATGTCAAAAAGAGACTTCCTCACCATATGGCTTTCTAGATAAAGTCTACTTACCGGAAAACCAATATTTTTCAGAAATTTATAGATGAGGGAGCTTCCACATGCGTAATTTCTATGTCATGTTGGAAGGCCATTGGATCACCGTCAACTGTTCCTTCACCTACTCTCTTAACGACATTTGATGGTCATTCTCATAGGCCACGCGGGATTATCTGGCTTTTCCTATATGTGTTGGAGGAAAGGTCGTTAATATTGAAGTAGAAATCATTGATGCCAACCTGGATTACAACCTCCTCTTAGAAAGGAACTGGATTTATGAGATGGATGCCATTGTTTCATCTCTATTCTGAATTCTCTGTTTCCCTCATGAGGGGAGGATTGTTAAAATTGATCAGTTATATTATTCTCCGAGTGACTCTCGAGAAACTTCGGATTCTACTGTTCCATTGGTGGATAATCCTTGTCAACCTATAGAGAATTTAGGAGTTGGTATGTACTCTTCCTTGATGGGTATATTTGACCTTCCCCCTCCTATAGCTAGAATCAATGCATTTCATCCTCCAAAGGGCCTTCATGGAAAGAGTTCTTTCAAACTCGTTACTTTTCAGACCCTTGGACCCCACCTTCACCTATGACCATAGTAGATGGAGGGCAGATTGGTGGAATGGCATTCCCCATGTCTGCAGTAGAAATTAGCTATCAATCTATCATTAACTCTGCAGACAACCATCCCACTCCTTTTTCAAAGGAGGAGTTAGATGGTGATGTGGCCCCAACTTGGACCCTTGACTCTACTTCTACTCTGGATTGCTTAGACACAGTTCTACCATCTGTTGAAGCAATCTTAGAAGCAATGACAAGTGTGTATTGACCTTGGGAAGATTTACATCATCGATCATATTTTCTTCCACCATTGTAGGAGGTCGAATCTAGGTTTTCCAATCTGCTTACTAGTGATGTTTGTATAGTTTCAAATCCTTTGGCTCCAGCACATTTATTTGTCGAAGGTAATATGTCGATTATCTCAAAAACTTTACCAATAAACATCTCTAGGAACCCTGATGTTATAGAAAATGTCTTCGTCGGAGCTGATTGTTCCCCTGAAGAGATTCAAATTTACACTGACCTCTTTAAGGAGTTTCGAGATGTATTCACTTGGTCTTATGAGGAAATGCCTGGTATTGATCCATCCATAGTTCAGCATGAGATCAAGACGTATGAAAATGCTAAGCCAATTTGTCAGAAGCTTCGGCTGGCTAATCCTAGGAGAGCAGCAACTATTAAAGATGAAGTAGAAAAGCTGCGAAAAGCAGGTTTCATATGCCCTGTTCCTCTAACGAAGTAGGTTTCTAATAAAAAACAAGGATCGATCCAAGTGTGCATTGACTTTAGGGATTTGAACAAATCTTGTCCGAAAGACAATTACCCCATATTGTTTATTGATCAGATAGTTGATGAATGTGTGGGTAACGAAATTTTATCATTCATGGACAGATTCTCTGGTTATAATCAAATATCTATCCATCTAGAGGACCATCATAAGACAACTTTTATTTGTCCTTGGGGTACATTTGCATACCAAAAGATGCCTTTTGGTCTTAAAAATGCTGGCATTACGTTTTAGTGGGCCATGTCTTATGCTTTCCATGACATCAAGCATGCCATCAAAACATACTTGGATGATTTAGCTGCTCGTTCTCGAAAGAGAATCAGTCATCTCAGCCACCTTTTGTTAGTTTTTGAGAGATGTCGATTTTACAAGATCCAGTTGAATCTGAATAAGTGTGTTTTCACGGTTACATCTGGTCAGTTGTTAGGGTTTATTGTATCAACTGAAGGGATTTGAGTTTATCCCTTCAAGGTTGAGGCAATAATTCAGTTGCCTCCCCCATCTTCTATTTGACAACTTCAAAGTCTCCAAGGAAAGGAAAATTTCTTGAGACAGTTTATAGAAAATTATGCTGAGATAACTAAAGGATTTATGCATTTTCCGAAGAAAGGAGTTCCATTTTTATGGGGCGACTTTGTGCAATGATCTTTTGATGCCTTGAAGTAGGCATTAATCTCTACCCTATTGTTGATTCCATCAGATTATGGTAGGAATTTACTTTTATATCTTGCAGTGGTAGAATCAACCATAGGTATGGTTCTGATTCAGGAGGATGATTCTCTCATGAAGCATGTGATTTACTACTTGAGTTGAGGCTTGGTAGGTCTTAAACTATGCTATTCTACGATTGAGAAATTGGCCTTGGAAGTTGTCCATGCTGTCCAGTGGCTTCGACATTATATTCTGCTACGTAAAACATTTGTCTTAGTGGTTGTCAATCCTTTTCAGTTTGTCCTCAGTAGGTGAGTGATTGGGGGAAAATACAATCGATGGATTGTTATTTTACAAGAATTCGATCTTGAGTTCTTGTCAGCCAAGTCTAAGAAGTCATTGGTTTTTGCAGAATTAATTTCCGAGCTACCTTGTGAAGAAGACATTGTTTATGAGGAAAATTTCCCCGAAGAGCATTTATTCCTCATTTCTTCACAAGATCCATGGTATGGAGATATCATCATATATCTCCAAACTTCAAAGTTCCCACCTTCTTCCTCCAAGGATGAGCGTCGAAAGTTACGTCACCTTGCAAAAAACTATGTTATCCTTGGTGATACATTATATTGTGAATGGGTTGATTCAATCCTTAGGTGGTGCTTAACTTTTGAGGAAGCAGAGTCTGTACTCAATGATTGCCACAGTGGAGCTTGTGGCGGTCATCTATCAGGGCTTGCAACAACCCAAAAAAATTTGCGTGTCAGCTACTTTTGGCCTTCAATTTTTAAAGATTATATTGAAGCGATCAAACGAAGCCACCCTTGTCAAGTCTATACTCGGAAGATGCGCATGCATCCAACTCCTCTATTTCTTGTTATCACTGTCGATCCTTTTATGAATTGGGGCATTGACTTTACCATTTGTAATCTGCCTTTAGCGGCGAATCACAAGTATATCATAGTGGTCGTAGACTACTTTACAAAGTGGGTTGAGGCCATGCCTACTTACAAAAGCAATATTGAAACATCAGGATTGCTTCTCTTCAATCAGATTATTTCATGTTTTGGTCTCTCGAGACAGATTGTCACTGACCATGGCAGTCACTTCCAGAACCAACTGATGACCGAATTGGCTCTTAAGTTGGGCCTCCTGCAGGAGCATTCGTCTCCATATTATCCTCAGGCCAATGGGCAAGTCGAAGCCATGAATAAGTCCCTCAAGATGATCCTGCAAAGGAAAATTGGCAAAAATCATTCCAATTGGCACATCATGTTGTACTTGACTCTTTGGGCATACCGAACTGTTGTAGGGAAAAGTATCTGACTCGGATGACCCTATCCCACTCTAAGGGTGACAGTTCCTTAGCAACAACTGTAAAACAAACTACTAAGGGTTTACTTCTTTATGAAAGCAAAAGAGAATGGAGAAAGCACTAACCATTGCCTTGCGCTTAATGTCGAATCCAAACTCTTCTCTTTGGCCGCTTGCTCCTAGCTCTTTGTTCTTCTGCTCGCCCAGCTACAATGAGATCCTGCACAATAACAAAGAAGGAAACTACAAGAGGCATGCAATCATAACTGGTTCATGGATTAGTGTAAACCAAACATGCAATCATCACAATATATAATTGAAACAAGAGCACATAGAAGAACCTCAATAGCTTTTATTAATGAAGAAATAAAGGTTCTGAGAGTATTACAACCATTGCAGGCTCCAACCCAGCAACACCTCCCAGCAGAAAGAATTTCTCTTCTTCACCTCTCTCAAACAATCACCCAATAACTCAATAATGAAACCAACAGCATATCATTACTTTGCACAAAATTCCAGCCTCCTGAGCTCATAGGAGAGAGCTCAATATATAGATGAATTGAGAAAGGATGAGTCAGCTTGCAACTGATGTGTAGCTGCCTTGTGTCCTCTCTCTCTTCAGTTAATCTTTAGTTGATCTTCAGTTCTTGAGTCCAGTTGGTGAACCTTGCTTCCACTTGGAGAAACAAAGCCTCTGACTCATCACAAGGCGAAATCCCTGATCCAAGTGTCATTTTTGGAAGATTCCAGAGCAATGACTCAGTGTGCCACATGTCCAAACTCGCTCAACGTAGGTGGGCTTTGTTCTACCTGCTTTGCAACACAGGTACACCATGGAGAAGTTGTGTTTCAGCGCAGAAGCCTAGTGGAGCACCTGCTTTGATTTCAGGATTGCTTGTTTTTGAGTGTTTTCAGGTGGAGAACTGATCTAAGAGCTGTTGGTTTGCTGACCTTGTTCCTCTAGGGGTAGGAACATCATGTTTAGGGAACTTTGGATCCCTTGGATTATCGAAAATTCATGCTTGTTGCTGTAAGGCACAAAATTGTCTATAACAGATGCCCCCTAAAGTATGAGGTCGTTTATCGGGTGAAATGCTTTATTGAGAGGATCCGAAGTTCATTCAATCTGCTGAGAAGTGTCCTGTAATAAGATACAATACAATACATTATTTTTCATACATTTTTCATGATCTAGCTGAGGCGGGCATTCCCATGCTCAGCTTTATAAATACATTTTGGTACATAGAACAGACGATCGTCTGATTGTAGACTAATAATTCTCTGCCGAAGTTATCATCCTTTGAGAAGGATGATCATCTGCTGTAATGATGTACATATCAAATGTCTTTATGTCCTGAATATATATCGCAGCCCGGATGGATGAAAATAGATCCGGGGTCTTCAATCTCTTCCGATCTTCACTCGATGTACAAGTCGATCCATGTGAGAATTTCTTGAAGTCGAACATGGAAAGACATCACTTGATTACCGGTCAATGATGTAAACCGTTAACAAGCGCGAGAGGAATCACCAATAAGGATGATGACCCTCAAGGTACGGCAGTACAATCTACATGGTGGGAATAAAGGACTTGGCGTCGACCACCATGAAAAATCTTCTGGTCGAAGGTCATTGATGTATACCTGTCGCCGGAAGTGAGAAACTTACCATTGAGGCATGCAAGCTTCAAAGTACTGAGGGGGGTGTTCCTAGATCAACTCCTTGGATAATGAGATGATGTCGACAAGGAGCGATCCGTCAAAGGAGGGCCTTAATGAATCCCACATCAGTGACAAAGAACGGAGCTAGTGATTGTGATGAGGTGAAAACAAACTGTGATGTATGATTCAGGGTGGCGGTCATGAAATGGATGAAGGATAATGTATGGCAGTGGGTGGGACACGGTTGAATCTTTACAGAACCACATCTCTTGAACATATAACGACACTGATGTGATGGATTGGTAGCATTACCCCAATTGCGGATGGTGTGGCGAGGACCATGGTTATGAGACCGGTGAATGAAACAACCCAACCCGATGTGCTACGGAGGACAAAGTGTCATGTTCAAGAGCGACTTGCTACCATTAATGCTGTGAGGTTCTCCCAATTTTTCCCCAGTCATTGCTGACCAGTACCTCTTTATTTTTGTCAAGCTTGAGGAGGATAACATATGCTTGTTCTATAACCTGCCCTTCGGGCAAGCCCATCGCTATGTTTTAACGAGCCTAGCGATAGGGAAACTCGTTCTCGTCTAAAGACAAGTTTGTCGCTATTTAATCATTTTAACGAGTCTAACGACAAGGAAAACTCGGTCCTTTTCATTTTTAGAGAGTCTAAAAAGGTACGGAAAGTTAACTCCAAAATTCCCTTTTCGTTATCTAATCCCTTAAGTCTGAAAAAGTATAAAACAATACAGAAGGGATGAATTTTCGATTGCTTTAACGAGCCAAACAAAACAAGCGCTCGATCTTTTTGTGCACTAATCCCTCAGGTCCAAAAAGATTAAAATCTAGAGGAGGGATAGCTTTCCGGTCGCTTTAACGAGCTGGAAGGCCAAAAATCGGCAAACTTTTCATTTTTTACGGGTCAGTGAAAAGAGCTCAAAGAAGACTCGTCTTTTGAGGAACGAGTGATAAACAGGGATAGCAGCAGATTCCAGGTACAGGTTGGAATTCTCCAATCACGGCAGTGTCACAAGGATGGCTAAGTGAAATCACTCTTCGCAGCTGTTCCTCAAAATGGGTAAACAAACATATGGAGGTGAACGATTGGCCAAATGAACGGATGGAGGTGATGGCATATAAACACGACCAAGGGCTTTTAATATGGCTTTCAAAGGTTACATTTCTTGAGGTTGTTTACCGGTTCATTTTTTCTGGATGAGCTTGAACTGCTAGGGAAAGATTGCTCACAACTTGTGTTTATTTTTTAACGAGCATGAACTATGCTAAAACTGCTCGATTCTCGCGTTTATTTTTTAACGAGCATGAACATTGCTAAAACTGCTCGATTCTTGCGTTTATTTTTTAACGAGCATGAACATTGCTAAAACTGCTCGATTATATGGTTTACTTTTGATTTTTTACCATAATTAGCTTCTCTTTTTCATTGATAGCACTGCATTTTCAATTTGCTGCAACAAACTAGTTAGAAATCGGTAATATTTACTTGAAAATGAGATTAACTTACAATATTTACCTTGAATTATGTAAGAAAGCAAATAAAAAGGGTTTTACCTCTCATTTTACCATTTCATTTGCATTTTGCTTGTTGGAGCTTTGGAGGAGCCTCTTTCCCCTCGATTTTCACCAGCTGATTCCGGAGGATTCTGCGGACGATTTTCGGCGCCGTTTGGACCAGGTAGGAGCTAAACCTTAGCTCTTCATCTTCATGGTTTCATTTTCCTGTTTTATGCCTGTTTTGCTACTCTATTGAGCCTCTGGGGTTTTGCCAGGGCGCCCTCTGATCAACGCAGGTACCCCATTCGAAACCTGCGTTGGGATCCAAGCTGCTTGAAGGCAGCTTGTCCCCCAATGCAGGTAGTACACTGGGCACCTGCTTTGGGGCATAAAAGCAACAATTTTTCACAGATTTTGATGAAATTTTCACCAGTTTTTCATCAATTTCAGGAGCTGACTCATCCTCTTCTTTGTTTTGCAGGGATTCTTGAACAAGATGGCCCTAACATGGCGAGAACGAGAACACGAAGAAGAAGATATGATTGCCCTTCATGATCCTGTTACGGTGGGCGCATTGCGAGACTGTGGTTTACTATCAGGAGCATCACTAGGCTAGGGTGCCCCCTAGCATTTTGAGTTTTTAGGTCATATGACCAATTTTGTCTTGGTTACAGAACATCATGTATGAACTTTATGAACAGCTTATATATATATTTTGATTTTCGAGTCTTATTCTGGTTGCTTTGGATGATTCATATGTACACTTTTTATGATGTGTCCTTTATAAATGTTGCAAATGTCTGTCTAACACATAGTTTGCCAATGAGTCAGTTAATGTGTTTAGATTTCTTGAAATATGTTGATATTGAATTGAATCAAATCGTCTTTCCAAGATCTTTACTCTTAGGAACATGCGATAAATAGTTGGATTACGAACAGAATATATACCATTGAGTTGTAGTACTACGAGCTATGAGTCTAGCCTGACAATTAGTCGGCGTATGCCTCGTGTGATGGCATCAGAGAGTAGTTCTATCAACGCGCTATATTCAGCGATGTTATTCGTTGATTGCCCAATACATACACCTATGAAACTTACTAACTCGCCATTTGGATTAAAAATGGCCCATGCTGCGGAGGATAGGTTCCGCGAACTACGACTTGCTCCGTCGGCATATCCAACACATGTCTCCATAAGGTTTGACATCTGCAATGAATGAAAAAAGGGAATCACTCAACCAGAGTAAGAACTTTGGCGAAAACAAAATACAACAAAAGCACGCAGGTTACTATTTAAGCATAGTAACGCTTGAGGTACAGCCCGTTCCGGGGCTGTGCCAGTGGAATTCCGTCGTAATCGATTAACTCGTAGGCTTCTTTTGCGAATACTCTTTTAACAATATAGGGGCCCATCCATAAAGAATTGAACTTACTTGCTCCTAATTTATCGGATTCTTGGTCATAAAGCAAGACCAAATCACCTTCCGAGAAGACACGGGGTTTGACATTTTTGTCGAACTGAGCCTTGACTCGTTTCTTATGGGATTCGTTAGCCAAAGCGGCATCACGACGGGTTTCATCCAATTGGATTAATTCCATGAAACGAGCCTCTTCTTCCGAAGTTCCAGGGAGGAGATCAATTGCGAGTTTAAGCGACGAAATTTCACACTGGATCGGTAAGACTGCTTCTAGACCGTACACCAATTGAAAAGGTGTGAAACCGGTCGCGTTTCTTACCGAGGTTCGGTAGGCCCACAAGGCTGCATATAGGATTAGGTGCCATCTTATTTTATGAACTCCGATCATCCTCTGCAACATATGCTTCAGGACCTTGTTGATTGCTTCAACTTGTCTGTTGGCTTGTGGATAATACAGAGTAGAGCTGTCGTGAGATAGCCCTAGTTTGGCAGCTAATTCTACCATCATGTGATTGCGGAAGTGCGATCCGTGATCTGTAACTATAGCCTGGGGTACACCGAACCTGGCGACTACATGATTGAAAAAGAAAAGGGCAGCTGTTTCACTAGTATTGTCCAATGTAGGCATCGCCTCGGCCCATTTGGTAAAATAGTCAACTGCGACTATAATATACCCATGCCCCCCGGTCGAGGTGGGGTTAGATTGCATGAAATCGATGCCCCATTTGGCGAAAGGCCCAACCGCAACTATTGGTTGTAGCGGTGCGGGTGGTCTTCTGGTTTTGCTATCAAAGATTTGGCAGGAATGACAACTTCGTACTGCGATTATGCAATCTTTGAACATTGTTGGCCAAAAATATCCTGCTCTTAATATCTTTTGGGCTGTAGCGAAACCTGATTGATGCCCCCCACACGCACCTGAATGACACTCATTCAGGGCTTTTTCGGCTTCTTCATGGGTGAGACACCTCCTCAGAACGGTATCGATACCACGACGGTAAAGAGTATCACCGACGATCATGTAGTCTTTTGCTTGGTATCGTATACGTTTCTGTTCGGAGTGAGAGGTGTCAGGCCGAAAATTTTGGGTTTGGAGATAGATAATTATATCTCCATACCATTCATCGCTTGCAGATATCAGAAATAAAGTCTCGTCCACTATTGACTCTTTGGAAGTTTCGTCGTTGGACGATGATGGGAGATCGCATAATAATTCTGCGAATACTAGAGCTTTCTTTGATTTGGATTTCACAAATTCCAGATCAAACTCTTGAAGGATCGCTATCCATTTGGAATATTTGCCCCCCAGCAACTGTCGCGACAGTATATAAGTCATGGGGTTGCAATCTGACAGAATGGTAGTTTTCCTAAAGAGGATATAATGCCGAAATCTCTGTACCGCTTGAACAGCAGCGAGCGCTAGCTTTTCAACGTAAGAATATTTACTTTCTGTATCATTTAAGTTTTTACTTAAATAATATACAGGACGTTCAACTCCATCGACTTCTTGTACTAAAACCATCGCAATGGTTGTATCTGCTGCAACTAGATACAGGTTAAAATCCCTAAGACAATCTGGGGCGTACATTAATGATGCTTTTACTAGGGACTCTTTCAAAGCATTAAAGGAAGCTTGCGCAACCTGGTCCCAATCGAAGGGTACATCTTTTTTCAAAAGACGTGTATAACCTTTAGCAAGTTCTGCGTAATTTGGAATGAACCTCCTCAGAAAGTTTGCTTTCCCTTGGAGTTTCTGAATCTGAAGCAAATTCGAAGGTGGAGGCAAATTAATGATTGCCTGAACCTTACAGGGGTCGAGACGAATTCCATCTTTAGAGACTACAAAGCCAAGTAAACGACTAGAACCGACGCAAAACACACATTTGTGAGGATTGAGTCTTATCTTGTAGTGTAGGCAACGTAAAAATATCGCTCTTAAATGCTGCGGATGATCAGTCCGCTTTCGCGAATGAGATGGAAGGTCGTTGAGATATGGTTGAACAATGCTCTTGATGTCATGGAAGGCGTAATTCATAGCCCTCTGAAAAGTTGCCCCTGCGTTCTTCAAGCCAAAGGGTAATTTTCGATAAGCGAACGTGCCCCACGGACATATAAATGCAGTCTTCGACTGGTCCTGTGGGCGGATATTTATTTGATTACACCCGGAAAATCCATCCATAAAGGAAAAGATTTCACATCCAGCGCATTCATCAATTATCTGGTCGATGAAGGGTGTAGGGTAGTTGTCCTTCGGACAAGCTTGGTTTACATCCCTATAATCGACGTACACTCTTATCGTCCCTTTTTTTTTCATAACAGGGACAATATTTGATACCCAATCGGTTAGAGGAACCGGGTAGATGAATCCAGCATGGAGAAGTTTCTCAACTTCTGCTTTAATGGCAGCGGCTTTCTTAGGGTGCACCTGTCGAAGCCGTTGTCTTACTGGTTTGACATCAGGATACATTTTAATTTCATGTTCAACGATACTCGAGTCGATGCCTGCCATTTCATCATATGACCAAGCAAAGACATCTCTAAATTCACGAAAGAAAGCGTTATATATTTTCAGTTCTGAAGGGGAACAACCTTTGCCAACATGAATATTCTCTACAACATCAGGTTTTGTCGAGATATTTATGGCTATAGTCTCTTCGATATTGGATAAGTTTCGCTCGGAATCCACCGTGTTTACAGTATTTGTTAGGAATTCAAAGACTGAAGGGTGGTAAAGATCTTTCTGAGTATCTTCTTCGTATTCTGGAAGAAGGGAACGATGGTGGTGATCATTCCATGGTGCCCCCTCAATCATCATTGATTGTAAGATTCCTTCGTCAGTCCCATGTACTTTCGACCAAGGATCTAATGGGGTACCATATTCCCTAGATCTATCTACCCAAACGCTCGACGAGCGTTGATTTGGGTTTGCCTCCCATGCATGAAACATTGATTGCTACAATATTTCAATGGGGCTTGGTGGCAAAACCATTGCATGATCCATAGCGACTCTGCCTTCTGTGACTTTCAAGGTGGATACAATATTGCATGTTGCTACAAATGGTACATTTCCTATACAAATAGGAGGTGGTAGCGCGAAAGTTCCCATCATAGTGGGGTCTTTCAACAGACCTACTCCAATGTCTTGAATTGACCGGTCGCTGCCATGGATCATGGGAACGCTTCCTGTAACTTGTGAACCATTAGGGAGGAAGTTTTGTTGATCGACGACCGTAATCCCTCCTTCAAAGGGGAATGCGATCTTCCTAAAATAAGTCGACACAACAGCTTGCATGGCATAAATCCATGGCCTTCCCAGTAGGATGTTATAGTCAAGATTGCCATCGATGACTTCAACATCTATTTCTATTGTTTTTCCCCCTAGTTCAACCTTCAGGTTACTAAGGATACCATAAGGGGTATATATCCTTCCGTCGAATGCTTTTAATGTTGTCGATGATCGCGACAAGGTTGGAGATCCTAAAGTTTTCCAGCAAATCATCGACATAATACACGTCGATGCTCCCTCATCAATAATCGTTCTATGAACTGTTTTGTTGAGGGCTTTCACTTGGACGAGGAAAGCTAATTGAGCCGGCAACTGAGGATCATACCCTTTGTGATCAAAGGATACCAGATTGGAATCTTTAGGATCCACCCCACCAATTGTTGATAACAATGCCTGCCTTTGGGATGGGCAATGCTGTAATACCTCAAGAGTCGACATAGCAGATGGCGATTGTGCCAGATCTTCTACTATGTTGTAATGCTGTGCCGCTCTGGCACGAGGATTAAATGTCGACTTGTGTACTACTCCCTTTGGCGGTTTTATTGTTAATTCATGTGTGATGGGGGGTACAACTTCTGCCTAAGTTGTTGTCGAACCGCTAGGTTGATCTGTCCCTTTATCGTTCGACACCTGTGGATTCCCATAATCTTTGCTCCTTGTCGAAATCAAAGCATCATTTTGCTGTTTCGAAATCGACAACATAAGTACCTGGGACGGGGAAGCATTCCCACTATCAACCAGATTTTGACCTGGGTTAGGAAATTGGTCACTTGACACAGTTGAGGTATGACGACTTTTAAAGAACCTCTTTAGCTCAGCTTTGAATGGGAAATCCTTAGTGTTGTGATCTTTGTCATCGCATATTTGACACGGAAACCGTTTCCTATTCCCAGGAGGGTTTGAAGAATTTTTCTTAGGGGATGACCCACCTTTTTTATTCTTCCTCCCTTTGTTTTGATTCTTCTTGCTTCCTGGTTGATCGGTTTCTTTGCCTTTATCTGTCGATACGACATTTACTTCCGAAGCAAGAACTTCTTCATGCGCATTTTGATCCGAATCCTTACGGGCCTTCTTTTGATTGGTCTTTTTCGGATTCGTGTTTGCCGTGCCAATCACGCCATCGCCGGCATGAGATTCACTATTTGATTTAGGAGGAGGAGGGATTGAAAACTCTGGTCTAGGGGCATCTGGTATTTTGTCATAGAGCGTGCCGGACTGAGTATACACTAAATCCAAGTATTGTGCACGAGCGATAACTTGCTCTTCTGTTACGACTCCTCCCTTTGCTACATCTTCCGTTATAGCCGGAAGTAATGACTTTATAAACCACTCAGCTAAAAGCTGATCAGGAACATATGTTTTAACCATTCTTCGTCGACGTCGCCACTCATGTATATGATCTGATATATGAGTTGCGGTTGTCTGTTTGAAGTTAGTCAATATCTCTGTTCCTGTTTCATACCTTATTGGTAATCGAAAGTGGGTCAAGAATGTCGTGGCAAGGGAGCCAAAATTGTCGAACGAAGCTCTAGGCAATTCTATATACCATTTTGCCGCTGGGCCTGTCAATGTCCTCTGAAAGAGGCGAAGCCTTATCGAATCGTCATTTAAAGTGTTCGACGAACACCATAGATGAAATGTCATCACATGATTCGACGGGTCTTCACTTGGATTTCCATTGAATTTAGGAATGTCAGATGGAAGTTTGTGCAGAATCACTGGCCACCAAGCGGCGTAAGCAATTGGATCGTTTGTTAACCGATGTAAATCAGGCAACTCTAAAGTCGCCACGAATGGTAACTGCTAGTTCAAGTTAGGTGAAGCGTAACCAGGATACGATGGAACCGCCTGAACAGTCGGTCTTTGCATACCAGCATAGTGGAGTTGATGTTGGTATGATGAATACGGTTGATGGACTTGACCAATATAAAGTGGTTGATTTTGACCATTTTGAATATATGATTGTCCAGTATTCGCAAATATTTGCTGTTCAGAACCTTGGTACACTTGTTGGAATTGCGGCTGTTGGTATTGCATTATCCACGGTTGCGACACCATGGGTTGTTGCGCTACACTAACCATTGGACCAAGATGTGGGGTAGTTGTACCCAACTGTACTTGTGTTGTCCCACCAGTAGGTGATTGTGGTTGGGTCTCAGGGTCAAGGGGCTGTTGCACGAGAACCTGAGCAATCTGAGGTTGACATACAACAGGCATTGTTTGAACTTGCGACACGGTCACAATAGCCGGTGTAGTTGGGATTTTTGTCACAGGTACACACTATTGCATAGAATATACAACTCTCGGTGGCTGGGATAGCACAGGTACCCAACTACTCGTTGCAATTCCGCCATAACTTGAATAAGGTTGAGAACTCCCGTATGGGTACTGCCCCCCATACGGTACCAACCCAGAACTCAAGGCAATTGACTGTCCTGGAGGACTGGATGGCCTAATTAGATTCCCAAAAGGGTCAATTTGATGAGCCTCACCATGAGAGTTACCAGACATTACTCCGGAACAAATAAGAACATACCATACTGTCGAGATAGTCTCTTGGTGGACTCCTTCTAGCGACTGCGAGCTAGTCGGGACAGATGGTATGCCGACGAACATTGTTGGATTTGCAGCAGGTAATTCTGCCGTCGCCATGTCATTCGACACAGTCCTAGATGTCGACGATTGTTCAGTCATTTTTAGTCTATCCAATTGATCACCTAGTGATTCTACAGGAACTTCCACTGGTGATGGACAAACTTCTGTTGTAGCAGGAAATAGAGCGACCCCTACTCCAAACTGACTTGGAGTGGATACTTGCGGTTCTTCTATAATTTCCTCTATCGCAATCAGACCAGGTGGAAGAGGAAGACCGTCAGGTCCGTAAAAGATTTATGGTGCTGAAGAAGGGGTTGTATCGACCGCGACGGAAGTTTGAGGAACAAAACTCTCTTGACCGGTTACAGATGGAACTGGTTCAGTCATACAAGTATTTTCCCCCAGACTATGATCAGTATTACTGTCCCTCTGTGGCGATTGAACTTCTTCTATAGAGGTAGGGTTTCCGGAAATGTTTGGAGTGACCAGAATCTCAGATGTTGTTGGAACGCTTGTTCTAACTTTTAAAGGAGATTTTGAACTGGTTCGACGAGCTCACTTTTTCCAGATTGTTTTTTATTCCGGAGACAAAGACGGTTGACTCGCAAGCCTCCGAGAACGACGGATATTCAATTGACTTTCTTCCACGATTGCGGATTACTCGATCAACTAAAATATAAAGGGGACAATTTGTGTTTCTGATTTGAATGAATTTTATTAGACGCTTTTAAACATAACTTTGCTTTTTCATGTTTTAAGAGTCGAGAAAAAGCTAAAGATGACTCTAGTCTCCTTCGATGTATTAATGAGCCCGAAGTGACAAATGCTCGGTTGGACCTTTTCAATTATAGAGTTTGAAAAGGGCCAAAAGAAACTGCTCTGGAGATCTAGGCAGAGGGTGTGCCAAACCTTTCGCGAAACCACAGAATACGTTTTACGGTACGGGTGGTTGATCTTCGTGAATGCTGTGTTCACTGCATCGCGATCAGTAGGGCGGCTGACACGGCTTCCTATGGATAAAGGATAATTGCCTATAGGGGTATCCCAATATATACGCGACGGTACGTGGGAGCACAAGTCCGTATTAGTGCCACCGACTCTCAGGAGGAATCACCCACCTTCGTAGAGATCGACAGTCACTATGTTTAACGACGCCGGAACACGTCTCTACCTAGACCTCTAGATGTTTGCGTTATGTTTCAAATGCGTTGTTAGGTTCATTCAGTATATTTTAAGTTGATCTTTTTAAAGTTTGCCTTTCAAGGTTCACCACGAGATGTATATGACAAATTCCTAAATGCAGCCTAAGATGAGAAGCAAGCTTTTTCAAATCTTTTTGACTGATGAAAATCTTAACTACTGAGGGAGAAGAAAGGCAAATTCTTTTCACACAATTCATACAACACAAACTAATGCACTTTCTTCTAAATCATCATGCAAACTTTCTCAAATGCAAAATGCACAATGCATGTATTTTCTTTTCCCTTTCTTAATGTGGATGGATTACAAAAAGAAAGTGGTCATATAACTTTGATTTCGATTTAAAGCGACAGTAAACAAGTTTGTCCAAAATCAAAAGACACCTTAAGATTCACTTGCTTAATCACTGGAAATACATGAAATCAAACCATACTAACGAAAGTAAAATGACTAATCAGCTATGGACAACAAACAAGCTAACTCTTTAGACCAGCAAAATGCCTAACACAGGTTCAGATCTAAGAGGCCAAAAGCATGACTAGTTTACTTTTCGTTATGGGGAATTGTAAATGAATAAGAAATACAAAGAACAAGTACAATTTCGTTATATAACAGAGGCAGAATGATGGCAAGTAATATTGGTTTCAAAACAGGCACAAGACTGACACCTAGCAGCAAAACTAAGTGAAAATAGGTAAGAGAAAGGAGGAAACCCCAAATGCACTAAGCAAATTTGGGCCAACGCAGGCTCTGCACAGTCAAACTGGCTCTCAACGCAGGTAGCCAGTTCGGGACCTGCGTTGCAAAGCAGGTGGCCTGTGTACTACCTGCTTTGGAAAACGAGAATTGCGTTTTCACAGTTTCCGGGTCATAATTTTCTAAAAAATGCACGGTTTTTGCTCAAATCAAAAGCAATCAGTCAAGCACACTCAAAGGGATGATTTAGAAGGTGCAAAGCTATCACTAAGAGCTTACAAGGATCCTTGTAGATCAGCTCTTCAAATCATGAATCTGCTCAGAAATGAGCAAGAGTAGCTGCCCTCTACTTCGCTTTTGATATAGTCAAAAGCTTTTCGATTTGGTACTCTTTTGTTCAAGAAATGAATAGAAAAATACTACAAACACAATCAAACGGATACGATCCCCAGTGGAGTCGCCAGTTTGTTGTAGGGAAAAGTATCCGACTCGGATGACCCTATCCCACTCTAAGGGTGACAGTTCCTTAGCAACAACTGTAAAACAAACTACTAAGGGTTTACTTCTTTATGAAAGCAAAAGAGAATGGAGAAAGCACTAACCGTTGCCTTGCGCTTAATGTCGAATCCAAACTCTTCTCTTTGGCCGCTTGCTCCTAGCTCTTTGTTCTTCTGCTTGCCCAGCTACAATGAGATCCTGCACAATAACAAAGAAGGAAACTACAAGAGGCATGCAATCATAACTGGTTCATGGATTAGTGTAAACCAAACATGCAATCATCACAATATATAATTGAAACAAGAGCACATAGAAGAACCTCAATAGCTTTTATTAATGAAGAAATAAAGGTTCTGAGAGTATTACAACCATTGCAGGCTCCAACCCAGCAACACCTCCCAGCAGAAAGAATTGCTCTTCTTCACCTCTCTCAAACAATCACCCAATAACTCAATAATGAAACCAACAACATATCATTACTTTGCAAAAAATTCCAGCCTCCTGAGCTCATAGGAGAGAGCTCAATATATAGATGAATTGAGAAAGGATGAGTCAGCTTGCAACTGATGTGTAACTTCCTTGTGTCCTCTCTCTCTTCAGTTAATCTTTAGTTGATCTTCAGTTCTTGAGTCCACTTGGTGAACCTTGCTTCCACTTGGAGAAACAAAGCCTCTAACTCATCACAAGGCGAAATCCCTAATCCAAGTGTCATTTTTGGAAGATTCTAGAGCAATGACTCAGTGTGCCACATGTCCAAACTCGCTCAACGCAGGTGGGCTTTGTTCTACCTGCTTTGCAACGCAGGTACACCATGGAGCAGTTGTGTTTCAGCGCAGAAGCCTAGTGGAGCACCTGCTTTGATTTCAGGATTGCTTGTTTTTGAGTGTTTTCAGGTGGAGAACTGATCTGAGAGCTGTTGGTTTGCTGACCTTGTTCCTCTAGGGGTAGGAACATCATGTTTAGGGAACTTTGGATCCCTTGGATTATCGACAATTCATGCTTGTTGCTGTAAGGCACAAAATTGTCTATAACACGAACCTCGGTGAAGACTGCCACCGGTTTTACACCTTTTTAGTTAGTTTACGGGCTGTAATCTATTTTTCCTATTGAATGCGAAACTCCATCCCTTAAGTTAGCTGTTGAGCTTCTTCCAGAGAACTCTAGTATTGAAGAGTGCCTCATTCATTTGGAACATCTTGATGAGCAGCATCGAGATGGTGCCATAATAAACGAGGCCCATAAGAAAGGGGTTAAAACTCAGTATGACAAAGTTGTCCGTCCTCGAGTCTTTTTTGAAGGCAACCTTGTCTTGGTCTATGACAAGGATAAAGATGCCTTGGGGGCAGGAAAATTCAAGTCCATGTGGTATGGTCCCTTTGTAGTAAAACAAGTTTTAGGAAAAGGGGCTTACGAATTAGGAAATTTTGAAGGGAACAAGTTGGTGGAGCTCTGAAATGGGCTCTACCTCAAGAAGTATTTCGCTTAGGTTACGACCAAGAAATTTCTTCTTTGTATATTTTGTATTTTTGTACATATTTGTCAAGCATTTTTGTGATATGGACATTTATTTGATCTGCTTTGGTAGGTGTTGATGGATGACTTGGTATATTTCAGATTCTTCGATGGTGCTAGTCAGCACACTTAGAATCTTGCTTCCAGAGCATGGGTGATTTATTATCCATCTGGTCAGTTGATGGTGTCAAGGGGAGTATGTATTGGTCCTACGTCAAATAACATTACTGAATATATTTCCATTATTAATTTACTATCTGAAGCTATTTCTTATGGAATTGATTCATTGGTAGTGTATCTTGACTCACAGTTGGTAGTGTCACAATTAAATAACATTTATTGGGTTCGAGATCCTTATTTACATCGCCAATTTTTGAGAGTGAGTGTGTTGCAATTATCATTTGTTTATATTACACATGTGCACATTCCACAATCTGAAAATTCATTAGCAGATTCTATCGCTAATCAAGAATTAGATTGGCATATCAATCATTCATCAAATTAAACAAACATAAAAAATCTAGAACTGTATATATATCATAAAACTGCCTATGTGTACATAAAGTGTTCAAAAAATAATATACAAAATTGGGGCTAAATGCCCATAATCATGTCCAGTCTATCTATCGACTTGACTCAGGATGAGTGGCTAAGAAGTTCACTATTGTATTGGTCACACGTCGAAGTATGCAGACCTAGTCCCGTGGTACTCCCACCACGCGGCGCTGCATATCCTCAGGTAGGCCCTCTATGGCTATCATCGGTACCTGGTGAGTCAATCTCACCAAGTTTCTTTGGACTACATATAGGACCCTCTCTGTCTCAGCAGCTGCCTCTTCGACATCTCTTCTGCGACGCCTGTGCTGCGGGAATCCATCTGGTCTCATTGGACCCACATATGGAACATGATCATTTTATCAATATTTTGTCCCATCAAAAATATTTTTAAGTTAATTTTCATATTTAACAAAACAAAAAATCTTAAAAATTGACAAAACTTTAAAAATTGTTACCTATGTCTCCTCATGTTGCGTTTGGTGGCAACACTAAGTCTGGATCTCCTCGGAAATCCATGCCAGCATAAGGATAGTCATCGACTGCGATGATTTATTGCTCCCACCAGGAAAAAAAATCATCATCGAAAGTCATCCTTGGCATGTCCCCGCCTCCAAGGCATTTCATCAAGTCAACCCACCTACCCATCAGTGTATCTTGTGGGCTGCTGATAGAGACAGATACTTTGGGACGTAGCCCAAGTACCTTCTCGAAGAAGAAGGAGCATAAAATGGTCCCATATCCAAAGTTTTTAGTCTGACCTTCTTAATGGAGGTCAGCTGGCTCTTCATGTTGGTTAGAAGAGGTGTTCACTAATCAAACGCAGTGGTTAGGCATTCCACTACCAGGCTCATGGACACATGTGAGGCCTGATGTAGTGAAGCTAATCTGCTTACCTTGGAAATGGTAAAAAAATAAATCCTAAGAGATAAACTATCCACGTGTTTGATTGGAATTTGATTTCCAATCTTTTCTAGATGCCCATGACAATATATGTGTACATAGTCTTCTACTGAAAGACTACTCTGAGTCTTGTCGGTCAAATGCACAACCTCCCCTCTTCAGGAGAGACATGTGATAAAGTAAATGTCTTCTACCTATATCCTGAGAGGGATATGATCTATCATGAAGGCGTCATCCTCCACACTCCAATAGTGGATCAGTAACCCGAGCAGGCATGTGTTAGCCTTCATGTTCGGAATTTTGAAGAATTTTAACAAGCCGCACCTTCTCAAGCATCTAGTGTAGTTTGGTTGTTCATTGCCTCATTATCAATTGTGGTATGCTCTCTCTCTCTCCATGTGATGGTCATCCTGAAAAAAAATGAGTTTCAACCATTAGAATTTGAGTTTGAATTTCAACTCACGTACACATGGGTTTCCTTTACACACAGTTGCGTGTAGGGCCATCGTATACGCTGGTTGGTCACAACCAACCTGCATGTACGCAGAGTTGGATTTCTTGACAAGAATTCCCATGGTCAAATCTTAATTAAAACTTATAAAAGTCATCACAAAACATTGCAAGTATGGTTTGAGGGTTACTTGGTAACTTTGGTGTGATTTGAATGGTTGAATTCTTGAGAGGCAAGTTTGCTCCTTTTTTGATCCACAACTTTTTTCCAAATGCAAATGAAAAATTTGTGAGTCTAAAAGTTCATATATAGCTTTGAAATTTCAAAACTTTTTCTCAAAACTTGATTTTTAGTCTCATGAATATTTTGACTTGTGGGCTTGGATTGTCGAGAATGGGTTATTGTTTCAGGATATTTTGGACACTTCTTCGAGATTTTATTTCGGTTCCATGACCGCTGACCCATCATGGAAGGTATTGTTCACTCACTGTCATATAGGTTAGGGAAACCATTTTTTCTGTTGCATCTTTCATACTAGCCTCCGTTCAGCGATACATTAGCCATAGGGTCAACCCCACCGTGTCTTGGTTAGCAAACCATGTTCACTCGCCGATTTTTTAAATCTTGATGCGATGGTAGAGCCATCCTTTACATGGGCATTGTAGTTAGCACCTCACTGACATTGGTTGCCCATGTTGTTATATTGAGTAGGCTTGGGAGTCCTCTTTAGTCCTGCCATGACTTGTGCGTTGAAGACACATTCCCCTTGCTTCTACACTTATTTCTGGCTTTATACCCTAGAGGCTCCTTTGTGTTGAGTTGTACTGCTGCATTGCATTTTGACTATTTGCACCTTTTTTCCTTAAGCCGGATTTACTTGGACTCGTGTTTAAGCCACTTGTTTGACCATGTCTTCTGCAAAATAAACCATTCAATCACTTAGCTTCTGCAACTTGACACACCCTTTGACCGGTAGAAGGAACATCCCTTTGAGTGTCCTTGACTAGTATCACCTCCCTGCATTGAGCATAGGATTATTCCCATCCCAGGAACTAGATCATATGTTTCTTTGACACTCGTTCTTTCCACTGTACTATAACATTCTTTTATTCTTTTTCTAGCTTAAGGAAAAAGAAAAAAAAATTATATATTCTGAAAAGAGAGGAAATGGGACAAGACTTCCATATATTGTTGGCCACTAGAGTTAGTTGTGTTTCCCTTGAACAAAGCACTCAAAAGAAAGTCTCTCCTCCATTTTGGGGGGGATTTAGTTTGAATTAGGTACACCTTAACCTTGTTATTGAGTCAGTTCTCCTTCGATTGGTTACCACTTCCAATCATATGGAGAGTTTGCTAGTGCTTCCTGCATGACGAACTTATACAAAGTTATCATATGCTGCCATATATTCATCATTGAGTTGTGCTTTTGTTCAAGGAAAGTAAGCCTGAGTCAACCTCTTTGCGGTGTCTCTTGATCTATTTTCCAGTCGGCCATCCTTGGTTGTCAGTATCATGTTTGTCATCACATCAGTTATATTGGTCCTTTGCTAGTGCTAGTTTGAGAAGCTTTCCATTGACTTCTTTCTGGAAGGTCTTGTCCTTATCGACGACGACATATTACTCTGAGGGAAGGCTTAGAGATGAACCCTGGCCCTATTTTCATTACTGATAGGCCACCTTGTGCTCAGCATCAATCAGTATCATGGGTCTTTAACTGAGTGGTTTCCCTTGTGTTCGACATCAGCTTTCATTATCACACATTGGGATTTGTGTAGTGCCTTGGTTTGCATTTGACCCTATTGGTGGATTCCTTGCCTCTGTGTCAGCTTTCATTATTGGTTGGTTCAGAGGGTTTCTATCGTATGCTAGCTACATCTTTTGTACACGGGAAATGTGCTTTGGTCGGGTTACTACATATTTTTCATCCGATTCCTTCCACATTATTGGCCTACGGGTTACACTCGCACTAGATTGATGAAGGATGCCTTAATGCCTTCCTTCTAGTGGAGCTTTTCTTATTGATTATGACTCCTTGCTTTGGGACAAAGATCTACAGTCCATTTGGTAGTACCTTGGGGTTTGCAGTCATTAGTGGCAGATTCCATCACTATCGATAGTGGGAAACCATCATTGTCCCCTGATTGATAGATTCTTCCAGGTGTTCGACTTAAACTCATTCATTCACACTTGTTAGATTGTACTGGATACCTTGACTCTCATTCTCTGTTGGCATTATGACACATGTTTGGAAGTATGGCACAGGTGTTGTCCTTGATGGCAACTCACTCAGATGGCATATCACAGTTCAAGCTCTCAGAATGGAAGAAAAATACATATATGCAGGTTGCTCTTAACCAGGTCGCATATACATGCGGGATTGCTGATCAAAAGTCGCGTATGCGTATACATGCACTTTCATGCATGGAAAAGCGTGTACATGTGGGAAAGCTTATTTTTGGGTCCATGGTATTTGGACCTATGGTTTTGGACCTTGGTATTGCATCCGAAGTATTGAACCTAGGTATTGGGTCCCTAGTATTGGATCTCTATGGTTTTGGACCATGGTTTGAGAAAGGCCTAAGACTATAAAAGGGGAAGGAGATTATTTGACAAAGGTATCGACTTAAGTATTGAATATCTTATGAAGAGCAAGATCTAGAATACTGGTCATTGGGTTATGGTGCATAATTAGATCTGAATCAAGGAGGAACCTGAGGGCATGGAGAAGGATAAGTTCCATTGATGGGTCAAGATCTTAAGGCCTGAAGAAAAGTATATTTGTGTAATTTTGATCTGTTATATTTGGCGCATGACTTGATCTAGAAATATGATAATCTGGGTATAACTAATGTCTGAATAAGTGAAAAGGTTAAATTATCTTCTATAGATCTGTACGCAGGTTTGACACAGCGGAGGCACGTATACACGCTGGTTCACTGACTCAAAACGGGGTATACGCTGGTTGGCCTTGATGCAGAAGCGTATGCATGCAGGTTCTACATATTTAAGTAGCGTAAGTCTCAAGAAATATGTTTTAGCTGCTTCTATTTATTGTTGCAGTGTTCTGGGTTCAGGATTGGTGTCTGGTTACTGTTATTGTATTCTGGTTACAGCTTTCAGAGAAGTGATTGTTTGATTCAGTTGTGGTGTGTACAAAGAATATTGGTTGATATAGATATACTTGATGTTTGATTGATGTTATTCATGGATCCAGTCTGAAAATTTATGAAACGTGGTCCCTAGAAGAAAAGAGAAGGTTGTAGCCTTTTGTAGGTCAGCACCTACGTACTAGTACCTCAGCTAGTACAAGAGCTAAGGGGGTTCTAGCTCCCTTCCAAGAGAACCTAGAGAAGGAGAGAAGGTTGTAGCCTTCTACAAGTAGCAACCTGCGTACTGGTATAAGACTTCACTAGTACAGAATCATTGTAAAAAGAAGCTTCTAATTAAAAGAAGATAGAGATGAATTGCAGTAGGTGGTTTACACCCACATTGGGTTTCCACCTTACATCTTGGTGTCCATGTTTGTTGCTTATGTGTGATGATTTGTTCTGCTTTACTGCTCCTGTTTACTGTTCATATGGTTAATAATGTTCTTATGCACTCATTAAGAAGCAACTAACTGAATTATAAGTTTACTGGATATACGCTTGTTGCATTACACACTGTTGCGTATACACGCGATTTTCCTTAATTGAAGTAGCGTATATGAATCTGAATATGGAAATGAAATAGTTATATTGATTTTATAATACTGATTCACCCCCCCCTAGTATTATTTCCAATAATTGGTATCAGAGCAGGTCCTTCAGAAGAAGCTTCATCGCTTGAAGGAAGATCTATCATCATGAGCAACTACGAAAAAGAGGCATCGATCAGGCCACCAATTTTTGATGGGAGCAACTTTGTCTATCGGAAGGTAAAAATCACAGCCTATCTTCAATCTCTTGGAACAGAAGTATGGGATATCGTGGAAACAGGATACACATTTCCATCAGCAATTCCTACAGATACGGCTGGTAAGAAGCAGTATGAAACAAATCCAAAGGCTATCAATACTCTATTAGGGAGTCTATCTCAATCAGAATTCGTCAAGGTTACGCAACTCAAAACTGCAAAAGAAATATGGGACAAGATCGTTCTGAGCTATGAAGGAGATGATCAAGTAAAATGAGCAAAACTACAAACTCTCAGAATTCAATATGAAAATCTCAGAATGCACAATGATGAAAGTGTGGCTAACTATTTCCTACGTATAGATGAGATTGCTAATTGTATGAAAAACTTGGGTGATGAAATAAAAGAAGTTGTTTTGGTTGAAAAGGTTCTAAGATCTTTGTCTTCTAAGTTTGAATCAAAAGTTTCTGCCATAGAAGAAAAACAAAATCTACAGAGCATTACCATGTCACAACTACACGAAATCCTAACTGCTTACAAAATGAGAAAAGGAGGACCATCAGACAAGAGAGAAGCCACATTCAAAGCCTCAAGAAAAGAAGATTACAATGACTCAGGACATATGTTAGAAGAAGAGGAAGAACAAAACTTTGTCAAGAACCTTCAATGGGGTTCTGGAAGATTCAGAGGTAAGCTACTTTTCAAATGTTTTGCTTGTGAAAGAGTCGGTCAATATGCTACCAAGTGTCCTCATAAAGATAAGCTTGAAAAAGGTAAGGAACCTGTTAGATGGAACATAAAACAGAATATAATTAATAAAAGCTATTATACACATGAAGACAGTGATGGATTTTCAAATAGTGATGAAGATGAACAATGCAATGATTATAGACTTTTGATGGCTTTTGAAGAATGATTTCTTGGATGCTATAGATGAAGAAGGTCTTTATGAATAAATTTCTAAACTTTTTTTTGGAGGAAAAGAATATTATTATAGATACTCTAACATTCCAACTTGTTGAAAGAGAAAAAAACAATGAAAAGTTAGAATGTGAAATTGTGGGACTTAGAAAAGATATTGAGAAATCAAAAGCTCTTAATCTTAGATTTGCTAAAGGATCTCAAACCTTAGATGAGATTATCAAAGTGCAGCTTTCTCCTCTAATCAAGACGGGTCTTGGATATACTAAAGAAGCATCTCAAGCACAGAAGCCATCCACTTCCAAAATTTATCTTGATGCAGCAAGGAGAAGTGAACAGGTTGACAATTGATAGCAAAAGCATAAGGCAGATCACCAGGTAAATCAGGGACAATTTACTTCCAGAATGAACAGAGATCACCAAGTAAATCGGGGGAAATCTACTTCAAAGATGAACAAAAGCTACTAAAAACCACAGGTAAATCATTCTCCATTTGCCTCAAGAATGGATGTCAATAGAAACTACAATAATTTGGTCGGTAGGTTTGATAATCGCAGGAATTTCTTCAATGGACAATGTTTCTCTTGTCATAAATTTGGACACAAAGCTGCTCAATGTGTTTCCTACAAGACCATGATGACTAGAGAAGCTCAAAAACAAAGGAGTATGACTGGAATCATGAAAAGGACCTACAATAACTTTTCTGCTCTTGAGAATGAAATAGAATGTTCTATTTGTAACAACTTCAGTCATGAAGATTCTGAATGCAGGAGTAGGTTTCGAAAAACAACTCAGAAGGAGCAAGCTTCATTGAGTCCCAAAACATGGAGAAAGAAAGAACCGCAACCAGAAATATGTGGGATAGCCTTATATGCAGAAGGACAGGAAAATCAGTAGTACATCGACAGTGGATGCTCGAAGCATATGACAGGTGATAAAGAAAAACTTCAATCATATAGTGCCTTAGAAAAGGAAAGGAAGGTCTCATTTGGAAATGACACCCCTGCACTCATAAAAGGTAAAGGTTCTGTTCTTTTAAAAGAAAAGGTCAAAGCTGGAAATTTTATGTATGTTTATGGCTTAAAGCATAATCTATTGAATGTCAGTCAAATGTGTGATCAAGGAAATGAGGTAATATTTCGATCAAATGGATGTATTGTTCATGAGCTTGATACAGGAGAAACAGTGATCAAAGGCATAAGAACTCCAAATAATTTATACATACTCAAGGGAGGACAATAACAATGCTATCTAGGCAAGAATGATGAACACTAGCTATGGCACAGAAGATTGGGGCATCTAAGCTTCTCTCAGATAAGGAAAGCATGCAAATATCAGGCGGTTCGTGATCTCCCTGACATTAGAATTCTAGACAACACAATATGCACATCATGTCAGTTTGGTAAGCAAACCAGAACTAATTTCCCTTAGAAGGAAGGATTAGCTAGCAGGCCACTTGAACTTGTCCATACTGATGTATGTGGTCCATCTAGGAAAAAGTCACCTCGAGGAGAAGAATATTTTATATTGTCCATTGACGACTTTTCCAAGATGTGTTGGATAGGACTTATGAAACATAGGGATGAAGCCTTCAAAAAGTTCAAAGAATTCAAAGCCTTGGTTGAAAATGAATCAGATTGCAGAATCAAATGCCTCAGGTTTGATCGAGGAGGGGAATTTACCTCGGATGAATTCTTCAATTTTTGTGAAGAACATGGAATAAGAAGGGAATTCTCTACTACAAGGAATCCTCAACAAAATGGAGTAGTGGAAACGATGAACATAACGGTTCAACAAATGGCTCGTGCTATGCTTGATGAGTCTGGAACTCCTGCAACCTTCTGGGGTGAAGCCGCATTTGCTGTAGTCACTATTCTCAACAAGACAAACATCTGGGTAAATAGCACTCAAACGCCTAATGAACTTTGGTATGGTAAGACTCCCATAGTAAAATACTTCAAAATTTTTGGAAGAAAATGCTACATCAAAAAGACTGATGAAAATCTTGGCAAGTTTGAACCTAGAGCAGATGAAGGCATTCTCCTTGGTTACCTTCCCCATAGCAAAGCATATAAGTGTTATAATAAAAAACTTGGTAAAATTGTTGAAAGTATTGATGTAGTGGTTGATGAAGAAGGAAACATTCCTAAGCAGGTAAAATTTGAAGATTTTGAAGATGATGAAGACTATCCTTCAACATCAAATCAGACTTATGATGAAGAAGAAACTCATGAGGCACCAGAAGAAAAAATAAGGATAGAAGAAAAGACTCCATCCAGGTACGTTTAGGAGAATCATCCAGAAACTCAAATTGTGGAACAGAAAGAGGCAGGTGTACAAAAAATAAGAAGTATTTCTGAACCAAAAAATGTAAAAGAAGCAAGCAAAGATGAATGCTGGGTCAAGGCCATGGATGAAGAACTTAATCAGATTGAAAAGAATAACACTTGGGAGTTGGTTCCTAGAACAAAGGATAAGAATGTCATAGGGACAAAATGGATATTCAAAAACAAGATGAATGAAAATGGAGAAGTTATTAGAAACAAGGCCAGACTTGTTTGTAAAGGGTATGCACAACAAGAAGGTATAGACTTTGAAGAAACTTTTGAACCAGTTGCTAGACTTGAGGGTATAAGAATGTTCCTTGCGCTTTCTAGCTTTTAGAAGTTCAAAGTATTTCAAATGGATGTGAAATATGCCTTTTTAAATGTGGACTTAGAAGAAGAAGTGTTTATTGAGCAACCAGATGGATTCATCCTTGGAAATGATCCAAAACTTGTAAGCAGACTTAAGAAGGCACTCTATGGTCTTAAACAGGCTCGAAGGGCTTGGTATTATCGTCTGGACAAATACCTCCATCAACAAGGTTTTTCAAAAGGATTAGCAGATAGCAATCTATATATAAAAATTGATAATGATTAATTGCTAATACTTGTTGTGTATGTTGATGATATCATCTTTGGTAGTAATGAAGAAGCCATGAGTAAAACTTTGCTATGATGATGCAGAAAGAATTCGAAATGTCCTTGCTTGGTGAGCTAACATATTTTCTTGGTTTACAAATCCAACAAAATAAAGATGGTATCTTTTTATCACAAACCAAGTACCTCAAGCAGATCTTGAAGAAATATGGTATGGAAGATTCAAAACCGGTATGTACCCCGATGGTAATAGGATGCAGCCTTAGTGCAAATGATGAATCAGTAGCAGTACATCAACCAACCTATATATCCATGATTGGTAGTCTACTCTATCTGACTGGTACCCAACCAGACATGATGCATGCAGTGGGAATAGTTGGAAGATTCCAGGCAAATCCAAAGGAAGCACACCTTCAGGTAGTTAAGAGGATTTTCAAATATCTTCAAGGAACACAAAACTATGGCTTATGGTATCCTAGAGATGCAGATCTCACACTTCATGCATATACAGATGCAGATTGGGCAGGAAGTGTGGATGATAGGAAAAGAACTAGTGGTGGTGCATTCTTTATGGGTTCCAGATTATTATCTTGGTTCAGCAAGAAACAAAGTTCAATTGCTTTATCTACAGCTGAAGCGGAATATGTGGTTGTTGCATCTTGCTGCACACAACTCCTTTGGATGATGCAAACTTTGCAAGATTTTCAAATCACTTGTACTCCACCTATCTCCATCCTATGTGATAATACAAGTGCAATCAGTATTTCAAAGAATCTAGTCATGCATTCAAAGACCAAGCACATACCTATCAAATATCATTTTCTCTGAGAACAAGTGCTTGAACAAAAGGTCAAATTTGAGTATGTTCCCTCTAAGGAACAAGTTGTTGATATATTTTCCAAACCACTAATCAGGGAGACATTAGAATACCTCAGACAGAAGCTGGGAGTAGTCGATGCATCATCTTGTTGTTGAAACTTGTGTACGTGAGTTTCATGAGGAGGATCCACATACATATGTTGGTTTATGTGGGTACAAACGTGTATATGTTGGTTGAAGACAAACAATGGGCGAGGCTCTGGATGAAAAGAGTCTGATATGGGTCTAACAGAGACCTTCTGGCATAGGTTCAGGGGGAGCATATATTATTCTCATAATGCATTGTTGGCATTATCTTAGAATATCTTGGTTCAATTTCACAGTTGTTTTTGGTTTCAGGTGGAACAGATACAAAGGGAGAACTTGCTGGTCTGAATGATGATTGACAGATGCTGCTGATGATAGTTGTTGAATAATCTTGTTGTAGATATTTCGTCTCTATGTCATATATTTATTTTCTTTTTAAGGTCATGTAATGGCATATTTTGGTTTCCCCACTATGCCTGGGATGGTTGATGTAATGTTCTCTCTTTATCTTATGTAAAATTTTGGTGTATCCCCACTTGGTTGGGTGGATGAGTCAGTATTGATATATCCCCACTTGGTTGGGAGATGGATGTATGTATGAGTCTTTGGTAATAGGAAGGTCACTTATAATGTATAGATTCATGGTCTTTCTTATAGACCAGTTTTTTTGTAGACCATGCCTATAGTCAAGGGGAGCATGGATAGCATAGCAGAGCAGAGATTTCAGCATGTACTCAATGGGAGCATAACCCTTTGACCTTGATGTCAAAGGGGGAGAATGACCTTGAATGATTTAGGGTTTCCATCAAGTCCAAAGGCTAAGATTGTTGGCATTATGACACAGGTTTGGCAGTATGGCACAGGTGTTGTCCTTGATGGCAACTCACTCAGATGGCATATCACAGTTCAAGCTCTCAGAATGGAAGAAAAATACATATATGCAGGTTCCTTTTAACCAGGTCGCGTATATGCGCGGGATTGTTGATCAAAAGTCATGTATGCATATACACGCACTTTCATGCACAAAAAAGCGCGTACATGTGGGAAAGATTATTTTTGGGTCCATGGTATTTGGACCTTGGTATTGCGTCCGAAGTATTGAACCCAGGTATTGGGTCCCTAGTATTGGATCTCTATGGTTTTGGACCATGGTTTGAGAAAGGCCTAAGACTATAAAAGGGGTAGGAGATCATTTGACAAAGGTATCAACTTAAGTATTGAATATCTTATGAAGAGAAAGATCTAGAATACTGGTCATTAGGTTATGGTGCATAATTAGATCTAAATCAAGGAGGAGCTTGAGTGCATGGAGAAGGATAAGTTCCATTGATGGGTCAAGATCTTAAGGCCTGAAGAAAAGTATATTTGTGTAATTTTGATCTGTTATATTTGGTGCATGACTTGATCTATAAATATGATAATTTGGGTATAACTAATGTCTGAATAAGTGGAAAGGGTAAATTATCTTCTATAGATCTGTAGGCAGGTTCGACACAGCAGAGGCACGTATACATGCTGGTTCACTAACTCAAAACAGCATATATGCTGGTTGGCCTTGAAGCAGAAGTGTATGCACGTAGGTTCTACATATTGAAGTAGCGTACATCTCAAGAAATATGTTTTAGTTGCTTCTGTTTATTTCTACAGTGTTCTGGGTTTAGGATTGGTGTCTGGTTACTATTATTGTATTCTGGTTACAGCTTTCAGAGAAGTGATTGTTTGATTCAGTTGTGGTTTGTACAAAGAATATTGGTTGATGCAGATATACTTGATGTTTGATTGATGTTATTCATGGATTCAGTCTGAAAATTTATGAAACGTGGTCCCTTGAAGAAAAGAGAAGGTTGTATCCTTCTGTAGGTCAGCACCTACGTACTAGTACCTCAGCTAGTACAAGAGCTAAGGGGGTTGCAGCTCCCTTCCAGGAGAAGCTAGAGAATGAGAGAAGGTTGTAGCCTTCTGCAGGTAGCAGCCTGCATACTGGTATAAGACTGCACTAGTACAAAATCATTGTAAAAATAAGTTTCTAATTAAAAGAAGATAGAGATGAATTGCAGCAGGTGGTTTTCACCCGCATTGGGTTCCCACCTTACATCTTGGTGTTCATGTGTGTTGCTTATGTGTGATGATTTTTTCTGCTTTACTGCACCTGTTTACTGTTCATATGGTTAATAATGTTCTGATGCACTCATTAAGAAGCAACTAACTGAATTATAAGTTTACTGGATATACACTTGTTGCATTACACACAGTTGCGTATACACACGGTTTTCCTTAACTGAAGTAGTGTATATGAATCTGAATATGGAAATGAAAACGTTATATTGATTTGATAATACTGATTCACCCCCCCTCTCAGTATTATTTCCAGCATTATCATTATCGGTGAGCAGTCTTGCGTTTGTTAATGGTATACATCAATGCCTGGTAATCAAACGATTTCTCACATGGTCGACTTCAGATCATTTATTCCCATTGTGTAGAAATGTACCATGGCGATTGGTGAAGACCTCAGGTTGCATCAGCATGTCTTGGTTCACTTGTCAGTTTCTCCTGTTACTGCTAGTCGACACCATCCACCTTATATGTTGCAGTCCTTCACAACGACATCTTATATGCTCACATCCGAGTTGCGATGTAGTATCATTTTATTCCATCATGTTCATTTGGTACTATTGGGATCAATTTTTGATATCAGTGATTAGATTCATCTTTCGGCTTCATTGATCATCTTCTTATATGTGATATTCAGACATGTACTTTTTCGATCACGATAAGATGATCCATTATGTACTTCCAGTCCTTTATACTAGTATACATAGTGGGTCCAATTGTACTTGATATGTGGACATGCTTAACTTTTTCTGAGAATGGGTATGCCTACCTCAGATGGCTGTTTCTTTTTGATCTCTTTTTTATGGCTTAGCACACTGAAATCTGGTGAAGTCTTGCTCAGTTTCGATAGGCTTCCTTTCCATATACTTAATACATTTCAGCCATCATGTACCCCTTCGGACCTCATATATTAGGGGGCATATGTTATAGATCCAAATATCACCCTTGGTATTTGTGATGCTTGGTTTATTGCCTAGGGAAACGCCTCCTTTCAGACTTGGTCCAAATATTTTAAAAACAGTCTTTTATTCCCTCTACGCAACTTTTCTTCGAGATAAAAGCGTGTACACGTGGGCTAGTCAATACCAAACCTACATATATGTGTCAAAACACTTTAAACAATTAAATTTCCTTAATTATGGGCAGAGTTCATGGGTTTTACCTGTTGTTTACCTCCTAGTTCCTGTGGCCCAACTATTTCCCAACTAAAAAAATAATTGTGAGAAGTATAAATAGACTTCTATGTGAAGGCCTAAAGGAAGAAAGAAGAGATAGGATTACTATACTAAGATTATCCCTGACCGAGTCTGAAGTATCCATGTGCTTCAAGCACTTCCCCAAGTTTCAAGAAACATTTGTTTCCTTGAGTGTTGATATTCTCCCACTTGCTTGAGATATCATGGTATTGGTTATGGAAGGAGGTTGTTGATGACTAGAACTAGATGGATCTGGAGGACGGTTGCGCTTGGATCTGGAAGAAGAAGACCCAGGTGAACTCTTTACATATTTGTTATAGCTTTCTACAATAAAAAGAAGCGATGTCTTGTTCTTGAGATTGACTTTATTTATGCATCAGATGTTGTTGTTGTAACTCATGTCCGAATGATTATTTTGATGTATAACTAACCATTTGCTTATATGATATAAAGTTGATTTCATTAAAATGCTTTATCTATATGCTGCTATGTATGTTCAAATTGGTGGATTTGAAGATTCGAAGATCACCAAGTGTTGAAGAGGGTATGAACCCTGCTGTAACTACCCAAACGAAGGACATCCAGGTATGATCGTTATCGCATAGTTTGTTTATATAAGCATGTTGCCTGAGTTGTATGCATGTTTCTTACTGTAGATTTCTCTTTCTCTATTGGGGTTCCAACCCAAAACACTAGGGTAGTTATTCCTGTAACATAGGGGTCCTCAAATTTTTCCACTAGTGTCCCAAGAATCAGGAGGATCTTCTAGCAGTGCTCAGGTGAAGACAGATGATAAGGCCAAAGAGACTAGAGCTACTGAGGTGCCTGGGACCTACCTGACATACCAGAGGGGCACAAGAAAATTGTTTGCAACTAATAGGCAAGTGTTTGCTCCACAAGATGTGGAAGGGACCTTGCCTTCTTCATCAACTCAAAGGCAAATGCTTGCTCCACAGAATGTGGAAGGGGCTTTGACTTCCTCATCAACACAGTAGGAACAGGTGCAACAACTGCACAAAGGGAAAGAAAAGATGCAGCTGGAGGATCTCGATGATGAGGAGGAAAAAGACTTTGATTTGATGGAGCATGACGAGCCAGAACAACATTATATTCACCATGGCATAGAGACAATTGATTTGGAGGCTTAGGATGAAGTAACAATAAAGGACATCATCATACCGGAAAAAGAGGCTCAAGTCCAAGCATTGATGGAAAATTTGGAGAGAGCCAAGTATGTCATCACATATCTAGAACAAGAGAACAAGCAGCTGAGTGATAGGCAGGTTCTCATGGAGCTGGAACTTCTTAAGATAAAAAGACATGGTGACAATGGTAAGTCAACAATACAAGAGGAAGAGGCACCGGTCACTTTGAATTCAATTGAGAAAGAAATTGAGGGTGATAGAGAGATTTGTCTTGAAAGAGTCAATTTGTACTTGGAAAAGCTACTACAAAAGGCAAATAGGGACAACCAGATCATCAGGCACATGACCTACCACTACAGGACCCAGAACAAAATTTGCAATATAATGGTCAAGCAGATGAAAGCAAGACTAAGACAGGCTCTAAAGGGCGAAAAAGAGGAGGATAGGCTTACGTTTCCTGCTGAAGCTTCCTTGGCTCATCAGGATACTTGATGATGGTGCTGCTCACCAATTTTGGTCAAGTTTGGAGGAGGTTTTTTTTCAAATTTTGAGCATTTCAAACACAGAAAATTTGGCTCAATGCGTAGCACCACTAGTGCTATGCTTTTCCTAGGGACACCCAATGGACAAATGGCTTGCATTTTTGGATTCAGAGCGATGCGTACATGCACCCTATGCATTTTCTAAGTTTTTGGGGTAGAACTGCTCCACCAAAAAGTAAAAAAACACCCTAAAAATGACCTTTCTGCCACTTTTTGGACACACAGAAGAAGTCTTGGAAGAATCAACTTTTGGGGGATCAAATGAGCTTCAAATGAATATGTTCTAGGTGTTTTGGAAACTAGACTTGAATATATTTCCAATGATCTATCATGAGATCAATTTGGATGCCGGGAAGGCCTCCAAAAGGGACCTGAAAATGGCATTGCGCGTTGGACCAGTGGCGCTGCGCGTAGGACAAATTTTGCACTGGATGGCCATTTTACTGTGTTTGACTATGATCATGGATTTCCTCTCATGGAGGATGTTTTACTAATGTAAATTATGACTTGTCTTGTAAATATGATGGATAATTAGTAGTAGAGGGTAGATTCATTAGATTAAAAGTCATTTTGAGCACAAATGAATCAGTTTGCTCACTTTTAGAGGCAAGTTGTTAGGATGCCTAGATTCCAGTGTTGGTTAGATTAACTCCTCATCTTATGGATTTGACCCCTGATGATGGGAGGAGGTTGAAATAATGTCTATATATTCTTCTTCTTTCTCATTGTAAAGGGTTGGACTCAGCTGGATGCTTATGCCTTGATTGCACATCATTTTGTAGCAGTTCAGCAGGAGATTAATAAAAATTGCAGCTATTTCTTTGGGATCCATGTGGTATGAAGTTTAGTTCAGTTTCTTCTCTTGTGATCATAATTTAAAATGTTTTGTGTACTTCATTAATCATTTCATCACTTCTAAGTGAATCTTTTCAAGTTGATAGGAAGAATCCATAACATCACTGCTCTGCTTTGGGAAGATATTCACCATTATATGTTTTCTATAGTTTAGGAAGGATATATGGTAATCGTATGCTCTTCCTAGCTTCTCACTAGTCTTAAAACACCTCACCCATCAAGCCCTAGAGTGCTAAATCTTATGCCTACCTTGCCCCATTGAACACCCTATAATTTTGACCTAATTTGCTAGCCCTAACTGTCTGGCTCCTCCTGATCCAGCAAAACCTTTTCAAAATCAAATCAAATCTTGTGCTACTATACCTATCCTAATATCATTTTCTTGATCCGGTCATCTTGGCTGAGATCATTAGGGAGAGAGCCCTCTTCTGGCCTAGTTGGGCTAGCTACTTGGCTAAGCGTGGTTTGTGATTACCCTGGAATTGCCTTCCTTCAGCCTGAGGTTTAATCCAGGTGATAACATAGTGGCGACTCCACTGGGGAGCAAAATATTAATCACCCCAGTAATATCTTTCATTTGAATTCTTAAGCTTGTGGATGATGAGTTTTAGAATTTACTAGGCTGAATTGGAAAGTTGTAAAGTAATATATAAAATTTCAAAATTGAGCATACTGGCTTCTCGAAAGTACACCAGATCCAAATCCTCCAACCATTGTCAGTGATCCTCATAAAATTGGGTGGAAATCTAAGAAAGTTGCAGAGAAATTTAGTGTAGCATAAGAACAATCAAGTGAATTTTTCATTCCTCGTATTCATTCACTCACGGAAAGGTTAGACACTTTGCAAGATATTGAGTTTGATATTCATTTTGAGCAAAGTCTATTTCGCAGTAACTTTTTGAGTTGGATTGATCAAATAGTTGTTGATTCTTCTATATCTCTTGATAACCCCATTGAAGACTTGTTTATACAAAGTAAATCAGGTTCACAGCTTATTCATGCTCTCGATCAGTTGCAGAACCTTACTTCAAATGTAGACACTTGGGTGAAAAATATGCCATCTTTTGATTTTCAAAATATCTCCTTTACATCTACTCCAACTCAAATAATCCATTACCCACTGCTTTCATCTTTACAGATTGTTCATACTACTCCAACTATTGTTAATCCCTTGTATATATATATTGGTTTACTTTTCCTTTCAAGATTTAAAGTACATTGTCATTTGAGCTTGGGGCTCGAAGAGAAGGCTATAAATCTTGAACGATTTGTGTTGAGTTTGGTTGATTTTGTTTTGAGTCAAGTTTAGAGTCGGTCGTGAGTCAATTTTTAGTTCGTATTGAGTCATTATTCTTTAAAATTGTAAAAAAAAGGGGTTTTTTTTAGTCTTTTGTTTGTTTGACCATATTGGCCCAATCAACTAGGCACTTGGTCTATGGTGTTCTTGACACCTCCAAGGAGTTGCCATCCCCAATAAGGCCAATGTTAGTGTCAGTATCTACATACTTCCATCAAGGATCAAATTTGCTCTTTGCATTTTCATTTTAGGGGTCCCATACTTGAATTTTTGCATCATTTCATTAGGTCATGTCAAGCTGATCCACTGATGGTTGTCTTCTCCATAGAAAATCTAATTTCTCCCTCATAAAGTACACTTGTTGACCCATCTTCAGGTTGTATTCAATCATGGTTTCATGGTCAAAATGTAATCATGTTTCCATTAGGTCTTAGGGCATATTTTCATTAGGTCTTAGGGTTTCATTTCCAAGGTCAAAGGCATGATTTAAAGGTTTAAATAAAGGGCAACAAGGGGATGAGGATGATAAATAAATCAAGAATGATTGTTAGTAAGTCATAGTCACTATACAATTATCTCTTTAACTAATATAATTTTCACCTCAAAAACATGTTTTTGAGGTGAAAACAAAGTATTTTGAATTAATTTATATGTAATAAATGATCCCAGCTGCACCAATGCATCTCTCCTTGCTACAAGACAATGAACCATTGCAAAAATCACTTCAATTGAGCATCATCCACCTGAAAAGAAACAATGAAGAAAATCCATTAAAATAGAGATTTGAAAAAGGTCAAAAAACATTAGAAGGTGGGTTTTTCTAATGAAAAATCAAAATCTACTCCTATATAAGGTCTCACATTTCATTTCAAAGCTTATCATTCCTATTTGGAAAAGAAGGAGTCCAAAAGTGGATAAGAGAGGAGAAGTTGAGTGAGTTTTGGGCCAAGAAGAAGTGGCATTACACTTAGGGAGGTTGGCACTGCGCGTTTGGGGCAATGGAGGTGGTGTTGTGTGTTCAAGTCAAAGCGTTGCACGTACAGGCTAAGCGCTGCGCGTAGGCTAATTTTGGCAGTGTTAAGAACAACTACGCTGCACATTTAGGAGGGCATTATGCGCCTGTAGCAGGCATTGTGTATTGAGCCAGCAATGGCCAAAAAGCCTCCTGCTACCTAAAAACATAAAAAATTGCCCTCGCTTCCCTCAAACAAGTAAGTTTCCTCACTGTACTTCATCATTGGTTTGCAATTGAAGTTTTTAAAGATAATTTACAATGGAAAAAGTGAAACTATAGATTCTTCCTTAATTATACCCCAAAAACCCTAACCCCTATTATTTATCCCATCACCTATCACTAAAGCTCTGAACCCCTCCCCTCTACCACTCCATAACATTTTATATTCCTTTATCCTTCATCCCACAAGCTATACTTAAAAAGGACCCAAGCCCCTCTCCCTTGTTTTCATGATTCATACCCTCTCATTCATTACCTAGACCACCAAGTACCTCATAAGGTTATCTCTCATTTCATTATTCCTAATCACTCTTGCTCACTCCCTTCATCCCTTTTCTACGAGTGCACAGCCTTAAAATTTTCAAAAATGGACAGAGAAGATAGAGACTATGAGGAGGAGGAAAACACTGGCAGTGACAGTTCAGATAGACCTAGGCATCAGAGAAAACCACACAAGGGAGGAAAAATTATCGGGAAGAGCCATCAAACCTCAGAGAGTTGTAGGTCTCTCAATTGGCTGTCACTTGTTTCAGGGATCTAGGGTGCTATGAATTCTGTGAGCAAGTAGAGAGAGTGCAACACAACCTTGAGCTCACCATGCTTTTTGTAGTCAATCTTCAGTACAACAAGGTGACTCTTGCTGGCGTGACATTTACAGTTTCACCCTCCATTATTGCGGATGCAACCAGGATTTCAAATGTAGGGGAGAAGTGGTACAAGGCACAGGACCTGGATGAACACTATTATGAGCCTTACATCAAACCTAGATACAGAAATGAAGCAAAAAGGATTTTTCCTTTGAGATTCCTTGAAGATAAGTATGCCCCCATGATGAAAATCATCATGAAATATTTCACTTGTGATGGCAAATTTTCCAGATTATACACCTATCACATCATGCTTCTTGTGCATTTTACCAGGGTGAGGATGTTAAACCTCCCTTATTTCTTGTTCAGAAATATTGAGAAGATGGCCCACTTTATGTAGAGAAAGACATACCCTCAGCATATGAGTAGTCTTTATCATTATTACTTGATTAAGATGATTGTGCTCCATCATATTAACCTCCTCAACATCTCCTGGGAGACATTTATTGCTCATGACATCTTCAAGGGTCCTCAAATTCCTTCGGCAGTGTCCCAAGAATCAGGAGGACCTTCTAGTAGTGCTCAGGTGAAGATAGATGAGAAGGCCAAATAGACTAGAGCTATTGAGGTGCTTGGGACCTACCTGACATAACATAGGGGCACAAGACAATTTCTTGTAACTGATAAGCAAGTTTTTGCTCCACAATGTGGAAGGTACCTTGCCTTCTTCATCAACTCAAAGGCAAATGCTTGCTCCACAGGATGTGGAAGGGGCTTTGCCTTCTTCATCAACACAATAGGAATAGGTGCAACAGTTGCACAAAGGGAAAGAAAAGATGCAGGTGGAAGATCTTGATGATGATGAGGAAAGAGACTTTGATTTGATGGAGCATGATGAGCCAGAACAACATTATATTCACCATGGCATAGAGACAATTGACTTGGAGGCTCAGGATGAAGCAACAATAAAGGACATCATCATACAGGAAAAAGAGGCTCAAGTCCAAGCATTGATGGACAATTTGGAGAGAGCCAAGTATGTCATCACATATTTGGAACAAGAGAACAAGTAGCTGAGTGATAGGCAGGTCCTCATGGAGCTAGAACTTCTCAAGATAAAAAGACAAGGTGACAAGGGTAAGTCAACAATGCAAGAGGAAGAGGCACCGGTCACTTTGACTCCAATTGAGAAAGAAATTGAGGGTGATAGAGAGATTTGGCTTGAAAGATTCAATTTTCACTTAGAAAATCTGTTGCAAAAGGCCAATAGGGACAACTATATCATCAGGCACATGGCCTACCACTACAGGACCCGGAACAAAATTTGCAATATAAGGGTCAAACAGATGAAAGCAAGGCTAAGACGGGCTCTAAAGGGAAAAAAAGAGGAGGATAGGCTTAGGTTTCTTGCTGAATCTTCCTTGGCTCATCAGGATACTTGATGATGGTGCTTCTCACCAATTTTGGTCAAGTTTGGAGGAGATTTTGTTTTTTGCAAATTTTGAAAATTTCAAACACAGAAAATCTAGCTCAACGTGCAGCGCCACTGGCGCTGCACTTTTCCTAGGGGCACCCAATGGACAAATGGATTGCATTTTTGGATTCATAGCAATGAGTACATGCACCCTATGCATTTTCTAAGTTTTTGGGGCAGAACTTGTCCACCAAAAAGTCAAAAAACACCCTAAAAATGACCTTTCTGCCACTTTTTGGACACACAAAAGCAGTCTTGGGAGAATCAACTTTTTGGGGGTCAAATGAGCTTCAAATGAATACATTCTAGGTGTTTTGGAAATTAGACTTGAAGATATTTCCAATGAGCTATCATGACCTCAATTTGGATGCTGGGAAGGCCTCCAAAAGGGACCTGAAAATGGCACTAAGCATTGGACTAATGGCGCTGCGCGTAGGACAAATTTTGCACTGGATGGCCATTTTACTGTGTTTGACTATGATCATGGATTTTCTCTCACGGAGGATGTTTTACTGATGTAAATGATGACTTGGCTTGTAAATATGATGGATAATTAGTAGTAGAGGGTAGATTCATTAAATTAAAAGTCATTTTGAGCACAAATGTATCAGTTTACTCACTTTTAGAGGCAAGTTGTTAGGATGCCTAGATTCCAGTGTTGGTTAGATTAGCTTCTCATCTTAGGGATTTGACCCCTGAGGATGGGAGGAGGTTGAAATAATGTCTATATCTTCTTCATCTTTCTCATTGTAAAGGGTTGGACTTAGCTAGATGCTTATGCCTTGATTGTACATCATTTTGTAGCAATTTCGCAGGAGATTAATAAAAATTACAACTATTTCTTTGGAATCCATGTGGTATGAAGTCTAGTTCATTTTATTCTCTTGTGATCATATGTTAAAATGTTTTGTGTGTACACCCCTCCACGCGGGGGTGCGAGGGGGACTTGTCCCCCCCATGGGGGTTTGGGGGGGCTAATAGCCCCCAGATGTGGGGTACGGGGGCCAGCTGTCCCTCGGTGGGGGTTTCAGGGGTAGCGCCCCCGAAGCTAAAAACAGATGTAAAATTTCCTTGTAAAAGTATATTAATTTCTAGTCAATCTGGTCCATTCATTAGGTGGATGATCTGACGGTAGAAATTATGTTTAGTTTAGGGTGTTTTTACCTAGAAGACAACCCCTCTCTTTGTATGAGGGTATTGTATTGAGGTTGTGTGATGTATGTGTATTCTCAGGGCAAGAAACATAGAGGTGAGACTGTGAGAGAAAATAGAGGATATTACAACGGATTTGTTGTAGGTTGTGTCTCTTCATTTTGCTGGATAATAGAAAGGAAGGACTGGCTGTTCGGGGTGGACGTAGCCCAAACTGGGTGAACCACATATATCTATGTCTCTCTGGTTTTATGTGTTTGTGTTTTTCTGCATATTATATGTCTTGCATTTCTCTGTCATATACATAATTTTTTCTAACAACTGGTATCAGAGCCAAAGGTCTATTTGGCTGATAAACTCATAGGAAAGAAGGGTTGCTCGTTCGAGTGGGAGAAATGGTGGAAGATGGTAAGTTTAGGGTTGATAAATTTAACGGCCAAAACTTCCCGATGTGGAAGATGCAGATGGAAGATTATCTGTATCAGAAAGATCTATACCTACCATTGAGCGGAAAAACAAAGAAGCCGATGGCTATGACAGATGTAGAATGGAAAATTCTCGATATAAAGGCACTTGGAACAATATGGTTGTTCCTCGCAGCATCGATCGCCTTCAACATTTTAAAGGAAACAACAAGAAAGGGTTTGATTCAAGCATTGGCGAAACTATATGAAAAACCCTCAGCCTCAAACAAGGTATTTCTTATGAAATGGTTATTTAATATGAAGATGTTGGAAGGTGGATTTTTTGCAGACCATTTAAGTGATTTTAATACAGTTACAGGTCAGTTAAGTTCTGTAGGGTAAAATTTGATGATGAAGTTAGACCTTTGTTATTCTTGTGCTGATTGCCAGAAAGTTGGAATGGTTTAGTAATGGCCATTAGTAACTTTGTTTCTGGATCTAGTACTTTAAATTTTGATGATGTTTTCGGTGCTATCCTTAGCAAGGAAATGCAACAGAAAATCTCTAATGAGACATCGGGTAATACTTTGAGTGCAAAGTTTAGGGGAAGAAAAATGGAAAGAGGAAAGTGCTCAGGATATCGCAGTAATTCAAGGAAAGGCAGATCCAAGTCCAAATCGGGGATAGTGTGCTGGAAATGCAGAAAGAAAGGACACCTAAAGAAAGACTGTGGTGAGCTCCAGTATTGTAGCAATAATGCTACAACTCCTGGGGCTTCCTGTCTCTTAATTTTATCAACCCGGTAGTTCGTACAAACTTGGAAGCGACGGTGCTGTATGCACAAGTACTAGCTCTTGTCGCAGCTGTCACTTGGTCAACTGGCACAAGTCCGCTAGGGCTCAAGCCAACTTCTATAGGCTCTCAAAAGAAGCTTGCTAATTGATGGATGAAAGCTATTCTCAAAGGAAAGCTACTCTACTTGACAAAATGAACTGAAAGCAAATCAATGCATGTAAACCTAGGAAACCCTAATTTAACTAGTCTAACCTCTAAAATGCAAAGAATCTGAATGAAACTTCTACCAATGCTGCCATTACCTCTAACAAGTGAAAATGCAATGATCTAAGCTACTTGCATCATAAAAGACATGTTTTTGTATTTTTTCTTTATGTGGATGGAATGATTGTGATTTTGTGCTAACTAGGGTTTGGTTGTGCAGATGGGATAGAGAAGGAAGGAAAGCGTGGGAAAGGTTGGGGAGGCTAGGAGAGGTCCCTAGGGATCCTTAGCATCCATCCACAGAGGTTCCTCACGTTCAGAAGCTCAACAACCGAGTGAGTGGCCTCCTACAGGATGTCTGCAGGGGATCCTACAGGATACTCTGGTTTCTACAGGATGTCTACAAACTGCTACAGGATGACCTACCGTGGGTGTTTGGAGTGATGGAGGAGTGATGGAATGGTAGGGGGAGATGTGTAAGGTAGGAATAAGGCTGGTGATGGCTTCAGAAGTGGAGGAGTAGGATGGGGAGTGAGTGTAGGGAGTGGGTTGGAAGATAGAGGGCTAGGTCAACCAAAGGGCTAAAGAATGAAGTACGTGAGGAGTGGAAGGCTTTGGGAGCTAACAGAGCGGAGCAGAGGTCAGAGATGCAGTTGCATGCGTGATCAAGGTGAAGGACGAAGTAATGGAACGAGAGATAGCAGTGTAAATGAAACAAATGCTTATGAATGTCACCAAACCGAAAATGCATTAACCTAGACTACCTGTACTTTGAATTAAATGAACAGCAATCCAAAAATGCGAAGAAGAAGATGCATGAAGCAGTAATGAAGGTGTGTGGTGCAGGTGTGAATCATGTGGAAGCATCTAACATAACTGTGACTGTGTTTGCAGCAACCATGAAGTAAAGAAATGCGTATTTTTGGTGGTTAGTTATGGACTGCACCCCAATCCCAAATGAGATGGCAGTGAGCCTTAACAACCTTTTTGCTGGAGCTCCAAGAGATTATATCTATCCTCTGCTAACCTAAGCAACTGGAAACAAATTCACCATAAGTAAAGCCTATCTAAACACATGAAAGAAAACTAATTTAACAACCTGTAACTCGAATTGCATGTGAAAATGGAAACTCAAAGTGCTGAAACGAAATGGAAACAACACTACAGCAGAGGGGATCTATGGCTCTCAGGTTAGGCCCTAACCTGAGAGCTATAGTCTCCTTAAGAAAACTCAGAACTAGATCAAAATCTGCGTTCTTTATTCATAATCTGATGTTATGCCAAAACTGGCTTACAACCAAAACTAACACCGAGTTGTAGCTCGTACACAGAATTACAAGCGTAATTGCAAAAGTCAAAAAGCTTCTAATCAAGGCTATGGCCTCAGTATTTATGCAAAATGGTGATCCAACAAGTTTCCTTGAGTTTAGGAACTCGGCTGTCCAACTGAAGTTTAACTGGTGATCCTGTAGAACAGTTATGACTGTTGTTCCTATAGAACGGTTGGCTGCCTTTATGCTCGGTGCTCTATGCTCGGTGGGGAGATTGATTGGAGCTCGGAGATATGGTGGGAATCACGAGGAAGGTCCCCAAGACTGTGGACATCCTCTCCTAAAAACCAGCAGTGCCACCTCATTGTCTCCTTGTTTCCTTTTTCGTGTCTTTTCTCCCTTTAAATGAAAAAAACCTGAAAGCATCATGCATTAGTCACGTAGATAATATGTCTACCCTTCTTCCTACAAACAACACGAACAAACTAAGAAATGCATGCATAAGCAATAAAAAATGAATGGTTTGAGCAAGTAGAATAGGCCAAAATGAGCCCAAATTGTACCAAAATTGGGGCTCATCATCACCCCCCAGCTGAACCATTTGCTCATCCTTGAGCAACTCAGTCAAGATCCTCATCCTTCATGGCTTTCACTACTCCCCTTACATCCCAAGCTTCTGTGGTGATGTCCTCTTTGTTGATATGAAACCCTGCTGTTTTGTCCACCTTTTCCCATTGTGCATTGTTATCCTTCTCTGTACTTCCTTCAGCGAATCCTAGCAGCAATGGGGGGCTGAGTTTAAGGCCAATCCAGCTGGCCTGAAGTCTTTGCATGGATTTCTTGTAAAGGTTCACTCTTGCCAATGCTTCCCTCATCCGGGTCGGGGTATGGTATTCCCGGATCTTCAGACTATGTGCCAAGGTATGCCACCTGCGTGCACATGCCTGGGCAGCAGTTTCTCCCAATAATCTGTCCATGTCTTCAAAGTGGGCTATTTCTTGGGCCTGCTGGTCCATAAATCTCAAGGAAGCTTTGGGATCTGTATACAACTGTTGGCGGGCTGAGATGAGGGCAGCCGGATCCTCTGGTTCTGCACGAATGTATAGTGGCTCACTCACTTCTCGGTTCATAACCGATTTTTCTTCAGTTGCTCTCTGATCCTCATGATTTAGCCATGAAGAGAAGGCCATCAACTTCATATCACCCAAGGCGATATTGGGATCCCAAGAGACTTCATTAGGCAAAACCATATTGTGAATGTAGAATTCTGCTAGTTTGGCTTTGTCTTCTCCTGAGCTAGTATTGCATAATTCGGCAAATTGCTGTGGGTTATGGATTTGCTCAACACCTCTTTGTGCTAATGTGTTTATCTGGAACTGTAGCCACTGATCCTTTAAGTACAACCCATAAGAATTTGCAGGATGTCTGCACTGTAGGGCTTCCATGGCCCAACTGGCCATGCAGGCCAACTGTGTTTCCTTTTGTTTCAGCTGCTGTTTCAGGGCTTGTGTTTCAATTTGGCCCTGTTGTCTTGTTTCCTGTAGAAGTGTAATTGGCTCCTCAAGATGGGTGGTCAGCTCTTGTTTTCCTTGCTGCTCATTTGTGGTGTCTTTGGAGGAGGTTCCTACCCCTGCCCTTAGCTCCTGTAGCTGTAATTTGAACTTCTCGTTTTCTTCCTGTAGAAGCACACGTTGACAATTTGCCACATGCTTAGCCAATGCAAACTCACTCCTGACCTCCTTAAGTTGGTATTGCAGGGGGCCTATGTCTACCACACCCTTGGATTTGGTGATTTGCATCCATGTGTGGGAACATACCCTCTCCTCTTCCAATGCAAAAAATAGAGGTACAATAAATTTTTGCGGTATGATCTTTCCCGCCTCCAAGAAGGTATAGTAGGAAATCAGATTTGGTGAAGGGCTAGGTTCAGGGATATGTTCCCTTTCTTCCTCTCCAGGAGGTGCTAGCTCACCCTCCTTTGGTGAGGAGGGTCCTTCCTCTTCTCTTTGTTCGGTTTCCTGTAGCCGAGCCAAGGTATCCTGTAGGACATTTTCGGCTTCCTGTAGCCGGGTTTTTTCATCCAACAGGTCTATCCTTTCTTGCCATGTGTTCTTCTTTGGACTTCCCTTTTCATAGGTAACTGTAATCTTTGAGGGGGATGTTTCTTTGGGAGAAGCAGGGGTGTCCTCGATGACAATTGGGCTGCTGGACTGCGTCTGTGGTTTCCCTGTTTTTATCCTAACACTTTTCCGGGCTTTGAAGTAGAGAGGAGGGTCCCTCTTCCTTTTTCCTTTTGGCTTAGGCGGCGTACTGAGGCCAGCTAATACAGCCGCTGCCTCCCTGGCCAAAACATCTACCTTCTGCTTCTTTGATTTTGATTTTGCATGGCTTCCTGTAGAAGCATGTTTCTGCGCTTTTGTGCTTCCTGTAGAAGTTGTTTTCGGGCTTCCTGTAGAAGCCCGCTTCTCCTTTCCTGTAGTGACAGGTGTCTTCTCTTTCATTGGCTTTGCTGCAGGGGTTTTATCTTTTTGTTTGCTTGTGAGTGCTGGAGAGGTAATTGGGCTAACATGGCCCGCCCCAACTTTGTCCCTTATGCTCTTTGACCTTATTTCCCTTGCTGACAGGATGGGGGAGTCAGATTTTCTTCAGCATCTTTTTCTTCATGCTGCCTCTCCTGCATGGTAGTCGGGGTACTTGGGCTAGTTTCCTTCTTTTCTTCGGCCTATGCTTCTTGTTCTTCACTGCTAGATGACCCCATTTCTTCCATCAACATTTTTATGTGCCCTTCTCGTGTTAAATTCCGAAAGGATTCCCATGAGAGGGGAACCGTTTGTGAGTGGAGCGCGTCTTCTACAAGAAGCTTAATCAGCCCATGGTGTGCGACTTGATCTGGTAGGCCCTCTTTGAGCTTTGTAGCGCACTCAATCAAGGATTGTAACAGGAAAAAAGGAACGCTTAATTTCTGCTCTACAGGAAGATTGATCCGGTGTCTTAATTCAGTGAGTAGCCTGAAGTGATATGCATACACGATGTTGTAACGACCCTCACAGGTGATATATTTCATGACTTGCAAACTGACTTCGTTCCATGGTGGCAACATGCTTGTCCTTCTCACCCCATTTTTATCCTCTGTGAACTCTTCTTCAGGTGGGAAGAACTCCTTCTTGGCTTCCTGGCTTAGCTTGCGTTCTTCTTTATCCCACGGGAGACCCATAGGAAGCTCAGTGATTCTGCTGATAGACTCCGGAGTGATCGTGAGGCTTAAGCCTCTGAATTTGACTATGGCCAGCACCTTGGATTTTGGCCTCAGGGCCTGCAATAATTCCTCGGCCACTTCCTCATCGTACCCTTGCAACTTATCACAAAAAGACATCCACTGTGCTCGTGTAAAAAGCTCTACCACTGCCTGATTTCTCCTCAGTTTCTCTGAATCCGTGGGTTCTCGCCTGATAAATCCACCCGGCATGATGGCACAATTTTCTTAACCGGAGGTGGTGATGATGGAAGAGAGTTTGGTTTCGGTGACAGAGTGCAGAACTATGTGTATAGCCCACGAAAATTTTACAACACAGTCTATCTAATCGACAATCCTGTAGAATTGTAGTATAGGCACACAGACAGCAATTTGTCTACTTTCTCATTTACCCAGACAATGACTGACAATTCTACCACCTTAAATGACCATTTTCATGAGAAGTCCAGGGTTACCTCGTTACTCGGCCACCTTTCTTCGTGAACACCCGCGTTCCTGTAGAAGACTGCGTTCTTGTAGACTGCGTTCCTGTAGAACTACGCTCCTGTAGAACTGCGTTCCTGTAGAAGCAGTGCGCAAATTTCCGGGAGGACTGCAATTGGACCGCGGTTGAGGTGCGCTTCTCCAGTGCTCTGGTAGCCAACAGCTCGGCGTATCAAGGTGCAGAGGCGATCAGAATAGCCAATCAAGTTCGAAGTGGTGGTTGATTAAATGCATGTCAAAATCTAGCCGATTAGATTTTGAATCGGCGCGATCCGTGGCGCGGGGGATGAGCTGTCCCCTGCCGGACCATTGAGCGACGTCATCAACCACTCACCGGCGTATTCACTTGCTGCCGCATTCATTCCCACAGTTCTGCCGCCGCCTTTTTCTGCTGAACTCATTCCCATAGATTCTCACGTGCGCGCTGCTGATATTTTGAGTCGTGGCCGCCACCCGAACATTCAACTGTACCATAACTGGCCGACGTGGCCAGTCTACTTGGCCATACGACTGCTCAACCATTCACTCTTACGCCATGCAAACAAATCAAAGTAATATTCATGCGATTTGATGGAGAGAAGGGGTTAGACACTTACCTGCATGGCTGCACACGATTCTTTCAGTTTTTCGATGATGGTGAGCGGATCTACCTGCTGCATGCGCGCTTACACAGACCCGGAGGCTCATGGCTACAGGTTTTTGACGATGGAGGGAATGCTATGGTCGCATGTGCTCGCATTACCTTGGAGATGGCGGTGTTGTGGACTGTATCCACTCCAGCAGGTTGAACTGTTACAGGATGCCCACGAGTGTCTCGTAACAGTCCTTTCTCCTTGGGTGTATGCTGCACGACGGAAGATCTGGCCGTCCAATCATGCTTCCGGAGCTGCTGATGCCTGTGGTATGAGATCTCAGCGTTTGTTTTTCTTTAAAAATTCTTTTTCTGCGAGAACTCATTGATCTGTTTTGCTAGTGCAGGGGACTTGGATGCATGTTGATGAGGATGGTGGAGCAAGGTAACAACATTGTGCATGGGCCCAAAAGAGGCTTGCATGCATCCACACCAACCCGTAGTCATCAGATCTGCTTATGAAATGCATTCTGGGCCATTCTGAGCTTCTACAGGAAGTTTCTTGTAGAAATACAGAGCTTCCTGTAGACAGGCAGCTCTTCCTGTAGAAATTTGCACATTCCTGTAGAAACTGGCACCTTCCCGTAGAAAATCGCACCTTCCTGTAGAAACTGGCACCTTCCTGTAGAAAAAATGCGCCTTCCTGTAGAAGACTCAATCCATAATGAAAGTGCACATACCTTGAAGAACATAAGCATTCTTGGAGGAGGAGCTGGTGAAGTGTCCTGGCTGCATGAGAAGGACCTTTGACCTTGATTTGAGAGGCTTCCTCTCCCCCATAGAACAGCTGCAATCTGCATGCAAATTTCACATAATAACTTATTGATCTTGTTTTTTTTCTTTTTGTTTTTTTTTTCTCTTTTTTTGAAAGATAGCAGGGGCGCCTCAATGAGGTTTTCACCCTTACCACCTGCCTTAAGTGCCTCAAAGAGGTTTTCACTTAAGGATCTTTATTTTTTTTTCCTTTTTTTTTTTTTTGAAAGATAGCAAGGGCGCCTCAAATTTGGTTTTCACCCCTACCACCTGCCTTGGGCGCCTCAGAAATGTTTTCACCCAAGGATCTTTATTATTTATTTATTATTATTTTTTTTTTCTTTTGATTTTTTTTTTTTTTTTAGATTTTTCAGGGTGTGCCTAAAGCAGGGGCAGAACCCTTCTCTATGATCAATAATGCCTTCTCCATAGTTTTGATGAACTCTTCTCTGGAGGGAGGCTTCCTGTAGATCTTCAATCGATGCCCGTTGACAAGCATGGGGATGGCTTCCTCATCAATGGTTCGAATAAGAACAGATCCATTGTCATGACATTTTTCCACTGAATATGGCCCTAGCCATCTGGTTCTCAGCTTCCCTTTGAAGTCTTTGTATCTGGAATCATACAACAAAGCCCAATCTTCCGGCTGAAATTGCTTGTCATGGAGATGTTGGTCGTGCCACACCTTTCTTTGAAGTTGGACCACTTCTAAGTGAAGGAGGGCCTGCATGCGGTGCTCATCCAGTCCATTCAGCTGCAATAGCCTTTCTTGTTGTGCATGGCTGAGATCTAGATCCAGCTGAGCTGCCATCCTCAAGGTGTTGTATTCGAACTCAATGGACAGTAAAGCCTTCTTCCCATAGACCAGCTCATAAGGTGTGAAGCCAGTGGTGGTCTTCCAAGTGGTGTTGTAAGCCCATGTGGCTTCAACCAGGCGATCTGCCCAGTCCTTTCTGCTGCTGCTCACCACCTTGGTCAAGATCCCTTCTAATGCTCTATTGGTGACTTCCACCTGCCCATTTGCTTGAGGATGATAGGGGGTGGAAGTCCTATGCTTGATCTTGTGATGAGCTAGTAGATCTTCAACCATGTTGGAGGTGAACTGGCTCCCTTGATCAGTGACCAACTCTCTTGGATAGCCAAACTTATAGAATATGTTTTCTCTTAGGAACTCGGCCACTTTTTCTTCTGTTGCTGCTTTGATGGCTTTGGTCTCTGCCCACTTCGTGAGGTAGTCAGTGCACACAATGATGTAAGACCTTTGCCTTGAATGAGGGTTGATTGGGCCCACAAAGTCCATACCCCACTTCTCAAATGGCTCAAGAGTCACTTGAGGTTGGAGAGGCATCTCATCCCTTTGGGTCAGTTTCCCCATTCTCTGGCATTGGTCACACTGGCTGACATATCTTCTGACATCTTGATGAAGTGTGGGCCAATAGTAGCCTGCCTGCAGGATTTTGAAGGCAGTTCTCTTTGCTGCAAAATGTCCTCCACAAGGCCCATCATGACAGGTGAGGAGGATGTAAATGAGGCACTCTTTCTGATGATTCTGCTCTTTTCTCTCGAAGAGAGATGCGGAGGGAACTGTGCTGAGACAAGGTAGTTTGCTATATCAGCAAACCATGGAGAGAGTACTGAGATAGCAAACAGATGTTCATCAGGCATCTGATCATCCACTGTTCCATCTTCACCTGCAGATAAATCCAATCTAGATAAAAAGTCAGCAACAATATTTTCTCTACCTAGTTTGTCAACAATGGTTAAATCAAACTGCTGCAATAAAAGTAACCATCTAATAATACGAGCATTCACATCTGGTTTATTCATCAAATATTAGATTGCAACATGGTCAGTATGTACAAATGTTTGATAGCCAGTGATGTAATGTCGGAACTTGTTCAGTGCATGGACTACAGCTAAGAATTCTTTCTCGGTTACAGTGTAATTCAGCTCTGCTTTGGACAAGTTTTTGCTAACGAAGTAAATGGCATATGGAAGCTTGTGCTCAACTTGTCCTAAGGCTGCACCTATGGCTTTGTTCGAGGCATCAGTGTGGATGTGGAAAGGTAGGGCCCAGTTTGGACCTCTCAGGATTGGAGCTGACACTAACTTGTCTTTTAATTCATTCAAGCTCTTCTGACAATCGTCAGTCCAATTAAACTCCACATCTTTTGCCAACAGGCCGAACAATGGCGAGGCTAGCTTGCTGAAATATTTAATGAATCTTCGGTAATATCCTGCTAATCCCAAGAAACTCCTAACATCCCTTACCTTTTGTGGAGGTGGAACCTTCTTGATTAGAGCGATTTTGTTAGGATCCACCTGTAACCCTTGGTGAGAGATGGTATGGCCTAGCAGGGTCCCTTCAGTCATTAGGAATTCACATTTTTCAGGGCTAAGGGACAAGTTCATCTCAATGCACTTGGTTAGGACTTTTCCCAAGTTGGACAATGCTTCCTGGAAGTTAGCCCCATAAGGAGTAAAGTCATCCATATAGATTTCTACTGCATCATGGACCAACTCTGAGAATATGCTCAAGACAGCTCTCTGGAAGGTAGCAGGAGCATTGCATAGCCCAAAGGGAAGGACACGGTAGGCAAAGGTACCCCAAGGACAAGTGAAGGTGGTCTTATCTTGGTCTTCCGGGCTGATTTGAATCTGGTTGTACCCGCTAAACCCATCCAGGAAAGAGAAGAACTTCTTCCCTGCTAGTCCATCCAACACTTGATCTATGAAAGGCAGAGGGAGATGGTCTTTCTTGGTAGCTTTGTTCAACTCTCGGTAGTCCACACAGATTCTCCATTTCCCATTTTTCTTGGGAACCAAGACCAGAGGGGACACCCATTCACTATCTGAGATGGGGTAGATGAATCCGGCATCCAACAGTTTCTGCAATTCTTCCTTGACAATGTCCTTAAGGGCTGGATTCATTCTCCTCTGGGGTTGCCTAACCGGTTTACAATCCTCTTTGATGTATATATGATGGGTACAGACCGAGGGATGGACTCCTTTCATCTCCTTATAGCTCCAAGCAAAAGCATCTAAGTGGTTGGCCAACAGGCTACACAACTCCTTCTCCTGGGAAGGAGATAGGGAGGAGCTGATCTTCAATGCTCTCTCAGGGCCGAACTCCACGTTTTTGACTCTGGGAGTGACAGGGTTGGTTGTACAAAGGTCCACTAAGGTGCTAGCTTGGGCATCCTCCACCAACTTCTCTAAGGATAGTGCACTGGAAGGTGGATTCTGGATCAGAGTCTCAATCAAGTCATCCTCGGTAGGAGGGTCTTTTCTAGAGGTATCTAGGGTGCACAGAGGTGTTGAGTACACCTCGTCTTCCTCTCCTTATTCTAACCAAAGTGGCAAGTCATGCTCTAAGGAGGGTTGGGCAGGAGGGTATAGGACTAGCTGCTTGGACATGGGACCATTTTTGATGGTCATATTCCCTGCACGACAACTTATGTAAGCATCTGCAGTAGCTAACCAAGGCCTTCCCAAAATGAGAGGATATCCAGTAAGCTTTGCCTTTGGTTGCAGAACCAGGAAGTCTGCAGGATATTCCCAAGAATCAATACAGACCAAGACATCCTCCACAATCCCTTCGGGAGTCACGGTGGAGCGATCTGCTAGTTGTAGTACTGTCGAGGTCTTCCTCAAGGAATCCTGAAGATTGAGTTTGAGCATGGTATCCCTGGTCATCACATTAATGGCAGCCCCCAGATCAATCAAAGTGTGAGGTATGATGGTGCCATTGATGTGAACATCTACTACAGGACTTCCAGGATCTAGATACTTGGGGTAGATGACTTGTCCTAACATAAGATCAGACAGTTGTCCTATGACATTGATGGTTGAGGCATCTTTCTTTCTCCTGCCTGGGTGTTTAAAGCACTTTTCCTTAACCAATTTGTTGTATATGGGCACATCCTTGATGGCTTGGAGAAGTGGTATTTTTACACACAACTACTTGAGCTCACCCAGAAGCTCATCTTCCTCAGGGTTGGGTTGTGTGGTGGCATTTAGTCTCTCAGGAAAGGGTGGAATAGCTTTTGGTTCACTTTCCTGTAGATCTTCCTCATCATGTAGGGGAGGAGGTTGGCGATCTGGAAGGATCTTTCCAGATCGAAGATTGATCTCCTGGATCTCCACAGCATAGGTAGGACATGATGTTTCCCCAGTGTATACCTGTTGAGCCTGTCTATTGTTGGGGTTCGGGTTCGGTTGAGTAGGCATTTGAGGTTGCCTTGGAGGAGCAGGAGGTAAAGGTTGAGGTTGAACTGGTGGTGGAGGCAAAATGGCAGGGGGAGTGTTGTATTGGGGCCTCCACCCCGACTGAGGAGCACTCCATTGAGGCTACGACTGGGCATGTGAATGATATGAATGAGAAGTAGGTTGAGTAGGGTACTGAGGTGGATAAGACCATGGAGGAGGCATGGACCAAGAAGGATGAGCAGGGGGACCCCAAGAAGGCATGGGAGTCGACTGGTTGGGGTTGTAATAAGCTTGTGGTGCCCCTTGCATTCCCTGCTGATAAGGTCTAGATCCTTGAGGCCTCCTTTGGTTGATGAAGTAGAGAGGTTCAGTGGGGGCTTTGGCTCCTTGGTACATGGCTCTAAACCCAGGTAAGGTTGGACACTGATTTGTTGGGTGGTCCTCCTCACAAATGAAACAAACTTCAACCGAATGCAATGGGCATTCGTTCTTAGGGTGTCTTCTGGTGCACCTAGGACAGAAGACAGCCAAGGCTCTCTCAGCTTCTTCTTTCTTCTACTGGATCCTGAATGTGTCCAGCTGCATGGTAATGGTCTGTCTCACCTCACTCTTAAGATCTTCTAATTGGTTTGTAAACTCATGTTTGGAGAAAGGGACACCAGTGGAGAGGAAATTCCCTCTACCTCGTTTCCTAGCTGCCCTGGAATGATTTCTAAACACAATCTTGATGTCCTCATAAGGCAGTTGGTAAATGTCCCCCCCAGCTAACATGTGAAGGGTGTATAAGAGATCTTCAGGGACTCCTCGGAGTAGAACCAACTTGAGGGATTCAGGGTCAAGTGTGCACCTGGCCCGCTTATAGCTAAGTTGGAACCTCTCCTCATAATCCTCTAAAGATTCATCATTCCCCATGGTCATCTGAAAGATCTCTCCCTTGGTTTCCTTAGACCTACAGTAATCCCTATACTTGGTATTGAAGGCTTGCTGCATCTGAGCCCAAGTAGCGATACTATTCCCAGGTAATCCCATGAACCAGCGTAGTGCTGCATCCTTAAGAGTGGAAGGGAAAAGCTTCAGCTTTTGCTCATCTTCAGTATAGTCATAGGTTCTACAAAGGACAACAAACTCAAAAAAAAAGGTATCAGGATCCTCAGTGGTCAGTCCATGGAAGTGAGGCAAGGCGGAGGGGCTATTGTTCTTCATTTTCATCTCTCCATTGGTCTCTCGGATGGGGAAAGCTCCTTCTATTCTCTCATCTTCTCTTCTATTATCAGCCATGGATTCAGATGGAGTGGTCTCTAACTCTTCTTCTTCTATAGGGTCTTGGTATATCTCAGGATGTTCACCTATAGGTTCCTCTGGGTCACTGTCACCAAAGAAGAGAGAAGGGTGACTTAGTGATGTGGTGGGGGTGTTGGGTAGGAATTTTCCTGATTTATCTCGGTTCCTACGAGGCATGAAATGGAAAGGACTTTTCTTTTTTGAGTGCTTTTGCTTTTTCTTTGGTACCTGCAAAACTGAAATAGAGTGATCTACAACCAACTATCTTGCTCAAATGAAATTGCGGAATTGGAAAGCTAATCTAGGAAAGCAAGAAATATTAATCTAGGAAAGCAGGAAATATTAATCTAGGAAAGCAAGAAATGCTAATCTATGAAAGCAGGAAATGCTAAGCTATGAAAGCAGGAAATGCTAAGCTATGAAAGTAGGAAATACTAAGCTACTTTTGCAGAATGGAAATGAAATAAACTACTGAGCAGAAGTAAGAGTACAAAAGTAGAAGAAAAGCAACAATTACTAATACTCTGACGCTTCCCCGGCAACGGCGCCAAAAAGATGGTGAGCTCTAGTATTGTAGCAATAATGCTACAACTCCTGGGGCTTCCTGTCTCTTAATTTTATCAACCCGGTAGTTCGTACAAACTTGGAAGCGACGGTGCTGTATGCACAAGTACTAGCTCTTGTCGCAGCTATCACTTGGTCAGCTGGCACAAGTCCGCTAGGGCTCAAGCCAACTTCTATAGGCTCTCAGAAGAAGCTTGCTAATTGATGGACGAAAGCTATTCTCAAAGGAAAGCTACTCTACTTGACAAAATGAACTGAAAGCAAATCAACGCATGTAAACCTAGGAAACCCTAATTTAACTAGTCTAACCTCTAAAATGCAAAGAATCTGAATGAAACTTCTACCAATGCTGGCATTACCTCTAACAAGTGAAAATGCAATGATCTAAGCTACTTGCATCATAAAAGACATGTTTTTGTATTTTTTCTTTATGTGGATGGAATGATTGTGATTTTGTGCTAACTAGGGTTTGGTTGTGCAGATGGGATAGAGAAGGAAGGAAAGCGTGGGAAAGGTTGGGGAGGCTAGGAGATGTCCCTAGGGATCCTTAGCATCCATCCACAGAGGTTCCTCACGTTCAGAAGCTCAGCAACCGAGTGAGTGGCCTCCTACAGGATGTCTGCAGGGGATCCTACAGGATACTCTGGTTTCTACAGGATGTCTACAAACTGCTACAGGATGACCTACCGTGGGTGTTTGGAGTGATGGAGGAGTGATGGAATGGTAGGGGGAGATGTGTAAGGTAGGAATAAGGCTGGTGATGGCTTCAGAAGTGGAGGAATAGGATGGGGAGTGAGTGTAGGGAGTGGGTTGGAAGATAGAGGGCTAGGTCAACCAAAGGGCTAAAGAATGAAGTACGTGAGGAGTGGAAGGCTTTGGGAGCTAATAGAGTGGAGCAGAGGTCAGAGATGCAGTTGCATGCGTGATCAAGGTGAAGGACGAAGTAATGGAATGAGAGATAGCAGTGTAAATGAAACAAATGCTTATGAATGTCACCAAACCGAAAATGCATTAACCTAGACTACCTGTACTTTGAATTAAATGAACAACAATCCAAAAATGCGAAGAAGAAGATGCATGAAGCAGTAATGAAGGTGTGTGGTGCAGGTGTGAATCATGTGGAAGCATCTAACATAACCGTGACTGTGTTTGCAGCAACCATGAAGTAAAGAAATGCGTATTTTTGGTGGTTAGTTATGGACTGCACCCCAATCCCAAATGAGATGGCAGTGAGCCTTAACAACCTTTTTGCTGGAGCTCCAAGAGATTATATCTATCCTCTGCTAACCTAAGCAACTGGAAACAAATTCACCATAAGTAAAGCCTATCTAAACACATGAAAGAAAACTAATTTAACAACCTGTAACTCGAATTGCATGTGAAAATGGAAACTCAAAGTGCTGAAACGAAATGGAAACAACACTACAGCAGAGGGGATCTATGGCTCTCAGGTTGGGCCCTAACCTGATAGCTATAGTCTCCTTAAGAAAACTCAGAACTAGATCAATATCTGCCTTCTTTATTCATAATCTGATGTTATGCCAAAATTGGCTTACAACCAAAACTAACACCGAGCTGTAGCTCGTACACAGAATTACAAGCGTAATTGCAAAAGTCAAAAAGCTTCTAATCAAGGCTATGGCCTCAGTATTTATGCAAAATGGTGATCCAACAAGTTTCCTTGATTTTAGGAACTCGGCTGTCCAACTGAAGTTTAACTGGTGATCCTGTAGAACAGTTATGACTGATGTTCCTGTAGAACGGTTGGCTGCCTTTATGCTCGGTGCTCTATGCTTGGTGGGATGATTGATTGGAGCTCGGAGATACGGTGGGAATCACGAGGAAGGTCCCCAAGACTGTGGACATCCTCTCCTAAAAGCCAGCAATGCCACCTCATTGTCTCCTTGTCTCCTTTTTCGTGTCTTTTCTCCCTTTAAATGCAAAAAACCTGAAAGCATCATGCATTAGTCACGTAGATAATATGTCTACCCTTCTTCCTACAAGCAACACAAAAAAACTAAGAAATGCATGCATAAGCAATAAAAAATGAATGGTTTGAGCAAGTAGAATAGGCCAAAATGAGCCCAAATTGTACCAAAATTGGGGCTCATCAGACTATAGATCTCGGAAGGGAAAAGAAGGAGATGCACAACAAGAAAAAAATCATGAAGCAAATGTGACAGGTGAGGTGTTACAAGATGATTTTATTCTTTCTTTCGAAAATATTACTGATTCCTGGGTGGTAGATTCAGGGGCCTCATTCCATGCCACACCTGATAAGAAATATTTTTATGACTATGTTCAAGGAGGTTTTGGAAAAGTTCATTTGGGTGATGATAAACCTTGTAAAATTGTTGGAATGGGTAAGGTTCTTGTAAAACAGTAGAATGGAAACCAATGGCTACTAAAGGAGGTAAGGCATGTTCCAGATCTGAAGAAAAATCTGATTTCAATAGGGCAGTTAGGCGGTGAAGGTTGTGTGACAACTTTCACAGATAAATCTTGGAAGGTCACGAAAGGAGTCCTGGTAATAGAAAAAGGTGAAAAGGTTGGTACATTGTATTTATGCAATGGTATTTCTAACTCTGTTAATGCTTTAACTTCCAAAGGAGCAGATGCAACATTATGGCATCATAGGCTTGGACACATGAGTGAGAAGGGGATGAAGATTCTTCACTCAAGGAATTTTTTGCCGGGTTTGAAGAATGTTGATTTGGACTTCTGTGAGAATTGTATTTATGGAAAACAGAAGAGAGTCATATTTCTCAGAGTTGGGAAAGAAAAGAAGAGAACAAAATTAGAGCTTGTGCATACAGATGTATGGGGACCTGCTTAGGTATCATCTCTTGGTGGCTCTCGTTATTATGTTACTTTTATTGATGATGCAACTATCAATTCAGTGATTTTGTACATCATGTACTAGGGGGCATTGGAACCAAATCTCTCCGTCATGACCACTTATGAGTTGTGATTGAATCCGAGGATAGTTCATTGTCTTGTGTCAACCTCGTTAAAAAATGAAACAAGGAGTTCGAGGATAGTTCATTGTCTTATGTCAACCTCGTTAAAAAATGAAACCAAGGGTTCAAGGATAGTTCGTTGTCTTGTGTCAACCTCGTTAAAAAATGAAACAAGGGTATCTGAGGATAGTTCTTGGTCTTGTGTAACCCTCGTTAAAAAACGAAACAAGGAGTGTGAGGAGAGTTCATTGTCTTGTGTCAACCTCATTAAAAAATGAAACTAGATCTTGTAAAATCCTAGTCGATTCTTTCACTTGATCTCGTAAAAGAAACTTCATTCCATCCACTTGATAGCCATGAGTAGCCTACTTAGGTGAATGTAATGAAGCTTGGGAGGCATGCACCTAATGGTAAAGCTAAGTTTTCCTGTAGGTTATGTGAAGGGAATCACCCCATTCACCTTTGTCTATCTGGACGAAGCCAAAAAGGTGTTGGATAACCATCCTGCTTCATCGCAGTGACTTCCATCTGGTTACAGGAGACTCTCCCTTTCATCATGCCTGGGGCATGCAAACCATTTTCATTTTAACCCTCGTGATTTCCATTATATCAGCCTCTTTTATTAGATGAGCCTTGGTTGTTTCATTCCATCACCACCATCTCTTTCGCTGATCATACGCTTTCACTTGGTTATTTTACCCTTTTATGAGGAACAATTGCAATGAGTGGTATTATTAGCTAGCCTCTTCACATAAATCAACATGCTTTGAGAAGTTCCAACATCACCTGAACCAGTTGCTACCCTAGACACCACTCGTTCCTCAAAATGGAGTCGTCTTTGAACATTTTTCAGACTCTCTAAATAAGAAAATATTGTCGAGCGCTTGTATATTCTAGCTCGTTAAAGTATTGGAAGTACATGTCTCTGGTATTATTTTATCCTTTTTCGGACTTGAGGGATTATTTTACAAGAAAGAGCTTACAGAGTTTTCTTTTCGTCCCTTTTCAAACTCTCTAAACATGAAAAGGACCGAGTTGTCTTTGTTGTTAAACTCGTTAAAATAATAGCAACAAACTTGTCCATCTAGACAAGATTGAGTTTCACCGTTGCTAGACTCGTTAAAACATTAAATAGAGATGGGTTTTCCTGAAGGGTGAATTATAGAACAGTCATATGTTATCCTCCTCAAGCTCGATAAAAAATAAAGAGGTACTGATCAGCAATGGCTAGGGAAAATGGGGAAAAATATTGAAAACATATGGTAGCGAGTCGCTCTTGAACATGACACTTTCACTTAATCTTCGTGATTAAGTTGGGTTGGGACATTCTGTTTGATGGTTATCATACCATTGGTCTATCATGCCATCCATCACTTTTGTTTTGGGTTAACGCTACCAATTCATCTCAGTGTCACAATATGTTCAAGAGAAGTCATCCAGTTAAAGTCTCATCCGTTGCAATACTACAAACCTTCATTTTCATGACCGCCATTCCTGAACCTTGTGTCGTTAGTTCATTTTCATCTCCAAAAATCATTTACTTCATTTCGTGTCATAGATGTGGGATACATCAAGGCCCTCCTACAACAAGTTGCTTCTTGTCGACATCAGCTCATCATCCAAGAAGTTGACTTAGAAAAACCCTTTCAGTGATTTGAAGCTTGCATACATCAATGGTAAGTTTCTCTCTTCGGGCAATAGGTTGACATCAATGGCCTTCGATCAAAAGATTTTGCATGGTGTTCAACATTGAATCATCTATTCACACCGCGAAATGTACTATAGTACCTTGAGGATCATCATCATCATTGGTGATCCCTCTTGCGTCTGTTAACAACTTACATAATTAGCTGGTAATCAGACGATGTCTCTCCATGTTCGAACTCAGAACAACTTTTCACATGGTTAGAATTGTACATTGAGTGAATATTGAACTAGTTTGAAGACCCCGAATCTATTTTCATCCATCCGGGCCGCGAGATATTCAGGAGTACAAAAACATCAAATGTACAAAGGCTTTACACAGATGGTCATCCTAATCATGGATTATAAATCTATATCTGTAGAATCACAAGCCTATATCTGTAGACAACTATCTAATCTATGTACATGTAATGAAATTTTATAAGCTGAGAATGGGAATGCCTCCCTCAGCTAGTTCATGAGAAAATCATATTATCATGATATATTGTATTGTACTTGATGTAGGTCACCTTCCAGTTTGAAACTTACGATACTCATGATAAAGCATTTCACCCGACATAGATATTTACGACCTCATGCTTTAGGGGGCAACTGTTATAGAAATATTTGGGCACATCAGCTCCAACTCACATGTCGATGATATTAACGTTAATCAACCCCTAATATAGTTGTTTTATACCCTAAAGAAACTTAGTCATCTGAATGCCTCATTCCCCAAAAGTTCCATAAATAAATTCATCCAAAAAGTGCCTAAAAGGGATCATTGCAGAAAGCCCCGTGTTAGGGTGCTATGCATAGCACGTACCACACTGTCAAAGTGCTATGCATCATAGTTTGGCCCTCTATAAAGTGCGATGGGCGAGGTTAGACAAAATTCTGGGAGTGTTTGATGAGTCAGTTGCTCATGGAAGCCTCTAGAAGCTTCTCCTATGCCACTTGCCCCTCTGAGTTTGCCCAAGGATGACTAAAGCAACTAGGAAACATTCTCCTATTTCGCTCTTTCATGGAACCAATTCATAAAAATCGAAAGACATTCATCATCCGCATTGATGACCCAACCTCCTGCACTCATCTATAAATGGATCCCTCATCCAAGAGAGCAAAGGGGCTAAATTATTCTGAGTTGTAAGGAAGTGCTTCTAGTTTTAGTATTGAGGTGAGAGTTTTGTGTTGTTGTTGGCATGTTCTTGCTGATTCATGAGGTGAAGAAGGCTTGAAGCTGGGAGGATGGCATTAGATCAGACTTCTTATGGGTTGTAATTCTCCTTGTTATCAATAAAGTTCTTCAAGATTTTTCCCAATTGGTTGTGTTAACTGTAAATGCATTCATTTGTTTATCATATTTCTGATTCTATGATGTTTATGCTGTGATGGATCATTATGCTTTGATAGGTCTTTGTTTTTGTAGCTCTGCAGGTACTCTCCAAGTGTGTTAAGTACGGGGAGGAGTTACGGGATCGGTCAAAGGAGAGGGAGATCAAGTGAGGATTCAAACTAAAGTTACAGGTTGGTCTTTCATAATCTCTTTCTTATCTATCACTCATAGGAAATATAGTGAATTTCTTTCACTATTGTTTCTAGGTTAGCTACCAAACCTAGAGGGCTAGCATTTCTTAGAAATACTAGTTTTCCCATAAACAAATTGGCGACTCCACTAGGGAACGATTATTGTTTTTTGCTATTTCTTGCTCTATGTTTAATTATATAAACTATAGACAGATTCTAAAGTTAGCCATGAAACTTTTGAACTGCTTTTGTTATACAATTGTGTAGTAGATAAATGCTACTTCAGTCAATCTTTGGTTTAGTTTATATCTTGAGCATTTGATTTGCAAAAGCATCAAAATGCACTTTTGGTAGCTTAGTAGCCTCATAAGACATTCCATTACACTTTACTTGTTATTGTTCGTTAAAATCAAGCTTAATCCATTGAAAAATGTATCAAATTTGATCCAAAAACACTTTCAGAATCACTCCCTATGACCATCGCACTATCCTGAACTATAACCTGCTATGCATAGCAGTTCCCGACTGGACAGGGTGCTATGCATAGCACCGTCTCTCACTACAGGGTGCGATGATATCTTGAAGATCATTCGTCCATCTAGAAACTGAAGTTTTTGTCAATGTTCATCTTTGATTGAATTGCTTGTTGAATATTAATGATGTCTCATCTCTGAAATCAGCCTCTCTTCTCCTTATTTTGGCCTCACATAGACTCTATTGGTGAATATTTTTATGTATTTGTTTTGTCACTTTTCAATCCATTGTCGAAAAATAATTTAGATCGATTGTTGATTCAATAGAAAAGTGTCGTAAAGTCCTCAATTTCGTCGAAAAAGTGAAGTGTCGTAAAATCCCCCTTCATAGATAATTGATTGATCTATTTTGTACATTTGATTTGTTTTTCATTCAAAGTGTCAAAAAGCTTCATTTCCTCAAAATTGAAAGTGTCATTTAGTCTTTGTTTCTCTATTAGAAGAAATTGTCGTAAATTGCCATCTTTTTATGAAAAAGTTCTGAATCATTTGTGCATTTAGTTTTTCTTATTGCATCACTTACATTAAGAGGATCTGAAAACAAATACATGCATTTGAATTTTAGGATTTTAGTTTGTGTGCTAAAAGGATTGATTTAGGGAGAATGCATTAGTTTTTTCTCTTTGCTATTTGCTCAAAAGTACTTCTATGCTCTATCCCTTGTAGTTTGGATTTTCATTATTGAAATTAAACAAAAAGCGTGCTTATCATTGTAGCTGCATTCTTAGGATTTTTAGAACACATTTTTCGGTGAACATTTAAAGGAAATTTTCTAAGAAATATCAACTTAAAATGAACCTCAATTAATCTAACAATGCATTGGAACTTAACACAACACATTTAGAGGTCTAGGCTAGAGACTTGTTCCGACGTCTTTAAACCTAGTGGCTATCATTTTCGTTGAAGGTTGGGTGATTCCTCCTCTTTGATCCGATAAGTGCTAGTATGGATTTGTGCTCCCTGTATTGTCGCGTATATAGTGAGACCCCAATAGGCTTAAATCATTTATCTCTATGAAGTCGAGTCTGCTGCCTTACCTATCACAATGCACTGAACACAACATTTGGGAATATTGACTGCCATACATAAAGTCCTTGGTAATTTCTTTATCATTTATCACCAAGGTGTATATTGCAGTTTTGCGATTTTTTGGTAAACCCTCTTGTCTAGAGTCTCTAGAGTAGTCACATTCGTTCCTTTTTGACTCTCTAAATGTAAATGAATCATCTAAGCACTTTTCCTTTCAGGCTCATTAAAAATCGAAGGCGACTAGAGTCATCTTTAGCTTTTTCTCGACTCTTTAAAACTGAAAAAGCAAAGTTGTGTCAAAGGGTTGTTAAAATTAATTGACCACGAATAACATCCCTTTTCCTTAGTTGATCTTAGGTTGAAACATATGGTGACAAATCTGGAATCCACCGATCAAGGAATTCCTTTTGATGGGAATCCTAGTCCTTTTCCTTCTTTCAGAAATATTGGTGCTCCTTACATGGCTACATTGTCCCTTCCAGGATTTACCATTGGTTTGCCAGTATGGTTATTTTCAACCTCCTTTGTTCAAAATGTCATGATTTCTCTGCAATCGAGTACACCTCCAACTGGACAAAATCAACCTCCAGTTGATCCTAAAGTTGACCCTTTGCCTTCTTCCTCAGTTATTTCTTCCTCGCCTTCTTCCTCTTCGCCTGGTGAAAGTATGGGTACTAGTAACTAGGTGGCTAAGAAGAAGAAGAAAGGGAATACGAATAAGAAGAAGCAAATTCAGTAGAGAGGTAGCCAAGAAACCATTGCTTTGAATGCAAAATCTGATGAAAAACTGCTCGTCAAGCATCACAAAGTTTGATATCCATGCAAACTTTGTGCGGGAGACCATATTCTTCGAAATTGTCTTGATATTGCTCAGATATTAGAAGAATGGTCTTCCCGTTCACATCATCCTATGTCATCAACTTCTGGAGATCATGTTGGTGACACACCATCAACTAGTGGCAGTAAAGATCATGGAAAGAAGGGAAAAGTTAAGTTTCCATGTAGGTTATGTGAAGGGAATCATCCCATTCACCTTTGTCCCTATCTGGATGAAGCCAAAAGGGTGTTGGATAACTGTCCTACTTCACCACAATGATCTCCATCTCGTTACAGGAAACTTTCCCTAAATCCCTCACTAGTTGATGAATTGACTGACTCAAATCAAACATCAGTCAAACCCTCTCTCTCTGAAAGTGAATCCTATGATTCTATACCCGACCAAAATCAACAGGTTGAGGTAACAGTTGACCCGATTTCATCTTCAGTAAATTGTACCTCTTATGAAAAGAGTGAACACCATACCACTCGGGTTCTTTTTGTTTCTTTAGATTCAAATGAGCTTGGGGGCAATCCACCTGTTCCATCAAGACAGGAGGAAAATCCTCCACTTCTCGTAACTCAAGGGGTTAATTTTCCTGTTGCTACGGTACCCCCTCAAAGTAGTCTAGTCACATCCTTTGATTGGAATCGACTTTCAAGATTCTACCTTCCTTCTTATATACCTTTCCATATCATAGTACAAGTTTGTAATATGATTGTATTTGGCACTATTATAGATGAGGGTGCATCATAGAGTATCCTTTCCTCAACTGTTTGTTGGGTGTGGAGCCTGATTATCTTCTATATTCAAAGGTATCACCACATTGGACCTGAGTTCGAAATGGGTCCGCCTGTAAAATATTTGCTACAGGGGGGGTCCAGGGGGGGGCGGCTGGGACCTTTGGGAGCCCCCCCCCCTGGCGGGGGGTTTCGGGGGCAGCGCCCCTGAAGCTAAAAACAACTGTAAAATTGCCTTGCAAAAGTATAGTAATTTCTATTCAATCTGGGCCGTTCATTAGGCGGATGATCTGACAGTAGAACTTATGTTTAGTTTAGGCTTTTTTGCCCTAGAAGGCAACCCCTCTCTATGTATGAGGGCATTGTATTTGAGGCTGCGTGATAGATGTGTATTCTGTGAGCGGGAAATAGAGAGGTGAGGCTGTGAAAGAAAACAGAGGATATTACAGCGGATCTGCTATAGGTTGTGTCTCTTCATTTTACTAGATAATAGAAAGGAAGGACTGGCTGTTCGGGGTGGACGTAGCCCAAACTGGGTGAACCACGTATATTTGTCTCTCTTGTTTTATGCGCTTTCTGTGTTTATATTTCTGCAATATTTAATGTGTTCCATTGCTCCATAATATATAATTTTCTAACATCACTTGGCAAGCACTTGGTTCTCCACTGCTTGTGCCTGTTACACTGAATCTTTTGGGTTTTAACAGAGGAACTAGTAAACCATTAGGGATCCTTCCACAGTTACCTATCACTTTGGGAGGAAAACTCATTTATATGAACGTGATGTTAGTCTCAAGACCTTTAGATTACAATTTACTTCTCGGGCACGACTATGTTTATGGCATGGCAGCTATTGTTTCAACACTCTTTCGAGTGATTTGTTTCCCGCATGAAGGCATAATTGTCACCATTGACCAGATTTCATTTCCCAGTCCAAATATGGCTCCTAGTCAACTATCTTCCCTAAGTGATCCCTTTTTACCAGTGGTATCATCCCCGCCACGGGTTAAATATGTGGCAACCTATTCCATACCTACATCAACTAACTCTCAATTCAGTGATGTTGTACATCATGTACTAGGGGGCATTGGAACTAGATCTCTCCTTCATGACCACTTATGAGTTGTGATTGAATCTAAGGATAGTTCATTGTCTTCTGTCAACCTCGTTAAAAAATGAAACAAGGAGTTCGAGGATAGTTCATTGTCTTGTGTCAACCTTGTTAAGAAATGAAACCAAGCATTCGATGATAGTTCGTTGTCTTGTGTCAACCTCATTAAAAAATGAAACAAGGGTATCCGAGGATAGTTCCTGGTCTTGTGTCAACCTTGTTAAAAAATGAAACAAGAAGTTCGAGGAGAGTTCATTGTCTTGTGTCAACCTCATTAAAAAATGAAATTAGATCTCATAAAATCCCAGTCGAGTCTTTCACTTGATCTCGTAAAAGAACCTTCATTCCATCCACTTGATAGCCATGAGTAGCCTACTTAGGTGAATGTAATGAAGCTTGGGGGGCATGCACCTAATGGTAAAGCTATGTTTCCCTATAGGTTATGTGAAGGGAATCACCCCATTCACCTTTGTCTATCTGGATGAAGCCAAAAGGGTGTTGGATAACCATCCTGCTTCATTGCAGTGACTTCCATCTGGTTATGGCAGACTCTCCCTTTCATCATGCTGGGGGCATGCAAACCATTTTCATTTTAACCTTTGTGATTTCCATTCTATTATCCTCTTTTATCAGATGAGCCTTGATTGTTTCATTCCATCACCACCATCTCTTTGGCCGATCATACGCTTTCACTTGGTTATTTTACCCTTTTGTGAGGAACAGTTGCAATGAGTGGTCTTATTAACCAGCCTCTTCAGATAAATCAACATGTTTTGAGAAGTTCCAACATCACCGGAACCAGTTGCTACCCTAGACGCCACTCGTTCCTCAAAATGGAGTCGTCTTTAAACTTTTTTCAGACTCTCTAATTAAGAAAATATTGTTGAGCACTTGTATATTCCAACTTGTTAAAGTATTGGAAGTGACATCTCTCTGGTATTATTTTATCCTTTTTCAGACTTGAGGGATTATTTTACCAAAAATAGCTTACAGAGTTTTCTTTTTGTCCCTTTTCAAACTCTCTAAACATGAAAAGGACCAAGTTTTCTTTGTCGTTAAACTCGTTAAAATAATATCGACAAACTTGTCCATCTAGACAAGACCGAGTTTCACCGTCGCTAGACTCGTTAAAACATCAAATAGCGATGGGTTTTCCCAAAGGGAGAATTATAGAACAAGCATATGTTATCCTCCTCAAGATTGATAAAAAATAAAGAGGTAATGGTTAGCAATGACTGGGGAAATGGGGAAAAATATTGAAAATTTATGGTAGCAAGTCGCTCTTGAACATGACACTTTCACTTCATCTCCGTGATTAAGATAGATTGGGACATTCCATTTGATGGTTATCATACCGTTGGACTATCACACCATCCATCACTTTTGTTTTGGGTCAATGCTACCAATTCATCTCAGTGTCACTGATATGTTCAAGAGAAGTCATCCAGTTAAAGTCTTATTTGTTGCAATACTACAAACCTTCATTCTCATGATCGCCATTCCTGAACCTTGTGTCGTCAGTTTTTTTCATCTCCAAAAATCATTTACTTTGTTTCATTTTGTAGATGTGGGATACATCAAGGCCATCCTACGATGAGTCACTTCTTGTCGACATCAGTTCATCATCCAAGAAGTTGACTTAGAAACACCATTTCAGTGCTTTGAAGCTTGCATACATCAATGGTAAGTTTCTCTCTTCCGGCGACAGGTTGACATTAATGGCCTTCGACCGAAAGATTTTTCATGGTGTTTAACATTGAATCATCTATTCACACCACACAAAATGTACTGTAGTACCTTGAGGATCATCATCATTATCGGTGATCCCTCTTGCGTTTGTTAACAGCTTACATCATTGGTTGGTAATCAGAAGATGTCTCTCCATGTTCGACCTCAGAACATCTTTTCACATGGTTAGAATTGTACACCGAGTGAAGATTGAATGAGTTTGAAGACCGCAGATCTAGTTTCATCCATCCGGGCTACGATTTATTCAGGAGTACAAAAACATCAAATGTACAAATCCTTTACACAGATGGTCATCCTAATCATGGATTACAAATCTATATATGTAGAATCACATGTCTATATCTGTAGACGACTATATGATCTATGTACATGTAATGAAAGTCTATAAGATGAGCATGGGAATGCCTCCCTCAGCTAGTTCATGAGAAAATTATATTATCGTGATATATTTTATTGTAATTGATGTAGGTCACCTTCCAGTTCAAACTTCCGATCCTCATGATAAAGCATTTCACCCGACATAGATATTTACGACCTCATGCTTTAGGGGGCAACTGTTATAGACATATTTGGGCACATCAACCCCAACTCACATGTCGATGATATTAAGGTTCATCAACCCCTAATATATTTGTTTTATACACTAAAGAAACTTAGTCATCTGAATGCCTCATTCCCCAAAAGTTCCATCAAGAAATTCATCCAAAAAGTGCCTAAAAGGGATCATTGCAGAAAGCCCTATGTTAGGGTGCTATGCATAGCAGGTACCACACTATCAAAGTGCTATGCATCACATTTTGGCCCTCTATAAAGTGTGATGGGTGAGGTTAGACAAAATTCCGGGAGTGTTTGATGAGTCAGTTGGTCATGGAAGCCTCTAGAATCTTCTCCTCTGCCACTTGCCCCTCTGAGTTCGCCCAAGGATGAATAAAGTAAATAGGAAACATTCTCATATTCCCCTCTTTCATGGAACCAATCCCTAAAAATAGAAATGCATTCATCATCCCCATTGATGACTCAACATCCTGCACTCATCTATAAATGGATCCCTCTTCCAAGATATCAAGGGGGCTGAATTATTCTGAGTTGTAAGGAAGTGCTGCTAGTTTCAGTATTGAGGTGAGAGTATTGTGTTATTGTTGGCATGTTATTGCTGATTCATGAGGTGAAGAAGGCTTGAATCTGGGAGGATGGTGCTGGATCAGACTTCTTATGGGTTGTAATTCTCCTTGTTATCAATAAAGTTCTTCAAGATTTTTCCCAGTTGATTATGTTAACTATAAATGCATTCATTTGTTTATCATATTTCTGATTCTATGATGTTTATGCTATGATGGATCATTATGCTTTGGCAAGTCTCCAAGTGTGTTAAGTACGAGGAGGAGCTACGGGATCAGTCAAAGGAGAGGGAGATCAAGTGAGGATTCAAACGAAAGTTACAAGTTGGTCTTTCATAATCTCTTTCTTAGAGGGCTAGAATTTCTTAGAAATACTAGTTTTCCCAGAAACAACCCCATTAAACACCCTGCAATTTTGACCTAATTCCATATCCCTAACTGTCTGGCTCCTCATGATCCAACAAAACCTTTTCAAAATCAAATCAAATCTTGTGCTAATATACCTAGCCTAATGTCATTTTCCTGATCCAGTCATCATTGCTGAGATCCTTACAGAGAGAGCCCTCTCCCAGCCTAGTAGGGCTAGATACTTGGCTAAGCGTGGTTTTTGGTTACCCTCACATTGCATTCCTTCAACCTGAGGTTCAATCTAGGTGATAAGAAATGAGATTGACACAATAAAACTATGCTCATATTCCTTGTTTCATTTTTTAATGAGCTTGACACAAGAAAATGAACTATGATCCCCTTTGTTTCATTTTTTAACGAGGTTGACACAAGACAAGGAACTATCCTCATATTCCTTGTTTCATTTTTTAATGAGCTTGACACAAGACAAGGAACTATACTCATTGACCTATTTCATTTTTTAATGAGGTTGACACTGTAAAAGAACTATCCTCATATTATTTGTTTCATTTTATAATGAGCTTGACACAAGACAAGGAACTATGCTGATATTCTTTGTTTCATTTTTTAATGAGGTTGACACAAGAAAAGGAAATCTCCTCATGTACCCTGTTCATGACCCATAATAGGTCATGAATTCCAAGAGGTTCTCATCAGATGGGAGAACAATGCTCTGGAAGGGATACGTAGATAGGAATCCATTAGAAATATCTGGTTCCAATGCGCCCAATACATAATGCACAACATCACGGAATTGATCACCAGTTGATGTAGGAATGGAATGGGTTGCCACATAATTGACTCGTGGCAGGGAAGATACCATTGAGACAAAAGGACCATTTAAGGAAGATGGTTGACTAGAAGCCATATTTGGACCTAGAAATGAAAGCTGGTCAATGGTGACAATTCTTCCTTCATGCGGGAAAGACATCACTCGAAAGAATGTTGAAACAATAGCTCCCATGTCATAAACATAGTCCTGCCCAAGAAGTAAATTGTAATATAAATGGCCTGGGACTACCATCACATTGAGATAGACAATTTTTCCTCCCAAATTAATAGGAAACTGAGGAAGGATCCCTAATGGTTGACTGGTTCCTCTGTTAAAAGCCAATAGATTCTGGGTAATAAGCACAAGTGGTGGTGAACCACGCTCTTGCCAAGAAGGGGAGCAAAGGATACTCACAGATGCACCTTCATCTATAATAGTGCCAGGTAAAATCATATTACAAACCTGTACTATGATCTGGAAAGGCACATAAGAAGGAAGACAACATCCTGTCATTTGATTCCAATCGAAGGAAGTGACTAGAATAGTTGGAGGGGGTACCATAAGAATGGGAGAATTACCCCCTTGAGTTACGACCATAGGAGGATTTTCCTCCTCTCTTGATGGAACAGGAGGGTTTCCTCCAAGCTCGTTGGGATATGAAGAAACAAAAGGAACCTGAGTGGTATCATATTCACTCTCTTCGAGAAAGGTACGATTAAATGAAGGTGAAATAGGGTCAACTGTTTCCTCAAATTGTGATTGGTTAGGTATAAACTCATGGGATTCACATTCAAAGAGAGTGGGTTTGACCAACAATTGGTTTGGGTTAGTCTCTTTATCAACTAGTGAAGGATTAAGGGAGAGTCTCCTGTAACCAGATGAAAGTCATTGAGGAGAAGTAGGATGGTTATCCAATACTTTTTTGGCTTCATCCAGATAGGGACAAAGGTGAATGGGGTAATTCCCTTCACATAACCTACTAGGAAACTTAACTTTACCCTTCTTTCTATGAACTTTACTACCACTAGTTGATGGTATGTCACCAGCATGATCTCCAGAAGTTGATGTAATAGGACGATGTGAATGAGAAGACCATTCTTCTAAGATTTTAGGAATGTTAGGAAAATTTTGAAGAATATGGTATCCAGTAAAAATTTTTCAAGGATATCAAAGTTTGTGAGGCTTATCGGATGGTTTTTAATGAAAAGTTGCATTCGAAGCAATGGTTTCTTGCTTGCCCCCTTGCTGAATTATCTTCTTCTTCTTCTTCTTCTTCCCTATCTTCTTATTCTTATCCACCTGGTTACTATTTTCAATACTTTTACCAGGCGAAGAGGAAGAAGGGGAGGAAGAAAAAACCAAGGAAGAAGGAAAAGGGTCAACTTTAGGATCAATTGGAGGTTGATTTTGTCCAGTTGGACGAGTACTCGGTTGTAGAGAAATCATGACATTTTGAACCAAGGAGGTTGAAAAAAACCATACTGGCAAGCCAATGGTAAATCCTGGAAGGTACAATGTAGCCATATATGGAGCACCAATATTTCTGAAAGGAGTAAAAGGACTAGGATTCCCATCAAAAGGAATTCCTCGATCGGTGGACTCCAGAGTTGTTGCCATATGTCTCAACCTAAGATCAACTAAGGAGCGACGTGGAGGATGTTATCCGTAGTCAATTAATTTTATTTTAATCAAAATAACATAAAAAAAACAAAAGATGGATGATCTAGGAAAAAGGATTACCAAGTAACTGTGAACTGCAGAATACCTCCTGAAAAACCAAGAAGTATGGGCAGGCAATCTCCCTGAATGCTGTGTTCGGTGTATCACAATGTACAAGGTGGCCAACTCAGTTACCTATGGATGGATAGCAACCTAATTTAGTCCTACCATATATACCCGAAATTACTTGGAGGCCCAATCTATATTAGCGATGTCTAATGCGAAACCACACAGTGAGAGCATTCCTTTATGCTTTACGTACTGTAACATCGCCCTATAAACCTGAAATTACATGGAAGAGCTACGATATACTTACGTACATGGAATGAGGTATCACACTCGAAATGTATCATAGGCAATTAGCGACAACTGCTATGTTTAGCGACGTCGGAACACGTCTCTAGCCTAGACCTCTAAATGCATTAAGTTACAATGCTCCATTAGGTTAATTGAGATAAGTTTTAAGTTGATCTTCTTAAGAATTTTCCTTTCAAGGTTCACCACGCAATGTATGTTTGAAATTCCTAGAATGAAACAAATATGATAATCATTCTTTTCATTCAATTTGAAAAATGAAAACCTTAGCTAATAGGGATAGAGCAATTAGATTATTTTAATCAAAGAAAAATGAGCACATCTAATGCAATTTCCCTAAACTATTCCTATGAGAATACACAAAATTTTTCAATGCACAATGCAAGTTTTCCTTTTCAATTCCCTTAATGTTAAGATGAACAAAATGAAACTAATGTACATACAATCAATCAATATTTTTGCAAGAACGAAGACTTTACGACATCTCCTTTTCGAAAGAAATGAAGACTTTTACGGCACTTTCCTTTGAATAAATATTAATCGACTATAAACTAACTTTAACAATGAACTGATAGAGATAAAGAAATCATTTAATAAACACTAAACAATCAAGTCCAAAGTAGGGCTAGGAGAGGAAACACAAATTGATTTCAGAAATAAAACAATCATTGATATTTCAGCAAGCAGAAAGAGAAGGAAATTTGGGAAAAATCAAGTCAAAGGTGAGATTTTTTACCTAAGGAGGATCAATGCAGCCCTGAATGGGAGACAATGCACTTCAGAGCACTGTCCTCAAGCCAAGGGTTCTCTGCAGCACTCTATGTCCTGACTAATCCTACGATGGTGCCAGAGAGGCCATCCTAGGGGATTTCAAGCACAATTTTTACCAAAAAACACTTCAAAAAGGCTGAAACAAGATCAATGGAATCAAGTAAATTCTACTAGGTTGTACTAGGATGAAGGTTACCCAGAACGATGATCGTTCCCCAGCAGAGTCACCAATTTGTTATGTGGAAGTTTTCATCTACGGTTAAATACAATTTCCCTAGGTGGGTAGCTACACCTAGAACAAAAAATTTAAAGCGCTTAACATTTTTCTATAGAATATAAATAAGATAAGGGACCTACTTGTTATCTTTCACTTTCCCTTTGTCTCCTTTGTATGGCACTCATTGCTCCTTCTCAAACTTAATCCACTCGATAAGTACCTGCAGTCATAAACAAAGGACAAAAAGCAATCAAAGAAAGAGGTCTATCTACTATAAGCAAATGGAATAGAAAGCATTTACACATATAATTATCATACATAAAGACAAGAATATGGGAAAATGTGTAAAAAACTTTATTATGTAGAAGGAAGATCCAATGAAGTCTGATTCAATGTCACTCCTCCAGCTTGAGTTCCATTCAACATCACATCAAAAGCACAACACTCCAAAAGCATAACAATACTTGCTTGCAATATCAAACCTCACAGCAATAGTATCTCCTTACAAATTCTAAAAGTCCCACCCCTGATCACTTAGATGAGTGCTCAATTTATAGGAAAATGGAAGTGATTTGGTCATAAATGAGGGTATTGAATGGCCTTCCAAATTTAGAGTTAGTTTCCATGGAGGAAGGGATGAGAGGATAGGAGGTTACTTAACTCATTCTCTATCAAATTTCGAGCTCATATGAGATGATAAGTGTGGGAATCTTCTAGAAGTCTCCAGAAGAGAATAATATTCCCAAAACCCTATGAGGATTTCGCTCAATCTCGTCCAGCGCAGGTCAAAGTGGGCTTAAGTGCACTGAAATGCACCCTGACATGGGCCTAATGCACTGAAGCGCATTTACCCCTGACCAAGGCTGCGTTGGTCCCTCAAGGAGGCATTTCTAGAGGGCTTCAGGCTAGGAAACTTTCAGGGAAGGAGGCACTCAAAGTGATGAATTCTCTAGGGCATGTAGCAACTGGATTAGGTTTTGATGAGCCCTAATAGTACTGATCAGAATGTTGGGAGTGATGTACCCAAATGGATCTGTAACAAGTACTCCTCAATGTCCCAAGGCTGAGAAAGGAATCCAAGGAGGTAACCTCAGATTAATTTTGGACTTGGTAGCTAGCCCTGCCAAATCAGAGAGGGCTCTCTCTAAAACAACCTCATAGCCAATGGAAGTGACTGGAGAATATATGGATTTTAGGCTAGGTATTTGGCACAGTAGGGTTTGATTTAGGGTTTGCTGGATAGAAGCACTAGGTCGTGGAACTAGGTCAAGTATCCCAAATGATCAGTTGTAGATATAGAATGAGGAAAGGTAGGTGTAATCAATGGCACAAAGTGATTTTGTCATTGTAGTATGGTGAGGGGAAAAAAGAAGCAAAATGAGCATATAGGTATGAATTCATTTGCTTAGAAGAAAAAACACTTATATGAAAATCGCAGACAAAAAAAGCATATTGATCATGAAATCTGCTTTAAAACTTAAGATATAATCACCAGAAGAATACAGATGGATGTTGGAAATACTTAATCATCAAATTCATAAAGAAAACTAGAGAAATACAGTGCCACAAACCACATCACAAGAATCCCATAAAAATAGCTGCAATTGCATAAATTTCTACAAAAAATGTCAAGTACACTAGTCCAAGAGCTGAGCTTAAAGAATCCAATCTTTTCTTTGACTTCAATCTATCTACATATAGATGAAATTCTTTTTCCCCATCCAAGGGTTCGAATCCTACCTCCTAGGAACTGATTACATGATTCTCTCTAACCATTGCCAAAACCTAGGGGAGTTAGAAACCACTTCCCCATTTACACTAACTGCATGAGTTTGTTTCTCAAAGCCTTAATCACATGATTATTTTACTATTTAACTCATAAAAAGATTAATTACAACATATTATTTCATTAAGTAACCATTTACATCACTCAAGTTTTACTTTTGACCATCACCAACAATATAACATTGAATTTCATAAAAACATAGTAATTTAGAAGAAGCGCATGAAAAGTTTGGAGGGTGATTTGGAGGCCTTTCGAGAGGAATAGTTTTCTAAAAATGGTATGGTTGGAAAGCTTAAAATTTATACTACACCATGGAGTCATCAAGTACTAGAAAAATCTGCTCCAAACCCTGAAAAATTGCCTTGAAGTCAAATTGTCCTAGAAGCACAATGAAAAAAAGGGGGTAAAAGATGAACTGATAGATTTTTAACTACAACACTTGCTACAAAACTGGGAGAGGTTTTTGTAGATAAGGTTATTGTGGAGAAAAAATATCTCTATTTTTTGAAATTCCTTCCCATATTCTCAGAATCCATGCCACAAAAGAATGACTAATATAGACAAGAAAAATTGGATGATTTTCTGAAATAGGCCTCTAAGAAAGTTGAATATCTCCCAATATATGATACCTGTGTAGAAATAGAAGGAGTTTATTGTGATTGGGTCTTTCCTTAACCAAAAAATCCTTTTTTTCCACAATCCATCTTCATTTGGTCAGAAACCTCTTTTGCAAATGATGACCAAAAACCGAGTCAAAAGCACAATGACTCTCTTGTAGCAACGTGTATTTTCGGCATATCTATGAAATCATAAAGTATATTCAAAAAATGAGAGAGGTTATTATTTTTAGTATGGTAGGAATGAAAGCTTCCTCCATTTGTCAAAAATAATTTCTCATTTTTTCGTAATCAAAGCTTGAAGTTGGTGCAAGAAATAGTTGTTGCGTTTTTGTAGGATAGCATTTTTGCCAGTGCACACAAAAACTCCAAAATTTCAAATATTTTCTTCTTTTCTTTTTCTCTTTGTTCTGTATTAGAGAACCAGAGATGCTTCATCCAAGAGATCAAGGTTATCCTTATTTTTGAGTTGCCTTAAGTTTCTCATGAGCTTCTTTTTCATGTTTTTGACCCTCATCTTGCACTTTCCTACAAAATCGTATGCAACTAGCTTGCTCAAATGATATTTTAATGAAATATGATGCATTGATCTCTTGCATATGTGTTGGATCATACATAGAGATCTATTCTCCCTTGAATCTGATTCTGTCATTAGTTTTCACCATGTTTTGACTTTGATTTTGATAAGAAACCCTAGTTTGAAATAGGAAAGGGAAAGGGAATGAGGTTGCAAAACAGGGGAAAAAGTGTAGCAAGTTGGGAGAGAGAAATGAAGGGGAAAGGGAGTGAAATAATTTGTAGGACACTTTTGGGAGATTTGGATGAGCGTTAGGAAGAGGAGGGAAGTGGAATTTCTGAGAATGGATGAGGAAAAGGGGTGAAAAGGGACAAAAAATAGTCCTTGGCTAGATGGACAGCGAGTAGCTAGGGTAGAGGAGAAAAATGATGGGATGAGGGGATTTGAATATGGAGAGTGATGCGGAATGTGTATTTAGGGTAATTATTGATGTATACAATTAGAAAATAGGAATTTGTCTTTAAAACAATCAAATGACAATAGGGATGAGAAACTATCAAAAGCGCAACAAAAACTGTAGGCATGAAATTTTGATGATTTTCTAAGGGAAAAATTAACATGAAAGGTTTGTAGAGCTTCACTTACTGGTGTGGAGAGGCTGTGAAAAAAATTTGAGGAAAGAATTGAGCTATTTGAGGTCCCTTTTACCCTCTAAGGGAAAAGCGCAGCAAGTTAGCCAAAAATGCAGCAGTACCTCTAAAAGCGCAACAACAGAATGGGAATAACAACAATGGAGAATTTTGACCTTGTGATAGTGCTGTAGCGGCTACAACCACCCTCCAAGATTTTTCCTTAGCTTTGTTTTGGAGCCTCCCTATTGATCATCTTCAACAACGTGTCTTGCACTATCAATCACATCAACTTAGCTATTTCATAGAGTCTTGTTAGCCTGTGTGTGCAAGTTTTTTCCACCTCCTTCACAGGTTGATTTCCGAACTTAGTGTCAGTTGTTCGTTGAGTAGCTCCTTCTGGTAATTGCATAATTTTGGAGGGGAACTAACCTTCCCTCAAAAAATTGTGCAAACCCAGCTGGACACCCAGCTGGGTTCCATAATTACGCAATTCTTCCTGTTAGTCTCCCTCTCAAAAATTGTGCAATTCATCCCAACACAGCTACTCAGCCCATAAATTGCGCAATTCTAGGCAGTGGTCACCTGCTACTCCTAGAAATTGCACAATCCTACTAGGACAACCATCTTAGCAACTATGAAAAATTGTGCAAATCCATCTAGGCAGCCTGTTGGGCTCATAAATTGCGCAATACAGGCAGACATGCTTCCTTGAGAAAATTGTGTAGTCTGACCCATGACAACTACTCATCCTAGAAATTGCGCAATCGTGGGAGATAGTCACTTGTTCCTCCCAAAAATTGTGCAATCCCTCTGGGTCAACCATCTCTGCTCAGCCCAAATAGTGCAGATTTTCATCCCAGGATCACAGACCGATGCATGTGCCTTCAGATTGACTGATTCCCTCTGACCCTGAGCAAAATTGATTTGCATGCATGGAATGATTTTCCAAGGAAACATGCTAAGGCATCCCTTGAATCAGGGATCTATTTTTAGCAGCTGGAGGTTACACGCAGATCATTTCAAAAACCTCCCACCAAGTTTCGCTTTTCCTAGATTTGTGGCATGCGTCTCACGACCTCGATCTTATGAAAACTCATTTTCCGGATATTATAGAGCTCATTCCTCGCATTGACCTTGCAGCTTTGACATCCCACATTTCATCTAAAAGTACTCGACACATTCAACTAAGTTGTTTTGGGGTAAGCCTGCTTTTCATGTCTTGTGCTGCGTTTGTATCGCTTTTTGTGTTTTTCTTTGTGTGAGTGTTGTCTAGATGATTTTAGTGAGTTCTTACTATCATTTTGATGTATGTTAGCTTATAGAAGCACCTTTTCAGTTTTCATTCGCATCTGACTGCTGTCGCATGCATGACACTCTTTTTGCACCGACAGTCATCGTTGCGGCGAATTGCTTCACACACATGCATGTTTTCCTGTTTTATGAATCCTATAATCATTGTTTGCATGCATGATCATTCACTCTTTTTTACACTTAGTTTCACCATGCATTCAGACTCTTCATGTTTTCAATCACTCGTCGGTGGGTTTGGGCTGCCTTTGCCCAGACCATGCCTTGCCTGTCTAGCACTGCACATTTCCTGAAGCGAAAGCTCTGCCTTCCCTCCAAAAATTGCGCATGTCTAGCCCACCATTGACCTTCATTCTTGCATTGCGCAATTCTTGGACGCAGTGTCCTACTGGCCCCAAAAAATACGCAATGCAGTTTACTAGTTGCATGTCACTTTTAACTAAAATTACGCATTGCGCACTTTTAGTCCTCAGCAGGCTAGGCTGGATTGTCCATTGCATAGTTCCAGTAGTCAGTCAGCCTCTCAGTAGCATGAACTCTGTCATCCATAGTCGTGGCAGTCAGTCTCCCAGCCTCCCGGTGAAAATTGCACAATCTTCACGGACAGTCACACATGTATGTTGCATGTCAGTCCTCCAGTTTGTTTTTGCTTTCAATTGACAGATTGCTTGCCATGAGTGTTTGTATGTCCCCAAGTATCACAACTGTCGTTTACCTCCTAGCAGAATAGGTACAATGGATTCCAAGACAGCAGAGTCAAAGACACCGTTAAGAGTGCAACTGGGGATGCAGTCGATCGAGTGCCTATGAACTTGCCTATCCACGAAGACATCAAGTTGTTCATGGAAAAGGATATCAACGTGAATGGAAATGATATCACAATGAGCATCACCATCCACAACAGCAAAAGGCATCACAACTCCACGTGACGAATGCAAGAGGAAGGTTGTTGAAAACATAGAGGTGGGGTAAAGCTGCGAGTTCAAAGCAAATCCAATCGTGACGAAAGAAACTTTGGAGATTGAAGCTATGAAGTGATGGTGTGACACAAAGATTGTGCGAAGGCAGAGAGAGAAGAAAAGAAGGAGTTGTATGTGTTGAAGTGGAAACTCAATGAAGAAAAATAGCTACAAAGACGAGAGAATGAATTACTGTAGGAACAGGTACAACAGGGGGTGCAACATGCACAGACAGATGAAACCACGGCCGTACAAGTTATAGATCCATCCCAGTTGCTGGAATAGAGCAGATAAGGTGACCAATGTTGTTGATCACATGTAAGGGAATTTAACAACATGGATGTCATTATGCGCACACATGCGATCCCACCCATTTGGCACACTCACTGAGGCGAAAACAAGAAGCAAGTCCAATTGGAGCTGAACATGTATTTTGACAAGTAGATGAGCATGGTCACATGAACAGGCTTGGAGATCAACACAGGCACTATGCATCAATATGTTGCCGGCCCAGCTACGCTCAAGACAATGATGCACATGTTATCAAATGAGTTGGACAGAGGGGCCATATCAGTGTACCTGGATGCAATGGAGAAAGAGTTCACTTTCAGTAGGATTTCACCATTGAGCACATGGACACCATCATGGAAGACTAAGCTTGGCATTAGTTCACCACCATCGATCATCGCAAGGACATCAAAGAGTTGGTCTTACCACAAAGATCCAAGTTTTAGTGATGTCTTGCATGGCTTGATCAAGCCTATTTTGTCTCACATGGGTACATGTGTAGATTATGTGTAACATCTTGTCAAGTAGAAGTTCAAGTGTCGATAGTTGAATGTAACAATCATAGAGTAGTTGAAGAGTCATGAGAGTAGGTGAACAATCACAAAGGGGAATGCCAAGGGTGACCCCACCCATTGCTATATATAGTCCCTCATAACTCATTGTAAAAGCTTCTGGTTAGCGAAGCTTCCAATAGTAGTATCTTAGAGAAAGCTTGGACAATATTGTAATAAGCCTTGGCTTCTCCACTGTGCAGAGATAGTATATCTCTTTGTAGGAGCAAGCAACAGTAAGTGTAACGTTCCACTGTCGGAACTAGTGGTTGGTCATGATTGTATTTCTGACTGGAACTTACACTTCTTAATATAACAGAGCCAACATGTTTCATGCATACATTGTATTGTATTTCAGTGATATTTTTTACTCTAAATGATATATGTATTTGTTTTCTTACACATGCATGTGTAGCTATTTTCTTTATATGTATGTATGTGTTTTTTATTTAACCATCACTTTTGATTTCTAGCTTACTTGCCTTCCATGTTGTGATGCATCTTTTCTCATGTGTTCCCTTCTTAACTCCGTGCTTTCACAGGTTTCCAAGGGGTGCACTCACACCACCCTCCATGTGTTAGAACCGTTCATGCACCTTCCTTGACTTGCTGCAGATGTCACGCCCTTGCTACCAACAGGGGCATATTACTTGCCTTTATGCGCAACCACGGTCAAGGTGATATTGCATGACCCACTGCTCAAACTTCTACACCAAATGATCTAAGGTCTAGCTGGGACTTCTTACCGTTGAGATCCCCTAACATGGGTGCGTGCCCAGCAACATCAACATTTTGGCATTAGAAGGAGGGTTAGATGACAAGGTGAGTCCTCACATCTATTTTGAATCTCTACATATCTATCATGACTAACTACAAAGTTTCTCTTCCAGAGTGTATGTCTTATGGAAATGACTTCATTATCTAGGAAAAGCTCTCGGATAACTTGTCACATAAAACATGCAATGATGGAGGCTACGTAGCCTTAGTTAGGCACGTGGTCAGTGTTGTAGGCTCATGTGAAAGACATGGAATCTTTGAAGAAAACATGACCTACCTGAAAAATATATTCATTCTCTTTCTCATCTGGTCGTAGAGATAGATCGTGCTTTCAATCACTTTGACCATAAGGCACTCGATAAAGAAATTTTGAAATTATGAAAAGCACCCGATGAATCCGTTGAACAGTTTCACACACGCTTTCGTAATCTTGTATACTGATTTCCCAAAGATGAAATTGATTGGGAATTTCTCTATGGAATATTTGAGTATCTTCTTTACATATCCAAAAATACGTAATTCTTGAAATCATTCAAGTCCCACTCAGTGCACTTCGGTGATGGAACTATGCAATCATAGGTAGGTACAGTTGCTGTCACAAGTGACTGTCCTCCTTCACCTCATCAAACAGCTCCACCACTGCAGAGTGATGTGGGATATTATGCACACACATCTGTTGAACTGTCACATCCACCCACCCCATATGCTCTTGATATATATGTAGATTTGGCTTGCAAGATTGTTTGTTTAACATCGGTTCATTCCCTCAACCTCCATCCCCGTGTTCTGTTGATCCTCCAATTGTACTATCTTGTGTTCTTCCATTCTAGATTCCTCACCTGTTGTGAACGAGGATCAAGATGTTGACAAAGTTAGTGTTGTGCAGCCAACCTGCACCATCATTCATGATGAGTGTGTGTAGGAATCTAAAGAAGAAACCGTGGTGAAGGATAACTCCCTTCCAACCATGCCTCATCCTCTTTATCTTGACATCCCTTGTGATTCTGCCACTGCTCATTTCCCCTGCGAAAACTCATTTCTAGATGTTTCTACTTTTGATCATTCATAGGACATGTTCGATGTTAGTCTGTCATTACATTGTGGAGAGGACACATCTTCCTTCAAAAATCTATCCAATCTGTCATCTGTCATTTCTAAAAACACAGAGGTTGAACATCCTTGCTTCTCATCTACCTGTTTGCATGATTCATCAAATCATGAGAATGTGGAAAAACATCCTGAATTTTTTGATCATGATGTTTATTCAATCATTGTTAATCCATCTAAGCCACTGGTCTATGATGATCTATCTATCGATGAAGTTGAAACCCCGCAAAATGTCAAGGCACTTCAGCGCGAGCTGATGGTTATGTCAGGCCCTCGCTGTCCTGAGGTTGGTTTCACTTCTGATCAGGAAATTGTTGAAACATGCAAGGCTCCTCATCACTCTCTACTTTGCATTCAATATCAATCTAACACTCATATTTCACTTCCTCCACTCGAACTACGCGATCCCATCGCTCATGCATTGGATGAATCTTACACAGCAATAACACTTGCACAACACACATGGTCTACCTTTCTCACATTTGCTTGCATGTCATATTCAAGAGAATTCATACACTTAACATCTTCATGCAGTGTAGCACAACACCATGGCATGTCCATAGAGCGCATGTCATGTGCTTTCACTCAATTTTTTTATGTGGATGCTTGTAAGCTCAGAGTGTGTACGTCTTCATTATTATATCTTTCATGCTTGCTGGTTTGCACAACTGCGATGTTTGCGAACCATGCATTCACCAACATGGATCGACCAATGTGCTGATGGCTGCATTGGAAATATCACTTCACGTGAGACGACCCATGCACTATTAGCTTAGGAGTAGGAGTAGTATTTTCTTTGCTTTGTTTGCTTGCATACATGTTTGATTCTTTCTTTGTGTGCTTTCTTGCTTGTTTGTTGTTTTCTTACTCCCTTTGCATACACATTTTCTTATGCTTCTTTCTTTTCTTTCTAGTTCGTTTACTTGTTTTCCTTATGTAGGTTAGCTTCGCATGAACCATGTGTGACTCTTGAGACAAGCGAGGTGAAATACAAGAGGACTTGTACAACTATCAATACTTGGTTATTTGTTGTCCTACCTCTTATGTAAGAAATTTTTTTCCTTCAGCCCATGATACATTGATGGAAAATACGTACTCTTCGAAGTGAAGCTTGGTGAGAACACAACGCTTGTGGGGGAACTAGTATCACCTACTATAGTCAGCTGTTTTTGGGTTAATCCTTGTTAGCTCAGTTAAGTAGAGTAAGGTGAGGGGAAAAACATTAACAAGTATGTGAGAGGTATATACAAACTAATTCTTTGAAGGAACAACCTCTTCTTCTCTGAATAAGTTAGGATCCCTCTTCCGCCTCTAAAATGAATAAGTGCTATGCATAGTTACGAAAAATGAAAAAGTGACAATGTGAAAAAATTCGGAATAAATGAAACATGAACAAGGGGAAAGAAGATAAAGGCTTCTTGCATAGAGAGGTGATGAATGTAACTCCACTGGGTGCTGACCAGGTTTGCTGGAAGTAGAACGATGCTTGTGTTCCTGCATGACTCCATTAGGATACTGTCTAGGCCTGCTGGCAGCAGAGCAACACCAGAGATGAAACTAAAACTCTAACGATCATATGAATTGTGCACCAATATACCCCTCATCCCCAATCGAAACAACTGTGTTGGCTTGGCTTGGAATGTGTGTCGACTGACCAAGAGCCTAGTAGATGCTACATCTTACAATCAAGCAAGTGTGGAAACCAAGACAAACAGAGAACTGAACAATACTTTTGGAGGTGTTAGACTTGCTTTTCACGAACAAGGTCCATTCAGAGAGCTGGAGTTATACCAGTGTGTCGCAAAGTGTTGTAATGGCTACAACCACCCTCCAAATGTTTTCCTTAGCTTCATTTTGGAGTCTCCCTACCAACCATCCTCAACAGCATGTCTTGCACTGTCAAGCACATCAGCTTCAGTTGTTTCAGAGAGTCTTGTTAGCCTGTGTATGCAAGTTTGTTCCACCTCCTTAACAGGTTAATTTCCAGACTTAGTGTCCATTGTTGGTTGAGAAGCTCCCTCTGGAAATTGTGTAATTCTGTAGGGGAACCATCCTTCCACCTAGAAATTGTGCAAACCCAACTGGGCTCTAGAATTGCACAATTCTTCCTATTAGTCTTCCTCTCAAAAATTGCGCAATTCATCATAGGACAACTGCTCAGCCAAAAATTCTACAATTCTGGGTAGGAGTCACCTGCTGCTCCCAGAAATTGTGCAATCCCTCTGGGACAACCAACCCAGTAGCTAGAAGAAGTTGTGCAAATCCAACCAGGCAACCTGCTGGGCTCAGAAATTACATAATATAATCATACATGCTTCCTTGAGAAAATTGTGTAGTTTGACCCAAGAAAACTGCTCAACCCATAAATTGAAAAATCCTAGGAGATAGTCACCTTTTACTCCATAAATTGTGCAATATCTATAGGACAACCATCTTTTCTCAACCCAAAAACTGTGGACATTTTCATCCCAGGCTCGCAAACCAATGCGTGTGCCTTCACATTGACCGGTTCCCTCCGGGACCGAGAAGAACTAATTTGCATAGATGGACTGCTTTTCCCAAGGAAACATGCAAAGGCATCCCTTGATTCAAGGATCGATTTTTAGCAGCTGGAGGTTACATGCAAGGATAATTTCAGAAACCTCCCGCCAAGTGTCGCTTTTCCTATATTGGTGGAATGCGTGTCACAACCTCGATCTGATCAAAACTCATTTTCCAAACACTACATAGCTCATTTCTCACATAAATATTGTAGCTTTAACATCCCACATTTCATATAAGAGTCATTAGTGCATGCAGCGCAACTGTTTCGAGTTAAGCTCACTTTTCATGTCTTACATTACGTTTCTATCACTTTTTCTATTTCGATTTGTGTGAGTGTTGTCTGGTTGATTTTAGTGAGTGCTTGCTATCATTTTGATGTATCTTATCTTGTAGAAGCACTGTTTTAGTTTTCGTTCATATCTCACTGCTGTCGCATGCATGACACTGTTTTTGCACTAACATTCGCCGTTGCAGCGAATCGATTCACACACATGCATGTTTTCCCATTTTCTAAATCCTACACTCACTGTTTGCATGCATGATCATTCACTCTTTTTTACACTCAGTTTCACCATGCATTCATACTTCTCATGTTTTTAGTCACCCTTCGATGAGCCTGGACCATTCCTCGCCTGGCTAGCACTGCGCATTTCTTGAAACGAAGGCTTTTCCTTCCCTCCAGAAATTGTGCAATTATGCCCCCTCACTAACCTCCAAGCTTGCATTGTGCAATTCTTGGAGGCAATGTCCTGCTAGCACCAAAAACTGTGCAATGCAGTTTGCTGGTTGCATGTCACTGCTGACTGAAATTGTGCATTCCGTAGTTTCAGTCCTCAGTAGGCCAGGCTGGATTGTCCATTGCGTAGTTCTAGTAGTCAGTCGGCCTCCCAGTAGCCCAAAATGTGTCATCCGCAGTATTTGCAGACAGTCTCCTAGCCTCTCGGTGAAAATTGCACAATATTCATAGACAATCACACACGTATGTTACATGTCAGTCCTATAGTTTTTTTTTGCTTTCAACTGATAGATTGCTTACCATGAATGTTTCTATGTCTCCAGGTATCACAAGTGTCGTTCACCTCCCAACAGCATAGGTATAATGGCTTCTAGGAGAGCAAAGTCAAATACACCATTAAGAGTGCAACTGGGGATACAGTTGATCAAGTGTCTATGAAATTCCTTATCCACGAAGACGTCAAGTTGTTCATGGACAAGTATATCAGTCTCAATGGAAATGACATCACAATGAGAAACACCATCAATAGTAGAATAAGGTAACACATCTGCACATGACGAATGCAAAAGGAAGGTTGTTTACAACACAGAGGCAAAGCAAAGCTATGAGTTCAAAGAAAATCCAATCGTGACAAAAGAATCTTTGGAGATTGAAGCTATGAGGTGACAACGCAAAATGAAGATCACGCGAAGGTAGAGAGAGAAGCAAAGAAGGAGTTGCATGTGCTGAAGTGACAACTCAAGGAAGAACATGAGCTGCATAGACGAGAGAATGAGTTGCAGTAGGCACAGGTACAATAGGGGGTGCAACATGCACAAACAGATGAAACTGTTCTTGTACAAGTTATAGATCCATCTGAGTAGCTAGCACAAAGTAGACTTGGCAAGCAATGTTGTTGATCGCATGCACGCGAATTCAACAACATGGATGTCATTATGCACACACATGTGATCCCACTCATTTAGCACACTCACTAAGGAAAAGACAAGAAGCAAGTCCAACTGGAGTTGAACATGCATTTTGAAAAGTTGATATGCATGGTCACATGAACACACTTGGAGATCAACACAAACACTATGCATCAATATGTTTTTGGTCCAGATTCACTCAAGACAATGATGTGTATGTTGTCAAACAAGTTGGACAGAGGGGCCATATCAGTGTACCCAAATGCAATGGAGGCAAGAGTTCACTTTTAGTGGGATGTCGCCATTGAGCGCATGGACACCATAATGGACAGCCAAGCTTGGCATCAGTTTTCCACCATCGATCATCGCAAGGATGTCGAAGAGTTGGTCTTACCACAATGGTCTGAGTTTTAGTGATGTCTTGCATGGCTTTCTCAAGCCTATTTTGTCTCACATGGGTACATGTGTAGATTGTATGTAACATATTGTCAAGTGGAAGTTCAAGTTTTGATAGTTGAAAGTAACAATCATAGAGTAGTTGAAGAGTAATGAGGGTAGGTGAACAATCACAAAGGGGAATGTCAAAGGCCACCCCACTGTTTCCTATATATAGTCCCTCATAACTCATTGTAAAGGCTTTTGGTCAACGATGCTTCCAATAGGAGTATCTTAGACAAAGCTTGGACAATATTGTAATGAGCCTTGGCTTCTCCACCATGCGGAGCTAGCATATCTCTTTGGAGGAGCAGGAGACAGGGACTGTAAAGTTTCAATGTTGGAACTAGTGGTTGGTCATGGTTGTATTGTATGGTTGGAACTTACACTTCTTAATATAACAGAGCCAACATGTTTCATGCATATGTCATTTTGTATTTCAGTTATCTTGTTTAGCCTAAATTCTATATGTATCTATTTGCTTATGCATGCATGCGTAGCTATTTTAACTATATGTATGTATGAATATTATTGAAATGTGTTATTGATTTAACCATCACTTTGGATTGTTAGCTTACTTGCCTTCCATGTTTTGATGCATCTTCGCTCGTGTGTTCCCTTCTTAACTCCATGATTTCATAGGTTTCCAAGGGGCACACTCACATCACCCTCCATGTGTTAGAACCATTCATGCACCTTCCTTGACTTGTTGCATATGTCACACCCTTGCTACCAACAAGGACATCTTACTTGCCTCTGCGTGCAACCGCGGTCAAGGCAATACTGCACGACCCACTGTTGGGACTCCTACACCAAACGATCTGAGGTCTAGTTGGGACTTCTTACTGGGGAGATCCCCTGACATGTTGGCGGGTCCAACACCGTGAATGGATCGCTATGACATGAATAAAACTGATGGAGAGGAGATCTTGGAAGCTTGGAAAGATATAATGAAGTGTTTGATATGCTTGGTTGCTCATTTATAGCTCAAGAATTCGATTTTTAGCTTAGATAGTGGAATGACACCATATGTGTACTTTGATTGGATGCCTTGGTGATGTCACTTTTACTGCAACATCTTTCTTAAATAGGAAATATATATGTCCTTGTGACATGAATGTACCTTTGATTCTTTTTTGAAAAAAATTATTTCCTAACTTGCTAACTCCGATGACACCTTTCTAATTTTGGATGATGAATGATATCACCCTAAATTTAGATATGATGATCACACACCAGCAAGGCATTCATGACACTTTCATGATCAACCTTATGACACCATGACTCTTTCTTTCAGTTTATTTAATGATGACCCTCTAATAAAGGAAAAGGTGACCTTGGTGACTCAAAGACTCATGAAACTAATTTATTGACCTTGATGACCATGGCATGAGAGTAGCATTACACCTAGACAATGACTTAGGACATTTTTGAAAACCAAAAGATGTCAAATTTTATTTGAAAACATAATAATTTGACCAAAGACTCTATTAACAATATGAAAAGAGTAAATTTGATCACTCAGACTAAAGGACACTAACATTGGTTCCAATGGGGATGGCAGCTCCTTTAGAAGGTGTCAGGAACACCGTAGATCAAGTAGCCTAATACATTGGGAAATGGAGTCATATAGTAAAGATTTGACACTCAAATGACTGACTAACTAAATTGAGAAAAACAAAAAAAAATTGACTTGACTTGACTCAAAAACTAACTCTTGACTGGATTTACTTATGGAAACAGACCATCGAGATCTTAGGGCCTTCACCTCAGGCTTCAAATCTTTATGATAACTGCCTACCTGCTAAATATATATATATACAATCATGTGAAATGATCCCTATAGTGTAACCAATCCAACAAATGGCTACTTACTTGAGTCCTGCTCACACTTTCCTTGAGCAGGCAAAGAAAACAAAAGATAGGTAACTCCAAGTGTCCACTGAACATGTGCTCATTATCCATAAATACAAGAAAGGTCATCATACGAGATGACTGCAACAAATTGGTAATAGGGTCTTCAAACAAATGTGCACTAAGGTTTATCTCATCCAATAGATTGTAATTATGCCCTAGGTGGTCTTTATACCATGAATATAAACTTTCATTTCCATCCTTACTCTCGTGCAATTATAACTTGTAATTATCCTGATATGACCGCAAATTTTCGGATGAGATTTGTAATGAGACTCCTGCTGAATAAGAAAATGAAGCTCAATGCCAAACTAAATCTTTATCAACGCTATCTTCAAACTCACAGCTAGATAACGGATGAGAATTTTGAATACAAAGATCATCCATATAATTTTCTATTGGTCATTGCAAATATGAGAAAGTTGTTGTAATCTGTTGTGGATCAGTTTTGACGAAACTGCATGATCTTGTATAAACTTTCATGTTCCACACTTTCAGCTACATTTTCAAACTAAATTTTTCTTGGTAAATGTGATTGTGGACTGAAGAAAATCTCTATATCACAAACAACATTCTCAACAACTTCAGGAGAAGGTTTCCAATTGCTGTCAACTTGCTTATTTTCTTCCTTGGAAACCTTAAAGTTTTCTATTACTTTTTTGAATGAAGAGAAACACAAAGGTAATGATCCCCAATCAAGAAGTTCATTATATTTCTTGTGATCAGTATCAAAATTGAAAGAATGTTGATTTCTTATCTTAGGAAAGTTTTCTCTCAGTAATTGAAATGAAGTAAAACATAAAGGAAAAAACCTTTCACCTGCTTCAAAAATTTATGGATTTTATTCATTGCTATCATGATTGATATTCATAGGATGACTTCAATATTTGAGTTGTTGTAATTGAAATTCCTCCTCCCAAAAAAATGTCGTTGATTGCTTTGAAGAGTTATCCTCAATTTCGACAGCACGGTCATCATCATACTAATCATACTTGGGTAAATCATCAATATAAGGAATGTCATCAAGAATACACATTGGATCAATAGATTGCTTCTCCAAAGGATGATCTACAAATACATTTCCATGACTATCCATAAATGAATACAAAACAATCATTTTCTAATCTATGGTAACTGGGATTAGCAGGAAAATGGTTAGGTTCAAAAAACTCTTCTTCTTCTGTAATAAGTGGGACATGATGTTTTTGAAAATCAAGTTCATCTCTCATGATGATATTTTGGATCATTTCTTCCATTGTGCTTACCAAAATGTCGAGCTTCACTTCTAAAGATGTCAAGTACTCATTCTCTATGTTCTCCCTCTCTTCTGCCTTCAACTTTGACCTTTTGACTAACAGGTTAGCTTCCACATCTATTTCACTGTCCTACATTTATTCGAGTGTTGTAGTCTTCCTTTCTCTCAATTGAAACACCATTTCTAGATCAAAGGCATCTGGGTAATGTAAGAGAGCTAAACCAAGAGGTGGTTTTATATCAGGAGGCTTGAATAGTATACTTGATTGAACTTGGCAGAAAAGTGTTCCAATGTTTCTCTTGGCTACATTTTAAAATGATTATATTTTTCTGAAATCAGAGAGTGATTCCTCTTGATCACCCATTTATGAAGGAATACTTTCACAAACTGATGGAAATCGAAAATTCTTGCAGATGGCAAGTGTTTGAACCATTTCCTGGCTTCGCCTTGCAAAGATAGAGAAAAAATATTAATACTGACATCATCTTCTTCAACCTCAAAAAGGTCGAGAAATTTTTCAAAACTCTGAATGTGTTTTTCAGTAGTGATGTTACCATATTCTCCATCAAACCTGGTAAGATATTTGTAATAATTTTCAAGGAAATCATGGAGTATAGGAGGTAACATAAGTGGCTTGTACCTATCTGGAATTTTACAAGGTATAGGAGTATGTACAGAAGCTGTAAGATTAGTATTAATCTCTTTAGGCTCATCAAGTTGAATATGATCAACATAAGTTTCAGAAGAAGGGTCTTGAGAAATATCAAAAGCGTAAGGAGAATTTGTATTCACAATCTTCAAAGGAAAGGAATCATGCAGGTCTGGAATATTTTCTCAAATACAGTATACACTAGAGAACCTTCTTGAAATTCTCAAGAAAAGAGAAGAAATAATTAACAATAAAGCATATTATGTCTTGGATGAAATTCGAACTTGAATATCTAGTCTTTCCATAGTGTCTTTTCATGTTTCTGTTGGTAAGGTTCATCCTCCAATGGAGTCTTCAAATCAGGTTGAAAGTTGATTGGAGTCGCCAGGTGAATGGTTTAGCCTTCATATGTGTTGTCGACCATCAGAAAATTAGATCTGATCCTTGTAGTTCAGACCCAGGAAAAATATGATCTTTCAGTTCCCCGACAACGATGCTGAAAATGTTAGCACTCCTTAGTGTCCCAAGGCTGAGAAAGGAAGCTAATGAGGTAACCTCAGACCAACTTTGGATTTTGCAGCTAGCCCTGCCAAATCAGAGAGGGCTCTCTCTAAAACAACCTAATAGCCAATGGAAGTGACTAAAGAATATATGGATTTTAGGCTAGGTATTTGGCACAATAGGGTTTGATTTAGGGTTTGCTGGATAGAAGCACTAGGTCATGGAACTAGGTCAAGTATCCCAAATGATCAGTTTTAGATATAGAATGAGGCAAGGTAGGTGTAATTAATGGCACAAAGTGAATTTTCCATTGTAGTATGGTGAGGGAAAAAAAGAAGCAAAATGAGCATATAGGTATGAATTCATTTTCTTAGAAGAAAAAACAATTTTATGAAAATCTCAGACAAAACAGAGCATATTGATCATGAAATCTTCTTTAAAACTTAAGAGATAATCACCAGAAGAATACAAATGGATGTTGGAAATACTTAATCATCAAATGCATAAAGAAAACTGGAGAAATACAGTGCCAAAAACCACACCACAAGAATCCCATAAAAGTAGCTGCAACTGCAAATATTTCTGGAAAAATGTTTAGTACACTATTCCAAGAGTTGAGATTCAAGAATCCAACCTTTTCTTTGAATTAAATATGTCTACATATAGATGAAAAACAATTTTCCCCATACAAGGGTTTGAATCCTACCTAACTTATTACATGATTCTCTCTAACCATTGCCAAAACCTAAAGGAATTAGAACCCACATCACCATTTACACTAACTGCATGAGTTTGTTTCTCAAAGCCTTAATTACAAGATTATTTTACTATTTAACTCCTAACAAGCTTAATTACATCATATTATTATTTCATGAAGTAACCATTTACATCACTCAAGTTTGACCTTTGACCATCACCAACAATAAAAACAATGTAAACTTTGAAACGGGAACTATAAACTCAAAATGGGAACTCTGGCAAAAAAAACCCCAGAAAAATGAAAAACAGTTCTAAAAACAAAAATTATTGATGCTAGAATAACACTTTTTTCTAGGGTTTCTAGGGTCATTTTTCAACATGTTTTAAAAATGGCAGTGAAAACCAATTTTGTGTGCAAAAATTGTGCAAAAAACACCCTCAAAATGAAAAATGTTGATATTGGAATAACACTTTTTTTTTTCTAGGGTAAATTTTCAACATGTTTTAAAAATGGGAGTGAAAACCATTATTTTGTGCAAAAATTGTGCAAAAAGCACTCTCAAAATGAAAATTGTTGATGTTAGAATAACACCTTTTTTTCTAGGGTAAATTTTCAACATTTTGAAATAATGGCGTAAAAGATTTTATCATGACTCCGAAAAACACTGAAATTTCAAAAGAATAATGAAAACATAAAATTAAAAATAAAAACAAAAAAAATCAAATATATAAAAAAGACAAAAAAAATCAAACATGAAAAAAAAATATTTAACAAAATAAAAAGAAAATCAATCATAAAAATGTTAAAAAAAACAAAATTAACCTATAAAAGATAAGAATTTAAAAATTAAATATATATCTATATATAAATAAATAAATAATAACTAAAAAATAAATTTCCCTCGGAAAATTTTAACAAAAGAACTGAAAAATTAAAAACAAAGTATATTAAAAAAAAAAACAAAAAAAAAAACATTTAAAATTCTTATAACACTATATATTTTTTATTTTAAAAAAACATTCAAAATTCAATATATATATATATATATATATATATATATATATATATATATATGATTTTTCTTTAAATAAACATTTTTTTTTTTTAAATATATATATTTTTTATTCTAAGAAAAAAAATTGTGTGCATCTTTTTTTATTTAAAGTTTTTCTAAATATATATTTTTTTAATTAAAAAAAATGTGAGTCCTGCCCTGCCGCCACAAGGCCGCGCGTGGGGGTGCGACCTTGGGCAGCAAAGCAGCACACAGCTCTGCCACACAAGGCGGCACACCCACCGGCAGTTGCGTGCAGCTCTGCCACCCAGGGCCACGCCCCCATGGGCGGCTTGGAGGCAGCAAGGCGAGGTATATATATATATATATATATATATATATATATATATATATATATATATATATATATAGATAGATATAGATATAGATATAGATATAGATATAGATATAGATATAGATATATGTTTATTTTTTTTAAATAAAAAATATATGTTTAAATTTTTTTTATTTTTTTTTTTAAATCAAAAATATATATTTTTTAAATTTTAAATGTTTTTTGGTATTTTTTTTTAATTTGAAAATATATATATATTATTTTAAATTTTAATTGTTTTTTGTTTTTTTGTTTTTTTTTTTATTTGAGTATATTTTTGTTTTTTTAGTTTTTTTTTTTAAATTAATTTTAGAAGTTTTTAATTTATTTTTTTTTGGTTTTTTGTTTGTTTTGTTAATTTTCAATTTTTTTTTTTTTTATCTAGTTTGTTTTTAAATTTTTTATTTTTTGTTAATGCTTTTTAAATTTTTTCTATTTTTACTTACTTAATTTTATAATTTTTTCTTTGGTTTCCAATTTCTTTTATGGTTTACTAGACATTTTTTTATTTTTTTACATTTTTTAATGTTTTTTTGGTCCTTTTTATATATATATTTTTAAATTTGTTTTTTAAGTAATCAACATTTTAAAAAGGAAAAATAAGACAACTAGAAAAATTGTTAAGTAATCATGATTCAAAAAAAAGTTGGACAGAAAAAATTTTAAATTGTCAAAAATAAGCCCTCTAAAAAAAAGGTTGATGCTGCATTAACATGTTTAAAAAATCAGCATGAAAATCACTAACATTTAAAAACAAATATTTATATTTGATACATAAGAAAATTTAAAGTGTCAAAAATATGCTCTAAAAAAAAAGTGTGTATTCTGCAACACTACTTTTCAAAATCGGTTGACTTTTTTGCTACTTCAATGAAACGAGTAATCGTATCAGTTCCCATTTCAAAGTTTACATTGTTTAAAACAGTGAATTTAACAAAAACACAATAATTTAACAGAAGCGCAAGTTTGGAGGGTGATTTGGAGGCCTTCCCGGAGGAATTTTTTGTTGAAAATGAAAATGTCTATTACACCATGGAGTCATCAAGCACTACAAAACTCTGCCCCAAACCCCTAAAAAATTTCCTTGAAGTCAAATTGTCCTAAAAGCGTAGCGAAAAAAGAGGGGTAAAAAATGAACTGATATATTTCTAACCATAACACTTTTTACAAAACCATAATTCTCTCAGTTTTTTAAAATTCTTTCCCATCATCTCAAAATCCGTGCCACAAAAGAATGGCTAAAACAGTGAAGAAAAATTGGAGAATTTGATTTTCTGAAATAAGGCTCCACGAAAATTAAATATCTCCCAATATGTGAGACCTGTGTAGAAACTGAAGGAGGTTATTGCGATTGGGTTTGTTCTTAACCAAAACCTCCTTTGGTTTTCCAAAATCCATCTTCATTTGGTCAGAAATCTCTTTTGAAAATGATGACCAAAATGTAGGTTTTAATCTCGTACATAAATTACCTGCATACGAATTTTAAAACACAGAAAATAAACAATGCGAGAGCATAACACATAAAACACATATACAAAGAGATTTCCCCTAGATCCCAAAACTGGGGCTACTAGCTTGATTTTTCATTATGTTCCTTCAATGTTAGAATACATATTTATACATGCCGAAGCATCCAATACCATGGACCGAAAACCATCGCGTCCAAAACCATGGATCGAAAACTATCACGTCCAAAACCATGTGCAAAAACCATGCACAAAACCATAGGTAGGTCCGCCCAACCTAATATAGGGTCCAAAAACAAAATTTTCTAGGGCGCTGCCCCGCAGCCCTTAAAACCCCCTGTGACCTCCCCGCTACGCAATTGGTACAATGAAGGGGGGGCTCCGCCCCCCTCTAACCCCTCGGTTAACTACGTGGGCTAGTCGTGGAAAGAATATAACAAAACCCAACATTATCCCACTTGTTTTCTTTCCATAGGGGGCCACAAGAGAGATTAGTCATTTATCCAGCCCTGCAATGCCCATTGTTTCTCTACACCAAGAGAACTTCTCAGAGTTCACAGATTTTGTCAATGCATCTGTAGTATTCTTCAAAGTGTCCACCTTTACCAACAACACCTTTTTGTTTTCTATCATATCCCTCACAAAGTGATAATGAACATCAATGTGATTCAACTTTGAATGATATGCAGGGTTCTTTGCTAAGAAAATTTATCTTTGGCTATCACAGTCTATCCTTATAGCTCCCTGTACTAACCCCATACTTGAACACAATCTCTGCAACCAAACTGCTTCCTTGCTTGCATGACTGGTTGCCATGTATTCTGCCTCTGTAGTTGATAATGCAACTACAGATTGTTTCTTACTCATACAACTGATTGCACCTCCAAATAGGTTAAATTCATACCCACTTGTAGATCTTCTCTGATCCAGATCTCCAGCCTAGTCTGCATCAACAAAGCCATGAATATCCAACGCTCTATCCAATCCTAGTCTTCCTAGGTAACACAAACCATAATCACTAGTGCCACATAAATACCTGAAAACCCGCTTCACTACTATCTAGTGCTCCTTCCCTGGTTTTGAGATAAACCTGCTCAATACTCCCACTACATGTGCAATGTCTGGTCTAGTATAGACCATTGCATACATCAGGATACCGACTGCACTTGCATATGGAACACGAGACATGTCCTCTTCCTCTTCTTTTGTCTTGGGACACTGTTCAGTAGATAACCTCACACCTATAGGAATAAGAACCTTCACCGATTTACTATCCTGCATATTAAACCTCTGTAGTATTGTCTCGACATACTTCGTCTGGTTTAACTAGAGCTTTCTCGTTGTCCGGTCTCTTTTAATTTCCATAACCAAAATATAGTTTTCAGCACCAAGATATTTCATGTTGAATTCGGAGGACAATTGGGTCTCCAAATCCTAGATAATTTCTTTTTCATTTCCAACCAGCAACATATCATCCACATATAAGAGCAGATAAATAACATGGTCACCAATTAATATAAAATACATGTAGTGATCTACTTCGCTTCTGGTGAAGCCAAGTCCCCATATAAATGTATCAAATTTATAATACCACATCCTTGGTGACTATTTTAATCCATACAGAGACTTCTTTAACTTGCATACCATTTCTTTCTTACCCTTCACCGCAAAACCTTCAGGTTGCTTCATGTAGATCTCCTCTTCGAGATCCCTGTGAAGAAATGATGTCTTCACATCCATCTGTTCTACCTCAAAATCAAAAGTAGCAACAACAGATAAAAGTAATCTAATAGAGCTGACTTGGCAACAGGAGAAAAAATATCACCAAAATCAATTCTCGACACTTGGGAATAACCTTTTGCTACCAACTGAGCTTTGTATTTCTCCACTGTTCCTTCTGCATTTTTCTTCTTTTTCAACACCCATTTGCTGCCAATGGTTTTCCTTCCAGCCGACAACTCCACTAGATCCCAAGCCTCATTTTTGTGCAAAGATGCCATTTCATCAACCATGGCCTCTTTCCAGAGTTTTCCATCCTCTAAATCTACTGCTTCCTTCATAGTTATTGGATCATCATCAGTAACAGATAAAGCAAAATTTGGACAGAAAGCAGATGGACTATACCTTTCTAGCTGCCTTCTTTCTCGAACTGATCTTCTCACACCCGAAGTTTGTGGCTCTTCATCTTCTGATTCCTCTTTTGTTGTAGAGTCTGATTCTTCCTCCTTAAGCTCAAACTCTATCTTCTCAGGTTCCTTTGGTTGGAATTCATCGCTTTACACAACCTTCCTCATTACTGGGTTCCAAAGCTTATAACCCTTTAAACCATCCTTATACCCAATAAAGATGCACTTTTCAGATTTACTATCCAACTTGGTTCTTTTCTCCTTTGGAACATGTACATATGCATCACATCCAAATACCCTTAGATGTGAAAGAGAGGGTTTCTTACCAGTCCATACCTCTTTTGGAGTCTTATCCTCCAACGTTGATGAAGGTGATCTGTTGACCAGGTAACATGTTGTCTCCACCGCCTCTGCCCAGAATTCCTGTCCTAACCTGACACCACTGAACATGCTTCTTGCCCTTTCCATCAACGTCTTGTTCATTCTTTCTGCAACTCCATTTTGCTTAGGATTGTATGGAGTAGTCTTCTGCCATGCTATACCACACTTCTTACAGAATTCTTCAAATTTCTTGCTGCAAAACGCTCCACCGTTATCTGTCCTCAACAGCTTTATCTTCTTCTCTGTTTGGTTTTCCACCAGGGCCTTAAATTCTTTAAACCTGTCAAAGATTTCAAATTTCTTCTTAAGGAAATATATCCATGTATTCCTTGAGAAGTGATATATAAATTATACATAGTACACAGACTTACCCAGTGATGGAACCTTCACAGGTCCAAACACATCACTGTGCACAAGTTTTAATATATGTTTCGCCCTCTTACCACAAGAGGGGAAACTCACCCAATTCTTCTTCCCATGTACACAATTTTCACAGAAATCAAAATCCAGAGAACTATTACTCATACCTTCTACCATACCTTTACCATGAAGTATTCGAAGCCCCTTCTCTCTAATATGTCTAAGCCTTTGACGCCACAACATGGTCTTCTCTCCAGAGACCACTAGATTTTATGTTCCACTTTCAGGAACCACAAAACTATTGCACCCATCAATAACAGTGCTACCTTGCAGCTTGTACAGAGTTCCAATCCAAACTCCCCACATCAATACCAATGCTCCCCGAACCATTTTGCAGGTATCCTTCTCGAATACTATTTTTTCACCTGCATCATCAAGCTTGCTTACGGAAATCCGATTTCTGGCCAATGCAGGAATATGCAAAACACACGGAAGTGTTCTAACCCTTCCACCTTGCAACTTCAACTTTACTTTTCCGCGACCAACAATTCTAGCCTTCCTATCATCCCCCATGAAGACATCACCACCATCATATTTCTCATACTCGAAGAATCACTCTCTATGGGGAGTGAAGTGAAAGGATGCACATGAGTCAATCAACCATGCCTCATGATCTACATGTGTACTTGAAGAAGCGAAGTACACATCCCCACCTTCATCTGAGGTGGTTTTCGCCTATGCAGAAGGAGCATCATCAGATCCCTTTCCTTTGTCAGGAGCTTTAGATTTACAATCCCTTTTGTAGTGCCCTTCCTTTGCGCATTTCCAGCCCACAACCTTTACAGGTTTTCCTACAGATTTAGATCTCCCTCTAGATTTAGATATCCCACTCGATGACTTATTTTTGTTTCTATTCTGTGACCGTCCTCGTACAGACAAGGCATCACCATTCTGGATCTCCATATTTTTCCATCTCATTTCCTCCGTTAGCAAGGATGAGACTATTTCATCAAACTGCAAGGCAGTTGCATTGCTACCTATTGCAATAACCGGCCTATCCCACGAATCTGGTAGAGAAAACAACAAACTGATGCACTTATCTTCATCTGAAATTTTAATATCAACAGATAATAATTGACTTACCACAGTATTAAATGCGTTCAAATGTTCTGTCACCGAGTCTCCATCTTTCATCCTCAGGTTATACAACTTTTTCTATAGGAACAGTTTATTCACCAGAGACTTAGATTGGTACAAAGTCCCTAACTTGTCCCACAAAGCCTTTGCCGTAGCTTCCCCTGATACATTCAACAATACTGAATCTGAGACACACAATCGTATTGTGCTCTTAGCCTTCTAATCCAACTTCTTCCATTCTTCCTCGAAAACTCCCGTTGGTTTAGTACCTGGATCTACCGTGACCCACTGATCTTTATCCACCAATAGATCCTCCATATTGAGTTTCCATAACTCAAAACTTTGACCATTAAATTTCTTGATCTCTATCTTTCCACTGCTCGCCATCTTCTTTCAACACCAGAATTGATCCCGCAGATCTCCCACTGAACAGGGTCTACCACAGGCCCGAGCGAAACCCCTCGGCAACAAAGGCATCCCCTTGAAGCCAAAACAACTCTGATACCAAATGTAGGTTTTAACCCCATACAGAAGTTACCTGCATATGAATTCTAAAACGCAGAAAATAAACAATGCGATAGCATAACACATAAAACACATATACACAGAGATTTTCCCCTAGATCCTAGAACCGCGACTACCATCTTGATTTTTCATTATGTTCCTTTCAATGTTACAATACATATTTATACATGCTGAAGCATCCAATACCATGGACTGAAAACCATTGCATCCAAAACCATGGACCAAAAACCATCGCGTCCAAAACCATGTGCGAAAACCATGCACAAAACCATAGGTAGGTCCTCCCAACCTAATATAGGGCCCAATACCCCATAGAGGGGGGCTACCTACCCCCCTCAAACCCCCTGTGACCCCCCGGCTACACAATCGATGCAACGAAGGGCGGGGGGGGCTTCGCCCCCCCTCTAACCCCTGGGTTAACTGCGTGGGCTAGTCGTGGAAAGAATATAAAAGCGCAACAACTCTCTTGTAGCAACGTGTATTTTGGGCATATCTCCCAAATCATAAAGTATATTCAAAAACTGAGAGGCATTATTGTGTTTGGTTATGTTATGAACAACAACCTCCTCTCGTGTTCAAAAATACTTTCCCATTTGTTTAGAATCCAAGCTTGAATTTTTTGCAGGAAATAGTTGGTGCATTTATGTAGGATAGCTTTTCTGCCAGCGCACACAAAAAATCCAAAATTTCAATGTTACAATACATATTTATACATGCTGAAGCATCCAATACCATGGACTGAAAACCATTGCATCCAAAACCATGGACCAAAAACCATTGTGTCCAAAACCATGTGCGAAAACCATGCACAAAACCATAGGTAGGTCCTCCGAACCTAATATAGCGCCCCATACCCCATAGAGGGGGGCTACCTACCCCCCTAAAACCCCCTGTGACCCCCCGGCTACTCAATCGACGCAACGAAGGGTGGGGGGGGCTTCGCCCCCCCTCTAACCCCCGGGTTAACTACGTGGGCTAGTCGTGGAAAGAATATAAAAGCGCAACGACTCTCTTTTAGCAACGTGTATTTTGGGCATATCTCCCAAATCATAAAGTATATTCAAAAACTGAGAGACATTATTGTGTTTTTTTATGTTATGAACAAAAACCTCCTCTCGTGTTCAAAAATACTTTCCCATTTGTTTAAAATCCAATCTTGAAGTTTTTGCAGGAAATAGTTGGTGCATTTATGTAGGATAGCTTTTCTGCCAGCGCACACAAAAAATCCAAAATTTCAATGTTACAATACATATTTATACATACTGAAGCATCCAATACCATGGACTGAAAACCATTGCATCCAAAACCATGGACCATTTATGTAGGATAGCTTTTCTGCCAGCGCACACAAAAAATCCAAAATTTCAATGTTACAATACATATTTATACATACTGAAGCATCCAATACCATGGACTGAAAACCATTGCATCCAAAACCATGGACCAAAAACCATCGCGTCCAAAACCATGTGCGAAAACCATGCACAAAACCATAGGTAGGTCCTCCCAACCTAATATAGGGCCCCATACCCCATAGAGGGGGGCTACCTGCCACCCTCAAACCCCCTATGACCCCCCGGCTACACAATCGACGCAACGAAGGGCGGGGGGGGCTTCGCCCCCCCTCTAACCCCCGGGTTAACTACGTGGGCTAGTTGTGGAAAGAATATAAAAGCGCAATGACTCTCTTGTAGCAACGTGTATTTTGGGCATATCTCCCAAATCATAAAGTATATTCAAAAATGAGAGACATTATTGTGTTTGGTTATGTTATGAACAACAACCTCCTCTCGTGTTCAAAAATACTTTCCCATTTGTTCAGAATCCAAGCTTGATTTTTTTGCAGGAAATAGTTGGTGCATTTATGTAGGATAGCTTTTCTGCCAGCGCACACAAAAAATCCAAAATTTCAAAAATTTGCTTCTTTTCTTTTGCTCTTTTTCCTACATCATATCACCATAGATGCTTCAGCCAAGAGATCAAGGTTATCCTTCTTTTAGAGTTTCCTTAAGGTTCTCTTGAGCTTCTTTTTCATGTTTTTGACCCTCATCTTGCACTTTCCTACAAAACCTTAGGCATCCTGCCTGCTGAAATGACCTTTTAATGAAATCTGATGCATTTATCTCTTGCATATGAGTTGGCTCATGTCTATAGATCTCTCCTCCCTTGAATCTTCTTCTGTCATTAGTTTTCACCATGTTTTGACTTTGATTTTGATAAGAAACCCTAGTTTGAAATACGAAAGGGAAAGGGAATGAGGCTGCAAAATAGGGAGTTAGGGGAGAGAAATGAAGGGGAAGGGGAGTGAAATAATTTGTAGTAAAATTTTGGAGATGGGTATGAGTGTTAGGAAGAGGAGGGAAGTGGAATTTCTGAGAATGGATGAGGAAAAGGGGTGAAAAATGGCAAAAAATAGTCCTTGGATAGAGGCACGACGAGTAGTTAGGGTTGAGGAGAAAAATGATGGGATGAAGGGATTTGAATATGGAGAGTGATGGGGAATGTGTATTTAGGGTACTTAGGGATGTCTAGACTTAGAAACTAAGAAATGTGTCTTGAAAATAATCAAATGACAATAGGGATGAGAAACTAACAAAAGTGCAGCATAAACCGTAAGCGTGCAATTTTGATGATTTTCTGAGGGAAAAATTAACATGCAAGGTTTGTAGAGCTTCACTTACTAGTGTAGAGAGGCTGTGAAAGAAATTTGAGGAAAGAATTGAGCTTTTTGTGGTCCCTTTTACCCTCCAAGTCAAAAGTGCAGCAAGTTGGCTAGAAACGCAGCAGGACCTCCAAAAGTGCAACAACTAATTCATAATAGCAACAATGGAGAATTTTGACCTTGTGATAGCCATGACATGAACAAAAATGATGGAGAGGAGATCTTGGAAGCTTGGAAAAATAGAATGAAGTGTTTGATATGCTTGGCTACTCCTTTATCATTCAAGAATTCGATTTTTAGCTTAGATAGTGGAATGACATCATATGTACTTTGATTGGATGCCTTGGTGATATGATTTGTAGTGAAACATCTTTCCTCAATAGGAAAGATATATTTCCTTGTGACATGAATGTACCTTTGATTTTTTTTTGAAAAAAATTATTTCCTAACTTTCTAACTCTCATGACACCTTGCTAATTTTGGATGATGAATGATATGACCCTAAATGGAGATATGATGATCACACACCAATAAGACAAGACTAACAAGACATTCATGACACCTTCATGATCAACCTTATGACACCATGACTCTCTCTTTCAGTTTCTTTAATGATGACCATCTAATAAAGAAAAATTGACCTTGGTGACTCAAAGACTCATGACACTGATTTATTGACCTTGATGGCCATGGCATTAGAGTAGCATTATACCTAGACAATGACTTAGGACCTTTTTAACAACCAAAATATATCAAATTTTATTTCAAAACATAATAATTTGACCAAAGACTCTATTAACAATATGAAAAGAGTAAATTTGATCACTTTGAATAAAGGACACTAACAATGCCTACATGGAGTGATTGTGGATATTGAAGGGGCGCATGCCATAACCGACTTTGAAGTGATCGAAATAGTGGACGACAGTAACCCATATCCAACACTACTTGGAATCAATTGGGTATTTGATATGAACACAGTTATCAATCTGAAGAAGCACAGTATGAAATTCGAAAATAAATAACTAAGGGTTATTGTACCATTAGACTCAGCCAAAGGTGCGTGGTATACTAAACTAGTCCACAATTATGAGGAGGACGACGATATTGAGCAGATCTATAAGTGTTAGGACTCCAATATGTACTATTTTGTTATATATTTTGACATCATTTTACTTTTTGAACCATGAACCTCAATGACTTTTTCATCCACTTTATCCCAAGGTATATGGAAACCTCTTCTTTATTATATGGTTAATCTGTCTTACATTTAATTCCATAATACTCTTATATTTTATCAATTATTGAAGTGCAAGATCGCAGATAAAGTATATGCCTTAATGAGAACAAACGGCTGTAGCTGAAACAACTGCCTGAGTTGCTGAAACAGCCGACTACGTTGCTGAAACAGCTGGTCCCGTTACTGAAACAGCTGGTCCCGTTGCTGAAACAGCTGGTCCAGAGGCTGAAACAGATAACTCAGCTGCTGAAACAGCCGACAAAGCACGCAAATTCCGTTGGGCGTAATTCGCGATTTTGAAGAACTTTTTGTGGATAATAGCTGCAGGCTGGAGATACCGTTACCAGAATTATTTCAAAGATAGCATGACTGTTGTCTTGTTGTAACAGTATCTCTTTGTTTTAAGAAAAACAGAATAGTCTTGTTTTGAACAGAATCGAGATATTCGCTCTTGTGTAAAATTGTAAATGATGTCTCCTCTTTAAAAAGAGGAGACATCATCATTAGAGGGGATCGCACTGTAATTTTGAGAACAACATTGTGTGAAACAGGAGCTAGTCTCCTTTTTGTATGTAACATTTCTTGACGGATGAATAAAGATCTGTTTTGAGTATTCTCGTTTAATTCCTTCTCTTGGGGAATCTTGTGAGAAGGAAAGGGCCCGCCTTCCTCACAAGATCCACCCCTTTTCATCCCTGTAGTTGTTTATTTCTTATGTATTTGCATTGTGTTTAGTTCTGTTGCTGAAACACTAGTTACATGGTTTGTGATACTCTGTTTCTTAACGCTACATGTATTGATTGCACGAGTATATGATGAGAGCATGTGCTGAAGATCCCGGTACAGAGGGATAGGGTCTTGCTCCCATTGATTGCCTTCTTTTACTTGCAGTGTGATTAGAACGAGAGGTCAAGTGCTGAAGATTCCTGTTCCTGGGAATAGGGTCTTGATCTCTTAAGGTTACTTCCTTTTGCAATGTGATCAGTGTCAGGCAGCAGGTGCTGAAGTTCCCACTAAGGAATAGGGTCCTGTTCCTGCTATAGTTGAACGATTTCTTTTCTTATATATTTATTTCCCTTTGCTGCAACAGAGAAATTGTGTCTGCTATAATTTAATTAACTTCAGCTTTAATTAGTTAGACTGCGAATTAGTAGATTGCTGAATTTAACAGTTGTGTGTGACTTTCTCTTACTACAACATTGAACTGCTTTCGAAATTGAGCATATCCAGTGCGCTATTACCTTTGGAATAAAAAGACCTTCTCGGGTTGACAATTTATGTGGAGCTCGAATTGTGAAAGCAATTAGAGCGACCAACATTTTGGCGCCGTTGCCGGGGAAGGTAATTATAGATTTCAAAAAGCATTTATCTATTTTTCCTAATGTGCAGGTTGTATGAGAGGACGAGGAAACCAGAAGAAAAACCGCGCAGGTGGCAAGGGCTGGGGAGGACGAAAAACGTTTATTGACGAAATTGTATCAAAGGATGAATCATCACAAAGATTGAGTTCTCGGAAGTCAAAGTTTCAGCGTTCCCCTCAGTCAAATTACAGAACAGAAGAAGTTGTGGGTCCTGAAAATACAGAAGAAGTTGTGGGTCCTGAAAATACAGAAGAACCAGCAGTCAGTGCTGAAGAGTCAGAGGAAAGTAGCAGATCAGTAGAACATATCGAGGAGATAGTAGAAAGCGCTGGACGGCCGATAGGAAAAATTGAAGAATCAATAGAGGATTCCGACGATCGAGAGAGTGCAGTAGGAGGACCAACAATGGAAGACAACAATGAAAATTTCCTCTTTGGAGGAGGACATACAGGTCCTGAAGAAGAGAGAAGGGATGAAAATTCTCTTTCTACCTTGGGATTTCCCATCAGTGATCTTCCTGCAGGAACAATGAAAAATATTCCATTGTCTGCCCTACCTAACTTTCATGGTTTATCTACTGAGGATCCTGACGAGTTTCTTTTTGAATTTGACATTTTATGCAGAAGCTATGATTATGTTACTAATGCTCAAAAGCTGAAACTGTTTCCAGCCACCCTAAAAGGAAATGCCTTGAGGTGGTTCATGAGTCTTGGAAGCCAGGTAATCACAACATGGGAGCAAATGAAACAAAAATTTCTGCTTAAATATCAAGACTATTGCCGGACCAGGGAGAAGAAGGATGAACTGTTCAACATGGCACAAAAATCAGATGAAAGCCTGGAGGACTACATCGAAAGGTTGCAATACAACATACAGAGATCTGATCATCCGGATATAAGTAAGGAAATTCGTAAAACAATACTACTTAGAGGATTAAGGGATGATTGTTTGAATATGTTAAATATGCTTGCTAAGGGAGATATATCTAAAGAATCATATGATGAGATTTGTGAACTTGCTAAAAGATGTTCTAGGGGAGCTTCAAGAAACAGAATAAGAGATTCCACCTATTCAAGGATACAGAAATCAGCCAATGGAGGAGCAACAAGAGCAGAGATAGGTAATTTGCTTGAAGAATTTAAAACCGAAATGCTAAGTTCTTTTGCTTCGCAGATTGACACTTTGCAGGTTAAGAAGAAGCAGGCTGAGGCAGAAGCAACTCTGGCTGTCTACTGCCGAAATGTAGAGATAAACATCCACTAAGGGAGTGCCCAAGAGATAAAGTACCAGTTTGCACCCTTTGTGAGAAAGATCATGAGACAGAACAATGTCCATCTCTACCGGGGATAAAAGCAGCGATGCAGCCAACAGAGGAAGAAGCTGAAGCAGTCTACCTACTAACTCAAAGAAGACAGTGGCAACCTAAAGGGCAAGGTACGAATTCTGGTATGCCATTTAATCGTTGGAACAATTATTCTGCTTTTGGCCAAACAGGCTACCCCCCCTTCAACCAAATGCAATATCCACTTTTCAATCAAATGAGTTTCCCACCCATGCAAATGCAAAACCCTCCCTTTGTTGATCCTTCAATGTGGACTCCTTGGCCTCCACAGCAAACACCTCCTTTCAACCCTTGGAACCCAAGTTGGAATAATCAATCACTTCCATATCCAAATCAGATGCCGCAATTCCAACAATCACTCTCTCTGCCATCAAATGCCCCACCAAACAACCAAATGAGACCCCAACTACCCGCGCAACCAAATCCTAACCCCAACAATAAAGCTGTGCAAGTTATTGAAATTCAGAATCAGTCTATATCCCCTACTATGCAATGTAATGATATTCACTTAAGATCTGGAAGAGTAGTAGAGCCTATTATTGATGATATAACTGATTCAGATAAAAATGAAGCCGAAAAGCAAAAAGAAGCTCAACCACCTTCTAACAAAAATGCTGAATTAACAGAACCTCCATTCCCCGAGCGTTTGGTTTTAACCAAAACAGCTGAAACACCTGCTTTTAATTTTATGGGGGAATTGCAAAATTTGTATATTAAGATTCCACTTTTACAAGCATTAAAAGATGTACCAATTTATGCCAAAACATTAAGGGATGTTTGTGTGAAGAAACCTGGTAGGAAGACCAAGGATCCCCTTACAGTACATGTGATGGGAGACTTGTCTGCATTAATGTCCGGAAAAACCCCTCCTGTAAAATATGGTGATCCTGGCCATCCTACTGTTACAGTTCAGATTGGTAAAGCAGTAATCCCCCGAGTTTTGGTAGATTTAGGTGCAGCAATTAATATAATGACTCTGGAAACTTCACAATTGTTACAGCTGAATAACACAATCAGAGATACACCCACCATTTTAGAATTAGCTGACCGTTCCACAATTAAGCCAGAAGGGGTTGTTGAAGACCTGCTCATTTCAGTTGAATCCTGGAAATATCCAACCGATTTTGTTGTATTGCAAACTAAAACAAAGCTGGGGGGACACCCCTTAATTCTAGGAAGGCCATGGTTGGCCACAGCTGATGCATTTATAAGTTGCAGATCTGGTTCAATGACAATTTCTAATGGTTATGAAACAAAGCAGTTAACTCTTTATCCTCACGCTACGCCAGTAGTTAATAATGAAGATTCTATATGGATGGATTATGATGATAATGCTGTTCAGCCAATTTTAACTATAGGACAAGCTTTAACTCTTAAAGACAATACAGAGGACGAGATAATCAATAATTTTATTTGTGAACCTTCTTCTGTTATTGCTGAAACACACAATCAATTAACTGCAATTTTTGAAACTGATGTACAAGAAAAAATTGAACCTGAAGTTTCACCCCAAACTTTAAACACGATTCCATCTAAGAGCATAACTGTTGAAATAGAACCCGGTAAGACATTAAACATAAATCCTGATTTAACAGACACTGAAACACAGCAGCTAATGAAGTTATTACACAAATATAAGGAGGCATTTGCCTGGGATTACACGGACATGAAAGGTATTTCTTCTGAATTATGTACTCATAGAATTTACATTAAAGAAGGAAGCCGACCTGTTTGCCAACCCCAGAGACGGATGAATCCTAATTTAAGAGAAATTGTTAAAGAAGAGCTTCAAAAACTGCTTAACGCAGGATTTATATACCCCATATCGGACAGTGAATGGGTTTCCCCGTTAGTAATTGTTCCTAAGAAAAACGGGAAATGGAGGGTATGTGTTGACTATAGAGCTTTAAACAAAGCTACTCAGAAGGATCACTTTCCCTTACCTTTCATTGATCAGGTGTTAGACAGTCTTGCAGGGAAGAAATTCTTCTCTTTTCTAGATGGATTCAGTGGTTATAATCAGATAAAAATTGCACCCCAGGATCAAGACAAGACCACTTTCACCAGTCCTTGGGGAACTTTCGCCTATAGAGTTCTCCCATTTGGATTATGCAATGCACCAGAAACCTTCCAAAGAGCTGTTATAGGAATTTTCTCTGATATGCTGAATGACTGTATGGAAATATTTATGGATGATTTTACCCCCTACGGCGTGTCTTTTGAAGAGGCATTGCAAAACCTTGAGAAAGTACTTATAAGATGTATTCAAGCCCACCTCTCCTTAAGTACCGAAAAATGCCATATGATGATGAGTGAGGGGATAGTGCTTGGACATTTTATTTCATCTCTAGGTATTCAGGTAGATCCATCTAAAATATTAGTCATTCAGAATCTTTCTGTTCCTAAGACTCAAACTGATGTGAGAAGTTTTCTAGGACATGCTGGTTATTATAGGAGATTTATTCAAAATTTCTCTAAAATAGCTTCTCCATTGTTTGTATTGCTTATGAAAAATGCTGAATTCAAGTGGACTAACTCTTGTCAAAAAGCTTTTGAAGAACTGAAGCATCAACTGTCTACTGCCCCTATTTTGAGAGGGCCTGACTGGAATCTTCCATTTCACATATCCTCTGATGCTTCAGACAGTGCTATTGGAGCGGTCTTGGGACAAGAGGAAAATCATCTTCCTTATGCTATATACTTTATTAGTAAGAATATGACCTCTGCTGAACTTAACTATACAGTTACCGAGAAAGAGTTCCTTGCAGTAATCTATGCAATTAACAAATTCAGACACTATATTACTGGTTATCCTACATTTGTACACACTGATCATTCAGCTATTAAATACTTAATGAACAAATCTGTCACAAATGCTAGAGTTACCAGATGGCTATTACTATTGCAGGAATTTGATATTACAATCATAGATCGGCCTGGTAAAGAAAATGTGGTGGCTGATTTTCTTTCACGGTTAAAAACTGACAATGATATTCCAGTAGATGATAGTTTCCCTGACGAATATTTGTTTGCAGTTTCTGCTCATTCTCCATGGTATGCAGATATTGCTAATTATTTGGTTGCAGGAAAACTACCAACACACCTGTCATATAGAGAAAAGAGAAGAATTGTTCAACAAAGTGCCAGGTACAGCTGGATAAGCGGATGTCTCTTCTATACTGGGCTTGATCAAGAGATCCGAAGATGCATTAGGGAAGATGAAGTGTATGACATATTGAAAGCTTGCCATGATGGCCCTTGTGGAGGCCATTTTGCTGATAAAAGGACAGCACATAAAATTCTGAGGATGGGTTACTATTGGCCCTCATTATTTAAGGATGCAAAGAAATATGTAAGGGCTTGTGATAGCTGCCAGAGAATGGGTCAACCCAATCATAGAGACCAAATGCCACTAAACCCCCAGGTAGTTGCTGAACCATTTGAAAGATGGGCCTTGGACTTCATAGGACCCATTAACCCTCCATCCAATCAAAGAACCTATATATTAGTCTGCACAGACTATATGACTAAGTGGGTGGAAGCCAAAGCACTTATTAGAGCCAATGAGGAGGCTGTTTTGTCCTTCTTGTTTGAAGATATTTTCACTAGATTTGGAACCCCCAGAGAGATAGTCACTGATGGAGGACCTCCATTCAACTCTCATGGTTTTAAATCTACCCTTCACAAATACCATATTCAACATAGAATGACTACACCATACCACCCCCAGGCTAATGGGCAGGTGGAGAGCACAAACAAAGTTTTGGAGGCCATTCTAACTAAAACAGTGAAGGACAACCGAAAGGATTGGTCCCAAAGGCTCCCTGAGGCATTATGGGCTTACAGGACTACTTGGAGAAACACTACAGGTTTTTCTCCCTATGAGTTGGTTTATGGTAAAAATGCTATTTTTCCTGTGGAATTTGAAATTAAAACTTTAAAGACTGCCTTAGCTGTTAATCTCGATTTGAATGATGTGCAGACAGCTAGATTACAGCAACTGTTGGAGTTGGACGAAAAGAGATTGGATTCCATTCACCAAACAAACATGATTTAGCAACAAAGGATGAAATGGCATGAAAAAGTTATCAAACACAAGCAGTTCCAAAAAGGTAATTGGGCCTTGCTGTATGATTCTCGGTTTGAAAATTTTCAAGGAAAGCTACGTACACGTTGGCTTGGACCATATGAAGTAGATGATGTCTTTCCAAACGGAACGGTAAGACTTGTAACAATTGATGATGCTAAAACACCTCTACTAGTCAATGGCCATAGGCTCCGTTTATATGAGCGCCCTGTGTCTAAAGAAGATTTCAAAACTGCTTGCATGACTGATATTCACTATCTTTTTCTAGGGGAGTCTTCTGCTCCTCACAGCACTTAATTTTCTGCACTATATTTTTTTAGTAGTATATTAGATTTAGCACTAATAATCCCTGTCAAGGATTGGCATGTTACAATTGAGTTTTGCAGATTCTGGAAAGGAAATAAGGTGGACAGATTCATCATGAGAAGATCTGAAGCTTTAAAACAAGAAGCTTCCTCCCATCATTTTACCCTTTTCCCTAAAGCAATATCCCTCCATGATTTCTATCATTCCCACCACTCCCGAAATATCTTCCTTCAGTCTGTATTACCCATCCCTTACTGCTGAAATAATCCTTTATCATTCACAGACTTAGGTCAGTTATCACAATTTTCTGATTTTTCCCGTTGCTGAAACACCTGTTTCAGCAACGTAACACCAATTTGTCCCGTTGCTGAAACACCTGTTTCAGCAACGTAACACCAACTTTTCCCGTTGCCCAAACACCTGTTTCAGCAACGTAACACCAACTTTTCCCGTTGCCCAAACACCTGTTTCAGCAACATATCATTGATTCTATCCATTGCTGAAACACCTGTCTCCGCAATACATTATCAACTCCCCCGATTGATGAAACACCTGCTTCAGCAATGTAGTGTTCAATTGTCAGTTGCTCAAACATCAGTCTCAGCAACTTGCTATTATCAAAGCAGCATCTCTCGTTGACGACACATAAGCTTTCTGGTCCTTCACGATCACACTTCAGATCCTTCTGGTGAAAATTATCTGCAATATACCAGAGTCAATTACACAGACCCTTCTATGATCATTCAAGGCTATTGCAACCGACACTTCGAATTATTAATTAAAGGTAAAGTATAAGGTATATGGTTTTAATGTAATTCGGTTAAAACATATTAAAAGAGAGGATTTCATTTCATAATGATTGCATATCTCCCCACGTCCAATCATTATTATATCATACGTAGGGGGGGGGAATTCCAAAAACGGAATGATTATTTCGCATGCACCAACCTGCCGCCCGTTATCATACCCATTTTTGCCGTCATTTAGACTACGCAGCCATTGATGCAACAACTAAGTCTGATCAGGGTCTGAGAGTACTGAATTGTGCTTCTGCGAAAAAACTCAGAGCTTTAGCCATGGGAAAGGCGGCCATTAGAAATGAGCCCGGCTCCATAAGTCTTCTACAGCTCTTTCCTGAAGCATATCAGATCTTCCAACAAGCAGGGTGGACCGCATACTTTGAAAGGTTGGGAGATTTTAACGCAAAAGAAGTATTAGAGTTTGCACAGAACTTTGAAGAAAATTTCTCAGTGGTCCGAGGGGTTCGCATTTCAGTCACAGAGGAGGACATAGTCCAGGTATCAGGGTTGCCAGCTGAGGGCATTCGCTGGTTTAGCAGGAAGACGGTCGTTCTTAACGCGCAGCAAGAATTTTTGCGCCAGGACGAGCAAGTGGAACAGAGAGGCCGCGGGGTCAGTCTGCATTCACTTCCTCAACCATGGCCATCAGTGGCAGAATTCGTTAAACACTACCTCACATGCGAAGGGCGTTATCAGGTAGTGTACAATCACGACTTTGTTCTGCTGAATCATTTGAGAAATGGAAGATTGGTGAATATCCCTTATTATCTGCTTGGTTGTATTAAAAATATGTCGTATTACTGTAAGAAAGCCAAATCTCCAATGACATCCCTTACCCACCATCGCTTATGTCAGCTTTTAATACAGAGGGGTTTTGCTCAGCAAAATCCCCCCTTGCAGGCCCTACCTGAAATTCCTTTGCAGGCCCCACCTGAAGTCCCTCTGCAAGTCCCACCAGAAACTTCCCAACCACTTGAAGTTCCTTTGCAAACCCCACCCGAAATTCCTCAGCAAGAGAAAACGGTCCAACCGGCCGAAAATCCTCATAAAGAACAACAGGAGGAAACCCTGAATTCTCCCGTCAACCCAACCCCGAGCTCCCCTCAGTTAGCAGAGCTAACACCTTCTACTATTCCTGTTCCGAGTGACGATTCTCCAACACCCCCTTCTTCACCCGTTAAGAAAAAGAGGAAAACCCCAGCAGTCACAAGCTCTAGACCACGGACAAGGTCTACATCCAAAATTCCTACCCCTCCGGAAAACCCTGTACCGAAGAAAAAGCCATCCCGTTCAAAGAAAAGGAAAGGCAGCGATTTTGCTGCCTTCCTACCAAGAAGAAAGAGAACAAAGACTGTTGAGGCAGAATCCACTTCCATTTTCCCTAACCCTGCCACTATTGTATTGAAACCCTTATTCCCGTCCCAGACTCCCCAGCCGGACTTGGCTGAAGACACTGTCATACAAAAACCAGTTCCCCTGGGTAATATGTCATTGGTTATGGATCAAGGAGTGACTGCTCCACAAGAACCAGTCACTTGCCCAGTGACTGAAACACAAGAACCAGTCACTGAGGCAGAACGACACACCAAGCAGGTTGATAGTGGGAAAGGCCCAGTGACTGTTCCACAAGAACCAGTCACTGAGGCACAAGAATTTCCAGAACAGGTTGTTAGTGAAGAATGCCCAGTGATTGTTCCACAAGAACCAGTCACTAAGGCACAAGAATTTCCAGAACAGGTTGTTAGTGAAGAATGCCCAGTGACTGTTCCACAAGAACCAGTCACTGAGGTACAAGAATCTACAGAGCAGGTTATCAGTGAAGAATGCCCAGTGACTGTTCCACAAGAACCAGTCACTGAGGCACAAGAATTTACAGAGCAGGATGATAGTAAAAAGTGCCCAGAGACTGTTCCACAGGAACTAGTCACCGAGACACAGGAACACAACAAGCAAGATGATAGTGGGAAAAGCCCAGAGACTGAAATACCAGAACTGGAAATGGAAATACCAGAACTGGAGATTGAAGTGCCAGAATTGGAAATTGAAGTACAGGAATCCATTCTTAACCCAGTGGATGAAACACAAGAACCACCCACTGTGGTACCAGAACTGTGTGAACTCTATCTTCACAATGCAGCCATTCCTGAAGAAAGAAGAATTAATCTCATTCCCATCGCAGGTGATATCCAAATTAGGGCATTTGCTTCATTTGTGTCTAATCAGCTCACGTGGCAGACTGCATTCAATGCAAGCAGTCATAATGAGGAAAATAAACTCCTCTGGATTAGACCAGAGCCGGTAAGCCCAGCCATGTTTATAGCACAGTACTATGAATTTTTGCAGAAGCCAGGTATGAATGAGCACATCGAGCAATTACAGGCTTCAGTCCTTTTTAATTGTCAAGAGCATATTCGAATGAAGAGTCCTGCTGCACTGAAGGCCAATGATTTCTTTTGGCAGCAATCAGGAAAGGAAAGACAAGATTATCACCCTTTTAACCCTCTCAATTTTCACGCTGCATTGTATAGAATTCCTAAGTATATTGACTGCATTCAGCATTGTGGAGTCAACTGGATTGGGTATCATTTCCATTTTCCACTCTTATGGCTACCTTCAGAAAAATATCAAAGCCATTACCTGTTGACTGATGAAGAGGAAGCCTCGGCATGGCAACAGTTGCAGGCCAACAGCGGATTCCGAGCTCCTACCGACAAAACTTTCTCCAGCTACTGCTTGAGCAATTTGCATTGCCAGTCCCAGTACTCAGACTCTGATTCAGATGAAGGGGTTGCCTGAGGACATGCAACATTTTTAGCTGGGGGGGATGTTAGGACTCCAATATGTACTATTTTGTTATATATTTTGACATCATTTTACTTTTTGAACCATGAACCTCAATGACTTTTTCATCCACTTTATCCCAAGGTATATGGAAACCTCTTCTTTATTATATGGTTAATCTGTCTTACATTTAATTCCATAATACTCTTATATTTTATCAATTATTGAAGTGCAAGATCGCAGATAAAGTATATGCCTTAATGAGAACAAACGGCTGTAGCTGAAACAACTGCCTGAGTTGCTGAAACAGCCAACTACGTTGCTGAAACAGCTGGTCCCGTTACTGAAACAGCTGGTCCCGTTGCTGAAACAGCTGGTCCCGAGGCTGAAACAGATAACTCAGCTGCTGAAACAGCCGACAAAGCACGCAAATTCCGTTGGGCGTAATTCGCGATTTTGAAGAACTTTTTGTGGATAATAGCTGCAGGCTGGAGATACCGTTACCAGAATTATTTCAAAGATAGCATGACTGTTGTCTTGTTGTAACAGTATCTCTTTGTTTTAAGAAAAACAGAATAGTCTTGTTTTGAACAGAATCGAGATATCCGCTCTTGTGTAAAATTGTAAATGATGTCTCCTCTTTAAAAAGAGGAGACATCATCATTAGAGGGGATCGAACTGTAATTTTGAGAACAGCATTGTGTGAAACAGGAGCTAGTCTCCTTTTTGTATGTAACAGTTCTTGACGGATGAATAAAGATCTGTTTTGAGTATTCTCGTTTAATTCCTTCTCTTGGGGAATCTTGTGAGAAGGAAAGGGCCCGCCTTCCTCACAAGATCCACCCCTTTTTCATTCCTGTAGTTGTTTATTTCTTATGTATTTGCATTGTGTTTAGTTCTGTTGCTGAAACACTAGTTACATGGTTTGTGATACTCTGTTTCTTAACGCTACATGTATTGATTGCACGAGTATATGATGAGAGCATGTGCTGAAGATCCCGGTACAGAGGGATAGGGTCTTGCTCCCATTGATTGCCTTCTTTTACTTGCAGTGTGATTAGAACGAGAGGTCAAGTGCTGAAGATTCCTGTTCCTGGGAATAGGGTCTTGATCTCTTAAGGTTACTTCCTTTGCAGTGTGATCAGTGTCAGGCAGCAGGTGCTGAAGTTCCCACTAAGGAATAGGGTCCTGTTCCTGCTATAGTTGAACGATTTCTTTTCTTATATAATTATTTCCCTTTGCTGCAACAGAGAAATTGTGTCTGCTATAATTTAATTAACTTCAGCTTTAATTAGTTAGACTGCGAATTAGTAGATTGCTGAATTTAACAGTTGTGTGTGACTTTCTCTTACTACAACATTGAACTGCTTTCGAAATTGAGCATATCCAGTGCGCTATTACCTTTGGAATAAAAAGACCTTCTCGGGTTGACAATTTATGTGGAGCTCGAATTGTGAAAGCAATTAGAGCGACCAACAATAAGTTGACTGCGCAAGATGAAGATTGGATCAAACCTATGACGGATGGGTGTATTATGTGGGAGAAGGATAGCTCCTGTAATTTAGATTCAGATGAGGAGCTCGAACACCAGAAAGATAGGTTGCACGAGGTATCATCACTGCACTGCAATAGGCTTACAAAGTCGTTGTACACATCCGTTGAGGTATGCAATTTACCGCATTATGATGGTTTAGAAGATGTCAATTTATTTCTGGATAAATTTGAAAGGTATGTACCAGAGAAACATCGATTTTAGGCATTAAACCTTATGCTGAGAGCTACACCTACCAGATGGTGTGTTACACATAAGAACAATTTCGCAAACTAGAAGGAATACCGACAAATGATGAAGCTAGGGTTTCGGTATGCCAATACTTGCATTATGGAGAAATACACAAGGAAGGATGATCTGTGTGAGCATCTGGCTTGATGAATGAAAGCTTGGGGAGAAGAGCTGCAACCAAAATAGGTTCATATACTTTTCCACACTTTGGATACGATTCCGATGAACTGGTATCTGGAAACAAAGTTGCGACATGGAACTGCAAAATGGGATATCCTGAAGGAAATTTTTCTGTTAACATTTAGCTTTGAAGATGGATTTGAATGTATTGATGAAGCGTTACAAGAGATCAAAGATGTAATATTCTGAATGCCTGAAGAACCTATTGCATGGGTACAACTAGATTGGAGCACGCAGCTACACCATGCACTGGAATGTTACAATGTGATCATTGAGGAAGGCAAAGAATATCCTAGGAATATCAATATTCCAGAGTCAGAAGGATAGTGTGAAGTTGCAGGGCCTCAAGTGGAAGTCCCTGATATCTCACAGCCTTTGAAGACCAAGAAGGTGAATATTGGATCAGAAGCACAACCAAAGTTTGCAAACATAGGCAATTATTGGGATGAAGATACAGTGGAAAAAGTCGTGGAGCTACTATGGGAGTATCAGGACTTGTTTCCCACCAAGTTCTTTGATTTGAAAGGGATAGTAGGGGATCTGGGTGTCATGAAGATCACTTTAAAGTCAGATGTGAATCTAGTAAAGCAGCACCCCTATCGATTCAATCCTAAGTACAAGGAAAAAGTGCATGCTAAATTGGATAAGATGCTTGCAGCTCGGATTATCGAACTTGTTGAAGAATCAGACTAGTTTAGTCCCATGGTGGTTCAGGAGAAGAAAACATAGGGAGAAATTTAGATATGTGTAGACTTAAGGAAGTTAAATGATGCTTGTGTCCACGATCCATTTCCTACGCCATTCATAGACGAAGTACTGGAAAATGTTGGAGGTCAGGAGGCTTACTCATTTACTGATGGGTTCTCAGGGTACCATCAGATCAAGATCATGCCGAAGGATAGAAGTAAGACCACCTTTGCCACTGAATGGGGGTGTTTCCAATATATAGTTATGCCTTTCAGACTTAAGAATGCCCCTGCAATTTTCTCCAGGGTAGTAGTCGCTGCTTTTAAGGAGTTTATTCACAAGTTTTTGGAGGTCTACTTCGATGATTGGACTGTGTTTGGGCTAGTTAAGAGACATGTTTCAGGTCTTTTCCTTATGTTGGATACATGTCAAAGGTATTGAATTTACCTTAATTTGAAGAAATGTATATTATTTGTACCATATGGGATATTGTTGGGCCATGTAGTCTGTAAGAAGGGGTTGATGGTAGAATATGCCAAAATTGCAGTAATTATTAATCTGGAGCCTCTGAAGAATGTCAAGAAACTTCGTGTGATGTTGGGCCACACAAGGTGCTACAAGAAATATATCAAGGTGTATGTGTAGATCACTGCACCCATGGAAATATTACTGAAAAAGGATGTGACATTTTGCTGGGACGATGAGTGCCAGAAGAGTTTGGATGTTTTGAAGGAGAAAATGGTCACCGCACCCATTTTAGTGTTCCTTGACGAGAAGAAGGAGTTCCATGTACATGTAGATGCATCCTGCATAGCATTAGGATTTGTGCTCACCCAACCAGGCGAAGGTGATATCGATCATCCGATAACATTTGCAAGTAGAAATTTATCAAAGGAAGAAAATAATTATTCGACCACAGAACACGAAGGATTAGCAATGGTGTATGCGCTACAGAAATTCAGACACTACTTGTTGGGTGTGCACTTCAAGATGTACACAAACCATACTTCTTTGAAGTACCTAGTCAACAAGCCTGTGTTGGGGTGGTGGGAATATGTCGATGGTTGTTGCTCTTTTAGGAATATGACTTTTAGGTAATTGTGAAGCCAGGGAGATTGAATGTTGGACCAGATCACCTCTCACGGATTGAGAATGGTGACAAAACTACAATTTTGGAGGAGGGATTTCTTAATGCGCAAATATTTGTTGTGTGTGTTGCTGATGACAATTTCACAGACATAATCCAATTCTTGTCTACAAGTACAACTCCTTGGGGTTACTCAACAAAAAAGAAGAAGGAATTGGTGGTCTGGGCTGCAAATTTCTTTGTTATTGCTGGACATTTATATAAAATGAGATTTGATGAAATATTGTGGAGGTATGTCTTAGAGTATGAACAAAAAAGTATCCTTGCTAAAGCGCATGGACGAGTCGCAGGAGGAAATTATGTGGGAAGAGAAACAGTGCAGAAGATTCTAAGAGCAAGACTATGGTGGCCGACTGTGCATAAGGATTCCGAGGTTTATTGTAGGGCATACAATGTTTTTCATAGGACAAGGACACCATCACCAAGAGATGAATTACCTCTGAATCCTTAATTATCGTTGCAAGTGTTTGATAAATGGGAAATAGACTTTGTAGGACCAATTCATCCACTAGAAAAGAAGACTGGAGCTAGGTACAACATGACAACAACTGAATATTTAACCAGGTCGGCTGAGACACAGCTTGTGAAGGATTGTAGTACAACTACAACTGTGAAGTTCATCTTTGAGTATATTTTGTCTCGGTTTGGCTACTCGAAGATCTTGATGAGTGATAGAGGTTTTCACTTCTTAAATTAGACAATTGCTTCCTTGCTCAAATAATTCCATATGTACCACCAGAAGAGTATGCCATATCATCTCTAAGCGAACGACACTATAGAAGAATTTGACACAATTATGGAGAATGTCTTAAAAAATATTTGCAATACAAAGTGAAATGACTGGGATGTGCACATACCCATTCTTCTATGGGCATATAGAATTGCCTGTAAGAAGTTGACGGAACAAATTCCATTCAGATTTGTTTATGGACAGGAAGTTGTGATGCCGATGGAATACATAGTGCCTAGTTTGCGGATTGTTGCGGTTACCGACATGGTTGATCAGGATACCATGGAAGAATGACTTGCGCATCTCGTTGAGTTGGAGGGAGATCATTTCTTGGTGGGTTTTCATCAGCAGGTGCAGGCGGATCATGAAAAGCAATGGCATGATCACTGCATCAAACAACACACCTTTAAGAATGACGATTTGGTACTACTGTATGATGGTAAGTTCACAAAGTTTCTGGGAAAGTTCCAAATGCATTTCCTAGGGTGATATATTATTAAGGATATTACTGATGGAGGTGTAATTTAGCTCGCAAAGCTGAATGGGGAATTATTTCTGGGAAAATTCAATGGGAGTTGATTCAAGATGTACAGGGGTGATCTCACCCTTGCACAATGCCTATATGGATGTGAGATAGTCTTAGTGTTCTAGGAAGTTGCAAAGGAGTGCGGGACTATAAACTACACTGCCAAAAGAAAGGTTGGACACAGTAATAGTGTTGTGCAACAAATCATGGCAAGGCATAGAGGAAAGATGTGACGAAGGAGCTACGCTATGATGGTGGGCCCTATGCAACTGAGCCAAAAAGCGACTGTTGGAAGCACTATAGCTGATTGGATGGTGATTTTTCCGTTACAAGGAGTTGAGGGGCGGGGGGGGGCATTTAAGATGCATATCTTTGGAAATATGCCACCAAAAACACATTAATGATAGGAAATTAGAGGGAACAAACATATTTTAATTCAAATTGAGCTATAAATATGGCATCCCGCTCCACATTCAAACACTTTTCTCCCTGAGAATTTTCCTTAAGTTGTTGTGCTTTCACTTGTGTCTAGAATAATGTTGTGTCTGATAAGGATTAGGAGAGAATTCTTTCACAGCCAGAATTCACAAACTTACTTGATTGGCACTGCAAGATAATCCTCGAGAGAATGACTGCAACACCACCTAGGACAGAGGAGGCCAACCTATATGTACAGGGTTTCCTACTACTGCACCTAGGTTTCCAAGGCCTAAGCCATATACTTCCATGGTGAGAGATAAGAAGTAGAAGAAGCCCCAACAAGAACTAGTGGGACAATCACTGTGGAAAAAGCTGACCAAAATCTGCCGAAAGGGAAAAATATATAGGTCCAAATAGTCGATGGAGCCCTTGGACCTAGATGAGGAAGAACTATGCAGAGGAGTAGAGCAGATTGATGCAGAGGGGGCTGATCCAATAACTTGGCTATTTCCAGATATACCACCTGGAAAATCCACGGCGAAAGTGCCCAATGTGAAGTTTATGGTCTCTACGCCTTTACTGCCAGAGAATGTGTCTTTTGAGGGCCCTTTGTTGGCTCAGATACCAAACTTAAAATTGGAGGATTGGGACCTGGGGGACCATGAGAGATTTCCATAGTTGGCACAGAGTAAGTACCTCAAGAAGGTCTACTATGAAGAGTCATATGTCACATAACTTGAACCGATAAACTAGGTGGCTAGAGTTGGGGGCGTGAGGCTCCTAATTATGTTGTAGATGTTGCACTTCAGTCGCACCACTATTAAAACAATTTGTGTGCACCAATTGCTGACACTGGTACACGATGGGTGCCTTTGGTTGGGAGGGCCCATCCTGATCACTGACATGCTGATCCACTGCATAATGTTGTTGCCATCCCAAGGAGTGTACCTTGCAGAGGCTTTCATAGGAAAGTTGCAAGAAAATAAGTTGGCAGACCAAATGGAGAGTGATTTTGGTCTAGTCAAGAAGTCATAGGGTTATTCCATTCAATCCATATCAGGTGGCGGGGTGCACTTCACTGCACATATCTTAGATGGTAAGATCGTGAGGAAGTTCCACACCTTTGAAGTGCTAGCGTCAGTTGTCCCTTTCGTTGTGCAATGCGCCAAAGGTGTCCAATATAACTGGGCTCAATATTTATGTCATGAATTCTTGGAGGAATGCAGAGAGGACCAAGATGATAGTAAGTCGTTCCACAATGCTTGATTACTACTATTGATCGCATTGGTGGCCTGGAGGATGCTCGAAGAAATTAAATTCCATCAACAGGACTCGGACCTCCACGAGGCCACGAAGTTCACTTCGCTATGGGATACCAAAGATCCCGCATGAGTGATGGAGACAAAGATAACATGGGTCTTGTTCGAGTTAGAGCTAAGGATGGTGATTAACTAGCAACCAAGGTTATCACCAATTTTGCATGAGAAGTACACCAGTGTCGTAGACTTCAAGGAAAATTTCCATAATCTGCACATTCACTTGAAGAAAGATGCTCAAGTAATATGGCACAAGTTGCCATATTTAGTCGCTGAAGATGATATTATAGTGGTGGTCAGTAAGTGGCCAAGCGACTGGTTGACACCATCTTATGTCAGCGCATGAACGAGTAAGGCTATTGAAGGTGAAGGATCACAGACAACAATGACGACCGCAGTATAAAAGAAGAGGGAAGAACAAAAGGCTTCCACTAGAGAGAAGACAACGACAAGAGAAAAGGCCACTCAATAGAAAGCAACTGTTACAAAAGAGAAAAAATATGTTGAGAAAGAAGTGACTGCCAAGGAAACAACAACCACAAAGGAAGAGACTATGTTGCAAGACACCATTGACCTCAGCGAGTCAGGCATCGAGCGCATGGATGTAGAAGAGATAGAGGGAGAAGAGGAAGGGGGCACATGCTTGGAGTCCCCTTTCATCGTCAAGAAGAGGCAGAGAAGGAGTTCAACAGGGCCGCACAAGAAGGAAAGATAGGATAAATCCATGAGTGCGACGCCTTTGGTCCTCACATAGGGGGACCTGGATGAAATTGGGGATGTGGTCCACGATGCAACGCCAAATCTTATGAGCCACTTTGAAGCGTAGTACTTATTATTGTTATGTGATTTTGAATATTGGCAAGATAAAAGTCACAAAAGATACATCAAACCGCTTATGAGTATAGGACCTAGCCCTCCTAGACTCAAAGAGGGATCTCTCTGTATATTTATGATTTAACTTTAATTTTAGTGTTTTAATGTGTTAGGCTAGATATAAAAATAAAGAGATTTATTACTTGATTGCTTGGTTGCTTGTTTGTTTAGTCGGGGAAGGTCATACTTTAATATTTTCCATTGGGCTATGGAGTCAAAGGTTGGATAGTAACATCAATTTTCCAGAGCATTTTCCAGGTAAGCTAACTATATTTACTATATCTAAGAGCAAAATGAGAAATGCGATGACAGAAAAGTGATATCAGTAATGATTAAAAAGCAATGAAGTATTTTGTAATCATACATCAGAGGAAAACATTTAGATTGCAAAGACAAATAGAAATAAGGTGCTCCAACAACAAACCTTAATCTATAATTTCTTCTTTACAATAAGACATAATGAGGCATAATTAATAAACAACAATATATTAACACAGAAAAGAAGACATCACCAGGTTAACACAGTTCAAGTATCTGGAAAACAATCCTTTTTATTGATGCTCCAGCTCAAAATTACAATGCTTCAAACATAAAAGATAGTTCGAATGACTTGGGTCCAACCCCTCATACTCCCAATGCATGAAGTATTTAACAAAAGACCTATAGTGATTGCCCTATACACTTGGAAATCCGTTGACTAATGTAACCATGAAGTGGCCACGCTAAGAAAATTGGGACATGTGGTCCTCTTTTTCAGGTATGTCATTGCTTAAGGCATTAATTTCGCTGTAGTGGTTCTGCTAATGTAGCTGGTGCTAACTCAGATCTGTGCTATTTCTTAAATCATCCTTGTCTTGTTCCTCTTAATAGTCACACAGATCACTCAACACTTCCTCATCTAGAATCTTGATCTTAGTTAATCTTCTGTATATTTCATTAGCTTCAGTGTATTTAGCAAAATCCAGTTTAACTACAAACACGTGCTTCAGTTCATGATCGATGTAGATTTTGATTGCTGATAGATTCCAACAATTCCTTTCCTGTTATGTCGCCTTTGATATTGGAAAAATTTGCAGCATCTGTGGTTATGCCCTGGAGTTTCTTGACATAGTCCTTTCTGGCCATGAGTTTTTCATTTATGACAAACAGAGAGGGGAGACCTTTAAGATTTAAAGGCTAAATTCTATTGAAGAACTTGTTGACTATTATCTCCGGATTTTGACATTTTTCTTCTAGATGCACATTTAAGCTCTTCTTAGTCATCACCTTCTTCACCTGAAGGATAGTTTCTTTCCTATCTGCTACTCCCAACTCCTCTAGCTCATACCTGTTCCTTGAATTAAGAAATTTAATTATCCTGTTGGTTGTTGCTGGCATGTCTCCCAACTCTTCATTGGTAGCTGAAATAAATTCTTTAGCCTTCTCCACTAATTCTTTCTGTTCAAATATAACTTGGATGCTAGGTCAATATCATTCATACCATTTATTATGTTATTCAAAATAATCTCCTTAACTCTTCCTAGTGTGTTCCAAATGGATGATTCTTTCTCTGACTTTTGTAGCTTTTCAATCAAAGCATTTTCCCTTTGCATCTCCACCAAATGATTACTTTTAGCCTTTTTTATTTTATCCTGCAGCACATTAACTTGAGTTTCTAGCCTCTTAATCTCCTTAGTCTGTAGATTCATGCCTTCCATAGACCTAGCTAGTTTTTCTATACTGCTTCCTGCTCCTGTGGCCGCACTTGCTAGAGTGGTTATGGGAAGAGATGTTAGAGGAAGGGCCTCCATTGTTGTGCTAGTGCAGAATATCTTGCACCATATTCTCCATCTATGCTTCCATTTGTTTGATCTGGAGAGACTGATCCATTATTAACTTCATCATATCAGCCTTTTCGCTCTCTATTTCCTCTATCTCCTTGGTCAGCGGGTCATGTGTAGCAGGCATCTTGAGCTGCTTATTCAAAGCTTCTATATCCATCTCCTTTTTCTTTATTATTTCTTTAGCTACTTTTACATCTGACGGATCATACCCAATCCTTACTACTAAATATTCTAAAGACTTAATTCTATTGTCCTTTGATTGTGATGAAATCCTTTCCATCTTTAACTGTGATTGAGCATTTGATAGGGCTACCTACATTTTAAACAAGTTCATAGAAGTGTTGGTTAGAGTAGATGAAATCATTTCACTTGTTTTCTTGTGCATTTCCAGCTGATCAATTGGATGAACACTTCTGGCATCAAACTCAAAATAAGTTTGCTTGTAATCTACTGGAGTTTTAGGCTTTGTTGTCTGTGCTTCCAAAAATTCCATATGCATTTTTCCTTTTTCTGAATCAAAGGCAGAGAGAAGTTTGCCTTGTGCAGTTGCACTCTATTTCCAAAATTGAGCATAAGTGCTCTTTTTCAATATCTCATTCCTGATTTTAATCTCCCTGAATGTATCAAAGATTGTCTCTTCCTTTTCTCCAGTCACATTTGTAGATGAGGAAACTTGAAGAGATTGCTACCTTTCTGAAATTGGAGTGGCAGGAAAAGATTGCCCTCTAGTTGGGGATGAGTCTAGAATATCAATGAGATTGATGATTGTTTGCTGTGGTGATTCCTTGCCTATGTCCATGTGCTTTCTGGGATTTTTCCTGTATTTCAGTTTGAATTCCTTCATAGAAGTATCAGTCCCTGGTGACTGATCTTCTCTAGGCATTTTCCCTGTTACTCCCTGTTCTTGTTCTTTTCCCTTTTCTATTCTGTCTTCAGTAGTCTTCCTTTCCCACTGTCTTGGAGCCTGTGCTTCTGGAAGAAGAAACTACTTGTTCCTCAGCCTATTGCAATGTGTTAGGCATCCACTCAGTCTAGTTCATGTATTTTTGAATTTCAGGCCTTTGAGTGTGAATATAGGATGTTGACTTTTTCTCCACCCTTTTCTTGGAGATGATACCCCATGGGTCATAGGCATGTAAAACTGTGTGTGAAATTCATTTCCTTCAACCTTTTATCTACCTCGTCCCCTGCTGCTCTGTTGTTACAAATGAAGGGACCAATATGAGATTTGATCCTGAACTGGGACATTTTCTTAGCTTCTACAAAATGCACTTCATCTACATTAATCATTTTTCTGATGTATTCAAGTGCAAATATCCTCACGGGGAGGAACTTTGGTAGCTTATAAGGGGCCAAATCACAGCCATATATTCTCAATTCAGTGTAATTTTGGTACAAGTACCAATCACCTGTTCTTGCTTGGTATGTCAAATGCATAATCCTTCTAATTTCCTCACTGATTTTGGGTTTTGCAGTCCCACTAAGGAGGCTCATTGTTGGTTGAACAAACATTTCTACAAATGTATTGTAGCTAAATTCCTTTTGGTCTTTCATCAATTGTCCAAAAAATCATAGATTAGGGTTCACCTTCTTCATTGATCTTGCTCATTGTAAACTGGAACCTATCTGCCTGAAAATAAACAAACATATATACTAGAACTGAGGAGTATTGAAACACTTCCTTTGTGAAGAAATTGACAAACTGCTCATGGATGGCATCTACTAAGAATTGACTGAAATTGAAGAGGACAGAGGGGTTGGATTTTGTTGACATAATAGACAGGAAAGCTATGATAGCTTCATCAAACCATTGATCTGAATAATAACCAAGTAAATAAGAAAGAACAGTGACAATGTGTCTGGTTTTGTCAAGGAAAACAACGGAGGAATAAGGAGGATTCTTGTTTGGCAGAGGTGCTTTCTTAGTCATGAAGGGTTATAAGGTTTTAGCTCTCTTAGGAAAATCTAGCTTTTGACACATTTCAGTGAGAATCTCATGGGAAAAGGGGGTAGTTCCTTCAATTACAGGAGCCTGCACCATTTTCATAATAGACTTGGTATCAGTGGTAAACAATATATGTCCTTTTAGGGCCATCACTACCCTTTGCTATGGATTGTAGCATGAGTGAAATTTCCTGATCAGTTCTGCGCAACTATGTATTTTAGGAAAAATACAAAAAGGTAAATTAGTGTCCCAGAGGCCTATGTCATCCATCTCATCCACAAATTTATCCTCCCACCAATAATATATGTCAAATAAATCAAAATTTGAGAGTGTTTCATTTATCATAAAATCCCTATCTACAAGTGGTATGTGATCCAAATCCAATGGTGGGTTCACCATTGGATTAAATACCTCTTGTTCCTTTTTATTTGGTGCCATGGTTGTCTTCTGTAAAAACCTCTGAAAACTTGACTATGTTGAATTTGTAACAGAAAGGGATAAGAGGAAATGGGAATTCAAAGAGGGAGAAAGAAAAGGAATAAACCAGAAGCAGGATTCAAGAATGGGAATGTTTGATCACTGCAGAAAAATACATTTTTCTGCAACTGTACTATTGTTTCTGAATGCACTGTGTGCTCTCTGTGTATGTCTGGAGGGAAATGAGTTATACCTACAAATAGTGACAGCACATTAAAAATTGAAAATGGATATGAAATGGTTCTTTTGTAGATTTGGAGTGTTTCCATTGGATTGGCCTGACTTGGGGCAGGTCCACTGGCTAACGGTCCAACCCATTGAATGCGCAACAATGAGAATGGAGGTGATAGGCGGATGGGATAGGATTGTGTCGTGAGGTGGCAAGAGTGATAAATGGTCACAATGGGAGAATGGTTTAATTAATGACATCAACCATTTTTCAAGGGGCCTTGGGAGTGGTAAGCGGTATGAGAGGGGGGGTGTGAAATCATGAGAGTGCGACACGTCAGTGGTTTGAAACCACTGATTTCAGACCCCCCCTGGGATTAACTTTCTGAGGGTGAGGGGCGGGGGCAGAAAAGCACACGAGCCATCGGATCATATGGAGTGAGCAGGGATTTGGTAAGACATGGGTGATAGGTAATATGGGATTGATGGGTAAGCGAGTGGTGGGGTAGGGAAATAAATATGGGGGCGGACTATAGGAAAATAGGTGTATAGGGTAAGGTTAGAGGAAATAACATTGGAAAATAACATAAGACCCATTCTCCTTTTAATTTATTCTCCCGACATTAGGAAAAACAGTGGGATATGTATTCCAACCTTAAAAGAGTGTTTCATGTCTTTCTTTCTTTGAATTTTTCTCAATCTACCTACCCTTATTTTTCTAGTCTAGAATTTTTCTTTTTTCATTTGCAGGGTGCATTTGGACTTGCAGATCCTTTCTCTTTTTCTCTCTTTAATTCTAACCTACTCTATCACTTATTTCTCCGCTTGGTCCATATTAAACAATTGAACCAATTTTATTTCTACCTAGCTACTGATTTGCCAAGATTAAACTATTTGGCAGATCTTTATTTTCTATCTTATCAATAGAATTTGAAATTTTTTCAATCATGCTTAGACTGTATGATTTGAACAACATTTGGGGTTTTCTTTTTCTTCTTATTTTTTCTCTTTTGTTCTTTTTCTTCTTTTTTTATATATCCTCTTTTCATTTCTTTCCTTTTCCTTTTTTTTTGTGAAATCAATTGAATATTGGAATCTATGAACAATTTGAAATCTGCAAACTGTGAAATACTCAATCACCTTGAGATCCTATAAATTATAGGACCCTAACAATGGCTCGAGCTGGGGATGGCACTTCTCAGCTTGAAGTGTCAAGAACACATGACCAGTAGCCTTGAGTCCTTCAAATCTGCATTATCTTCAATCTGATTTCTTTTTTTCAAATGAATTAACCAAATAAATAAATCTGAAAAACTATGATATTTACAATGGAGTGAGGGAATCTGTGTGCTCATGAAAAATAATGCTTTAGCATCCTGCCATTTACAAGACCTCCTGACAATTCTGTTCCATCTAACTCTTTGAGAAAAAATGCATTATTCCCTCTGAAAGCAGAAATAATATATGGACCCTTCCAAATATTTTCAAATTTACCACGTTTTCCTTTGCCTTCTCTTCCCGAGTCCCATTTTAGTACTTTTTCTCCCATGTTGAAATCATCAACTTTAGTTCTTTTATAAAAAATATTCTTTATGTTTTCCTGGAAAACCTGGGTTCTATTGTATACCTCTTCTCTAGACTGTTGCAATTGAATTGTATGATATATCCTTCTTTGTATATCATTTGGTTCACTTTGTATCTCCTGAATGATCTTCATAACTGGCACTCCCATAGAAGAAGGAAAAACTGCATCCATTCCATAAACCAGTTGGAATGGGGACATGCCAATTGATTTCTTTGTAGTCAATCTATTAGCCCATAATGCATAGATCAATTTGTTATTCCATGACTCCTTATTGTCCTCCAGTATATTTTTAATGATGTTTACCAAAATGTTTTTGGAGGACTCAACCAACCCATTACCTTGAGGGTAATAAGCTGTTGAATGACCCAAAGAAATATGGTGTTTGTGACAGAAATCTACTGTATTTTTTGATTTGAAAGCTGCAACATTATCAGTGATTAGTTTCCTAGGACAACCAAATATGGAAAGGATATTGGTTTCAAGGAATTTTATTATAATATAATCAATAGCAACTCTTGAAGGAATGACTTATATTCATTTGGTAAATTAGTATGTGGTAGTTAGGATCCATTTGTGTTCGGCAGAGGATGGAGGATGAATTTCACCAATCAAATCCAATACCCAATCTTGGAAAGGACTTTCAACAAAGATGGGCTTTAGGGGAAAAGGTAGTAATTTTCTCTTCCCTTGAAATATTTTTCATTTATGGAAAGCGGTTACCATCTTATGGATGTCTGGGGAAAGTGTAGGAAAATAGTAACTAGCTCTAAGGATTTTATTAGCAGTTGTCTTCCAATAATCATGGCCTCCACAATCACCTTCATGGAATTCCTGCATAACTTTGTCACCATCATATTTTAACAAACATATGAGTAAGACACCTCCAGTATCTTTCCAATATAATGTACTACCAACAATGCAAAATTTGAATGATTTTAATTTAAGAAATCTAGTGTTTGTTTTGGATAATCTAGGACGAGCATTTAAATTGAAAAGAACATATAAAAGATCTACATACCAGGGGGTATTTTGATATGCCTCGTCTATTGCTAGAGCCGCCAGTTCCTCAAGATCATCCAAAGCAAACACCATGTTGATGTCTAATGCATTGAAATTTGATTCAGCCATTAATTTGGTTAATCTCTATCCTTTGATCAACTTGGTGGGTTTTATTTCTATATAATACTCCAGAATCACATCTTTCCATTTGCCTCTCTTCCCATCATGTCTATTTTGAGTGAGAATATCTTTGACCACTACATTAGGCACATAAGCAACGATATGAGATTGTAAAATGTAAACCCTGAAATATTTGATTGCTTTGACTAGAGAAAATGCTTGTTTTTCCATGATATTGTACTTTAAAGAAGCATCTCTCAGAGATTTTCTAAATAAGGCTATTGGATATTCATTTTCTTCATTTTTTTTCTATAATAGTACAATAGAAATAGTATGTTCATATGCACAAGAAAAGATAATGAAATCTTTAGTGAAATATGGGCTGATTAAAACTAGAGATTTTGTTAATGCATGTTCGACTAGATCAAAATATTTTTTATCTTCAATGTTCCATTTAATTTCTATGTCTTTCTTGAGATATTTGTTATATTTCTGAGTAGCTCGGCAAGATTTGGTATGAATCTTCTCAAAAAATTGATTTTTTCAATAAAAGATTAAATTTCTTTCATCTTTCTTGGATGACTAGTTTTAAGGATACTTGCAATCCTACCAGGTTCAATTATGATTTCATATTTGAAGATGATATGGCCTAAAAGTTTTCCTTCTTCAAGACCAAACAATGATTTCTTAGGATTTAGTGAGATACCAAACTTTTTGCATTTTTCAAATACTTTTCTTAGATGTGCTAGGTGTTCTTCATCAGTCTTTGAAAATATAGTGATTTCATCGAGATAAATCACAATGAAATGCCCAATTTCATCTAAAAAAGCAATGTCCATTGCCCTCTGGAAAGTAGCACCAACATTCATTAACCCAAAGGGAATTTTCACATACATGAAAGTTCCCCAAGGGGTAGTGAAAGCAGTTTTATCTTGATCACCAGGATGCACGAAAACTTGGTTATACCCTGAGAAACCATCTAACAATGAGATCCTTCTAGAACCCACTACCCTTTGCAATGTGTGACCCATCTTTGGTAAGGGATAGTTGTCCTTAAGGGACACCTTGTTTAAATTCCTAAAGTCAATGCACAATATTATTTCACCAATTTTCTTCCTTGTAGACACAATATTGGATACCCATTTAGAATATCTAATAGGGACTATGATATTAGCATCATACATTTTCTTGATTTCCTTTTCCACCAAAGGCATTAGGACAGGCTTTATCCCACGTAGTTTCTGTTTAAATGGTTTTTGGTCTTCTTTGATTGGAATTTTTTGTTGTATAATGCTATTATCATAGTCTTTTAAATCCTCATAGATCTAGGCAAACACATCTATGAATTCTTTGAATAGAGCTATATATTTTCTTTTAGCCATGAGAGGTAGTGATTTTGATAATTTTATGATTTTGGAGTTTAGTTCACTACCTATGTTACATTCCTCAATGTTTGTTCCTGTTGGTTCCATTTTTGTCTTTTTAGCAACATCATTAAAGTCAAATAATTCTTCCAAAGGGGCAAGCCCTCTAAGAAAAACGTTATCTTTGAACTGTAATACTTTGAACTCCTCTTTTTCTGGATCTTTATGTATTTCAGTTTTTTGTATAGTTTTATTTACAAAAAAATTCACATCAGAAACAACAGATTGATCTAAATTAATATGTACATCAGTTTGATTGTCTAGTTCATCTTCTAGATCTATGTTGCTATCTTCAAATTTTTCTTTTGATTTCAAAAAAATTTGAATTTGTTTATCATTCCCAAAAACTTGCCAGTATCTCATGTTATCAGGGACTGCAGGACGATGTTTCACTTCAACTGTGTATTTTTTATTTGGATGAGGTAATTTGTAGGTACTAGTTGAAAAAGCTAATCCATTGGCCAGAGAATTCTGGAGCCTAGGGATAACATAAGGGTCATACTCTTCGAATTTTTTGAGAAAATCAATCACAACATTTCAATATTCTCTCAATCTAAGGTTTTTTGGAGAGTATTGTCCTTTAATTTTTTTAATGATGAGTTCAAAGTCTCCCTGGACAGAAATCCTTTTAGAACCTACCTTTTTAAGCAACTTCAAGCCTAATAATAATGCCTCATATTTTGCTATGTTGTTTGTACATAGAAAATTCAGTTTATAAGAATAAACTTGTGCGTGATTAGTTGTTGGATTGTATAACTAGACTCCTGCTCGTGATCATGTTTTACCACAAGAGCCATCAAAAAGTCATATTCCAAAGGGGTTATGTTTCAGGATTCTGTTGCATAATGGGTTCTTGCGTGTCATGTTCTTCATTGAACTCATTTTCTACCTGCTTGACCTGTGTATCTATGTCTTCATCATTGTCATTGTACAATATGAAGGAATCAAGATCAGTATCGACCGAATAGAGGGAATAGTTGTCTGGATTTTATTGGCTGCTCACCATGTACTTCATTAAAGTTTCTCTATATAGTCTTCTTGATTGAACAAATATTGGTATTGTGGCATAGGTCATATCCATTTGAAGTGTCCCCTGTAACTTAGCCCCCCAAGATCTTGATAATAACATACCATACTTAGGAGGAATGTCTGCTACTATTATGTCCATCACTAAACTTTTTGCTAGGATCTAGGCTAGTGTAACACAAAGGTCCTTAATGAGACATAGACATCTAACCTTACTGGAGTCAAAAGAATATATATCTTTGTATGGTCTATTGATTTCAAGTTCAAGTTTTTCCATAACAGTATTTGGCACGGGATTATGTGATGCACCTGAATCCAACATGAAATTATGAAGGATCTTATCATGAATATTAAGGCTGACATAAAATGGAGGAACACCCCCTTCTTGAGGTTTCCCATCAACTTCTGGTCCAAACAAAAGTTCAGGCTGGTCATCATTGAAGTTCACTGTATCAATGTTTTCTCCTACATTGAGTGCCTTTAAGACCTGGGACCTATATACATTTTTGTTTACCAATTCAGTAAGGGGAATAGAGATCTTGAGTTTAGCAATTTTGTTCTCAATACTGAAGGGTGTTTAGGTTTTTAGCAGGTTTGAGAAATAAAACTTTTCAATTACGATCTTTGTCACGAGTTCATTTTGTTTACTGGTATTAGAAACTTCAGTTTGGACAACTTTTCTTGAGACATCAATTGTTTTCTTAGCAACATTTTCTGTGTTTCTCCTTTCTAGATTGTTGTCATTTCTCGTAGATATTTCAGCTGTTTTCTTGGGATCAGGATCTAAAGCTTTCTTGGTAGAGTTATTAGAATAATTTTTTATTGTGTTATCATTGTTTTTCTTGCTCCTAAGATTATATTGTCTGTGGACATATAAGATATAATTTTCAAATCCATGTTTATAATCATTAGATTCTTAAGATTATAGTTTGGTTTGAGTTAATAAAAATAGTTCATGTTCTTCTTGTGTAAGAAAAACAAAATCATCTTCACATTAAACTAATATGATTTTCCTCAACTTCTTCAATCACCTCTCCACCTTCATCAACATATTTCTCTTGAAATGGCGGCCTAATTTGTTGATCTGGGCCTCTTTGTTCTCTTTGTCTGATTTGTGGAGGGTTTCTTCTAGGATTTGGATTTCGGTTCTGTTGGAGAGGTGGGTTTTCCCTAGGGACATTCCTATCATTTATATTTATTCTCTCCATCATTCTTTCCATAGTCCTTACTAAGGAATCAATCTTGGCTTCTGCTGCAGAAGTTGATGCTTCTTCTCTAAAAGTCACTCTTTTTTCAGTTCTCATCCTTGCTCTTTTAGCTTGTAGATTGGCCTCTACACTCACAACATCTCTTTGCATCCCTTCTAAGGTTTGAGAATTCCTTTCCCTAAGCTGGTAGGACATGTCTGCATCAAAGCCATCTGGGAATTTGATTAAGGCTAAATCCTGGGGTGGTTTAAGATTGATAGGAATTGCATTATATGTTTTGTTGAATCTAGCACAATAATCTTGAACACTTTCCCCTACTTCTCTCCTAATATTTTCATATTCTGACAAAATCTGGAGAGGGTTCTTTTTAACTTCCCACCTATTAAGAAAAGTTTGGTGAAATGCAGGAAGATCATTTATACTATTTGTAGGCAAAGACTTAAACCATTTTCTGACTTCTCCTCCCAGACTTTGAGCAAACATTCTGAGCTTAACACTTTCTTCATCTACCTCTTGTAAGTCAAAACAATAATTCATTTTATCCACATGCTATTGGGCTATTAAAGGACCAATACCATCAATACCATCAGACAATACCATTTTGGATTGATAGTCTTGTGGAATATTGGCCAATGGTGTAGACATCACTAAAGGAGCATATCTGGCTGGAATTATTGGTGGAGGAAAAACAAGAGGATTAGCAATAAATGGAGGTGGATAAGGGAAAATTACTCGAGGTAGTGTTACACAACATTTTTTCACTGTCCTTGTACTCCCCGTTCCTTGATCTTGGAGGACCTCTACAGTGAACCCCGCATGCTTTGCCTTCATGGCGAAACTCCCATTTTGTCCCTCTTCATGAGAAAATCATTTCCCTTTCGCACCATTTCCCCTGAAACTTTTGTTTTGCCTAATTTACAAGGCCAGTGCTAATGACCCTTTTCTCCCCTATGCTGATGTGCAGAGATTAGCACTATTCCCCGTGCTGATCGGTGCGACTAAGCTGTGTTCCAGTCACGTCGGTCCTGTCATGGAAAGTTTTTAAAATTAGAGACGAAGTTTCCAATGCTAGAAGCTCCGTGACGGAAGTCTAGTAAATGGTTTGGCCAGATGGGGTCGAGGATGATAGTTTGGGCTCCCTTCCCCTATAATGATGGAACTACCTTAAGAGATAATTCTTTCTCCCATGAGAAGAGGATCCATCTCCCATCCATATTTCCTATATAAACCTCCCTTCTTCCCAAGCACAAGCTGGTCACAGTTACAGAATTAGAGTTTTGGCTGAGTGTGTGTATACTATTTTAGACAAGCAAGATATTACTAGTGGTAGCCATCTAGTTGTATGAGGGAAAAGTGTGTTTGGTTTGGAGTGAAGCCTAAATGGAAGAGCCTTTAAACTATTGTTGTTTTAAGCCATCATGAAGTGCTAGCAGAAGTGTGTGGGAACCTGGTCTTGTAAGAGGAAGACTGCGACGTCAAGACAAATGGTTGTAATATCTTTTTGAATATTAATATATGCAACTATCAATTGATTTCCTACATGTTTTGTAATATTACATATTTGTGTCTTAATACTTCTTGACTTATTAAGTAGGTTGAATTACAATTTTTCTATTATTATGTTTGTATGTTGTTGTTGTTTACTTGTTTCAGGAGCTTGAACAAGGAAGCGAGAGATTACTAGAGAGAGCAACCGAGGACATCATCAAGAAGGATAAGTGACCAACAGGTATGACCTCTTGATTAATTCTAACCTAAGGAAATCTTCCATAGAATGTAACTATTGTGGCTAGACCCATTATTGAGCTAGAGGAATTCGTTTGTGTCCATACTTATCATTTTACTTCATCAAAAATTGGCAACTCCACTGGGGAGATCCCATCCTTTTGTTTGTTTTGGATTTCATGTTTTCGTGAGATTTTATGTCTAAAATTCATGGTAGCAGATCTGGTCCCTGTTCTAATTTTTTTATTTATTTTTCCTTACTTCCCTTGGACAACGCATTTAATCGGCTATTAGTCACACCGATCAGTGCGAATTGCGGAGTAACAGTCACGCCGACCCACCTCTGGCACTTATTGTTAGTTAGGGAGTCGCGTCAATCCCTGTAAGTGAAGATTAGGGCTAGACCCCAATCTTGGCCAGTCTGTTCTGCTCTTGTGTTTTTGACCCTGTGAGCCTTTTCGACTGTTTTCTCCCTAATTAGAAATCTACTTTTCATTTGGTTTTTGCTTGCTTGTTGACTTGTCATCTTGCTATTTGACTGATCGAGTCATTGAGTGGCCAACAACAATAGTGCATCTAGTTAGTTGCTCATTCGGTAGCTTGTGGACCCATTGAGTCCGGTTGTAGGTGTGTTTGCTCCTTGCATTTGTTTTTGGCCGTCTTTATGATTTTGACCTATTTTGCACAAGTTTCAAAAGTTACATTCACTAAGTTTAACATCGTTCTCCGACACAGATTATGTTGTCGGTCTTGTTTTTGGTAAAGTTGGTGTTTCATTGATATGAACGAATTCCTATTTTTGTGTTTTCATCTGCTTGAAGAGCTCATAATCTCGAAAACTTTTTCATTGCAAGATTGTATGCGAAAAGTTTGTTTCGTTGTTTCATGAGAAAGTATGAAATTCTAGCTTGTTGCATCATTATGATTTGCATCACTTTTAGAAACTAAAATTGCATCAGCATTTGAAAAAGGAAGAGAAAATATTTTCATTTTTAAAGGACTAGTAGATAAGTGCTTGTTAAAAAATTAGGAATTGGAATGCATTTTTCATTAGTTTATTTTTTGGAAAAGTGAAGTTGTGAAAAATCATTTCGTTTTCAGTTGCTTGATTGTTTGCATTTGATTGAGTAATCTCTACCCTCTCTAGTGTAGGTGTTTCATCGAATTGAAAGGGTCTTGTCCCATTTAGTTGCATTTTTAGGTTTTTCGAGTAGCATTGTTAAGACCTGAAAACTGAAATTTAACTCAAGATCAACTCTAAAATGAATTCAATTAACCTAAGGCACATTTGACATTAACGATCACATCTAGAAGGTCTAGGCTAGAGACATGTTCTGGCATCTGTAAACCTAGTAGTTGTCATTAGCTTCGGCATTAGATAGTGCTAGCACAGATTTGTGCTCCCTGTACTGTCAAGTATATAACAGAGGACCCTACTACGCTGCAATCCTTTTATCCTTAGGAAGCTGAGTCATCTGCCTTGCAAATGTGATACATTGAACACAGCATTCAAGGAGATCGCCTGCTCGTACTTGGTTCGCCAGGAGGTATTATGTAGTTCACGATTGCCTGGTAATCCTGCTTACCTAGATCATCCAGAGTAGTCATTTGATCTTTTTGACTCCTTAAACTTAAAAGATCACCTGAGCACATGTCCTTTCGAGCTCGTTTCTAATCGAAAATGATAGAGTCATATTTTGTTTCTTTCTCGACTCTTAAAAAACGAAAGAACATCAGTCCTTTGTGCATCTCAATAATTGATTTCCCATGATCCAATACATCCTGTTATATTTTTGGATGAAATCATGAGTGCCCTTAAAAGGACATTTTAAAGCCTTGAATTTATTTGTTCTTTCGACTAAGAAAAGGTCATGATGGTTGAACCATCTGGTTCACCCAATTCCTCTTCCTCTCCTCCGTCTGAAAGATTGTCCGAGGAGCCATTTCCTAAGTTATTAGAGTCACTCGAGGACCAAAATGTTGAGCTCGTAATTGTTTTGAGTGTTCAACCATTGTCATCTCATCCTCCGCCTACTTTTGATTCAAGGTCATCTGCTGATCTTGGCTTAGAATCTTTGGATAATCGTGTTCTAACTCCAAAGAACTCGCTGATCACTGACGGTCAGCTTGGACTGGTTATCTATCCTCCAAACCCTCTGTTTGACATAGTTGAGATATCACCACAATGCCCCTACAGTGCGTAGATCAACTGGGTGTTACTTTGGAACTATCCCCCAGTACACGTTCGACTATTCGTCATCGTTTGTTTTCAAACATGGAACCTGAAGGTGATGCTCCAGTCACTTCTCTGGATGAGTCCAAGGTCTCTACTCCACACACTGTTTAGGGGGAAGAATTGTAGTTGTAGTTCCCTCCTTAGGGTTTCCCTTATTAAGAAGGTATTCCTGCTAGTGTTTCACCTGAATATGTGTCTCTAGGGCACTTAGTTTTAGGCACACCTAGTGCCTCATCACTCTACCGTAATCCTGTTTGGGAGTTAGGCATTAGGCCTATGTCAGGTCCATTCATCACGAACATGACCTCCCAACCAGCTATTACTTCAGTTCCGGTGCAACCCACTGTTCCAAATACTCATGTATCATCAATCCCAGTTACACGTCAGTCACAATTAGCAGTTTCAAATATTGTTTCCGTCAATTCCTTTGTCCCATTAGTCAGTGGCTATATTGTGCCACCGCCTGGGGGGGGAAACCTGAACGTTTCTATGGTGTCAGGTGCCACTACTGTGAGCAGTTCACAAGCTCAAACACTTGGTATAAACCAACCCTCTTCTGATATTGTCTATAACCCTGTTGACCCTATTGGATCAAGCAATGTCCAGTACCAACAGGTTCAGGATCCTATTGGTCTATCTGGATCAGGCAACGTTAAGTATCAGCAGCCTTATGGGCCAAAGTCCAGTACCAAAATCCTTATGTTCCATATGGTCCCAAGGATTGGTTAATCAACCTTACACCCTACAATTTAGGTAGTACATCTAGCTTGGCTATGGCTAGATTTGGTTTGGTAATATCCCGGGCACTGTTCAAGCACCCTTGCAATGACAAGGACAATCTTTACAACAACCGGGGCAGCCTTTGTTACCACAAGGGAAACCTTTGTTGCAGCAAGGGCTTTTTGCGCAACAGCAAGGGCATATTATCCCACAACAAGGTTACCTGCAACAATCGCAAGTCCAATCCTTCCAATAGTTCTAACAAGCCATGCAACAACAAATGTAATACGCTCTGCATACCTCGCGACCCATACCCTCATAGGGCCAAACTCTGCAAACCCAGGGACAAATTTTGCAACTGCAAGGTCAACAAAACCAACTAGGGCAACAACAACCCTTGTATATGTATTAACAAGGTCAGCCCTTGTAGGGAAAGGGTCAATGTGAAACCCTATAGCAGTAGGTACAAAATCCTCTTGTCCCAGGCCAACAGGTTCAAAATCCTACCGGCCAAGGGCACCAGGTGCAAACCCCTATGTGCAAGGGCAACAAGTGTATCAAACTTATGCCCAAGGACTGTAGGTCCAGAACCCTCTTGTTCAGGGACAACAGGTTCAACAACCTTATGTTCCAGGATAGCAGGTCCCATGTCAGTACGTCCAGGGTCAACAGGCTCAGCAGGCTTTTAACCCATATGGTGCCTACTAGTAGCTTGTGCCTAGATAGTTTCAAGGTGTTCATGGTCCAAACCCTCCCTTTGGTCAAGGTAATCCGCAATGGGGGCAACCTCATATCCCATATGGCCAAAATCCCCTACTGTGGGGCCAGAACTGTTACAAGCAAGGATGGGCTCCTCCTTATGGGCCTGCTTATCGATTGCCCATGCCTTTTAACACTAATTTACCTTTCTTGGCTACACTTGAGTTGCCAGATGTATCGCATCTTACAAATTTCCCGATCCTCCATTTGTCATACTGGCCTCTGGTGCAGTCCAAGATACTAAGTGGTTGCACGAAGTTTGATGGAAAATGCAAAGAAGATCCTCAGGCCCACGTGATGACATATCACCTGTAGTGCTCGTTGAACTCATACATAGATGATTCAATTCGTCTTCGTCTTTTCCAATGGACCCTCACAGGTGCTGCAATGAAATGGTACATCGAGCTACCTCGAAGTACTTTTCATGACTTCAATTCATTAGCCATGGCCATCCTCACGCATTTTCAGCTACCAGTTCATTATGAAACGGGCATCTATTTTCTCACATCGCTTAAGAAAGACACTGCGACATGCATATTTGATCATATCCATGTATGGAGACATAGACGTTGCCTGATCAAGTTTGAGATAGATGATCAGTTGCTCACCGAATGGTTTACCAAATCATTCGTAGCCCCAATTAATTGTGATATAGCTATGGGTGGATGCGTCACAGAAGAGAAAGCCATCGTTCATGCCCAGTACTTGGATCTGGTCTATTCTCAGTCTGGCACCATACGAGTTGTTACCTTGCTCTGTGGCCATCATCCAATCCTGCAGCATTGAAGTCACCCGCTATCCCTGTTGTCAATGGAGTGATTGGTTTGGTATCCCAGGGCCCTGCCAAAACTTCTTCCAAATAGAATTCAATCTTGAATACCACTCCTAACAGTTCATCTCAAAATCCTCCAGGCCCTGGTAAAACCTCAGAGGTGCATGCTGTCCAGTCTACCGCAACGGACAAATCCTCGAAATGAAAAAAGAAAGGAAAAGGGAAAGCTAAAGCTAATGCCCCAAAACAGGGTCCTCCAAAATCATCTGCTGGAGAATCCTTACAATGGAAACCCAAGTATCCCTACCTCATTTGTGAGGAGGATCACTATACTAAGGATTGTCCACGATGATCCAAAGTTAGTTGCCTACTCAAAGGGACCCATGATGTCCTTAAACAACCATTTTCATCTCAACAGACTCGGATGGTAGACCAATCCTGATCTTCTTCCACTGGATCTCAAGTGTTCATGATGAGCACAACCATTAATGTCGCTACCCGATCGAAAGATTATCAAACTCTAGCTCTGGCAATAGGGAAAGAAACAGAAGATGCACTTTCTTCTTCTACCCCAAGTTCTGGTCCTCTATAAATCGAGTGCCCTAACTTTGATTCCGCTACGTAGCCGCCCTCTCAAGGTGTGCTTTAGAAATCCTCGTATAATCCCAACACTCGAGCTGCTCAACACTACAATATTGTTGAAGATTTGGCTCAGGCGCCATCAGCTATGTCGGCTCTCGAGGTACTCCAAAGCTTCCGTCATAGTGGAAATCTTTGCTGTCAGATATCAGGGGTATCGATCCCACAGATTCTAATTTGATCTGTTTCGATCTGGAGAACCATGTTCTGTGTCTCTCTCATCAGACTGCCTTTCTTATTCAAGTAATCATTAATGAGAAGACCATCCACCACACTGTCATTGATGAAGGTGCTTCCATATCAATCATGTCAACTGTGTGTTGGAAGGCTATTGGTTCCCCTACCATGAACCAGTCTCTGAGCACATTGGAAGCTTTCGATGGGCATGATTCGCGACCCTTTGGTGTCCTACCCAACCTTGTCATAACCCTGGAAGGAAAGATAGTGCAAGTCGAAGTAGAGATTGTTGACGCCAATCTCAATTACAATCTTCTACTCGGCCGAAGTTGGACTCATGCCATGGCCTCCTCTTCATTTTGTGTGATCCATTTTCCCCATCAAAGGAAGATTGTCACCGTTGATCAACTATCTTTCTTTGCCTCTTCCTCGTCTGATGGCAACGTTCTGTATTTTAAGCACTTTGGTGCTCCCTTTGAGAGTGTGGGGGTAGGTCTCTTCAAAGATTATGCCTTAATGGGGATTTTCCCATTCCTGCCTCCTCATGTTGCCTTCATCAACATGATCTCAGTCAAATCTGATCCTTGGGTCATACCTACACCAGATCTTGTTGATGCCTGGGGTGAGATCATGTCACTTAGTCCTACCAAAGTCAATTACGTGGAAATTGTTTCGGCTTCAAGCTCTACATCCTCTGTTTCTCATATGTCGAAGACCTATCTCGATGTGTATTCTCAATCCACTTGGTTTTGCACTTTGGAATCATTCGATCCCTTAGCCGAGACCTTCCTCATTGATGAAGGTATCATGGAAATCATGTCTCTCGAGGAACCACCGTGGATCGATACCCATCATCACTTCTCGTTCTTGCCTCGCCCGAAGTTCATGTCTACCACTTTTGAAGAGTCCTATTCTCCATTTCCACCACCAACTATTGCTCATGAAGTATGGTCAGAAGGAAATTTGTATAATATTAACTGAACAATGCCAATTGACATTTATATCAAACCTGGTGTCGTTGAACACGTTCATATTGGGGTGTCTTGTTCTCCGGATGAGATCAAGACATATACTTGTCTTTTTCAGGAATTCTATGATGTGTTTGCATGGTATTATGAATAAATTCCTGGCATTGATCCCAACATTATGTTGCATGAAAGACCAATGTATTCGCATGTGAAGCCCGTTCACCAACGGCTTCGCCCGGTGCACCCAAGGAAGGCCACTACTATTATGGGTGAATTTGAAAATCTTCTCAAAGCTGGGTTCATTTATCACATCCCCCTTATAGATTGGGTGCCCAATATTGTCCCGGTGACTAAGAAACAAGGCACGATCTGCATTTGCATGGATTATCAAGATCTTAACCGTGCCTTTGCTAAAGACAACTATCCTACTCCCTTCATTGATCAAATCATTGATGAATGTGTCGGGAGTGAGATATTTTCCTTTATGGATGGTTTTTCTAGTTATAACCAGATTAATATTTCACTAGCCGATCAAGAGAAGACATCCTTTATCTACGCATGGGGTATGTTCACGTATAATAAGCTCCCTTTCGACCTCAAAAATGTTGGTGCCACATTTCAATGAGCAATGTCCTATGCATTTCATGATATCCACAACATTGTCCAGCCTTACCTAGATGACCTTCCTACCCATTCTTGTAAGTGCCAAGATCACCCAGAACATCTTCGACAGATTTTTCTATGTTGCAGACACTATAACATCCGTTTAAATCCACACAAATGTGTTTTCTGGATAGAATCACGACGACTCCTCGGCTTCATCGTTTCCAAGGACAGGATTCGCCTGGATCTGTTAAAAGTCGAGGCCATTGTAAATTCACCCCCTCCATCTTCACTGCACTGACTCCAAAGCCTGCAAGGAAAGGCTAATGTTCTTCATTGTTTTATACACAACTATGCTAGGCTAGCTACAAGATTTACCTAGTTTCTCAAACAAGGAACACCCTTTGCGTGGGACGAGATAGCCCAAAAATATTTTGATGATCTTAAGGTTGTCCTCATAAATTCTCCTCTATTGCATCCATTGGACTATTATCCAGATTACTTCCTTTACCTAGTCGCAGCCCCTAGCACCATAGCTATGGTGTTGGTTCAAGATGACGACAAAGGTGGCGAACATGTGATATACTACCTGAATTAGAATCTCCTCGACATTGAAACACGTTATGCAAATGTTGAGAAGTTGGCTTTGGTCGTCGTTCTGGTTGTTCAATGTTTTCAACATTATATTCTTTTACGTATGACTATAGTGATTTCTGAATGCAACCCTATGACCTATATCCTGACTCGTCAGTTGCTAGGGGGAAAGTATTCTAAATGGACCTTTATCTTGCAAGAATTCGATTTGGTCTTCACTACGGTCAAATCTAATAAGTCACTTGTTTTCGCTGAATTGATTTGTTCCCTTCCCTCCAAAGCTCTCTGTGTTGGTGCATATGAATAGCTTCCAGATGAGACCCTTATCTTGATTAGCACCCTTGATCCATGGTACAGTGATATCATCGTGTATCTCCAAACCTCCATGTTTCGGTCTGCGTTGACCAAAGATGATCATCGAAGGATTCGGCATCATTCCTAACCCTACCATATTATTGGTGATACTTTATACCGTGTCGGTGTCAATTTTGTTCTTCGTCGATGCCTCACAATTAAGGAAGCTAAAATAGCTCTCAATTATTGCCACTCCGAGGCATGTGGTGGTCATATGTCTAGTTATGCTACAATTCAAAAAATCCTTCGCGCTGGTTATTTCTGGGCGTCCATCTTCAAAGACTACATTCTTGCCATCCACAAGTGTCACGAGTGCCAAATTTACCAATGCAAGATGCGGGCCCCACCTGCTCACCTACACCTCGTCATTACTATTAGTCCCTTAGCTAAATGGGGCATCAATTATATGACATTTAATCCTCGTTTGGCTAGGGGGCATGGCTATATTATCGTCGCTATGGATTATTTCACCAAATGGGCCGAATTGATGCTTACATATTCTGCAGATGGTAAGACGGCAACTCAATTCATTTCTAACCATGTTATTTCCAGATTCGATGTACCCCAAGCCATTGTCACAGACCATGGCTCCCATTTCAGAGATTACATGATGGAAGAACTGACATCTGCATTGGGCTTGCGCCATGATGGCTCGACCCCATATTACCCTCAGGCCAATGGCCAAGTTGAAGCTGTGAACAAGTTTTTGGTCACCATGCTTCAACGTACTATTGGGATGCACAAATCAAATTGGCATCTCACGCTTTTTTCAGCTCAGTGGGCCTACTGAACTTCAACCAAAGACACAACTGGTTTCACACCTTTCCAGCTAGTCTATGGTCTGGAAGCAATATTACCAATGGAATGTGAGATTCCTTCACTCAAATTAGCTATTGAACTCCTCCCTAGAACATCACCTCAAGAGGAATGCCTCTTATATTTAGAATTACTAGACGAGACTCATTGTCTCGCTGCCTTGGTCATTGAAGCAGAAAAGAAACAGGTCAAATCCCATTTCGATCAATCGATCTCCCCTCGCGCTTTCTATGAAGGTGATTTGGTCCTGCTATATGACCAAGCTAACGATAAGCTGGGGGCAGGAAAGTTCAAACCTATGTGGCACGGGCCCTATATTGTAAAACGTGTTTTGCAAAAAGGAGCTTATGAGCTGATTGATTATGAAGGAAATCCTTTTGATGAGCCCCAAAACAAGCTTTACCTCAAAAAGTACTATGCTTAGGTCATCTTGCATGGTTACTTATGTACATTAGTGTATGATTCATTTTTGTACAGTGTGGTTTTGATTGATAAGTTTTCAAATAGCTTTCCTGTTTACTATGCTTTTTTTGCTTTGCAGATGTCTGCGACACCTCACATTGGTTTTGATGATGGTGCTTTCCGTAGTACTCGGAACCTATCATTCATGGCATGGGCTATCTATAACCCCAACGCTGAGTTGATTGATCTTCAAGGTATCTGCCTAGGTCGTACAACCAAGAACATTGTTGAATATAGTGTAGTCATCAAACTACTATTAGAAGCTATCGCTCTGGGTATTAGAGAATTTGTTGTCAACCTGGATTCACAGCTTATCGTCCTTCAACTCAATGGGAAATATGCTATCAATAACCCTCAAATATTATGAATTTATCTTTGTCTCTATCTTGTTGGAAAGACATTTTGATTATATCACATATCATCATATTCCTAGGTGCATGAATACATTAACAGATGCATTAGCTAATTACGTGTTGGATAGACATTTACAAAACATGTAAAAGATAAGACAAACCATTTCTACCATATTAGACAAGAAATTATAACATTTATATATGTGTGAGAATGTTTGATAAACATCAGAACCCCAAAAAATGATATGTGTGTCTATAATAACATCGACGGCTCACAGGCCTCGTACATAGGAACTACTCAACATGGTGGTCATGATAGCATGAGACAACTCATGTAACATGACTCAGCAGTCGATGGATCCGATCTAAGACTCCCACTGTGTACCTCTGGTACCATCGGGGCATGTCTCCTATCCGAGCATACTTTGGGATACAATGGGTCAACCCCTCAAGGTTCCTCGCAATCTCCTCCTCGTTATCTCTCCCTTCCTGATAAGGGGTGATGGCATCAATAGGATGGGGATAGCGCCTGGCTATTGGGGACATCCCGACTAGCCGCTCTCGTCCAACATCTGCATAGACAAGTGAAATATTATAAACATGCATATACCGAAGATAATTAAAAAACACCAAAATCAATATTTGATTGTTTACATTCGTCATCGAAGTCCTCTCCATCTGGTAAGGGCATATCTGGGTCTCCACAAAAATCAATTCTGGTGTATGGCCAGTCCTCCATGATGATCTCTTGTCATCATAACCATGAGAAGAATGCCTGTTGGTATGACATATGCTAACCCCAAGCGATCCTGGGTATCAAACGACTCCAGCGGGCCATTCGTGGATCACGTGGCGTAGGAGGATCAACCTTAGTCAATTGATATTGGAATAGTGGCACTCGTTCCAGGAAAAGGTCACAAGAATTGATCTGAAGCCAAATTGCTTAAGATTCCCCACCTTCATTAAACTCATATGAAAATTTTGATGAGTATTTTTTCCCTTTTTGACTCGTTAAAGAGAATAAAATGGGGGGTCCCCTTTCGGCTCTTTTCTGACCCTTTAAAAACAAAAATATGGCTAAACCCTTGTCATTTTGAACTCGTTAACGGATGTGAAACGTCATGCGCCTAGTATAATTTTACCCCCTTTCCAGGCTGGGAGGCACTATTTACGAAAAAGGTACTCCTTAGCTGAAATGGTCAAGTGGTTCTCTCAAGTATTGTTTTCTACCCTTTTGGGGTCGAGGACACAAATGTACAAAAAGGGACCATGTGGAGTTTTATTTTACGTTTCTTTTTCAAAATCTCAAAACATGAAAAAGATACTAAGTTACATTGTTGTCGGACTCGTTAAACTATTAAACGAAATTGGATTCGTGACCATGACAAACACGAGCTTCTCATTCCTAAGGCTCGTTAAACTTACTAGGTCAGATTTGTCCGAAGGATGAACTTATAGTGTAAGAATATGCTATCCCCTTCAAGCTTGAAATTAAAAAATAATTGGGGTACTCACCAAAAATGGTGGGGGGGAAATTTGGAAATATATCAGTCGTGTCGGCAGCTCACTCTTGAACATGACACTCTTTGCTTCATGTCAGGTTGGGACATCCTCCTTTTTATCATTGACCTTCCTAGGTTTGGGCCATTCATTTTTGTCTTCCATTTGATCTATGCCACATCATATGACCACCGATCCTATGGATCCAAAAATTTCCAAACTTCCAGTTGTGTTGCTGATATGTTCAAGAGTTGTCCTTTTGCAGTTACACTTACCTCTGATTCCCTGTATCATCCAAAATCATTTTCCATCCTCTTGTCTCGCGTCAATGATGTGGGATTCATTATGGCCCCCCTTCGACATCGTCGCTTTCTATTGCCTTCAACTCATTATTCAGGAAGTTGAGCGAGAGACTCCCTTCCAGTACCTTAGAGCTTGCATGCCCTAATGGAAAGTTCTTCACACTCGACGACAAGTTCACATCATTGGATTTCGATCAAGTGATTTCACCAATGTTCAACTTCAGTTCCTGTATTCACATCCTGTGAATTTCCCTGATAGTACCTTGAGGGCCATTGTCATTATTGGTGGCTTCTCTTGTGCTTGTTAACAGTTTACATCATTGACTGGTAATGAAGCAACTTTCTAGTGTGTTCGACGTCAACACATCTGTTTGCATGCTAGAATCTGTACTTTGATCGGGTCGTGTTGGAGCGCAATACCTTGGACTCAGATCACACAAGTCTAGGTTGAAAAGTGGTGTGACATGGTTTATGATGATATGCATGTCTCTTTAAGATGGCTGGCTGTGACCAGACCATGAGTTATCATATGTGATCCTTCTCATTATTGGATGATTGTGACCATACCTTGGTTTCATTATGATCCCCTTTGATGGATGGTTGCGCCCATACCTAGATCCATTAACATGATCATTCTCTGGATGGATGCGTCCCTACCATGATTCATGTATCGTTTGACAGATATCTTAGTTTATGTATATTTATCTGTACTTGATTTCAGGTTTTATAATGGCATACCGGTTCCCCACACTAATTTATAAATCATTTCATCCCTCACTCGGGCTCAGCCTTAAAGCTTTAGGGGGCATGTGTTGCACAAGATTTTGTCGCTATCCTTGTACTACCTGTTCCTTGATCTTGGAGGACCTCTACAGTGAACCCCGCATGCTTTTCCTTCATGGAGAAACTCACATTATGTCCCTCTTCATGAGCAGATCATTTCCCTTTTGCACCATTTTTCCTGAAACTTCTGTTTTGCCCAATTTACAAGGCCGACGTTAATGACCTTTGTCTCCCCCATGCTGATGTGTAGAGATTAGCACTATTCCCCGCACCGATCGGTACGATAGAGTTGTGTTCCAGTCACGTTGGTCCTATTATGGAAAGTTTTTTAAATTAAAGCCAAAGCTTCTAGCTCTAGCAGCTCCATAATGGAAGTCTGGTAAATGGTTTGGCCGGATGAGGTCAAGGATGACAGTTTGGGCTCCTTACCCCTACAATGATGGAACTACATCAAGGGATAAGTATTTCTCCCACGAGAAGAGGATCCATCTCCCATCCATATTTCCTATATAAACCTCCCTTATTCCCAAGCACAAGCTAGTCACAGTTACAAAATTAGAGTTTTGGATAAGTGTGAGTATACTATTTTAGACAAGCAAGCTATTACTAGTGGTATCCATCTAGTTGTGTGAAGGAGAAGTGTGTTTGGTTTGGAGTGAAGCCTAAAGGGAAGAGCCTTTAAATTATTGTTGTTTGAAGCCATCATGAAGTGCTAACAGAAGTGTGTGGGAACCTGGTCTTGTCAGACGAAGATTGTGACTTTAAGACAAATGGTTGTAATCTCTCTTTGAATATTAATATATGCAAATATCGATTGATTTCCTACATGTTTTGTAATATTACATATTCGTGTCTTAATACTTCTTGACTTGTTAAGTAGTTTGAATTACAATTTGTCTATTATTATGTTTGTATGTTGTTGTTTCTTACTTGTTTCAAGAGCTTGAAGAAGGAAGCGAGAGATTGCTGGAGCAAGCAAGCGGGGACATCATCAAGAAGGACAAGCAACCAAGAGATAGGCCCTCTTGATTGATTCTAACCTAAGGAAATCTTCCATAGAATGTAACTGTTGTGGGTAGACCCATTATTGGGCTAGAGGAATTTGTTCATGTCCGCACTTATAATTTTACTTCACCACAGGTAGCTGAACATTGGATGAAAGGATGAAAGAGGCAGTGGGGATTATAGAAACAATAGGACTATTAAGAAAAGTTTGGTGAAATGCAGGAAGATCATTTATACTATTTACAGGAAAAGACTTAAACCATTTTCTGACTTCTCCTCTATGACTTTGAGCAAACATTCTGAGCTTAACACTTTCTTCATCTACCTCTTGCAAGTCAAAACAATCATTCATTTTATCCACATGTTGTTGGGCTATTAAAGGACCAGTACCATCAAACAATACAATTTTGGATTGATAGTCTTGTGGCATATTGGCCAATGGTGCAGGCAGCACCAAAGGAGCATATCTGGCTGCCATGATTGGTGGAGGAAAAACAGGAGGATTAACAATAAATGGAGGTGGAGGAGGGAAACTTACTGGAGATAGCTGAACATTGGATGAAAGGATGAAAGAGGGAGTGGGGATTGTAGAAATAGTAGGACTAGATGATTGAATATTTGTGGAAGGAGATGGTATGGAAGAGGCTGCTATAGTTAAGGCAGTTAATTCCACTGATTGCTGAAGGTAAGCACCATCAATTTCTGAGGTGAGATCTGTCACTAGATCTTGAAGGGTGTCAAAATGTTGTAGGAGCTGAAGATCTGTTTCAGTCTGAGAAAGAGACTCCCTTACTGGGCTCTTTTGTAAAGCTGATGGATCAAAGATAGTGTGATCTTTCCAATTCTCTGATTTGGTCCTGAATAAGCCTTGTTCAAAATGTGAATCAAACTGGATATCCTGTAAGGTGACAAAGTTTTCAGGAAGAGAATTAGCTCTATGAAGAAATCTGTTACTAGTCTGACTCTCAGTTCTCGGGGCTTTTCTTAAAATATTTTCATGGTTATCCACTATAGTAGGAGGATTTAGATCTGGGTGGGATCTTGTAGAGATTCTTTTGGGATCCATAATTTAGAATTGAATCACAAAGAAGTTGAATACATACAAAAAAAAAAGGATAAAACTAATCTTGGGAAGTATTTTATCATACAAAACTATTTAACTGGGTACTCTAAATTTAAAAAGAAATGGAAATTTTTCAATAGTTCCCCAATATGGTCACCACTATGTTATCATTCTATGATTTTGAATATTGGCAAGACCAAAGTCACAAAAGATACATCAAACCACTTATGAGTCTAGGACCTATCCCTTTCAGACTTAAAGACGAATCTCTATATATATTTATGATTTAACTTTAATTTCAGTGTTTTAATGTGTTAGGCTAGATATAAAAATAAATATATTTATTACTTGATTTCTTGGTTGTTTGTTTGTTTGGTTGGGGAAGGTCATACTTGAATATTTTCCATTGGGCTATGGAGTCAAATACTGGATGGTAACGTTAATTTTCTAGAGAATTTTCCATGCAAGCTAACTATATTTACTAGATCTAAGAGAAAAATGAGAAATGAGATGACAAAAAAGTGATATCAGTAATGATTAAAAAGAAATGAAGTATTTTCTAATCATAAATCAGAGGAAAACATTTAGATTGCAAACACATATAGAAATAAGGTGCTCCAACAAAAAATACTAATATATAATTTCTTCTTTATAATAAGACATAATGAGACTTAATGAATAAACAACAATACATTAACATAGAAAAGAAGACATCACTAGGTTAACACAGTTCAAGTATTTGGAAAATGATCCTTTTTATTGATGCTCCAGCTCAAAATTAAAATTCTTCAAACATAAAAGATAGTTCAAATGACTTGGGTCCAACCCCTAATACTCCCAATGCATGAAGTATTTAACAAAAGGCCTACAATGATTGCCCTATACACTTGGTAATCTGTTATTAATTACAATGACATAAAATTGACTAATGTAACCACAAAGTGGCCACACTGAGAAAACTGAGACATGGGGTCCTCTTTTTCAGGGATGCTGTTGCTTGAGGCATTAATTTAGTTGTAGTGGTTCTGCGGATGTAGCTAGTGCCGACTCGGATCTATGTTGTCACTTCAATCATCCTTGTCTCATTCCTCTTGATAGTCACACATATCACTCCATGCTTCCTCATCTGGAATCTTGATCTTAATTATTCTTCTGTATATTTTATCAACTTCGGTGTATTTAGAAAAAGTCGATTTAACTACAAACACGTGCTTCAATTCATGCTCGATGTAGATTTGATTGCTGAAAGCTTCTAGCAATTCCTTTCTTTTTATGTTGCCTTTGATATTCGAAATATTTTCAACATCTGTGGCTATGCCCTGGAGTTTCTTGAGATAGTCCGCTCTAGCCATGAGTTTGTTATTTATAACAAACAGAGAGGGGAGACCTTTTTGATTTAAAGTATGAATTCTGTTGAAGAACCTGTTGACTGTTAGCTCCAGATTTTGACATTTTTCTTCTAGCTGCACATTTAAGCTCTTCTTAGTTAGAACCTTCTTCACCCGAAGGATAGTTTGTGTCCTGTCTTCTACTCCTAGCTCCTCTAGCTCATACCTGTTCCTTGAATTAAGAAATTTAATTATCCTGTTGGCTGTTGCTAGCATGTCTCCCAGCTCTTCATTGGTAGCTGAAATAGCTTCTTTAGCCTTCTCCACTAATTCTTTTTGTTCAAAGATAATTTGGATGTCAGGCCAAAATTCATTCATACCATTGATTACTTTATTCCAAATAATCTCCTTAACTCTTCCTAGAGTGTTCCCAATGGATGATTCTTTCTCTGACTTTTGCAGCTTTTCAATCAAGGTCTTTTCCCTTTGCATCTCCACCAAATGATTACTTTCGGCCCTTTTGATTTGATCCTATAGCACATTAACTTGAGTTTCTAGCCTCTTAATCTCCTTAGTCTGTAGATTCATGCCTTCCATAGACTTGGCTAGCTGTTTTGTATTCCTTCCTTCTCCTGTGGCCACACTTGCTAGAGTGGTTATGGGAAGAGATGGTAGAGGAAGGGCATCCATTTTTGTGCTAGCCATTTGTTCTTATTTTTCTTTCTCTTGCACCATCTTCTCCATCTCTGCTTCCATTTGTTTGATTTGGAGAGACTACTCCATTATTAACTTCATCATATCGTCCTTTTGGCTTTCTGTTTCCTCTATCTCCTTGTTCAGTGGGTCATGTGTAGTAGGCATTTTGAGTTGCTTCTTCAAAGCTGCTATATCCATCTCCTTTTTCTTTAATATTTCTTCAACTGCTTTTACATCTAAGGAATCATACCCAATCCTTACTACTAAATCTTCTAAAGACTTAATTCTATTGTCCTTTGATTGTGATGGAATCCTTTCCATATTTAACTGAGATTGAGCATTTGATAGGGCTACCCGCATTTTAAACAAGTTCATGGAAGTGTTGGTTAGAGTATATGAAATAATTTCACCTGTTTGTTTGTGCATTTCCAGCTGATCAATTGGATGAACACTTCTGGCATCAAACTCAAAAGAAGTTTGCTTGTAATCTGCTAGAGTTTTAGGCTCTGCTGTCTGTGCTTCCAAAAATGCCATATGCATTTTGCCCTTTTCTAAATCAAAGGCAGAGAGAAGTGTTGGGTTGTGTTATATTGTTTCAATGACTAGCCCACGTAGTTAACCAGGGGGTTAGAGCGGGGGTCACATGGGGTTTGAGGCGTACCCATAACCCCACTTTACGTGGTTCGAGGCAGCGCCCCAGAAAATTTTGATTTTGGACCATATGTTAGGTTGGGTTGACCCAGCTATGGTTTTGTGTATGATTTTTGCACATGTTTTTTGGATGCGATGGTTTTCGGTCCATGGTTTTGGACGTGATGGTTTTCGGTCCATGGTATTGAATGCTTCGGCATGTATAAATATGTATTGTAACATTGAAAGGAACATAATGAAAAATCAAGCTGGTAGTCTCGGTTTTGGGATCCAGGGGAAAATCTTTGTGTATATGTGTTATGCTCTTGAATTGTTTATTTTCTGTGCTTTAGAATTCATATGCAAGTAATTTCTGTACAGGGTTAAAACCTACCTTTGGTATCGAAGCAGTTTTGGCTTCAAGGGGACGCCTTTGTCACTGAGGGGTTTCGCTCAAGCCTATGGTAGACCGTGTTCAGTGGGAGATCTGTGAGATCAATTCTGGTGGTGAAAGAAGATGGCGAGCAGTGGAAAGATAGAGATCGAGAAATTTAATGGTTAGAGTTTTGAGTTGTGGAAACTCAAGATGGAGGATCTATTGGTGGATAAAGATCAGTGGATTGCGGTAGATCTGGGTCTAAACCAACGAGAGTGTCCGATGAAGAATGGAAGAAGTTGGATCGGAAGGCAAAAAGCACAATACGATTGTGTGTCTCAGATTCAGTATTGCTGAATGTATCAGGGGAAGCTACGGTGAAGGCTTTGTGGGACAAGTTAGGGACTTTGTATCAATCTAAGTCTCTGGTGAATAAATTGTTCTTGTGGAAAAATCTGTATAACCTGAGGATGAAAGATGGAGATTGAGTGACAGAGCATTTGAACGCATTTAATACTGTGGTAAGTCAGTTAGCATCTGTTGATATTAAAATTTCAGATGAAGATAAGTGCATCAGTTTGTTGTGTTCTCTACTAGATTCGTGGGATAGTCTAGTTATTGAAATAGGTAGCAATGCAACTGCCTTGTAGTTTGATGAAATAGTCTCAGCCTTGCTGACGGAGGAGATGAGACGGAAAAATATGGAGAGCTAGAATGGTGATGCCTTGTTTGTACGAGGATGGTCCCAGAACAGAAACAAAAATAAGTCGTCAAGTGGGAGATCTAAATCTAGAGGGAGATCTAAATCTCCAGGAAAACCTGTAAAGGTGGTGTGCTGGAAATGCAGAAAGGAAGGGCTCTACAAAAGGGACTATAAATCTAAACCTCCTAATAAAGGAAAGGGATCTGATGATGCTCCTTCTGCAGAGGAAAAAACCACCTCAGATGAAGGTGGGGATGTGTACTTGGCTTCTTCAAGTACACATGTAGATCATGAGGCATGGTTGATTGACTCAGGTGCATCCTTTCACTTCACTCCCCATAGAGAGTGGTTTTGTGAGTATGATAAATATGATGGTGGTGATTCCTTCTTAGGGGAGGATGGGAAGGCTAGAATCATTGGTTGTGGAAAATTAAAGTTGAAGTTGCAAGGTGGAAGGGTTAGAACACTTCCAGGTGTTCTGCATATTCTTGCGTTGGCCAGAAATCTAATTTCTGTAAGCAAGCTGGATGATGCAGGTGTAACGACAGTGTTCGAGAAAGACACCTACAAGATGGTTCATGGAGCACTGGTATTGATGCGGGGAGATCGAATTGGAACTCTGTACAAGATACAAGGTAGCACTGTTATTGATGGGTGCAATAGTTCTCCCGTTCCTGAAAGTGGAGCAGAAAATGTAGTGGTCTCTGGAGAGAAGACCATGTTGTGGCATCAAAGGCTTGGACATATTCGAGAGAAGGGCCTTCAAATACTTCATGGTAAAGGTATGGTAGAAGGTATGAGTAATAGCTCTCTGGATTTTTATTTATATGAAAATTGTGTATATGGGAAGCAAAATCGGGTGAGTTACCCCTCTAGTAGTAAGAGGGTGAAACAAATATTAGAACTTGTGCATGATGATGTGTTTGGACCTATGAAGGTTCCATCACTGGGTAAGTGTATGTACTATGTATCATTTACAGATGACTTCTCAAGGAATACATGGATATATTTCCTTAAGAAGAAATCTGAAGCCTTTGACAGGTTTAAAGAAATTAAGGCTCTCGTGGAAAATGAGACAGAGAAGAAGATAAAGGTGTTGAGGACAGATAATGGTGGAAAGTTTTGCAGCAAGGAATTCGAAGAATTTTGTAAGAATTGTGGTATAGCACAACAAAAGGCTACTCCATATACACCTCAACAAAATGGAGTTGCAGAAAGAAAGAACAAGACATTGATGGAAAGGGCAAGAAGCATGCTTAGTGGTGCCGGGTTAGGATAGGAATTTTGGGCAGAGGCAGTGGAGACAGCGTGTTACTTGATCAACAAATCACCTTCATCAGAATTGGAGGATAAGACTCCACAAGAGGTATGAATTGGTAAGAAACCCTCTCTTTCACATCTGAGGGTATTTGGATGTGATGCATATGTACACGTTCCAAAGGAGAAACAAACCAAGTTGGATAGTAAATCTGAAAAGTGCATCTTTATTGGGTATAAGGATGGTTTAAAGGGTTATAATCTTTGGAACCCAGTAACAAGGAAGGTTGTGTACAACCGAGATGTGGTGTTCAGAGAGGTGAAAGATGTTATTAAACATGAAGTCCAACCAAAGGAACCTGAGAAGATAGAGTATGAGCTAAAGGAGGAAGAATCAGACTCTATAGCAGAGGAGGAATTAGAAGATGAAGAGCCACAAACTCCGGCTGTGAGAAGATTAGTTCGAGAAAGAAGGCAACTAGAAAGGTATAGTCCATCTGCTTTCTGTTCAAATTTTGCTTTATCTATCACTAATGATGATCCCAGACCTGTGAAGAAAGCAATAGATTCAGAGGATGGCAAACTCTAGAAAGAGGCCATGGTTGATGAAATGGCATCTTTGCACAAAAATGAGGCTCGGGATCTAGTGGAGTTGTCAGCTGGAAGGAAACCCATTGGAAGCAAATGGGTGTTCAAGAAGAAGAAAATGCAGAAGGAAAGGTGGAGAAATACAAAGCTCGGTTGGTAGCAAAAGGTTATTCCCAGGTGCCGAGAATTGATTTTGGTGATATTTTTTTTCCTGTTGCCAAGGTAACTTCTATTAGATTACTTTTATCTGTTGCTGCTGCTTTTGATTTTGAGGTAGAACAAATGGATGCAAAGACAACATTTCTTCACGAGGATCTAAAAGAGGAAATCTACATGAGCAACCTGAAGGCTTTGCAGTGAAGGGTAAGAAAGAACTGGTATGCAACTTAAAGAAGTCTCTGTATGGGTTAAAACAGTCACCAAGGATGTGGTATCAGAAATTTGATACGTTTATAAGAGGATTTGGCTTCACCAGAAGCAAAGTAGATCACTGTGTGTATTTTAAATTAATTGGTGACCGTGTTATTTATCTGGTCTTGTATTTGGATGATATGTTGCTGGTTGGAAATGACAAAGAAATTATCTAGGATTTGAAGACCCAATTGTCCTCCAAATTCAACATGAAATATCTTGGTGCTACAAACTATATTTTGGGCATGGAAATTAAAAGAGATCGGGCAAAGAGGAAGCTCTGGTTAAACCAAAGGAAGTATGTCGAGACAATACTGCAGAGGTTTAATATGCAGGATAGTAAACGGTGAAGGTTCCTATTCCTATAGGTGTGAGGTTATCTACTGAACAGTGTCCCAAGACACAAGAAGAGGAAGAGGACATGTCCCGTGTTCCATATGCAAGTGCATTTGGTAGCCTAATCTATGAAATGATCTGTACTAGACCAGACATTGCACATGCAGTGGGAGTATTGAGGAGGTTTATGTCAAAACCAGGGAAGGAGCACTGGACAACAGTGAAGCGGGTTTTTAGGTATTTGCATGGCACTAGTGATTATGGTTTGTGCTACCAAGGAAGATCAAGATTGGACAAAATGTTGGATATTCATGGCCTTTTTGATGTAGACGGGGCTAGAGATCTAGATCAGAGAAGATCTACAAGTGGGTACGTGTTTAACCTATTTGGAGGTGCAGTCAGTTGGATGATTAAGAAACAATCTGTAGTGGCACTATTTTTGTTAGGAAAAGTATCCAATACGGAATGCCCCTATCCCACTCTAAGGAGTGATAGTACCTCAGCAACAAACAAGACAAAGCTATCTAAGTATTCTTCTTTATGAAATGTAAATAAAGGAGAAGGATGTAACTAACCGATGTCTTCCGCTAGTTTGTTGATCCAATCTCACTCCTTCTGCTTGCTCCCAGCTGCTTGTTCCTTCACTGGCCCAGCTACACCAAGTTCCTGCAAAATGGAAAGAGAGGGAAACTACACGAAGCATACATTCATAACTAGTTTAAGGATTAGAATAAACTAAATATGCAAATACAACAAAACATCATTGAGATACATGCATATAGAAGAAACTCAAATGGCTTTATTGATGAAGAAGTAAAGTTCAGGAAGTGATACAACCAAATGAGGCCCAATCCAGCATCACCTTCCCAGTAGAAAGAAATCTCCTCTTCACCTCCTTCAAAGCAAATCACCCAATAGTTCTAGTCTCAAACCAACAACAATTCTTTGCAATAACAAAATTCCAGCCCCTAGATCTCATGGGAGAGAGATCCATATATAGATGTTTGGAGAGAGGGTGAGTCAGCTTGATATCTGACTAGTGTCCTCTCCCTCTGTGAGTTCTTGATTCCACTTGGAGGTCCTTGCTTCCACTTAGAGATTTGGAACCTCTTACTCATCACCAGTCGAATTCCCTGAGGCAAGTGTCATTTTGGAAGCTTCCTGGGTTCTGACATCTTGAGAAATGAACTTGCCACATGTCCCTTCTCGCTCAGTGCAGGTAGCCAGTGTTGCCTTTGACATTCAGCGCAGGTAGCCAGTGGAGCCACTGAATTGACCCTGAATTGACTTGTTCTTGAGCAGTTTCTGGTAGAGAACTTCTGTGAATTGCTGTGGTTTATTGGCCTTGTTCCTCTAGGGGTAGGAACAACATGTTTAGGGACTTTGCATCCCTTAGATTATGGACATTTCATGCTCAATGTTGTAAGGCACAAAAATGTCTATAACAGTTGCCCCCTAAAGTATGAGGCCGTTTATCGGGTGAAATTCTTTATCAAGAGGATCCGAAGTTCATCCAGTGCTGGGAGGTGACCTGTAATAAGATACAATACAATACATTATTTTTCATACTGCTTTCAAGATCTAGCTAAGGCGGGCATTCCCATGCTCAGCTTTATAAATTTATTTTTCTGTACATAGAACAGACAATCGTCTGATGGTAGACTGATAATTTTTTATGAAATTATCATCCTTTGGATAGGATGATTATCTGCTGCAATGATGTACATGTCAATGTCTTTATCTCCTGAATATATATCGTAGCCCGGATGGATGAAACTAGATCCGGGGTCTTCAAACTCGTTCGATCTTCACTCTAAGTACAAGTCGATCCATGTGAGAATTTTTCTGAAGTCAAACATGGAAAGACATCGCTTGATTACCAGTCAATGATGTAAACTATTAACAAGCGCGAGAGGAATCACCGATAATGATGATGACCCTCAAGGTATTGCAATACAATTCATGTGGTGTGAATAAAGGACTTAGCGTCGAACACCACACAAAATCTTTCGGTCGAAGGTCATTGATGTATACCTGTCGCTGTAAGTGAGAAACTTGCCATTGAGGCATGCAAGCTTCAAAGTACTGAAGGGGGTGTTCCTAGATCAACTTCTTGGATAATGAGCTGATGTTGACAAGAAGCGATTCGTCAGAGGAGGGCCTTAATGAATCCCACATCAGTGACACGGAACGGAGCTAATGATTTTGATGGAGGTGAAAACGATCTGTGACATATGATTCAGGGTGGCGGTCATGAAAGGATGAAGGATAATGTATGGTAGTGGATGGGACACGGTTGACTCTTTCTGAATGACTTCTCTTGAACATGCGGCGACACTAATGCGATGGATTGGTAGCATTACCCCAAATATGGATGGTATGGCGAGACCATGGTGATGTGACCGGTGAATGAAACAACCCAACCCCATTGTGGTACGGAGGAAAAGTGTCATGTTCAAGAGCGACTTGCTACCATCAAAGTTTCTTTGAGTTTCTCCCAATTTTTCCCTAGTCATTGCTGACCAGTACCTCTTTATTTTTGTCAAGCTTGAGGAGGATAACATATGCTTGTTCTATAACCTACCCTTCGGGCAAGCCCATCGCTATGTTTTAACGAGCCTAGTGATAGGGAAACTCGTTCTCGTCTAAAGACAAGTTTGTCGCTATTTAATGCATTTAACGAGTCTAGCGACAAAGACAACTCGGTCCTTTTCATTTTTAGAGAGTCTGAAAAAGTACGTAAAGTTAACTCCAATGTTCCTTTTTCGTCATCTAATCCCTTAAGTCCGAAAAAGTATAAAACAATACAGAAGGGATGAATTTTCGATAGTTTTAACGAGTCGAACTAAACAAGCGCTCGATCTTTTTGTGCAATAATCCCTTAGGTCCAAAAAGATTAAAATCTAGAGGAGGGATAGCTCTTCCGGTCACTTTAACGAGCTGGAGGGCCAAAATTCGGCAATCTTTTCATATTTTACGAGTCAGTTGAAAAGAGCTCAAGGAAGACTCGTCTTTTGAGGAACGAGTGATAAACAGGGATAACAGCTGATTCCAGGTACAGGTTGGAATTTTCCAATCACGGCAGTGTCACAAGGATGGCTAGGTGAAATCACTCTTCGCACTTGTTCCTCAAAATGGGTAAACAATCAAATGGAGGTGAATGATAGGCCAAATGAAAAGTGGAGGTAACGGTGCAAACACGACCAAGGCTTTTATGGCTGATAAATTTACGATCACAGTGGTTATTTACCGGGTGGTTCATTTTTTAACGAGCTTAAACACTGGTTGAAACACTTGCTCGATCTTATGTTTATTTTTTAACGAGCATGAACTATGTGCTAAAACTGCTCGGATCTTGCGTTTATTTTTTAACGAGCATGAACTATGTGCTAAAACTGCTCGAATCTTGCATTTATTTTTTAACGAGCGTGAACTGTGTGCTAAAACTGCTCGATTATACCAGTCATAAGATAAGAATGTCTCTTCAAGATTCTATTTTTTACTGGAGCTTCATCTTTAAAGATTTGCTCCATATCCTTTCTTTATGCAAGTTAGGAAACGGTTAACCCAAAAAACAGATAAATAACCGCTCTTTGCTTACACTCCAAAAGGTTTGCATGCCCCCAGGTATAAAACAGAGTTTCAAGGTTACCTCTACTTTTTTTCTGTCAAAACATTTGTCTTGCCGAGAGAGGCCTACCTCTTTCAGGTTACCCAAATATTGTCTCGTTAATCTTTCAAACAAAACATTTCTTCGACGATGTCTACCAAAATAGACAAAGGTGAGTGACCCTGTTCCATCAAACACATAACTTTGACAAAAGAACCCTATTCTAGAACAACCCCACTTCCTAAACGGACGGGGTACGGACTAGTCATATTCTCCCGCGGAAACCTATCCTATACCTAGAGTTTTCTCTGCCCGAAGCAGACCAGGATGCATGCCCCCTGGGTTCCAGTCACCTCTTTCCGAATCACTCGCACTCATCGGGAAGAAGGACTGGGGGTGGAGACATTTCTTGATTGAACAGACCATTTAGGGTTGGTATATGACTATTTGCGATGCGCGATCCCGGAAATGAAAGTTGGTCTACGAGCTTGACCATTCTTCCTTCGTGTGGAAAACATATTACTCTAAGGAGTGAGGAGACGACGACTCCCATGCAATATATATAGTCTCGTCCAAGGAGTAGGTTATAATCCAAGGGTCCTTGAACGACCATCACGTTCATTTGAACGGCCTTCCCTTTCAATGTTATGGGCACATTGGGGAGGATCCCTAAAGGTCGACTGGTTCCTTTATCAAAGCCTGATAGATTTCTCATCTCAGGCAAAAACGCTGGGGAACCCAGTGCTTTCCAAGCAATAGAGGAAAGGATACTCACAGATGCCCCTTCATCAATGATAGTGCCAGCCATTACCATTCTGTATATTTTGACGATAATTCTGAATGGTATACTGGCCGGCAACCAGGGTCTGCCTAGTTGGTTCCAGTCAAAGGACACAACCAGGTTGCTTGGTGGTGGGACCGAATACACAGCGGGATATGACCCTGATGAAGTTTCTTCCTGCGATAAAGGAATGGGCGCATTGCCCCCATGCTCGTCGGAGTCTGTGTTGATGAAAAGAATCTGGATGGTGTCATCCTTATTCTCTTCAGTGACAGTGTCATTTGAAGATGAATCCTCTGAAGGCAAGACCGGGTCAACTGCCGCCTCGACCTTTGGACTTTCGTCTGATCTGGATTCAGTAGGTTCATTTTCAATGACTGACGCTTCGGCTGACCACTTGAGCGGGCCAGCTGGGTTCTCAACTAACGAAGGACTTGGCACGAGTTTTTTATATCCAGGAGGAAGTCGTAACGGTGAAACCGAACGATCTTCCAAAACTCTCTTTGCCTCGTCTAAGAAGGGACAACGGTGGATGGCATGATCACCTTCACACAGTCTGCAGGGGGATCTAGCTCCCCCTCTTTGTCTTGGACCTTCACTTTCGCTGGTTGATGGTAAGCATTCAACATGGCTATCAGAGGTTGATGCTACCGGATTGTGCAAATGAGGAGACCAGTCCCTCAGTATCCGGGGAATACAGGGACAATCTCTATGGAAGTGGTCTCCTCTACATATGACACATGGCGATTTAGGCCCGGCCAGTGCTATGTGTGGATTTTTGTCAGATGCCTTTTGCTTGCTCCCAGTCGCCTTTGGCTCCTCCTTCTTCTTCTCTCTCTTCTTCTTCTCCTTCTTCTCTTTGGGAGCTTGGCTTTTGCCGGCTCTACCTTGCGAGGAGGAAGGAGGAGAGGAAGAGTTATAGGAAGTAGAAGGCTGGTGGGCAGCTCTAGACTGATCTAACTGTTGACTCGACTGTTCAGGAACCGTGGTGTTCTGAACTACATTGGTTGAGAAGAGCTAGACTGGCAGGCCAATTGTTAGTCCTGGAAGCGACAATGTGGCCATATGGGGCGCACCAACATCTCCCCAAGAGGAGAAGGGACTAGGATTTCCATCAAGGGGAATTCCTTGGTTGGTGTGTTCCATTTTCTCAACCTAAAGATCAACGCAAGAATAGGAGGTGATTTTGTTCCGTTTAAAATAAATTTTAACGACGCTTTTAGACACAACTTGCTTTTTCACTTTTAAAGAGTCGAGAAAAAGCTAAAGATGTCTCTAGTCTCCTTCGATGTCTTAACGAGCCCGAAGTGACAAATGCTCCGATGGAATTTTTCTGTTATAGAGTCTGAAAAAGGCCAAAAGGAACTGCTCTGGAGTTCTAGGTAGAGGGTGTGCCAAACTTCTCGCAAAACCACATAATACTTTTTAAGGTACGGGCGGTCGATCTTCCTGAATGCTGTGTTCAGTGCATTGCGATCAGTAGGGCGGCCGACACAGCTTCCTGTGGATAAAGGCTTTATTCCTATAGGGGTCTCCCAATATATACGCGACGATACGTGGGAGCACAATCCGTACTGATACTTATCGCTTCACCGTGGAGGAATCACCCAACCACTCGACGGTAAGATATCAGGCTTTACGATGCCGGAACACGTCTCTATCCTAGACCTCTATGTTGTGCGTTATGTTACAAAGCATTGTTATGTTCATTCAATTTATTTTAGGTTGATCTTTTTTAGAAGTTTGCCTTTTTGGATCACCACGAGATGTATGGTACAACTCCTAAATGCAGTCTAAAGATGATAAGAAAGCTTTTTCTATCTTTTCAACATATGAAAATCCTAGCTACAAGGGGAAAAGAAAGACATCATCTTTTCTTACATAACATAGAGCACACAGTAATGCACTTTTTTCCTAAATCAACATGCAATCTGTCAAAATGCAAATGCACAAATGCATGTATTTCTTTTCTCTTCCTTAATATTGATGTTTATACAAAGAAAGATGTTGTATAACTTTGAATTCGATTTCAAGTGAAAACACAAACAAGTTCTTTTTTCAAAATCAAAAGACACCTTATGATTTACTTGTTTCGACGCTAGAAATGCATAAATTCAAGCCATATGATGAAAGTAAAAGCTAAATCAACTGTGAACAGCAAACAAATTCACTGCTAAGATCAAAACGACACTTATGACAGGTCTAGATCTAAGGGTCACAGTAAGGCTAGTTTACTTTCGTAATGGGAAACTGCAAATGATGTAAGAAATACACAAAGAAAAAATATAGTTTCTTTACACAACTGAGGCGGAATTGAGGCAAAGAAAGGTGGTTTCAGATAGGCACACTGACTGATAACAGGCTGCAAAAACAGGGATAAAAACTGAGCAAAAAGACATAGGGAACCACAGCTACACAAGGCAAGGACTGTTCAGCGCAGGTCTAACACAGAGGTTTTGACATTCAGCACAGGTAGCCTTCACGGGACCTGCGTTGAAATGCAGAACCTCTTCACTGGCTCTGCGCTGAAGCAGAAACGAGAAAAGTTTCCGGGTTCTGAGCTACGGTTTGCAGTTAAAATCACAGTTTTTGGCCAAATCAAAGCTATCAACCAGGTACAATCTAAGGGATGATTCAAAGGAGGATGAAGATCTATCACTAAGAGCTGTTAGAGCACTTGTCGATCAGCTCTTCAGATCATAAACAGGCCCAGTGATTGGACTAGAGTAGCTGCCCTCTACTTTGCATTTGAAAAACAAATGCAGTTCGATTCGGTACTCTTTGAGTTTATGAAATGAATAGCAAAAACACAAACAAACCAACAAGATACGATCCCCAGTGGAGTCGTCAATTTGTTGTTGGGAAAAGTATCCAATACGGAATGCCCCTATCCCACTCTAAGGAGTGATAGTACCTCAGCTACAAACAAGACAAAGCTATCTAAGTATTCTTCTTTATGAAATGTAAATAGAGGAGAAGGATGTAACTAACCGATGTCTTCCGCTAGTTTGTTGATCCAATCTCACTCCTTCTGCTTGCTCCCAGCTGCTTGCTCCTTCACTGGCCCAGCTACACCAAGTTCCTGCAAAATGGAAAGAGAGGGAGACTACAAGAAGCATACATTCATAACTAGTTTAAGGATTAGAATAAACTAAATATGCAAATACAACAAAACATCATTGAGATACATGCATATAGAAGAAACTCAAATGGCTTTATTGATGAAGAAGTAAATTTCAGGAAGTGATACAACCAAATGAGGCCCAATCCAGCATCACCTTCCCAGCAGAAAGAAATCTCCTCTTCACCTCCTTCAAAGCAAATCACCCAATAGTTCTAGTCTCAAACCAACAACAATTCTTTGCAATAACAAAATTCCAGCCCCTAGATCTCATGGGAGAGAGATCCATATATAGATGTTTGGAGAGAGGATGAGTCAGCTTGAGATCTGACTAGTGTCCTCTCCCTCTGTGAGTTCTTGATTCCACTTGGAGGTCCTTGCTTCCACTTGGAGATTTGGAACCTCTTACTCATCACCAGTCGAATTCCCTGAGGCAAGTGTCATTTTGGAAGCTTCCTGGGTTCTGACACCTTGAGAAATGAACTTGCCACATGTCCCTTCTCGCTCAGCGCAGGTAGCCAGTGTTGCCTTTGACATTCAGCGCAGGTAGCCAGTGGAGCCATTGAATTGACCCTGAATTGACTTGTTCTTGAGCCGTTTCTGGTGGAGAACTTCTGTGAATTGTTGTGGTTTATTGGCCTTGTTCCTCTAGGGGTAGGAACAACATGTTTAGGGACTTTGGATCCCTTAGATTATGGACATTTCATGCTCAATGCTGTAAGGCACAAAAATGTCTATAACAACTATCAACTACAGAGGCAGAATACATGGCAGCCACTCATGCAAGCAAGGAAGCAGTTTGGTTTCAGAGATTGTGTTCAAGTATGGGGTTAGTACAGGGAGCTATAAGGATAGACTGTGATAGCCAAATTGCAATTTTCTTGGCAAAGAACCCCGCATATCATTCAAAGACAAAGCACATTGATGTTCAGTATCACTTTGTGAGGGATATGATAGAAGACAAAAAGGTGTTGTTGGTAAAGGTGGACACTTTGAAGAATATTGTAGATGCATTAACAAAATCTGTGAGCTCTAAGAAGTTCTTTTGGTGTAGAGAGACAATGGGTGTTTCAGGGCTGGAAAAATGACTAACCTCTCTTGTGGCCCCCTGTGGAAAGAAAACAACAAGTGGGAGAATGTTGGGTTGTGTTATATTCTTTCCATGACTAGTCCACGTAGTTAACCAGGGGGTTAGAGGGGGGGTCAAATGGGGTTTGAGGTGTACCCGTAACCACTAGTTTTGGATCCTATGTTAGGTTGGGCAGACCCACCTATGGTTTTGTGCATGACTGTCGCACATGTTTTTTGGACGCGATGGTTTTTGACCCATGGTATTGAATGCTTCGACATGTATAAATATGTATTGTAACATTGAAAGGAGAAGAAAGAAAAATCTAGCTGTTAGTCCCGGTTTTTGGTTTCAGGGGAAAATCTTTGTGTATATGTGTTTTATGTGTTATGCTCTCGCATTGTTTATTTTTTGTGTTTTAGAATTCATATGCAGGTAATTTCTGTACGGGGTTAAAACCTACAAAAAGTCTACCTTGTGCAGTTTCACTTTGCTTTTGAAATTTAGCATAAGTGCTCTTATTCAATATCTCATTCCTGATTTTAATCTCCCTGAATGTATCAAAGACTATCTCTTCCTTTTCTCCAGTCACATTTGTAGATGAGGAAACTTGAAGAGACTGTTGCCTTTCTGAAATTGGAGTGGTAGGAAAAGATTTCCCTCCAGTTGGGGATGAGTCTGGAATATCAATGATATTGATGACTATTTTCTGCGATGATTCTTTGCCTATGTCCATGTGCTTTCTGGGCTTTTTCCTATATTTCAGTTTGAATTCCTTCATAGAAGTATCAGTCCCTGGTGACTGATCTTCTCTAGGCCTTTTCCCTGTTATTCCCTATTCTTGTTCTTTTCCCTTTTCTGTTCTATCTTCAGTAGTCTGCCTTTCCTACTATCTTGGAGTTTGTGCACTGGAAGAAGAAATCACTTGTTCCTTAGCCTCTTGCAATGTGTCAAGTATCCACTCAATCTAGTTCATGTATTTTTCAATTTCAGGCCTTTGAGTGTGAATATAGGTTGTTTACTTGTTCTCCACCCTTTTCTTGGAGATGATACCCCATGGGTCATAGAACCATGTAAAATTGTGGGTGAAATTCATTTCCTTCAATCTTTTATCTACCTCCTCCCCTGCTGCTCTGTTGTTACAAATGAAAGGACCAATCTGAGATTTGATCTTGAACTGGGAATTTTTCTTAGCTGCTACAAAATGCACTTCATCTGCATTAATCATTTGTCTAATATATTCAAGTGCAGAGATCCTCATGGGGAGGAACTTTGGCAGCTTATAAGGGGCCAACTCACAACCATATACTCTAAATTCATTGTAATTTTGGTACAAGTACCAATCACCTGTTCTTTCTTGGTCTGTCAACTGCATAATCCTTCTAATTTCTTCACTGATTCTGGGTTCTGCAGTCCCACTGAGGAGGCTCATTGCTGGGTGAACAAACATTTATAAAAATGCCTTGTAGCTAAAGTCCTTTTGATCTTTCATCACTAATGTTGTGTAGAAAATCACAAATTGGGGTTCACCTTCTTCATTCATCTTGCTCATTGTAAACTAGAACTTGTCTGCCTGAAAATAAACAAACATATATACCAGAACTGAGGAGTATTGAAACACTTCCTTTGTGAAGAAATTGACAAACTGCTCATGGATGGCATCTGCAAAAAATTAACTGAAATTGAAGACGACAGAGGGCTTGGATTCTGTTGAATGAATAGACAGGAAAGCTATGATACCTTCATCAAGCCATTGATTTGAATAATATCCAAGTAAATAAGAAATAATAGGGACAATGTGTCTGGTTCTGTCAGGAAAAATTGAGGAGGAATAAGAAGGATTCTTGTTTGGCAGAGGTGTTTTCTCAGTCATGAAGATTTCTAAGGTTTTAGCTCTCTTAGAAAAATCTAGCTTTTGATACATTTCAATGAGAATATCATGGGAAAAGGGAGTATTTCCTTCAATTACAGGAGCCTGCATCATTTTCATAATAGTCTTGGCATCAATGGTAAACAATATATGTCTTATTGAGGCCATAATTGCCCTTTGTTGTGGATTGTAGCATGAGTGGAATTTCCTGATCTATTATGGGAAACTGTGTGGTTTAGGAAAAATATAAAAAGGTAAATTAGTGTCCGAGAGGCCTATGTCATCCATCTCATCCACAAATTTATCCTCTTAGCAGCAATATATGTTAAATAAATCGAACTCTGAGAGTGTTTGATGTATCTTAAAATCCTTGTCTGCAAGTGGTATGTGATCCAAATCTAATGGTGGGTGCACCATTGGATTAAATACCTCCTGTTCCTTTTTATTTGGTGCCATGGTTGTCTTCTGTAAAGACCTCTGAAAACTGGGTTGTGTTGAATTTGTAATAGAAGGGGATAAGAGGAAATGGGAATTCAAAGAGGGAGAAAGAAAAGGAATAAACCAGAAGTGGGATTCGAGAATGGGAATGTTTGATCACTGCAGAAAAATAGATCTTTCTTCAACAGTACTATTTTTTCTGTATGCATTGTGTGCTCTCTGTGTATTTCTGGAGGGAAGTGAATTATGCTTGCAAATGGTGAGAGCACATTAAAATTTTGAAAAGGATATGAAATGGTGCTTTTTTAGCTTTGGAGTGTTGCTTTACTTGGCATGGGTCTGTTGGCTAACAGTCCAACCCATTGAATGCACAACGATGGGAATGGAGGTGATAAGAAGATGGGATGGGATGGCGTCATTTGGTGGAGGGAGTGATAAAATATCACAATGGGAGAGTGGTTTGATTAACGACATAAACCATTTTTTTGGGGGGGCCTGGTAGTGGTAAGCGGTATGATAGGGGGGGTGCGAAATCTCAAGAGTACGACACATCAGTGGTTTGAAACCACTGATTTCAGAAACCCCCCCTAGGGGATTAACTTTCGGAGGGTAGGGGGGGGGGGGTGCCGGAAAAGCACACGGGTTGCCGAATCATATGGAGTGAGAAGAGAATTGGTAAGAGATGGGGAATAGGTAAGATGGGATGTGATCCGTAAGCAAGTGATGGGGTAGGGAAATAAATAAGGGGGCGGACTATAGGAAAATAGGGGTATAGAGTAAGGTTAGTGGAAATAAGATTGGAAAATAGCATAAGACCCCTTCCCCTTTTAATTTCTTCTCCCGACCTTAGGAAAAACAATGGGATATGTCTTCTAACCTTAAAGGAGCATTTCATGTCTTTCTTCTTTTGAATTTTTATCAATCTACCTACCCTTATTTTTCTAGTCTAGCATTTTTTATTTTTTCATTTGCAGGGTGCATTTGGACTTGCAGATCCTCTCTCTTTTTCTCTTTTTTTTTCCTCCTTAATTCTAACCTAATCTATCACTTATTTCTCCCCTTGGTCCATATTACCTAGCTACTGATTTACCAAGATTAAATTGTTTGGTAGATCTTTATTTTCTATCCTATCAACAGATATTTAAATTTGTTTAATCATGCTTAGACTGTATGATTTGAACAAAATTTGGGGTTTTCTTTTTCTTCTTATTTTTTCTCTTTTGTTCTTTTTTTATATACCCTCTTTTCATTTCTTGCCTTTTCCTTTTTTTTTGTGAAATCAATTGAACATTGGAATCTATGAACAATTTGAAATCTACAAACTTTGAAATACTCAATCACCTTGAGATCCTATAAATTATAGGACCCTAAAAGTACCAACAAACACTAGGTAAGGTACAACATGGCCAACAAAAATTGCAGGTCCAAACAGGGCTCATTCAAGCGAGTGTGGGATAGGTGAGCCTGAGTCAAGCAAGCGGGTCAGCCCAAGAAGCAGAACTCACGTTGGATATTCGTACAGTTAAGTTTCCAAAGAGGTTCCTGCACGTCGACTCAGCCAAAGAGAGGGTGAACCTACTACATATAAAAAATCTAAGTCTAAACCTAGACACACTTCCCATTCAGACTTTGTAAGAGCTGCACCAAGGGGTGTCAGATGAACCTAGGATTCGGGAGCAATGCACATTGTTGATCATCAACGAGGTAAAAACCAATAACCAAAAAATCGTCAAGGAAAAGGTGTAGGCCCTCAAGGAAATAGACGAGGTAACAACATGAAGCCAACACCTTGAAGCAACTATTTCATAGGCCTACAATGAGCTTCCAGAGCTTCAGGTTCCGGTTGAAGCGACCTTTGCTGAGAAAAACCAAAATTTGTTCATCGCAATCAAAGAGTCTAAGGAAGAAATCAGCAAAGTCAGGTTTGAGATATAGCTTCAAATCTCATAGTTCCAATTAAAGCTGTAGCCACTGCTCCCCCAGAAGTCCGAGAGTAGTGCAAAGTTGCTCTCAAAGTGGAAATTGCCATCTTGCTAGCTGTAGTTAAGGTTGCACTCACTTGTTTGAACATGCCATGGAATTATGAACCTCACTACAAGAGGATTCAACTCTACAGAAGATCAAAATGGACATCAGAGAGAAGTAGTGACAGTTTGATGAAATCAGGCCAACAATGTGAACCTTAGCACCGGTGCAAATGTTCGCTAGCTCATCCAAAGTGAAATTGATGAGTTGCATCACAAGGAAGTGATCATATTTTCAAGGATGTAGCCTTGGGCGGAAGAGGGTAGTCAATTGACCCTGTCAGTGCAGAGAAAGTTGAAGGGGATGCATCAGACACAAAGGACCATTGGCCTTGTAGTTGAAGGCCCAACCACTGAAAAACTAGTTGTGGAAGTGTGTTAAGCTGTTGTGCATGGAACAATAGATCTACAAGTTTTGAAGATTGAATTCAGTGAGATGGAGGCGAAGATAGAGGCGCCACCAGTTGAGTGACTCAAGGACGAGTCACAAATTTGTCTTGGGGGCTGTTCGGACAAGGTCTTCCGAGGTCAATTTTGTAAAAGTTTTTGTTATCGATGTAAAGTCTCTACATTTTGAGGAAGCAGAGCGTGAAGGTCGTAGAAGTTAAAAGGGGCTTTAGGAAGGTCAAAGCTACTTAGTTTGTTAGAAGTTAATATGTTTTGTGACCTGCCCATGGTTTGCGAACCATGGTATTGTAATTGAAGAAGCTATATAAAGGAGTCATAACAAGTCATAGGAAGCCAGTTAATCATTGAATATCTATGTAAGGGAAAATAGTATAAGGAAAAATAGTATATTTTATGTACTTTGGCAAAGGGAAATTCTCTTGCAGCTATGTGCGCGGAGACCTTGGTAAGCCCGCAGCTGAGTGTGGGGGCCCCTACAGTTGTGTGCACACAGAGGAAAGAGTTTGTAACAAAGGATTGATCATAATAAAGAATATTTTGGATCCATATTTGTGTATCTGTGACTTTCTATTTACTTATGCATTTTCTGTGTATTCACTCTGTTTTCTGCAATTATATGAATAAATAATTAATTGGTTTGCAAAAGTAATAGTTTTTCTAGTTTACTTATTGATATGAATGATTAAGGCAATCGACGCAAGGTTAGACATTGTTGTCTGTAAGTTACTGTACGTTTTTCATTTTTAAAGTTAGGTTTCACGAAGGTTAGAATAAATCCCTAGAAGTAACAGAAACCCATCACACATACCTCTGGATGCAGAAACCTAGTTCTATAATCCCCCAATATTGCTTCGAGTGAGACTGCAACCTTCACTATGCATTTTGTTGCCGAAATGGCTAGAAGTGAAGGGTTTTGTTGGTTCACGAAGATAAATTTGAACCTGGGTCTAGACCCCCTCAAGCCAACATGCATTACATCCTTGGCATGGAATTATGGAAGGGTGATGGTGAACTATTTGTGAGTAATGGGAAGTATGCCTAAGAAATACATCAGATATTTCACATGGAGGACTGTAATCCTATGGACACACCTCTAGCTACCAACTGGAGGAAGGCGAGTACTTCTTTTGTAGAAGTAGTAGATGCTACCATCTATAGATATCTTGTGGGATTCGTGATGTATCTAGTGAACACAAGGCTCGACATATGCTATGTGGTTAATTAACTTCGTCAAGCTATGGTTAAGCCTACCAAAATGTATTGGAAAGAAACTAAGCATGAGTTGCGGTAACTTAGAGGCACAAATGTAGAGTATGGGCTATAGTAGAGGAGAATAGAGGGAGTGAAGCTTCAAGGCTTCATTGATGCAGATTACTGGGGCCTTCATTTTTGTAGGAATTAAGATGTATTGGAGAGAGTCAAAAGGATGGTGACAAGTGGCAAAAATGATCGTTCGAGAATTGCAGGAATAAAAAACGGGAAAAAGGAAGGAACTGACTATTCAAGTTGGAACGTAGAGAGAAAGAAGAAGAAGAAAAAAAAGCAAAAAGGGGAGCCATAAATGGTTTTTTTTACTCTTGTGTTGCGGAGCTATGAGAACTTCTCTGTATCTATCATTCGATAATATTGTATTATATCTTGTTAAAGTCTTGTATGTTGAGGAAGAGGCCTTGATCCTGATGTAATATATTCGCCTCTCATATCAATTATGAAGACTGATATTGGGATCATAGTGCATTAGTTGTATGTTATTCTAGTTCTTTATTTTTTTTATGTATGTGCTTATTTAAGTAGTCTCTCTATTACAGCCTGTATGGCTTGTTGCGATCCGAACTCCTTGTAGAATGATCCAATGTTCTCTAATCTTGATTCTCTAATATGATTCTATGTGTTACTATATTTTAGCCCTTATCTAACTAAGGTTGCGACAGGCCTCAAGTGTGACTCCTTAACCATTCAGGGTAAGGTGATAATTTTGGCATTGTGCTAGACTACAACGAAACCTCGTTGGCCCTTGTTCCTAAACCCGAGGTCTCGAACCTGTTGTTATTTATGTGCCAAAATATGGTTCCATTTTCAAGACCTGAAATTCAAAAAGTGGGTTTGTAATATGGTATCGAGGATATCTAAGAAATAACTACAAAAATGGTGGGATGAGCAAGTGGACCAATTTGTTTCTCAGCAAGCTCAACTTCGCCAACAAACTATTGGCAAGCTAAAGGAGGAAATCCTATATTTAGATCTGACTAGTGATTAGTACCTGATCTTCTGGTGAAATTTCCCAGAAGAACTTTACAATTGGTTGCAGAGATTGTAGGTGAAAGGAAATTCTAGTGGAAAAAACCCATCTCGTCATACCTGGGATCAACCGGAGCTCACTACACCACATTGTCTCAATACAAATCTGATGAGAGCTATAGATTTCAGGGTGCATACCAGGCTAGAAGGGTATATTATTGAGTTTGCAGTAGAAATTCATCAGCCTTTTTCGAAATCTGAAGCCTTGTTCTAATCGGGGTTGTGATGGAAGCTACTAAAAGAGGTTACCCTATGGATCAAGGTTTTAATGGTGGAAGAGGACTTGTTGGTGTTCCAGAACCCAAGCATGGCAACATAAACACCCATTACTAGGAAAAGTAACTAAAGGGAGATATGATATAGAGCGGGAAACTATGATACTGTCACGAGGATGGATGGAGATGACTCTTGAAAGGTTAGGGCTCTAAGAGCCTAAGAAGAGTGCAGATAGTGGAGAAATGGCGGGAAAGGGCCATGTAGATGATTAAAAGGTGTCAGAAGAGATTGCACCAAGCAAGAGGAGTGTTGAGAGATCCATAAGAAGGAGAAATTTTGGAAGGAAGCTCAGTGGGAGGGGCAAAGACGGTCACAACGCAATGGGTCCAGAAGGTGATAGGGACCTATCCCTGCTAATGGAGATGGAAATGTTGGGTGAAAAGGGCCACCTAGGCTTGGAGGGAATCCTAAAAGATGAAATGCATTTTTATATAAGGATATTTTTTATTGAAGATGATGCATCTAAAGGAATCAATGATATGCCTCCCCGAAGCTTAGGTAGTGTCTCCCCTAACCTTCCCCTAGTACTCTATCACAATCGTGACAAGTTCCTATCTAAGTTAATCAAACTATAAGAGTTCATAGTGTGCATGTTAATTATAAAGTTAGTGCTAGAAGCAATGGGATTAGTAGTAGTGGTATGACTTTACAAGGATCGCTACATCCTTCATTGCAAAGATTTGTGCTCTTAGCACAAAATTAGTAAAAAATGGCGGGATCATTCACGAGGTATCCTGAGTTCTCTGGTGAAGACAATGACGACATAGAAAAACACTAGTATCTGTGTGAAGCCATTTGGATGGCCCGCTAGATTCCATATGATGGAAATTAATCTAATTATAGACCACTTTTAGGGAAAGAGCCTTGAGATGGTTCATAAAGTGGTCATAGCTACACCAGAATCCAACTGTGGATGATGTTAAAAGAGAATTTGTACAAGAATTTAAACTTCCACAAACCAATCAGCAAGGGTTGTTGAAGTTGTGGGAGATAAAACAATGGGAGGGAGAGATTGCATGGGAGATGATGAAAATATTTAAGGACACAATTGGTAAATTGATTTACTCGATAGATCCAAGTCATCAAAGAGACTGATTTATCAAAGCATTATTTCCTCTCACCTGTATGCCATTGACACAACTGAAAATTGATACACTACAAGATGCTCTCAAGCAAGAAACTCAAATTGAAGCTATGGAAGGATATACCCACCCGAGTACCAGGTGGGAGAAACACCACATGATCCATCTATTTTGGGTCTACAACATCAAATTGCAAGTCTGACAGAGAAGTTTAATATCTGTAACTAGCCTGTCTAACGTGACCAAATGTATGGTGTACAACCTACTTAGTGGAAGGTCATGTTGCTACATAATTTCTGAGGTTGTGAGGCGCAAATGCCACGTCTACACCAGTAGGACCACCTGGGCCTAAACCCATAGCAGGAGTCACACAAGTAGGATCACATGGTTGTAGGTTTTAACCCCGTACAGAAATTACCTGCATACGAATTCTAAAACACAGAAAATAAACAATGCGAGATCATAACACATAAAACACATATACAAAGAGATTTTCCCACTAGATCCAAAAACTGGGACTACCAGCTTGATTTTTCATTATATTCCTTTCAATGTTATAATACATATTTATACATGCCGAAGCATCCAATACCATGGACCGAAAACCATCGCATCCAAAAACATTTGTGAAAGACATGCACAAAACCATAGGTGGGTCCGCCCAACCTAACATAGGTTCCAAAACCAAAATTTTCTGGGGCGCTACCTCGGACCCCATAAAGTGGGGTTATGGGTATGCCTCAAACCCCATGTGACCCCCCCTCTAACCCCCTGGTTAACTACGTGGGATAGTCGTGGAAGGAATATAACACAACCCAACATTCTCCCACTTGTTGTTTTCTTTCCACAGGGGGCCAGAAGAGAGCTTAGTCATTTTTCCAGCCCTGAAATGCCCATTGTCTCTCTACACCAAGAGAACTTCTCAGAGCTCACAGTTTTTGTCAATGCATCTTTTATATTCTTCAAAGTGTCCACCTTTACCAGCAACACCTTTTTGTCTTCTATCATATCCCTCACAAAGTGATACTGAACATCAATGTTCTTTTTCTTTGAATGATATGCGGGGTTCTTTGCCAAGAAAATTGCACTTTGGCTATCACAGTCTATCCTTATAGCTTCCTATACTAACCCCATACTCGAACATAATCTCTGTAACCAAACTACTTCCTTGCTTGCATGAGTGGCTGCCATGTATTCTACCTCTGTAGTTGATAGTGCCACTACAGATTGTTTCTTACTCATCCCACTGATTGCACCTCCAAATAGGTTAAACACATACCCACTTGTAGATATTTTGTGATCTAGATCTCTAGCCTAGTGTGCATCAACAAAGCCATGGATATCTAACACTCTGTCCAATCCTGGTCTTCCTTGGTAGCACAAACCATAATCACTAGTGCCACGCAAATAACTGAAAACCCGCTTCACTACTGTCCAATGCTCCTTTCCCGGTTTTGACATAAACCTGCTCAATACTCCCACTGCATGTGCAATGTCTGGTCTAGTACAGACCATTGCATACATCAAGCTACTGACTGCACTTGCATATGGAACACGGGACATCTCTTCTTCATCTTCTTATGTCTTGGGACACTGTTCAGCATATAACCTCACAGCTATAGGAATAGGAACCTTCATTGGTTTACTATCCTACATATTAAACCTATGCAGTATTGTCTCGACATACTTCCTATGGTTTAACCAAAGCTTCCTCTTTGATCGATCTCTTTTAATTTCCATGCCCAAAATATAGTTTGTAGCACTAAGATCTTTCATGTTGAATTTGGAGGACAATTGGGTCTTCAAATCCTGGATAATTTCTTTGTCATTTCCAACCAGCAACATATCATCCAAATACAAGACCAGATAAATAACATGGTCACCAATTAATTTAAAATACACACAATGATCTGATTTGCTTCTGGTGAAGCCAAATCCTCCTATAAATGTATCAAATTTCTGATACCACATCCTTGGTGACTGTTTTAACCCATACAGAGACTTCTTTAACTTGCATACTAGTTCTTTCTTACCCTTCACCGCAAAGCCTTCAGGTTGCTTCATGTAGATTTCCTCTTCCAGATACCCATGAAGAAATGTTGTCTTCACATCCATCTATTCTACCTCAAAATCAAAAGCAGCAAAAACAGATAAAAGTAATCTAATAGAAGTTACCTTGGCAACAGTAGAAAAAATATCACCAAAATCAATTCCCGGCACCTGGGAATAACCTTTTGCTACCAACCGAGCTTTGTATTTCTCCACTTTTCCTTCTACATTTGTCTTCTTTTTGAACACCCATTTTCTGCCAATGGGTTTCCTTCCAGTTGGCAACTCTACCAGATCCCAGCCTCATTTTTGTGCAAAGATGCCATTTCATCAACCATGGCTTCTTTCCAGAGTTTTCCATCCTCTGAATCTACTACCTCCTTCACAGTTCTGGGATCATCATTAGTAACAAACAAAGAAAAATTTGAATATAAAGTGATCCAAATCGGATCAATGAAGATTATCAAAGCTCCATGACTATATCAAAACAGGACAGACTTCGAATTTATGAACAAGAGCAATCAGGAATACCATTGGATAGTGGCAGTTTGCAGCCAGCAAAGAATGACGAGGACCTCAGTCAAAGCACGCTGACTGAGGCCCATGGAGACCATGTAGGAGGAAAAACTAGCAGTTGGGAAGCTTGAATTGGGAAATGGAGGCCATTTCTGATGCGTGATTAGCGCTAATTTCGCATCGTTGGGCAAAACCCCTCGAGAAGGAAAAGCCTCGAAACTCTCGGTCGCATGGGAAGTTGGGAAACCGTGGGGAAGGCACTAGGGCGAAAGGCGAGATCCACGCTCCAAAACCGGTGGTATATTGCGAGCATCCTTGGGCGGTAAGCGGATTTGGCTGAAAACGAGCGATTCCATTCAGCGCCTGAAGTGTGTCTAATGGATGAGAGAGAAAACCGCCTCTCATCACGTGTTAATATTCGAGCAAGTCAACCACGCGAAATGAGCGAATGTCGTAGGATCTGGGGGCTCCAGATCTGACGGCGGAGATTGCGCCTGATGAAGAAATTAGATTTGACAAGGAAGTTAACTCGTGGCATAAAGAAGTTTGAAGTCCGATGTGACTATTAAGATGGCAGATGAGTCATTCCACTGTGTAATTGAAGAACTGGACCATCGAGGATGAGCTGGTGCAGTTTGTGAGAGGACGAGTGGCCACTTCCCTGTGGATGATGGTGATGATGGAGAGGTAGGGAACTCCAAACAAACAACATTAGGCGAGCCGAAGGGGTGGAAGAGGAAATGAGCAGTCATGAGATAGATTGGCTTTAAGCCATGAACAAACAAAGAACATAACATAGAGAAGAGAATGAAGACAGAGAGAGTGAGAGCGAAGAAGAGACAGTGAAGCAATAAGCAAAAAATAAAGAGCCAAGCTGACCTAAGGCAGCATCGAGCAGATAGAAAGCTTGAAAGGTTCAAGCAATCCCTGAGAGGATCTGTCAAGAATTGAGTACCACATTGGGCTCCTCCCATTCAAGACCAGAGAGGTCAAGATCTGGTAAGGAAAAGAGTCTGTGCACTCTAGTGGCTTGGGGGATCCAAGAACCACCCTACCAAATATTATCTCTTTCAGGAGACTCAAAGTGAGCTCCTCATTGTAAATCTCTGCTTTAAAGACACAATAAAAGAAGGCCACCATTGAAATCTGGACTGGAGAAGTAGCCCTGGAGGATAGGGTGAACTCATTATTAATTGTTGTGTTCTTGTATTTTCTTAATGTGTTTCCCTTACTGTTTTCCATTTTCCAGTGTCTGTGTATTTTGCAATCTGATCGATCCGTTGCGTTAAATAACATAGACACACACCAGCACATGAGTCCGTAATACCTTCATTCAATAATTATTTAACTTAGGTCACTCACAAGTGATTTTCAGATCAAGTGGTATCAGAGCTTTAGTCTATTAATGTTAGACAAGCTTGTGTTGGTTTAGCTGTTGAATGCTAACTAGATCAAAGCTCAAATTAGGATAAGGAGAGTTGGTCGAAACTAATCCTGAAATTGGGAGAGTCTATCCTCGGAAGACAATGTCAGAGGAAGATTCTATTGGGCCAGACCCTCAATTCATAGAGAGTTTCCTAGCCATAAAGTCCATGGTAGAAGAAATGTATAGGGACTTTAGAAAACATAAGGATGAAAATTCATCAGGCTCTAAACAAGACAAAGGAGAAGATGAGTCTCACTTCCATGACCACTCAAAAGGAAAGGGGAAAGAGGAAAGATTTCTCACACCTCCTAATAGCCCTAAACACAAAAATAAAGCATCTTTGATCAAACTAGATGTTAAATTTGATTTACCTATATATGATGGAGAGTTAAATGTAGAAAAATTGGACAATTGGATTAGACAAATTGATGTTTATTGCAAAGTGCAGAACATCAATTTAGACAATAGCAAGATTCAATTGACAAGCCTACGCCTTGGAGGAACTGCCTTGGTTTGGTGGGAAGGTAGAACCCAAGCTGACATGAAAATACATGGTAAGACCATCTCTGTCTAGAGTGAATTTGTTTCTGCAATAAAAAGTAATTCTATCCATTGGCTTACATGCAGCAAGCCATGATGAGTTGGAAAACTCTTCGATAGTTGAAAGGGAAAGGTGTGCAAGGGTACACTCAAGAATTTAGAAAGAGAGCATTGATTCTAGGAATCTCATTAGACTCACTAGAGACTTTGTTAAAGTAAATTGGTGGTTTACACAGCTACATGAGGCAGACTATCCTCATGTTTAATCCCACTAGTATAGATGAGGTATCTGTACAAGCTACTCATCTAGAAGCTAGAGGAAAGAATGGAAGTCCAGAAGTTGGGGGATCATCCCAACCCATTGCAAGCAAGAGTAAGGAGAAAAGAAAGTAGAAATGGAAAGCAAGGAAGGCTAACACTGCATATAAGAGCAAGGCTTCATGCACTCACAGTAAAAAGGATGGGCATGATGATGAGATTGTTGGATTCTGCATCTAGAGCTGATACCTAAGAAGTTTGAGGGTAAGAAGAAGAAGACTGTTGTAGCTATTTAGAAAAATTTGGGGTCAGACTCGGGAGATGAAACAACCATTGCAGCCATAGGTATAAGAGGTAAGAATTTTGAAGCATCTACTAGTAATTCTACACAATCTACTATTGATGAAGAAAATGAGAGGAACAAACATGAAAATTTCCATATTCGAGTTATTTCCAAACATCAAAAGATTGATACTTTGTTTGATAGTGGCTCACAAGTAAATTTAATTTCTGAAGCAATTGTAAAGAAGTTGGGATTAGTAACTACACCTCACAAGAAACCATATCCATTAGGATGGTTGAATGATAATGCACAACTACAAGTGACTAGACAGTGCAAACTCAAGTTTTCCTTTGGGTCAGCATTTGTAGATGAGGTTGAGTTAGACATAATTCCTTTGGATATATGTGGAATTGTTTTAGGAAGTCCTTACTTGTATGATAGAAAAGTTATTTTCTATAGAGCTGAGAACAAGTATCTACTTGTTAAAGATGGAATCGAATACTTTGTAAGAGCTCATAAGCTCAAGAATAATTATACTCTCATAAACTCAGGGAAGATGAAAAGAATGATAAATTCATGCAAACAATTCTTACTGATGGTTGTAAAGGAAAAGAAACTTGATAAAACCAATGTATTTGAGGGCTGTAATGCTAAACAACGAGTTGATTTAGAAAAGGTTGTTTCAGAGTATGATATCTTGTTTCAAGAACCTGAAGGTCTGTCACCCAAAAAGGAAATAGTGCATGATATTATTTTGCAACAAGATGCTTCGTTGCCTAACATTTGAATGTACAGGTTGTTTGCTTTAGAGAATGCTGAAATCAAGAAGCAGTTGTAGGATTTGCTCGAGAAAGAGTTCATCAGACCTATCACATCACCATGTGGGTCACCAATTGTTTTGGTGAGAAAGAAAGATGGCTCGTGGAGAATGTGCATTGATTACCAAGCACTGAATAAGATAACAATAAAAAATCATTATCCCCTTCCTCGCATAGATGATCTTTTAGATCAATTGAAAGAAGTTGTTTATTTCTCCAAGCTAGACTTGCACAGTGGATACCATCAAGTTAGAGTTGTAGAACAAGATGCATGGAAGACTACTTTCAAAACAAAGAAAGGATTGTATGAATGGTTGGTTATGCCTTTTGGCTTAACTAATGCTCCTGCTACTTTCATGAGATTAATGAATGATGTACTCAAACCTTTTCTTAATGATTTTGTTATTGTGTATCTAGATGACATTCTGATTTTTAGCAAAACGTGGGAAGAACACTTAAAGCATGTTAAGCAGACACTAGATGTTTTGAAAAGAGAAAATTTTTATTTTAAACTCTCAAAATGTGAATTTGGAAAAACATATCTGAATTATTTGGGTCATATAGTAGGGGGTGGTGAATTGAAGATAGATCCCTCTAAGGTGGCAGTCATTGTAAACTGGCCTAAACCCAAATCTACTACAGAAGTTAGAAGCTTCTTAGGAGCAACACAATATTGGAGGAAGTTCATTTCTATCTTTTCCTTAATTGCAGCTCCCTTACATGCTTTAACAGGATTGGACAAGGTGTTTCAGTGGGGAGGCAAATAGCAGAAAGCCTTTGACACCTTGAAAGAAAAGATTAGTACAACACCTATACTAGCATTGCTTGATCTACAGAGACCATTTGAGATCCAAACAGATGCTAGTGACTATGCCATGGGGACAGTGTTGACACAGCACGGTAAACCCATATGTTATCATTCTGAGACATTTAATTCTGCAGTGGTTAACTATCCTACATATGATAAAGAATTGTATGCATTAGTTCAGAGTGTGAAAAAGTGGAGACTGTTAGAAAATTATATATTACAGAGTAATGGAACGCATAAAATATTTCAGAAATATAAACACAAAAAATGTATAAAACAAGAGAGACACAGATATATGTGGTTCACCCAGTTCAGACTACGTCCATGGAGAAACAACCAGTCCTTCCTTTTATATTATCCAACAAACTGAAGAGATACAACCTACAGCAGATCCGCTGTAACACCCTCTTCGTTTTCAATCTCCTCTCTCTTCCTCACTCAGAATACAGATACATATAGACACAATACAATTCCCTCATGTATAGTGATGGGTTTCCTTCTAGGGAAAAAAACCCTAAATTAAACATAACTTCTACCGTCCGATCATTCGTCTAATGAATGGCCCAGATTGACTAGAAATTACTAGACTTTTACAAGGCAATTTTACATCTATTTTTAGCTTCGAGGCACTTCCCCTAAACCCCCCCAGGAGACCGCTGGCCCCCAGACCCCCTAGCCGGGGGGGATTTACCCCCCCGCATGGAGGGGTGTACAGTCTTCCTGGGGTATACATCCAGTTGAAACCTTTGAATTCAGAAGATAATCAGGCTCCACACCTAATAATCTCCCACTTGGAGACTGATTATAGCAACTCCACCGCTGCTTCATTTGCTAGACAATGACTCCTCTTTAGACCTAGTTGTTTCTCATCTTCTTCATCATACTTGAAGAGAAACTGAGTAGATTCCCAGTTTCTCCCTGGTTACAACTTTTGTTAGCATATCTGCAGGATTCTGGCTAGTGTGTATCTTTTCCAGCTTCAACTGTCCATCTTCCAATGCTGACCGTATGAAATGGTACTTGAGTTGTATATGTTTAGTATTGGAATGAAATGTAGAGTTCTTTGCAAGATGTATGGCACTCTGGCTGTCACTATATAACTTGCCCAACTCCTGCTTCTTACCCAATTCATCCAAAAACCTTTGTAACCAAATCATCTCTTTACTAGCCTCTGTAGTAGCAACGTAATCTGCTTCTGTTGTTGAGAGTGAAACAACACTTTGGATTTTTGAAACCCAACTGACAGTTGTTCCACCTACAGTAAATACATATCCTGTAGTGCTCCTCCTGTTATCTCTGTCACCTGCCATATCTGCATCAACATATCCTTGTAGAGCAATGTTTGAACCACCAAAGCATAATGCTTGATTTGTGGTACCTCCCAAACACCTGAGAATCCACTTCACCGCCATCCAATGTTCTTTTCCTGGATTGTTCATGTACCTGCTTACAACTCCTACTGCATGTGCAATATTAGGCTTTATGCAGACCATTGCATACATTAAGCTTCCAACTGCTGATGCATATGGAACTTTGGACATATGAGCCATTTCTTCCTAAGTCTTGGGACACGCCTCCTTACTTAATTTGAAATGGCTAGCCAAAGGTATACTAATTGGTTTTTCATTCTGCATATTAAACCTTTTCAACACCTTTTCTATGTACTCACTTTGAGACAATGTTAATTTGCGATTCTTCCTGTCTCTAGTTATTCTCATACCAAGGATTTGTTTTGCAGCACCCAAATCCTTCATTGCAAATGAGTTTGCCAATTTCCCTTTGAGCACATTTATTTCTTGCATGTTAGAACCTACAACAAGAATATCATCTACATACAATAACAATATAATATAGCTGCCATCATTTTTCCTTTTGAGATAAACACAATGATCAGAGTGTCATCTAGTATAACCTTTTTCAGACATAAACCTATCAAATTTTAGATACCACTACCTTGGAGCCTGTTTTAAGCCATACAAGCTCTTCTTCAACCTGCACACTAGTTTCTCCTTCCCTTTCACCTCATATCCTTGTGGCTTCTACATATATATCTCTTCCTCCAAATCCCCATGGATAAAGGTTGTATTTACATCTAACTGCTCAAGAGGCAAATATTCGACTGCTACTAGACTTAAAATAGTTCTGTTTGAAATCATTTTCACAATAGGAGAAAATATCTCATCAAAGTCTATACCCTTTTTCTATGCAAACCCTTTCACCACAAGTCTAGCTTTGTACCTTTTTCTACCTCCATCTTCTTCCTTTAGCCTGTAAGCCGATTTATTCTGCAATGCTATTTTACCTGCAGGAAGCCTAACTAAGTCCCAAGTCTAGTTATGTGCTAAGGAGTCCATATCTTCTTTCATGGCTTGCTCCCACTTCTTCCTGGTTTCTACCTGCACTACTTCTTCATAACATTCTGGTTCACCAGAATCAGTCAAAAATACATAATATAACTAAGGAGAGTATCGTTCAGGGGGCCTATGTATCCTGGTAGATCTTCTAAAACCACTTTCAGGTGTTTGAAGTGCTTGTTGCTGCTGTGGTTGTTGTTATGGCTATTGATCATTATGATTTTCAGGCACCATCACTTTTCTTGTGATATCGTTAAGCACTATGTATTCTCTTTTTTCTTTTTCTTGTTTCTTTTCCTGCAATTGATTCTTATACAAGACCTTTTCATTGAATATTACATCTTTTGTACTAATGATTTTGTGATTTTCATAATCATATAAGCGATAACCAAAATCATTAACACCATATCCAATAAAGGTACATTTCTTTGATTTTGCCTCAAGCTTTGTTCTATTTTCTTTATTAATGTGGACAAAGGCTTCACAACCAGAAGTCTTTAAAAATGAGTAGTTTACCTTTTTACCTGTCCATGCATCCTCTGGAATACCACCATCCAAGGAACCTGAAGGCCCTCTGTTTATTAGATAACCAATAGTATATACAGCATCTACCCAAAATTGTAAAGACAATCCTGCATGCAATCTCATGCACCTTGCATGCTCCATGATTGTCCTATTCATCCTTTCTGACACACCATTTTCTTGTGGTGTTCTTGAAACTGTCTTCTCTCTGCAAATTCCATTCTCTGAACAGTACCTATCAAACTCTTTGCTGCAATATTCACCTCCATTATCTGATCTGAGACACTTCAACCTTTAGCCTGTCTCATTTTCAACCAAATCTTTCCATTTCTTGAAAGTATCACATACATCAGATTTATTTCGAATATAATAAATCCATGTTTTTCTAGTTGCATCATCAATAAAAGTAACATAATAACAAGAGCCACCAAGATATGATACCTGAGCAGGTCCCCATACATTTGATCTAAATCTGAAACTACTTGAAATTTGTTTGCAAGGTATTCAATTCAGAAATAAACATGTTTAAAAGACTTCCATGTCTTGCAGAAAGGAAACACATGAACTTTTCAGCTGTTTATGACCCATCTAAGCATAGCAGAATTATTTCCTTTTACTGTTTAACACATAAAAACGAATTTTTTCTGCAAAATAAATCAACCACATATGCAAAAGAAGTTGATAAATCAGTTCACCCCCTCCAGGGCTACGTCTGCTGGGTCCAAAACCCCCAAATGGGCTTGTCCTTGTTTTTATTAAATGCTCAAATTGAAAATACAGCTGAATAGAAGCATCTACAGGAGAAATAGATGGTAGAAATGGATTCATAACACTTGAATCCTTCAGGATTGACTATTGGATCACCTCGAATGGATACTTGCAACCCTGTACAATCTTCCCAATACTGACCCCTAGTGGCTCCTAGAACTTTCACGGCTCCAAAAAGTATGCAAATGACCTCTGATGGCTGTAAGACCTGCACCAATGGATTTAGAAGGTCGAAAATACCCAAAATAAAAAAAAAAAACATCCAAAACCGACTTTCTGGGCCAAAGTTATGGCCATTTACTCCTGACTGCCAGTTTGGCCTAACAAAACCCCAGTTAACTGTAGTGGAGGCCAGATAAGTCCGCCAATTATGGCGGGTCCGCCAAATTTGGCGCCACTGCCAAATAAACTGCCAGTCTAATTGTAGTTGTATTAAATGCGCATGTGACCAGCTGCCTCGGATTGTGTGCCCGGCTGTTTTGGCTGGCGGTTAGTGGATACGCTCCTGGTTCTGCATGCGTGGTCACATGGAGGGCGGGGCTGGCCCTTAGGGGCTGGCCCCATTTGCTTTTTCTGCCCTGCATTTTAAACTTTATTAAACGTTTTTTCCACCCATTAAACAAAGGAATGGGCCATGGTGCATTGGTAAAACTTTGGAGTAACAGGGAAGAGGTTGCGGGTTCAAACCCGGCCCATGCCCAATATTTTTTAACATGCCCAAACGAGCCTTGCTGACGTCATCTGGGGCCACGTGGTGCCCTCCGGGCCTGCCACGTGGCACCCTCTGATTGGCTGCTGAAAGGGAATATTCCCTAGAATATTCCAAGGAATATTTTGCAGAATATTCCAAGGAATATTCTGCAGAATATTCCTTTTTTAATTTATTTTTTTTTAAATTTAATTTTTCTAATGTTTTGGGCAAAATATTCTTTTGGCCATATCGTCTTCACACGGCGACCGTTTTTCGAACCGTTTGTGGCGCCGGAATCGGGAGGATGAGCACTTTCCATTCGTTCAGATTTGAACCAGTTCTGAGCACTTTTAATTTTGAGCATTTTTACGACACTTAAGACATGAGCACCTGATCACGCCTCCCCATTGGGAAGCTTTTGGACCCCAAAAGCATTCAACTACCTGTTAAAGAGGTGAGGGTACAGCTCCCTCACTCTGTCCACCTCCATCCACTTTGCCTTTTTCGGTTTGCTGCCTTTGAAACCAACCCTAACATAATCTACACTGCCCCTTCTTGAAGTGCGTGTCCTTCTGTCAAGGATTGTATCTTCTTTCAGCTCATCTAAGAATTCTGGCGAGAAATCTTCTATAGATGGCAGCTGAACAGCACTTTCATGATCAGCAATCAAAGGAGGTTCATACAAACGTAAATTCTCCACATTGACAACAGAATACATTTGCATGTAGGAAGGCAAATCTAATTGAAAAGCATTATTTCCAACCTTCTTGAGGATTTTGAAGGGACCATAACGAATAGGCTTCAGCTTTTTACCTTCTCCTTGCATCGTTTCCTTGCTAATGTACATCCATACCTCATCCCCTTCTTGAAACTTGTGATCGACTCTATGCTTGTCGTGTCTTTCCTTATACTTGCCTTGACTCTTCTCAAGCTGTTCTTGAATTTGCTGATGTATTTGCTGAATTCTTTCAATGAATGAACGAGCTTTGTCAATATCACTATGTCCCTCAATGGCAACATCTTTCTCAAGAATGAAATCAAGAGGTGATTTTGGCAAGTAACCAAAACAAGCTTCAAACGGTGAGGTGTTTGTGGAAGAGTGCTTGGCACGGTTGTAAGCATGCTGTATGTAGTGCAAATGTTCATCCCAAAGCTTGGGATGCTTGTTGCAATAACCTCTCAAGAGGTGCACAATGGTTCTGTTCACAACTTCGGTTTGTCCATCTGTTTGCGGATGGAAAGCAGTGCTTTTCTTCAACTTGGTGTCCATCATCTCCCATAGGTTGGACCAAAAATTCCCCACAAATATGGAATCCCTGTCACTGATAATGGAAGTAGGCAAACCAAAGTGAATCCATACATGATGAAAAAATAATTCAGCAGTTTGTTCAGCAGTTATAGTTTTCTTACAAGGCATAAGTATACACATTTTGCTGAAACGATCAACTACTACATATAAATAATCATGCTGCTTTCTAGATTTTGGCAAACCTCCTACAAAATCCATAGAGATGCTCTCCCATGGTCTAGAAGGTACCGGAAAAGGAGTATACAAACCAAGCTTCCTATTGCTAGGCTTGCTTGTAGCACATAATGAACAACCTCTTATGAACCTTGAAACAGAATCTACCATGCGAGGCCAATAGCAATACCTTTGTAGATGTGCAACTGTTTTGCTCACACCAAAATGGCCAGCAATAAGAGAAGAATGAGCTTCTCTTATGACATTTATCCTCTCCCCCTGTGGTATACACAACTTGCCCAAATGAAACAGCAAATTGTTATGCATGTGATAATCATTTTCCTCTACATGATTCCCTTTACTCAAGTTAGCATACACATCTTTAAAGTCATCATCAGATGCATATTGTTCTATGTAACTATCATGTACAATGGAATCATTCTTAAGTAAAGTAACAACACCAATAATAGGCCTTGAAAGCATATCAGCAACCTTATTCAAAGTATATTTCTTGTACCTTATTACCAAATGGAACTGTTGCAAGAAGCCCATCCATCTGAAGTGTCGTGACTGTTGTGACTTGCTTTGTGATTGCAAGTACTGTAAGGGTTGATGGTCGGTATGTATAACAGTTTCTTTGCCCATCAAATAGTGTTTCCACTTTTTGACGCTTTGTACCAACGCATACAACTCCTTATCATATGTAGGATAATTTACAACAGCACCATTAAAAGTTTCAGAATGAAAAGCAATAGGCTTACCATGTTGAAGAAGAACTGCACCCATAGCATAATCACTAGCATCAGTTTGTATCTCAAATGGCTGTCTCAAATCCAGTAATGCAAGGATTGGAGCTGAACTAATCTTCTCTTTCAAAGATTCGAAAGTTTTTTGCTGCTTGCCTCCCCATTGGAAAGCATGCTTCACACTTGTCACTGCATGCATAGGAGCTGCTATAGAAGAGAAGTTAGAGATAAACTTCCTCCAATATTGAGCTGCACCCAAAAAACTTCTTACCTCTGTTATGGATTTGGGAGTAGGCCACTTCAGAATAGCCTCAATCTTAGCAGGATCAATTCTCAAAGAACCTCCTCCTACTATGTGTCCCAAATAAACCAAAGAAGTCTTTCCAAATTCACACTTTGACATTTTAAGAAATAACTGATTCTTCTTCAAAACATCAAGTACTTTTCTAACATGCATGACATGATCTTCTCTGGACTTGCTGAAAATTAAGATGTCATCTAAGTAGACAATAACGAAATCATCAAGAAAAGGACACAATACATCATCCATTACCCGCATGAAAGTTGTAGGTGCATTGCACAAACCAAATGGCATCACAAGCCACTCAAAGAGTCCTTGTTTGGTTTTAAAGGTTGTCTTCCAAATGTCACTTTCTTCAATTCTTACTTGATGATATCCACTACGCAAGTCTAACTTAGTGAAATATCGAGCATCTTTCAGCTGGTCTAGCAAATCATCTATCCTTGGGAGTGGGTAACGATTCATTACCGTTATCTTGTTCAAGGCCTTGAAATCAACACACATACGCCAAGTGCCATCTTTCTTTGGAATCAATAAAATCGGTGACCCACATGGCGAAGTACTTGGCCTTATGAAACCCTTGTCCAACAAGTCCTTGATTTTCTTCTTTATTTCAACATTCTCCATAATAGACATGCGGTACATGCCTATGTTTGGAAGAGGAAAATCTAGATGCAAATGGATTTCATGCTGAATCTCCCTCTTAGGAGGCAAACCTGTTGGCTCCTGAAACATCTCATGATATGCATCAACTACATCATACAGATCTGATTTAAGTTTTGGATCACAATTTTCAAATGACTCATGATTCACATCAACCTTGGGCTTAATCATAAGAAGAACAAAATTCTTACTTGAATTGACCAGTCTTTTTACCTATCCTACATTCACCATCGCTATATTTGTCTTCTTGCGATGAGCTCTAACAATGAACTCCTTGCCATCTTTGAACAGATGATATTTGTTTTCATGGCGATGAAAGATAGCTTTCCTATCAAACAAGTAAGGACTTCCCAAAACAATTCCTGCTATATCAAAAGGTACCACATCAAGTTCAACTGTGTCAATAAAATGTGCAGTAATTGCAAAGCGCAATGTGCACTTTCTTGAAACTTGTAAATTTGCATCCTTGCAAATCCATCCAAGTGGATATGGCTTCGGATGTGGAACGGTCTCAAGTTTAAGCTGCTTGACCAAGTCCTCTGATATAAGGTTTGCTTGTGACCCACTATCAAAAAGTGTGTCAATTTTAGTATGTTTTCAAATCACCCTCACATGAAACAGTTCAATTCTTTCTTCCTCATTAGGAGCTATTACATGGAAGTTTGAGGTACTAGTGCTGGCTTGGGTTTCAATTTCTTTTCCCTTCAAGTTTTTCAAACCCATGGCTGTAATTTTGGTTTCATCACCTGAATCTTCCCCAAATCTTGGGGTGTAGATGTAGTAGCAGCAGTTTTCTGTTTCCCTTTGGATTTGTTAGATTGAGGTCTTTTTTCAGGATGTAATTTCCAACAGTTTTTCTCCTCATGGCCTGGTTTAGAACATTGTTTACAGATCACTTTCCCTCTTCAAATGTGTTTTTTCCCCTTGCCTCTAAATGGGTAGCTTGGACACAAACCTCGTCCAGGCTAGTAGGGTTAAACATCAAGATGGTGTGTCTAAGGTAGCTATGCAAGCCACCAATGTATTTCAGCAAGGTTTCCTGGGTCTGCAAATCTACCCCTAACAAGAGAGCTCTTCTCCTGAATTCTTGGGTGTAGTCTTGGACACTCTGACCCTTAAGTTGTCTGAAATTTTGCCAATTCATAATGGCCTTCTGCATGTGAGCAAGAGGATAAAATTGTTTTTTAATGGCTAACAGAAATTCAGGCCATGTTAAGGTAACCTTACCAAATTTCTTGATCTCCTCTTTAGTCTTGGCCTCCCACTAGACCAAGGCTGCTCCATCCATTCTCAAAGAAGCCAACTGAATCTTTGTGGCATCATCATGTATATTTTGCATCCTCAAGTAAACTTCCAACTGCCTAATCTAGTTGTCAAGCTTTTCTGCATTCACTTCACCATTAAACATAGGTAATTCAAATTTTACATCAAGCTTCAAAAAAAGACTTTTTCCAAAGGATCTATGCTTATGAACAGAAGAAGACGAGGATGAAGAGGAAGAAGGTGAAGATGGGGGTGGTGGATCACCATTACCTCCATGTCCTTTCTTGGAATGATCATCATCCTTCTTCCCTCCTGAAGAGCCCTCTCCTTCATGTGGATGTTTGGACTCTTCTCCAGCCAATTTCTCATTTCTTTCTTGGTACAATATCCTCACCATTTCAGTGAGATCTAAGAAAGCCTTTATGAAGACTCTTTCTTCTTCTCTTGGATCTGTCTCTATAGGAATTTCTCCTTCATGTTCAGACATCTTTGAAGCTTCTGCTGAGACTCTTGAGGGTGAAATTGAAGGTGGAGGTGATGGCTCTCTGGCCTGCCTTGACTGAGGATTCTCTCGTTCTCTAGTCAACTGTCCTTCCCCTCTTTTAAGTTTCAACCTGGTAAGCATCAATACTTGAAAGACAATTAGAAGATCTTTGCAAAAAAACCCTGAGCTCTGATACCAACTTGATCTGAATCTGAAACTACTTGAAATTTGTTTGCAAGGTATTCAATTCAGAAAGAAACATGTTTAAAAGACTTCCATGTCTTGCAGAAAGGAAACACATGAACTTTTCAGCTGTTTATGACCCATCTAAGCATAGCAGAATTATTTCCTTTTATTGTTTAACACATAAAAACGAATTTGTTATGCAAAATAAATCAACCACATATGCAAAAGAAGTTGATAAAGCAGTTCACCCCCTCCAGGGCTACGTGTGCTGGGTCCAAAGCCCCCAAATGGGCTTGTCCTTTTTTTTATTAAATGCTCAAATTGAAAATACAGCTGAATAGAAGCATCTACAGGAGAAATAGATGGTAGAAATGGATTCAGAACACTTGAATCCTTCAGGATTGACTATTGGATCACCTCCAATGGATACCTGCAACCCTGTACAGTCTTCCCAATACTGGCCCCTGGTGGCTCCTAGAAATTTCACGGCTCCAAAACGTATGAAAATGATCTCTGATGGCTGTAAGACCTGTACCAATGGCTTTAGAAGGTCGAAAATACCCAAAATCAAAAACAAAATCATCCAAAACCGACTTTCTGGGCCAAAGTTATGGCCATTTACTTCCTGACTGCCAGTTTGGCCTAACAAAACCCCAATTAACTGTAGTGGAGGTCCAGATAAGTCCGCCAATTATGGCGGGTCCGCCAAATTTGGCGCGACTGCCAAATAAACTGCCAGTCTAACTGAAGTTGTATTAAATGCGCATGTGACCAGCTGCCTCGGATTACGTGCCCGGCTGTTTTGGCTGGCGGTTAGTGGATAGGCTCCTGGTTCTGCACGCGTGGTCACATGGAGGGCGGGGCTGGCCCTTAGGGGCTGGCCCCATTTGCTTTTCCTGCCCTGCATTTTAAACTTTATTAAATGTTTTGTCCGCCCATTAAACAAAGGAATGGGCCATGGCGCATTGGTAAAACTTTGGAGTAACAGGGCAGAGGTTGCGGGTTCAAACCCGGCCCATGCCCAATATATTTTTTAACATGCCCAAACGAGCCTTGCTGACGTCATTTGGGGCCACGTGGTGCCCTCGGGCCTGCCACGTGGCGCCCTCTAATTGGCTGCTGAAAGGGAATATTCCCTAGAATATTCCAAGGAATATTCTGCGGAATATTCCTTTTTTAAATTTTTTTTTTAAATTCAATTTTTCTAATGTTTTGGGCAAAATATTCGTTTGGCCATATCTTCCTCATACGGCGATCATTTTTCAAACCGTTTGCGGCGCCAGAATCGGGAGGATGAGCACTTTCCAGTCATTTAGCTTTGAACCAGTTCTGTGCACTTTGAATTTTGAGCATTTTTACGACACTTAGGACATGAGCACCTGATCAACATTTGTATGAAAAAGCTCTATTTTTTCGCTCTTATTTTCTTTCCCAACTCTAAGGAATCTAACTCTCTTATGTTTTCCATAAACATAATTCTCACAGAATTTTAAATCAACATGCTTCAAACCTAACAACAAATTTTTTGAGTGAAGAACCTGCATCCCCTTCTCACTCATGTGCCCGAGCCTATGATGCCACAATTCTGTATCTTCTCCTGTAGAGGTTAAAGCATTAACATAATTAGAAATACCATTGCATAAATACAATGTACCAACCTTTTCTCCTTTTGCTATTACTAGGGATCCTTTAGTGACCTTCTAGGTTTTATCTGTGAAAGTACTTACGCAACCTTCACCTCCCATGTTATAGACATTTTTGTGCCTCGCGTCAAGGAGCATGGAATGTCAATAATTACAGGGATCCTCAGTCCCTAAACATTTTGTTCTTACCCCTAAAAGAACAAGGTCATCAATCAACAGCACTTCCAATCAGTTCTCCACCTGAAAACACTTCAGAACAGGCTTATTTTGGATCATGTCAGCTGCTTAACTGAGCTTCTGCGCTGTATTGCAACTGTCCCACTCTGTACCTGCGCTGGAAGTCAAAAAAAATGAAGGCTACCTGCGCTGGGCGAGATTGGCCAAGTGGCACAGTCATCCTGCAAGGTGTCATTTGCCCAGGAAGCTTCCAAACTGACACTTGGGTCATGAGATTCGCCCTGTGATGAGTAAGAGGTACTTGATCACCATGTGTAAGCAAGGATCTCCAAGTGGACACAGGAACTGAAGATTAACTGAAGATGGAGAGGACACAAGGCAGCTTCATGTCAGTCTCAAGCTGACTCATCTTTTCCTCTTCTACCCTATATATAGAGCTCTTCTATGAGGTCTAGGGAGGCTGAAATTTTGTATAAGCAAGGAGGTGCTGTTGGTATACCCCCAGGATTTTTGGGTGATTGTTTTACTAGAGGTCAAGAAGAGAGTTCTTGCTGCCGAGGAGGTGCTGCTGGATTGGAGCCAACATCATTGGTTGTAACTTCCTCTGGAACCCTGTTACTTTCTATCAATAAAGTTTGCATGTTCTCCTATTCACTTGTTTTACATAGATGCTTTGTGTTTACATGTGTATTTGATGCAATCTAATCCATGCTTTGATTATGAGTGCTTGTATCTGTTAGTTTGCTCTCTCTTGTTGTGCAGGTCTTGTGTGTAGCTGGATCGACTTGGAGAGCAAAGAGCTGGGAGCTGGATACAAAGGAAGAAGGATAAGGATCAATCAAGCGCAAGACACCAGGTTGGTTGACCCTCTTTCCATTCTATCTGTATACTCATAAAGAAGAACATGAAAACTTTATCATTCAGTTGTTGCTAGATACTGTCACATCTAGAAAGGGTTAGGGTCATCCGCATCGGATACTTTTCCCCACAACAAACTGGCGACTCCACTGGGGAGATCCTAGTATCTTGTTGTTGTTATTTGTAGTATTTTGCTATTTCTATCTTGAAGAACCGAGTACCGAATCGAAAAGCTTTTGACTATATCAAAAGCGAAGTAGAGGGTTTGCTACTCTTGCTCCTTTGCTGAGCAACTTCAAGATTTAAAGAGCTAATCTACAGGTAGATCTTTACTCTTTGTGATAGATCTTAGTCCTCTTGATCATCCCTTTACCTGTACTTAACCCATAGCATTTTGTTTCAGTCAAAACAGTACATTTTTGAGCTTTTTATGACCCGGAATTGTTAGCAGACGTAACTCTCGTAAGTCAGTGCAGGCTGTCCACTGGCAGTCTGCATTATAGCGCAGGTAGTCCCTTCGGGAACTGCGCTGAGAGTGAAATTGGCAGACCAGTACCTGCGCTGGTCCAGTTGGCCTTAGGCTAGCTTAACTCTTCCTCTGTGTCTTGGCCCTGTTTGCACTTGTTTTTGGCTGATTGCTTGCTGGTTAATGTATTTGCTGTATACCTCATCTCCTTGACTTCATTTCGCCTCAGTTGTGTGATGAAATTGTAAACGTTCTTTCAGTATTTCTTGTTTCAGTTACAATTTCCCATAGTGAAAAGCAAACCTACAGCCTTGACCTCTTAGATTGCGATCTTATGAGTTAGTGTTATTGCTGTTCATAGCTGTTTTCGATTGGTTTGTTTTCACTTTATGGTTGAATTCATATATTTTTAAGTATAAAACAAGTACCTGTAAAGCGTCTTTTCATTTAGACAATACTTGTTTGTTTATGCTTTAGATTGAATTCGAAAGTCATACAACAGTTTTCCTTTTGTTAGCATCAACATTAAGGATAACGAAAAGAAATACATGCATCTTGCATTTGCATTTTTGATAAGTTTGGGTGTCTGATCTAGGAGAAAGTGCATTAGTTTGTGCTTTGTGCTCTGTTTGGAAAGATATTGTTTTTCTCTCCCTTCAGTAGCTAGGATTTTCAAAGTTAAAAAGATAGTGAAAGCTTGCTTATCATTTTTAGCTGCATTTAGGAATTTGTATCTATACATCTCGTGGTGATCCTGAAAGACAAACTGTTAAGAAAGATCAACATTAAAATAAACTCAATTTACATAACAATGCTTTGGAATCTAACGCAAACATCTAGAGGTCTAGGTAGAGACGTGTTCCGGCGTCGTTAAACATAGTGACTGTCGATCTCTACGAAGGTGGGTGATTCCTCCTGAGAGTCGGTGGCACTAACACGGATTTGAGCTCCCGCGTACCGTCCAGTATATTGGGAGACCCCTATAGGCTTTTATCCTTTATCCTTAGGAAGCCGTGTCGACCGCCCTACTGATCGCGATGCAGTGAACACAGCATTCACGAAGATCGACCACCAGTACCGTAAAACGTATTCTGTGGTTTCGCGAAAAGTTTGGCACACCCTCTGCCTAGATCTCCAGAGCAGTTTCTTTTGGCCTTTTTCAAACTCTATAACTGAAAAAGTCCAACCGAGCATTTGTCACTTCGGGCTCGTTAATACATCGAAGGCGACTAGAGTCATCTTTAGCTTTTTCTTGACTCTTAAAACATGAAAAAGCAAGTTTGTGTCTAAAAGCGTCATTAATAAAATTTATTTTAAGCGGAATAATCATCACCCTTCCCTCGTTGATCTTCGAAGTTAGTCCACCACAAGTGGAAGTTCCTGTAAAATCGCTAAAATCTTTTGGATAGACTAGATATGTCTGAACAACCGTCGACATCTAGGACTGTGTCGTCCGACACAACAGCAGCAGAGGCTCCTACTGCTACTCCAACGATGTTCGCTGGTATGCCATCTGTCCCGGCAAGTTATCAACAACAAGCCGGAGTCCCATCAGGGACGATGACATGGTTAGTTCCTATTTCTTCGTCTGGATTATCATCTGGTATTTCTTATGTTGAAACTCGCCAAATTGATCCATTTAGAGGTCCACCTGGGCAATCGATCCCCTTGAGTTCCGGATTGATACCATATGGGGGGCAGTATGCCTTTTCATTACCTCCTCCGGGAGGATGCCCATCTGTGAGTTCACAACAAGGTTCAGGTCAAACTGGAATTACATCCAGCAGTTGGGTACCAATACTGCCTCAACAACCAGGAGTTGTATATTCTATGCAACCAGTCCACCCTGTGTCGAATATTACCACCACACCTGCTATGGCGAATGTGTCGCAAGTACAAGCGTTACCTGTTGTAATACAACAACCTCTTGGCTCAGCGACTCAATCACAATCTCAGGGTAATGCCTCCTTATCTGGAGCGACTCAGGCTCAAACAAGTACTGTGACTCCTCATCCTGGTCAATCATCCAGTATTGGTCAACAGCAAATGGTCCAACAACCAGAGCTGGTTAGAACTCAACAACTGCAATTCCAACAATCATATCAAGGACCTGAGCAACAAGTCTTTGTAAGTAATGGGCAACCATACTATAATGGTTACGCCCATCAACCTTGTCAAAGTTGTCAGCATAATGCTGGTCTGCAAAGACCCATTGCTCAGGCGATACCATCTTATCCTGGATATGCTTCACCTAACCTGAACCAACAGTTGCCCTTTGTAGCAACTCTAGAACTACCAGATCTAAACTGGCTGACGAATGATCCAATTGCTTATGCCCCTTGGTGGCCAGCAATTCCACATAAACTTCCGTCAGATATTCCTAAATTTAATGGAAATCCGGGTGAAGACCCATCAAATCATGTGATGACATTCCATCTGTGGTGTTCGTCGAATACCTTGAATGATGATTCGATAAGACTTCGCCTCTTCGAGAGGACATTGACAGGTCCAGCGGCTAAATGGTACATTGAATTGCCAAGAGCCTCTTTCGACAATTTCAGCTCCTTAGCCACGACTTTCTTAACCCATTTTCAATTACCGATAAGGTATGAAACAGGGACAGAACTCCTTACCAATTTCAAACAGACAACGGCCACTCACATATCTGATCATATACATGAGTGGCGACGTCGTCGTAGAATGGTAAAAACTTACGTTCCCGATCAGCTGTTAGCTGAATGGTTTATAAAGTCGTTACTTCCAGCTATAACGGAAGATGTGGCCAAGGGAGGAGTCGTAACAGAGGAGCAAGTCATTGCTCGTGCTCAATATTTAGGCTTAGTATATACTCAGTCGGGCACGCTCTACGACAAAATACCTGACGCCCCTAGACCTGAATTTTCATTTCCTCCCCCTCCTGGATCGAATACTAACTCTCACGACAGTAATGGCGTGACTGGCAAACGAAAAAATTCTAGTCAAAATGCAAATGAGCGACTTCTTGCCTCAGAAGTAAATGCCATGTCGACCGACAAGGCCAAACAACGGAAGCAACCAGAGGGCAAGAAGAAAAAGACAGGAAGAAAAAGGAAACCCCCGACAGGGTGTCATATATGCGATGAGGATCATTGGACAAAAGATTGTCCACATATAGCTGAAGTTAAGAAACTCTTCAAGAGTTCAAAAAACCCAGCAGTATTGACTAATCCGTTTCCTAATCCAGGTCAAAATATGGTTGCTAATCAAAATGCTTCCACATCCCAAGTGCTTATGTTGTCTACCTCGAAGCAACAGAATAATGCTTTGACAAGGAATAAAGATTACAGGAATCCAAAGCTGTCGAACAACAAGGTTAATGAACGACCTAGTAGTTCAACAACAACTTTGCCCGAAGTTGTGCCACCCATCGATCCTGAGCCAATGATAAAGTCACCAAAGGGAGTAGTACACAAATCGACATTTAATCCTCGTGCCAAAGTAACACAGGATTATAATATAATAGAGGACCTGGCTCAATCATCGTCCGCTATGTCGACACCTGAGGTACCACAAAATTACCCCTCCCAAGAGCAAGCTTTATTATCAGCAATAGGTGGGATTGGCCCAATGGATTCCAATCTGGTGGCCTTTGATCATAAAGGATATGACCCTCAGTTACCAGCTCAACTAGCTTTCCTTATTCAAGTGAAAGCCCTCAACAAAACTGTTCATCGAACAATTATTGATGAGGGGGCATCTGCATGTCTTATGTCGATGAGTTGCTGGAAAGAATTAGGATCACCACCCTTGTCGAAATCGTCAACGACGTTAAAAGCATTTGATGGACGATCATACACTCCATACGGGATTTTAAGTAACTTACAAGTTGAACTGGGGGGCAAAACAGTAGGAATTGATGTTGAAGTAATTGATGGAAACCTCGATTACAACATCCTACTAGGAAGGCCCTGGATCTATGCCATGGCCACGGTTGTGTCGACCTATTTCAGGAGGATTGCATTTCCCTCCCAAGGAGGAATTACAATCGTCGACCAACAAACTTTTCTCCCCAACAGTTCACAAGTTACAGGAAGCATTCCAATGATCCATGCAAGGAATCATTTTTTCCAAAATATCGGAGTAGGTTTCCTAAAAGACCCTGCTTTAATGGGTACTTTCGCCCTACCGCCTCCAAGTAATCTGGTGGAAGTGGCCACAGTGGAAACCTACAAAATGAAATCAAATCCAATCTTCTGGTTGGATTCGGAAGATTCCTAGATATTTTGTCGGCTCCGAGGATAGTTCCTATCTCAGGTCAACCTCGTTAAAAAATGAAGATCCGAGGACGGTTCTCATCTCGTGTCAACCTCGTTAAAAAATGAAACAAGGAGTCATGAGGATAGTTCTTTTATTAAGTCAACCTCATTAAAAAATGAAACAAATCCCCTTTTCAAAATTCAAAGGTAAACCTTCATTCCAATCACCAAGTTGAATGCAATGAAGCTTGGGGGGCACCCTCCTTTGACATGCGTTATTATGATGCTGGGGGCATGCAAAATATCCGAGCAGTTTTAGCACATAGTTCATGCTCGTTAAAAAATAAACATAAGTTTGAGCAGTGTTTTGGCGCATTCAAGCTCATTAAAAAATGAACCCATCCCGGTAAATAACCTTTTGAGATCGTAAATTCATCAGCCATAAAAGCCTTGGTCGTGTTTTCATCCATCACCTCCACCGTCATTTGGCCGATCATTCACCTCCATTTGTGTGTTTACCTCTTTTGAGAAACAGCCGCGAAGAGTGATTTCACCTAGCCATCCTTGTGACACTACCATGATTGGAAAATTCCAACCTGTACCTGGAATCTGCTGCTATCCCTGTTTATCACTCGTTCCTCAAAAGACGAGTCTTCTTTAAGCTCTTTTCACGGACTCGTAAAATATGAAAAGTTTGCCGAGTTTTGGCCTTCCAGCTCGTTAAACGACCGGAATGCTATCCCTCCTCTAGATTTTAATCTTTTTGGACCTGAGGGATTATTGCACAAAAAGATCGAGCGCTTGTTTTGTTCGGCTCGTTAAAGCAATTGAAAATTCATCCCTTTTGTATTGTTTTATACTTTTTCGGACTTAAGGGATTAGCTGACGAAAAAGGAATTATGGAGTTAACTTTCTGTACCTTTTCAGACTCTCTAAAAATGAAAAGGACAGAGTTATCCTTGTCGTTAGACTCGTTAAATTCATTAAATAACGACAAACTTGTCTTTAGACGAGAACGAGTTTCCCTATCGCTAGGCTCGTTAAAACATAGCGATGGGCTTGCCCGAAGGGCAGGTTATAGAACAAGCATATGTTACCCTCCTCAAGCTTGAAAAAAATAAAGAGGTACTGGTCAGAAATGACTGGGGAAAAATTGGGAGAACATCAAAGTTTAAAGGTAGCAAGTCACTCTTGAACATGACACTTTTCCTCCGTACCACATCGGGTTGGGTTGTTTCATTCACCGGTCTCATCACCATGGTCCTCGCCAAACCATCCATTTGGGGTAATGCTACCGATCCATCGCATCAGTGTCGTTATATGTTCAAGAGCGGTCATTCTGAAAGTGTCAACCGTGTCCCATCCACTGCCATACATTATCCTTCATCCATTTCATGATCGCCACCCTGAATCATATGTCACAGTATGTTTCCACCTCCACTAAATCATTAGCTCCGTTCCGTGTCATTGATGTGGGATTCATTAAGGCCCTCCTTTGACGGATCACTTCTTGTCGACATCAGCTCATTATCCAAGAAGTTGATCTAGGAACACCCCCATCAGTACTTTGAAGCTTGCATGCCTCAATGGCAAGTTTCTCACTTCCGGCGATAGGTATACATCAATGACCTTCGACCAGAAGATTTTGCGTGGCGTTCGACGCCAAGTCCTTTATTCACGCCACGTGAATTGTACTGCAGTACCTTGAGGGTCATTGTCATTATTGGTGATTCCTCTCGCGCTTGTTAACGGTTTTCATTATTGACCGGTAATCAAGCGATGTCTTTCCATGTTCGACTTCAGCGCAATTCTCACATGGATCGACTTGTACTTAGAGTGAAGATCGAACGAGTTTGAAGACCCCAGATCTAGTTTCATCCATCCGGGCTGCGATATATATTCAGGAAATATAAAAACATTTGCCATGTACATCATTACAGCAGATGATCATCCTATCAAAGGATGATAATTTCAGCAGAAGATTATCAGTCTGTCATCAGACGATCGTCTGGTATATGTACCAAAATGTATTTATAAAAGCTGAGCATGGGAATGCCCGCCTCAGCTAGACCATGAAATTTGAATGAAAGATAATGTATTGTATTGTATTGTATTACAGGGCACTCTCCTCAGCACTGGAACGAACTTCGGACCCTCTAGCTAAAGCATTTCACCCGATGAACGGCCTCATACTTTAGGGGGCAACTGTTATAGACATTTTTGTGCCTCGCGTCAAGGAGCATGGAATGTCAATAATTACAGGGATCCTCAGTCCCTAAACATGTTGTTCTTACCCCTAAAAGAACAAGGTCATCAATCAACAGCACTTCCAATCAGTTCTCCACCTGAAAACACTTCAGAACAGGCTTATTTTGGATCATGTCAGCTGCTTAACTGAGCTTCTGCGCTGTATTGCAACTGTCCCACTCTGTACCTGCGCTGGAAGTCAAAAACAATGAAGGCTACCTGCGCTGGGCGAGATTGGCCAAGTGGCACAGTCATCCTGCAAGGTGTCATTTGCCCAGGAAGCTTCCAAACTGACACTTGGGTCATGAGATTCGCCCTGTGATGAGTAAGAGGTACTTGATCACCATGTGTAAGCAAGGATCTCCAAGTGGACACAGGAACTGAAGATTAACTGAAGATGGAGAGGACACAAGGCAGCTTCATGTCAGTCTCAAGCTGACTCATCTTTTCCTCTTCTACCCTATATATAGAGCTCTTCTATGAGGTCTAGGGAGGCTGAAATTTTGTATAAGCAAGGAGGTGCTGTTGGTATACCGCCAGGATTTTTGGGTGATTGTTTTACTAGAGGTCAAGAAGAGAGTTCTTGCTGCCGAGGAGGTGCTGCTGGATTGGAGCCAACATCATTGGTTGTAACTTCCTCTGGAACCCTGTTACTTTCTATCAATAAAGTTTGCATGTTCTCCTATTCACTTGTTTTACATAGATGCTTTGTGTTTACATGTGTATTTGATGCAATCTAATCCATGCTTTGATTATGAGTGCTTGTATCTGTTAGTTTTCTCTCTCTTGTTGTGCAGGTCTTGTGTGTAGCTGGATCGGCTTGGAGAGCAAAGAGCTGGGAGCTGGATACAAAGGAAGAAGGATAAGGATCAATCAAGCGCAAGACACCAGGTTGGTTGACCCTCTTTCCATTCTATCTGTATACTCATAAAGAAGAACATGAAAACTTTATCATTCAGTTGTTGCTAGATACTGTCACATCTAGAAAGGGTTAGGGTCATCCGCATCAGATACTTTTCCCCACAACATCCCAACTACCCTGTTGAAATCAATTTTTTCTTTATATCTAGAACATGCCTTACATTCTTCAATAGCCACTAACTTCCATTTTGCTGTTTTATGAAAACTGTACGCATTCCAACGATTTTATAGGGTTTATCATCACCCAATAGAACCTGTCCAAAATCTCCTTGAACATAATCATGAAAATGTTTCCTATCACGTGTGGCATGGAATGAGGCTCCTGAATCTACCACCCAGGCATCAATAATATTTTCTAATGAAAGAATCAAAGCATCTTGCAACACATCACCTGTTACATTCACTTCATGATTTTTTTCTTGTTGCGCATCTCCTTCTTTTCCCTTCGGAGACTTGCAGTCTTTCTTCAGGTGTCCTTTCTTCCCGCATTTCCAGCACATTATCCCTGATCTAGACTTGGAACTACCTTTTCTTGACTTACTGCAATATCCTGAGCTCTTTCCTCTTTCCATTTTTCTTCCCCTAGTCTCTACAGTCAAAGCATTACCTAATATCTCACCGGAGCTTTTCCGTTGCAGTTCCTCACTAAGGATTACACCGACAACATCATCAAACTTTAAAGTACTAGATCCAAAGACAGATTTACTAATGGCCATAACTAAACAATTCCAACTTTCTAGAAATGAGCACAGAAATAACATAGCCCTAACTTCATCATCAAAATTTACCCCTACATAACTTAACTGACTTGTAACTGTATTAAAATCATTTAAATGGTCTGCAACAAATCCACTTTCTGACATCTTCATATTAAATAAACGCTTCATAAGAAATACCTTATTTGAGGCCGAGGGTTTTTCATATAGTTTGGCCAGTGCCGACATTAAACCCTGTTTTGTCATTTCCTTTGAAATATTAAATGTTGTTGATGCCGCTAGGCACAACCGTATTGTTCCAAGTGCCTTTCTGTCAAGAATATCTCATTCTGTGTCTATCATACTTGTCGGCTTCTTTGTCTTTCCGCTCAATGGTAGGTAGAAATCTCTCTAATACAAATAATCTTCCATATGCATATTCCACAGCTCATAATTTTGGCCATTGAATTTTTCGACCCTAAGCCTACCATCTTCCGCCATTGCTCCCACTCGAACCAGGAACCCTTCTCTCCTATGAGTTTATCAGCCAAATAGACCTTCGGCTTTGATACCAGTTGTTAGAAAAGTATATATTACATAGCAATGGAACACAGAAAATATTGCAGAAATATAAACACAGAAAACGCATAAAACAAGAGAGACACAAATATACGTGGTTCACCCAATTTGGGCTACATCCATGGAGAAACAACCAGTCCTTCCTTTTATATTATACAACAAACTGGAGAGATACAACCTACAATAGATCCACTGTAACACCCTCTTCAATCTCAATCTCCTCTCTCTTCCTCACTCAGAATACAGATATATATAGACGCAATACAATTCCCTCATATATAGTGAGGGTTTGCCTTCTAGGGAAAAAAACCCTAAATTAAACATAACTTCTACCGTCAGATCATCTGCCTAACAAACGGCCCAGATTGACTAGAAATTACTAGAGTTTTACAAGGAAGTTTTACATCTATTTTTAGCTTCGGGGGCGCTACCCTCGGACCCCCCAGTCAGGGGGGATTTACCCCCCTGCAGCCCCTCGCGTGGAGGGGTGTACAGTCTTCCTGGGGTATACATCCGGCTGAAAACCTTTGAATATAGAAGATAATCAGGATCCACACCCAACAGAAACATTACTTAATGGGCAAAGAGACAATAATACATACTGATCATCAACCACTTCAATATCTACACTCCCAAACTAAGTTGCAACAATGAAGACACTATAGATGGATGGGTTTTCTACAATAGTTTCATTTAGTCATCAGATATAAAAAGGGCATACACAATAAAGTTGTAGACATGTTATCTAGAACTATTATAAATGCATCTACTATACTTAAGAATAATTCTGTGTTACATGAGAGCTACATTGAACAATATGCTCAAGATATAGACTTCAAAGATGTATATGCAACTTTAAGTCAAGGCAAATGAGTAGAATAATTGGATTATCATGTAAAGGACCGACTCTTATATCATTGTGGGAAGCTTTGCATTCCACAAACTGAGAGAGTAAACATAATTTTAGAAGCACACACTTCTCTGATATCAGGTCACTTTGGGGTAAGTAAAACAGTTGCACAGCTACAAAAAAAATTTTATTGGCCAAAAACGAATGAGACAGTTTCTAGATATGTAAGAGGGTGTACTATGTGTGCAAAAAGCAAGCCCAACAATAGAAAACTAGGCTTGTACACTCCATTACCAGTTCCTTCTCACCCTTGGGAAAGTGTTTCCATGGATTTTGTTGGAGGACTGCCTAAATCTAGGAATGGTCATGATTATCTGTATGTTGTTGTGGATAGGTTCAACAAAATGTGTATTTTGATACCTTGTAATAAACAGATTACAGCTGAACAAAATACAAAATTGTTCTTTGAACATGTATGGGTTCATTTTGGATTACCCACTTCCATTGTATCTGATCGAGACACCCTATTTGTGGGGAAGTTTTGGTCAAGTCTGTGGTAACTGATGGACAACAAACTGAAGAAAAGCACAACTTTTCATCCACAAACTAATGGCCAGACAGAAGTATTTAATAGGACAATGATCAAGTTACTCAGAGGATATTGCAGCAAACATCCTAAGCTTTGGGATGAAAATTTGTGTTATGTGCAACATGCTTACAACATAGAAAAACATTCTTCTACACAGATATCTCCTTTTGAGACATATTTTGGTTTCACCCCAAGGTCTCCTTTGGATTTTGTCTTTGGTAAAGACACCACAGTTGAGGGACACAGTGATGTGGACAGGACAACTAGGTTCATTGAACAAATCCAAGAGATCTGCCAGGCAGTACAGGAATAGCTGGAAAAGAGCCAAGCCAAATACAAGGCAAGGCATGACAAGCATCAGATGGAGCATAGTTTCCAAGTTGGTGACCAAGTTTGTTTGTGTATCAGCAAGGACAGGATGCAAGGTGAAGGTAAAAATATAAAGCCTATTAGGTATGGAACTTTCAAGATACTTGAGAGGATTGGTGAGAATGCTTTTCGCCTTGATCTACTAGCATGCACATCTACTCAGTCGTGAATGAAGATTGCTTGAGATTGTTTGAACCCTCACTAATTGAGGATCCCGAAGAGTAGATTCAATTGCCTTCTATTAATGACCTGCTACCTAAATATCTTAATGAATTGTAGGAAGACACAGTTCTGGACAAGAAGGTGAGGACGATGCGTAGGGGAGATGTTGAGTACCTCAGAATTAGGCTCAAGGGTTCAAAGCCAAGTAGTGCAAAGTGTATAGAGATTGGACAAGTGAGACAATTGTACCCTCACTTAGTCGATGCTTGAAAACCAACTTTTGGTGGTCCAAAAGCTTTTTCAGTGGGAAGGTCGTGATCCGAATTGGATCCATAAAGATTATCAAAGCACCATGACTGTGTAAAAATAGGATAGACTTCGAATTTATGAACAAGAGCGATTAGGAAGACCTTTGGAAAGTGGTAGTTTGCAGCCATCAAGGAACGATGAGGACCTTGGTCAAAGCGTGCTGACCGAGGCCCATGGAGACTGCGCAGGAGGAAAAACTGGTAGTTGGGAAGCTCGAATTGGGAAGCAGAGGCTATTTCTGATGCGCGATTAGTGCTAATTGTGCATCGCTGGGCAAAACCCCTCAAGAACGAAAAAAGCCGAAATGCTCGGTCGCATGGGAACCCGGGAAACAATGGGGAAGACGCTAAGGTGAAAAATGGGACCCGCACTCCAAAACTGGTGGTATATCGGGGGCATCCTTGGGCGGTAAGCAGATTTGGCTGAAAATGAGTGATTCCATTCAATGCCTGACATGTGTCTAGCAGATGAGAGAGAAAACCACCTCTCATTGCATGCTAACAGTCAAGCAAGTCAACCATGAGAAATGAGCGAATGTCACAGGATCTGGGGGCTCCAGATTTGACGGCGGAGATTGCATCTGATGAAGAAACCAGATTTGACAGGGGAATTAAGCCGCGACATCAAGAAGTTTGAAGTCCGATGTGACTACTGAGATGGCGGATGAGTCATTCCACAGTGTAACTGAAAAACTGAACCGTCGAGGAATATTTGGCGCAGTTTGTGAGAGGACAAGTGGCCACTTCCTTGTGGACGATGGTGATGACGCAGAGGCAGGGAACTCCAAACGAACAGTAGCAAGTGAACCAAAGGGGTGGAAGAGGAAATGAGTAGTCATGAGATAGATTGGCTTTAAGCCATGAACAGATAGAGAACATAACACAGAGAAGAGAACGAAGATAGAGAGAGTGAGAGCGAAGAAGAGATAGTGAAGCAAGAAGCAAAAAATAGGGAGCTAAGCTGACCTAGGGCAGCATCGAGCAGACAGAAAGCTTGAGAGGTTCAAGCAATCCCTGAGATGATCTGTCAGGAATTGAGTACCACATTGGGATCCTCCCATTAAAGACTAGAGAGGTCAAGATCTAGTAAGGAAAAGAGTCTGTGCACTCTAGTGGCTTGGGGGATCCAAGAACCACACTACCAAAAGTTATCTGTTTCAGGAGACTCAAAGTGAGCTCCTCATTGTAAATCTCTGCTTTAAAGACACAATAAAAGAAGGCCACTATTAAAAGGTGGACCAGATACATAGCCCTAGAGGATAGGGTGAAATCCTTATTAATTGTTGTGTTCTTGTATTTGTTTACTGTGTTTCTCTTACTCTTTTCCATTTTCCAGTGTATGTGTATTTTGCAATCTGATCGATCCGTTGCCTAAAATAACATAGACACACACCAGCACTTGACTCTGTAATACCTTCATTCAATAATTATTTAACTGAGGTCACTCACAAGTGATTTTCAGATCAGAAAGAAGATGGAATATACCTTTTTGGCTGCCTTCTTTCTCGAACTAATCTTCTCACACCCGAAGTTTGTGGCTCTTCATCTTCTGATTCCTCCTCTACTGTAGAGTCTGATTCTTCCTCCTTAAGCTCAAACTCTATCTTCTCAGGTTGCTTTGGTTGGACTTCATGTTTAATAAGATTTTTGACCTCTCTAAACACCACATCTCTACTATACACAACCTTCCTTGATACTAGGGTCCAAAGCGTATAACCCTTTAAACCATCGTTATACCCAATAAAGATGCACTTTTCAGATTTACTATCCAACTTGGTTCGTTTCTCCTTTGGAACATGTACATATGCATGACATCCAAATACGCTCAGATGTGAAAGAGAGGGTTTCTTACCAGTCCATACCTCTTGTGGAGTCTTATCCTCCAACACTGATGAAGGTGACCTGTTGACCAGGTAACATGTAGTATCCACCACCTCTACCTAGAATTCTTGTCCTAACTCGGCACCACTGAGCATGCTTCTTTCCCTTTCCATCAATGTCTTGTTCTTTCTTTCTGCAAATCCATTTTTTTGAGGTATATATGGAGTAGTCTTCTGCTGTGATATACCACACTTCTTACAGAATTCTTCAAATTCATTGCTACAAAATTCTCCACCATTATCTATCCTCAGCACCTTTATCTTCTTCTGAATTTGATTTTTCATAAGAGCCTTAAATTCTTTAAACCTGTCAAAGACTTCCGATTTCTTCTTAAGGAAATATATCCATGTATTCCTTGATAAGTCATCTATAAATGATACATAGTACACAGACTTACCTAGTGATGGAACCTTCAGAGGTCCAAACACATCACCGTGCACAAGCTCTAATATCTGTTTCACCCTCTTACTACCAGAGGGGAAACTCACCCGATTCTGCTTCCCATATACACAATTTTCACAGAAATAAAAATCCAAAGAGCTATTACTCATACCTTCTACCATACCTTTACGATGAAGTATTCGAAGGCCCTTCTCTCCAATATGTCCAAGCCTTTGATGCCACAACATGGTCTTCTCTCCAGAGACCACTAGATTTTCTGCTCCACTTTCAGGAACCACATAACTATTGCAACCATCAATAACAGTGCTACCTTGCAGCTTGTACCGAGTTCCTCTTCGAACTCCCCACATCAACACTAGTGCTCCCCAAACAATTTTGCAGGTATCCTTCTCGAACACTGTTTTTACACCTGCATCATCCAGCTTGCTTACAGAAATCAGATTTCTGGCCAATGCAGGAATATGTAGAACACTTAGAAGTGTTCTAACCCTTCCACCTTGCTACTTCAACTTTAATTTTCCGCGACTAATGATTCTAGCCTTCCTATCATCCTCTAAGAAGACATCACCAACATCGTATTTATCATACTCGTAGAACCACTCTGTATGGGGAGTGAAGTGAAAGGATGCTCCTGAGTCAATTAACCATGCCTCATGATCTACATGTGTACTTGAAGAAGCCAAGTACACATCCCCACCTTCATCTGAGGTGGTTTTCACCTCTACAGAAGGAGCATCATTAGATCCATTTCCTTTATCAAGAGATTTAGATTTACAATCCCTTTTGTAGTGCCCTTCCTTTCCGCATTTCCAACACACCACCTTTACAAGTTTTCCTAAAGATTTAGATCTCCCTCTAGACTTAGATCTTCCACTTGATGAATTATTTTTGTTTTTGTTCTGGGACCGTCCTCGTACAGAAAAGGCATCACCATTCTAGCTCTCCATATTTTTTCGTCTCATCTCCTCCATCAGCAAGGATGAGACTATTTCATCAAACTGCAAGGCAGTTGCATTGCTACCTATTGCAATAACCAGACTATCCCACAAATCTGGTAGAGAACACAACAAACTGATGCACTTATCTTCATCTAAAGTTTTAATATCAACAGATGCTAACTGACTTACCATAGTATTAAATGCGTTCAGATGCTTTGTGACCGAGTCTCCATCTTTCATCCTCAAGTTATACAGCGTTTTTTGCATGAACAGTTTATTCACCAAAGACTTATATTGGTACAAAGTCCCTAACTTTTCCCACAAAGCCTTCGTCATAGCTTCCCCTGATACATTCAGCAATACTGAATTTGAGACACAAAATCATATTGTGCTCTTTGCCTTCCAATCCAACTTCTTCCGTTCTTCATCGGATACTCCCGTTGGTTTAGTACCTGGATCTACCATGATCCACTGATCTTTATCCATCAACAGATCCTCCATCTTGAGTTTCCATAACTCAAACTTTGACCATTAAATTTTTCAATATCTATCTTTCCGGTACTCGCCATCTTCTTTCACCACTAGAATTGATCTCACAAATCTCCCATTGAACAGGGTCTACCACAGGCCCAAGCGAAACCCCTTAGCAACAAAGGCATCCCCTTGAAGCCAAAATTGCTCTGATACCAAATGTACGTTTTAACCCCGTACAAAAATTACCTGCATACGAATTCTAAAACACATAAAATAAACAATGTGAGAGCATAACACATAAACACAGAGATTGTCCCACTAGATCCCAAAACTAGGACTACCAGCTTGATTTTTCATTACATTCCTTTCACTGTTATAATACATATTTATACATGCCGAAGCATCCAATACCATGGACTGAAAACCATCGCGTCCAATACCATGGACCGAAAATCATCACGTCGAAAAACATGTGCGAAAAACATGCACAAAACCATAGGTGGGTCCACCCAACCTAACATAGGTTCCAAAACCAAAAAATTTCGGGGCGCTGCCTCGGACCCCATAAAGTGGGGTTACGAGTATGCCTCAAACCCCATGTGACCCCCCCTCTAACTCCCTGGTTAACTACATGAGCTAGTCGTGGAAATAATATAACACAACCCAACAATGGTTTATATCATGGGCACAAGCAATAGGAGTACTATGAGGTATACAGGGGCTAGAAACCCCCCCCCCCCCCATATGTGCCCAATACTGGAAAAATACTCCAATATTCCAAATAAAAATTACTATGAATTTTGTGCTTCAACAACTCACCATATTGACTAGTGTAGGGAACTAGATGCTCTAGCTGATAGGTTACGCCACTGAACCTTCCTTCCAAGTCGACGAGACTCCTCAAGGGAGAAGATGAGGAGAAACAAAGGGAGGAAGGTTAGGAGGTAGAGGTATAGTTTGTTGTTACAACTGTGATCAAGAAGGGCACATTGTACGAGATTAACTGCTACTAAGAAGACCATGGTGCTCTCAGTGTAGGATCAATGCGCATGCAACAGAGGATTGTCTAGAACTGATTGCAAGATGGGAAGAGTGAAATCGATAGAGGGGAGTGAATTTAATTAATGCAGAGCCAAGGGTATCAGAGGCAACCCCTCTCGAATATCAATATAGTCACATGAGGAGGAAAAAATACTGGGGTTGATCGGGGAGCCACAAAGTAGCCCACGATTATAAGACTAGCCTCCCCAAAGCGCTCACATGACCCTGAGCAGGAGAAGCAATATTACAAGGAAGTAAAAAAAGTTTTCGAAAATTTGGCAAGAGGTAAAGGGCCATAGAAGGAGTAGGAAAAATATCTTAAAGCTAAAATGCTAGACCTATCACAGTCCATAGAAGTCTGACCCATCGTAGATTGGTTCAAAATATTTCTGCATATCATGAATGAAAACAAGATGTTGGGGTAGTTATGGAAGAGTCTGAAAGTGACCATCCCAGAAGAGGAGGTTGAGGGAGGATTCATCTCCGCTAACCTACCCAAAAGAAACTCTAGGAGGGTATAGAGGAACAAGAAGAGAACATGAAGAGAGTTTTGGATTGATGCTCAGATTGCAGGGTTCCAGATTAAGGACACTATGTTGGATCTAGGCTCATATGTCAACATTTTTCCAAGGAAACATGGGAAGCACTGGGAAAACCTCAATTGAAATTTTCACCAATCCAATTGCAGATGGAAAATCAATACTGTATCCTTTGGGTTGGGTGACTGGAGGATGTGGAAGTAGATGCAGTGAAGGTGAAGACCCATACATACTTAAAGGTAATAGACATCATGGGGGGCAAGGACCTCTACCCAGTGCTACTCGGGATAGACTAGGCCTTTGAGAACTATTCCATAATTGACTTGAAGAAGGAATTGATGACTTTCGAGGTAGAAGAGGTTAGGGTGATCCAACCTATATACTCATATCATGGACCAAGATTCACAGAACCAACAGATGAGAGAGAAGAGGCGGGATGATTAGATAAACTATATAGACAAACACTAGGAGGAAGGGAGAACTACATTAACCCAACAACTAAAGGGTTTATTGGCTGGCAGAGCATTCATAGTCCAAACGTTGGTTTAGAGGCCTCTTGGGATGATTGGAAGCAGAGTGGATATGAAATAAACACTAGACGTTGTGCTACAATATGTCAGGTCAATTGGATTGGCACTGAGGTATGGGACTTCCCTATCTTTAATGGTATATATTCCATAAATTTGTTTATCAAAAAGATTGATGAAACTACTATTAAATAACACAAAGTACCTCTACTAAATGTTGCATTACAAGCGACACCAACAAGGTGGCGGGGAGTTCACCATAACTACCTCCAATAATGGGAGAATATCAAAATGGACATGGAAGAAAGATTCAGACAAGCGGGAGAGTACCCTCAAGATTTAGCCAAATACCGTGGGGACTCTGACCCTCAACAACATTTGAAAAATTATAAGGATATATGGAATCGGGAAGGAGTTCCAAAAGAGTTGTGTGTGCATTGCTTTGTACACACCCTTGGAACATTTCCAAAAGCTTGGTATGTACAAGAAGAAATAATGAGATAAATGGGATATTGGGATAATTTGGCTAATCAGTTTGTCAGAAATTTTTCTTTCTCAGATAATGACAGGAGGCTGACTGAGGCATTGTAGGATTTCAAGCAAAATCTTCTCACAACGGGTTAGCTAATGTGAAGGTGCATAAATAAGAATACCATAGGGCATATCTTTGAGTTTGGGTATCATGAAGTCATGGCCTGTGGGAAGGTGGACATAGAGTTAGATGAGGATGATCTGTAGGAATTACGACATCTGTCATTCGATGAAACTGAAGGGGAAAGGGAAATTGAGGATGGCTTTTAATAGATGCTCCACACCTATTCCCATTGAAGTTGTAGAAACATAAGATCGGGACTAATGACAAACCAAAGCTAGCCTCAATTGGAGATTACCGGGATGAGCAGACTTCAAAAGAGATTTTTGATCTTCTAAGAGAATATGAAGTTGTGCTCCCTTCGTCAATTACGGAATTGAAATGGATCAAGGGAGATAAAAATCATGCTAAAATGATATACAAAGTGAGTAAAGCATCGACCATACAGATTGAACCCGAGGGTTAAGGAGAAAGTGAAGAAAGAGAGACAAGATGCTAGTAGCAAGGCTCATATTTATGGTGGATGAGGCCGAATGGGTAAGTTCAATTGAGATACAAAACAAGAAAGACGCTATAGAGATATGGGTCTACGTGGACTACCATAGTGTGAATAATGCTTGCGTACGTGACCCATTTCCTATGCCCTTAACTGATGAAGTTCTAGATAATGTAGTGGGGAATGAAGCATATTCTTTTACATATGGATTCTCTAGTTATCACCAAGTTAGAATCACAAAGGAGGATAAGAAGAGAAATACAATTACCATGGAATGGGAATCCTATGCCTATCATGTTATGGCATTCGGTCTCAAGAATGCACCCATGGTGCTCTCAAGCATTGTAATTGTCACCTTTAGGGATTGCATCCACAGGTTCCTAGAAGTCTATATGGATAATTGGATGGTTTATAGTCTACAAAAGAAACACACCAACCTACTTAGAATCATGCTAGATCGAAGTAGACACCTACAGATCTCATTCAATTTGAAGAAGTGCATATTTGCAATCCCTTTTGGCAAGCTTTTGAGCCACATAGTGTGAAAAGAATAAGTATGTGTAGATCCTACTAAGGTTGTGAAAATAGTGAATATGGACCCATGTGCAAGTGTAAAATAACTCAGATCCACCTTGGGACATACTAACCACTGTTGGAAAGGTAAATCCCCTCTACGGATAGAGGCGATCCCTACTAGCCCAATAGGGGTCTAGCAACAATCACACAATGCTGCCACGCATGTTCCTAGTTACAATTAAACGAGAAGTAAAGAGCACCTACTTGGATTCCTGCGCTGTCGTTTGTCGAAGAGATGTTGACTTCGTTCCTTCGCTGTCGCTGGTCACAGTCCTCCGTGATCCCCACGAACGAACACCTGCACACACGAAGAGAAAGCAAACGCAAGCGTGAAATCTAGTAAAGTAACCATATGTCAGTCAGAAAAGACATAATTCACATTTATCCATTGCATAAACAAATGAGAATGGAACAATAATAGAAGTCATCTATTATTAATCAGAATAGAGAAGAATACAACCAAATGTTCTGACGTCGATAAACTTCTCCGGAGGGATCAGTCAGCATGTATCTCAAGCATTCACCTTTGAGGATGGTTCTCCCAAGACAAACAACTCTCTCTCTCTCTCACACAAATGTCACAAACAAACTTCCCCAAGCAATCAATCACTTCCACACCTAACACACCAAACCTATAGCAGCAATCTGAGCACTACAAGCTCTGTACAATCCAAGCTATTCCAAGCTAAGTCTAACTAGCTGCTCATGGTAATGGTGAGAGTTTATATAGGAGAAGGAGTCTCCTAAAAAGGTGGAAGGATGAGCTTATCTTCAAGGGGAGTTGTTGGAAAGGGTCGAACAGACATGCCATAGAAGGGAGGCGACATTCACAAAGCTAACAACCAAGCCTGGAGTGATCTGGAAGGCTGGCTGTTTGAACAAATTCGCCTAAACTGGATCAGCGCGGATTATTAGGGAACTGCCGCGCTGGCAGCGCACACCAATAACTAAAGAGGTCGCGTCAGCGCGGAAGGACACGGGAAAGGCGCGCTGATCATCATCGCGGAAAAGTGATGTTCTTCCGCGATGGCAGCGCACGAAATACACTGGGAGGCGCCTGTCATCGCGGATATTTTAGGAACAGACGCGCTGATGCATAAAACTTTGGAAAAATGGGTTTTCAGGCCAGTTTAGGGACAAAACACTTTGTGATTATAACTTCTGGACACAGCAGGGTGACTGACAGGAAGGCAGTGATAAATTACTGCGTAACAGATGCCCCCTAAAGCATGAAGACCGAGAGAGTGGGAGGGGTGAAATGCTTTACAACACACGCCGAACTGGAACACCACCAGGAAGTACCGAGAATCTCTTACAATCAAGTACATGTAGTCTAGGCATGGGCGCAGCCATCCAAAGGACATACAAGAATGGTCTATGGCATGGACGCAGCCACCCAGCTGAAGAGACCAGAAACAATGACAAGGTATGGTCGCAGCCATCCATGAAGACTCAGGTATGGGCGCAGCCATCCATCAATGAGTCACGTAATGATTATCCACAAAAATCGCAGCCTGGACCACAGTGAGCAAGGATCCAGGGTCTTGCGCTCCATCCCGACCCGAACAGAGTACAAGTCCAAGCATGTGAATACATGGGCTGAAGTCGAACATGCATGAACATCGTCTGATTACCGGTCAATGATGAAAACCGTTAACAGACGCGAGAGGTACCACCAATAATGACAATGGTCCTCAAGGTACTATAGGTACAATCCGTGACGTGTGAATCAATGAGTTGGTGTCGAACACTCACGGAATCATTCGATCGAAGGTCAATGATGCAAACCTTACGTCGAACACGAAGAACCTGCCATTGAGGCATGCAGGCTCCAAGGCACCTGAAAGGAGTCTCTAAGTCTCTTTCTCGGATAATGAGCTGGAGTCGACGAGAAAGGACTTCGATCGAAGGTGGGCCATGATGATTCCCACATCATCGACACGAGACAGAGGTATAATGATTTTGTGGTGAGATAGCGAACGAGGTTGCATTGTGGCAGAGGACAACTTCTCTTGAACACATAACGGCACTGTAACGGATTTGGCAGTACTTGACATCAAATGAGCAGCGGATAAGATGATGACGGCAATGAACAGATGAGAGGTCAAATAGGATATCCCAAACCCATGGAGGCTAGTGAAAACGAGATGAGATGACCCCACCCAGACACGAAACAGCGGAGTGCCATGTTCAAGAGTGACGTACTGCCGAGACGACTGTAAACATAGTTCCATTTTTCCCCCACCTTTGCAGGCAGGTACCCCGATTATTTTTGGAGGACAAGCTTGACGGGGATAGCATATGCTTGATGGGCGTCATGTTGACAATATCCGATGTCATAGAGTGTTTAACGAGCCTGACAAAGGAGGAACTCGGCTTCTTTTCTTGTTTCGAGAGTCTGAAAAGAATGCGGAAAAGGAGGCTCCAGGGGGGTCCTTTTTCGTGCAGTTGTGTCTCTCGAGCCCGAAAAAGTATAAAACTAAGCTCGAAAGAACCGCCCGGTCATTACAACCGAGGAGTACTTTTCATGAGTAGTGTTTCCGACCTGAAAAAGTAAAAAAGTGGTTGAAAACACGTCGTTTTAGGACCAATAGCGAGTGCGAAACGACAAACACCCGGCGATCTTTTTGGTTTAGCGGTCGGAAAAAGGGCTTAAAAACGACCGCCTTTCATTCCCTTTAACGAGCTGAAAGGAAGCTCGGCCATCTTCTCTTGTTTAACGTCGGAAAAGAGCTTAGAGACGACATTGGGGATCATATGATTCGTCACGACCAAGCTGCTACACCTGTACCTGCACAAAGGCACTACCCGCATAAAATCCATTTGATACACGTAAAAACACATTAAATCATGCTCAGAACAAAAATCAGGGCTAGTTTCATGGCTAAAAATGGCAAAAAACCCACAAAATATGGTAATTTAGGATTTTTTACTATAAATAGGGGGGGGGTAATAAAACATTTTTACCATTTCACTATTTGGAGCTTGAAGAACGTGGAGAAGGCCAAAAGTTGACGGAGCGATTCCCAGCTCATCCGGAGACCATTTCCAGATCCGTTTCCTCCAGGTAGGTCCTCATCTCATTGCCCTGCATTTAGGTTCATTGTAGGAAATTTTTAACGGTGAATTTGGCCCATTTGGGCATTTTTTGTTTGCATGGGTGCGCTCTCGGTCAGCGCGGAAATCGCCCACGGGGTCGCGCTGACCGAAAAATATCCAACTTGGCCAATTTCGGGTCAGCGCGGAAAAGGCGTGTTCTTCCGCGCTGACCCCGGATTTTTTGCACAGGGCCGCCATTGTCAGCGCGGCTGTTTTAGAAACAGCCGCGCTGGCGCAGAAAAAATTTGTTTTTGATAAATGAACGTGAATTTTTCCAAGGGAGCGTTTCTAATTGATTTTTATGGCTTGTGCAGGTGATCATGGCTTTCCAATGGCAAGAGAGAGTTCACGATGTCGAAGACGTGGCTGCTTGGGCAGACGTGAATTGCTGCAATGCCATGCGGGCTTGCGGGTTTATGAAATTCTTCCTCACGCCGCGCTTGAGGGCCCAGCACGACCTGCTAGAGTTGCTGATCAGAGCCTGGAACCCAGTGGACCAGAAGTTCACGATTCGTGGTCATGACATCGAGTTCGACCACATGGACATTTTCTTTTTGACCGGGTTGTCGCGCCGAGGTGCGAGGCCCATCTTGGAGGGGCAGCGACCTGGCGGTGGTACTCTGGATACTCTGATGGAGCAGGTTTGCCCAGGGGCGGTAAAGACACGGAGCGGGAAATGCTCGATTCCCTCTGTGAGAGACATCGTGCTGCGCACCATCCTGTTCATGGTGACTCGGGCAGCGGGCAGCATGGCCAACCATGAGGCCTCGAAGGCCCACCTACTGCTAGCTTTGGAATGCCTCGAACCTACAGTGTTCGATTGGTGCACAGCAGTGTGCAACAACATGAAGAGGCAGTTGGGCAACTGTCGTCGTGGAGAGTCGAAGCAGTTCGGCTATGGGTCGATCCTGGTCCCGCTCATTCTGGAGCGAGTACCAGCCATGAGGCTGCAATCTATGGCGGTGGATGCCCCCAGGACTCCCCAGGAGACGAGGGCTACGCGGTGGGCTCGGATCATGCCACGTGGGGGTGGCGGCCGTCCTCACAGCTGGGGGGCATTCTTCAGAGACTGGCTGGATCAGCAGGAGATCTTTGTCCAGGATTGGCCGTACGCGGGGTTGGATTTCCGCAATGATCCCGATCTAGTGCTGCCTCCGGGCGAACAGTGGGATGACGCAGGTATGACACTTTGTCTTTTTGAGTTTTGTATTGTTTTTTGATTTTTACGTACATGTCTTAATAAATGTCTTGCTGTGCAGATGTGGGGCCTACTAGACCTATCGGGCTGGCTGCCACGGCGCGGAGGGAGGGTCCGGGAGCCGGACTCTTGGCCTTGGCCCCTCCAGGTGCTGACGCGACAGAGACCGTGGCCAGCAACCTTGAGGGTTTACTGGAGGGGGTGCCGGATTACCAGGGGGTCGAGGAGGTCCCTGTGGCCCATCAGATCCACACAGTGGGGGTGGAACCCAGGGTGCACCGCCTTCTGAGGCGGGTGGCACGAGCCGCTGTGTACTACAGAGAGCACCATCCAGCTGATTAGTCACCTAGGTTTCATTTCCATTGTTCATTTTTGAGACATTATGGCTCATATGTATTTTGAGATTTTGGGACATGTACTTTTATTTTTTGAGCGCCTTAGTGCGCCGTACGATATATATATATATACATACCGATTTTGGATGAGTCGTTTGTTACATATGATGATGTGTTATTTTGTGTTATGCGTTTGTCCAGTACAATTTGTGATCTTATGTATGAACTTGCACGACACTCGACTCATGGATTTTATATGTTTAATGCAAGCTTAAAAACACGCACATGCAAACTATGCTTGAAATGATTAACATATGCTTATTCTTAGATGGATCTTCACATATGATGGTGTGTTGTATATGCTATGTGACTGTTCGACACACATGTGATCTAATGTATCTACTTGCATAACAAACGACCCATCGTGGAATATGCACATATTTTATTTTTATGAAAGCTTGAAAACACACATGATAATCACGTATGCAAACTATGCTTTGAACAATGGATTTTATTTTTGATGCAAGCTTAAAGGCACGTATATACATGTAAACTATGCTTGATAGGAAAGGAACGGGCATGCCCCCAGCATCGTGTCTCAATTCGAGGTACATGCCCCCCAAGCTTCAAGCCATTGAAAATGGGTTGAAGGTTGACAAAATGGTTATTGCACTCGAATTGCACGAGCTTATGTTTCATTGTTTTAACGAGGTTGACACAGGTAAAAGAACTGTCCTCGGGCCGCCGTGTTTCATTTTTTAACGAGCTTGACACAAGACAAGGAACTGTGCTCAGAATGGACTTCATCATAATGAACGGGAAGTGGAGGCCCCCAAGAAAGTGGCTCCGGAGGGGAGTCCAACATCTTGGAAATCAGGACCTAATGCCCCCAGGACACTATGTACGATGGTGTCGTCACTGGGTACGGGCACGGGTTGGGTGGCCACGTAGTTGATTTGCGGTGAGGCAGATGCAACTTGTGGATGAAAACCAGGAGGGAAGGAGGAGTGCGCCGGAGGGGCTTGTGGACGAACGAACGATAATTGATCGAATGTCACGATTCTTCCATCGTGTGGAAAACAAACCACACGGAAAAGTGAAGAAACAAGGGCTCCCATGGCATACACATAATCACGACCAAGGAGAAGACTGAAGTCTAAAGAACCTTGGGTAACCGAGACGTCTATATAGACGGTCTTGCCTCCCAAAGTAATAGGAAACTTCGGGAGGATCCCTAATGGCTGACTCGTTCCTCCATCAAACGCGGTGAGATGCGGCGCGACAGGTACGAGCGATGGGGAACCCAAAGCTTGCCAAGTAGTAACGGGCATGAGACTAACCGATGCTCCTTCGTCTAACACAGTGCCAGGCAGCGCCTTATTGCAAGCATAGGCAGTGACCCAGAAAGGCACATGGGACGGAAGGGGAGGGGCAGTCAAACGACTCCAATCAAAGGAGATGACCGAACTACTTGGTGGGGGAACCGTATGGTTGCCCCCCTGCTCAGAAAGAACCGAATCTAAATTCTCCGGAGAGGTTTCAGGAGAACCTTTATCAAACTCAGGAGAATCTGAGGAGACGAGAAGAACATGAGAATTTTTCTCTTCCGAAACAGAGTGGTTGAGAGGAGGTGAACTCGAATCAACACCCTTTCCGACCAACGGCGGGTCTGGAACAGGCTGGGAACAACTAGGTTCTGGGAGAGGATCTTGGACAAGAGAGGAATCTGAAGCAATCTCTTTGTCAACAGAGGCGCGATCTACAGTTGTAGAAAGACGTTGATAACCAGCGGGAAATGGATTCGGAGGAGCAACAAGACTTTCCAACACAGCAGAGGCTTTATCCATGAGTGGACAAAGGTGAAGGGGATGTTTTCCTCCACAAAGTTGACAGGGGATTCGAAACTTCCCTTTCTCCTTACCATTCCCAACTGATGAGGTAGCATCGCCATGATCATCAGTGGACGATGAAGGGCGGGCCGGATCATGGGACCAAACTTCTAATACCCTGGGAATGCCAGGGCAATCACGAAGGGGATGGTCCTCCTTGCATAATCGACAAGGAAACTTGACTTCCGTGGAGGGGCAGAAGGTGACCCGACTTCAGGTGTACTGGAGTGGATAGCTGGACTTGAGAGGGGGACTGTGTGTGTAGACTCTCCCTTAGGAGAGCTCTTCTTCTTGGACTTCCTCTTCTTCTTCTTAGCCACCTGGTTATGCGAATCAAGATTGTCACCAGGCGAAGCAGAAGATGAGGTCGTAGAAGAAGGTGTCGAAGGGGAGAGATCCACCTTTGTATCAACATGACGTTGTTCAGGTGGAGGGACTGATGGACTAACAGCCGATACGGTAGAGACCAAAGAGGTGGAAAACAACCACACAGGCAACCCGACAGTTAACCCCGGTAGGGACAACGTCGCCATATACGGAGCACCAACATTCCCAAGAGGAGGGAGCTGTCCTGGATTCCCTTCAGAGGGGGACCCTGGGTTGGTGAATCCCGGGAAAGTTGCCATAACAAACGAAAACGAAACCTACTCAAGCTAACGCTCACAAGATCTAACTGGGTGATGTTATCGTGGCCAAATTAATTTTTAAGACGCAAGGACCAAACTTGACCTTTTCATATTTCAGGAGTCGAGAAAAGGACAAAGATGACTCCAGTCTCCTTCGAATGTTTAATGAGCACGAAGTGACAAGAGGCTCACAGGCACCTTTTCGTTTAGGGAGTCCGAAAAGGATCAAAAGTGACTGCTCTGGAACTCTAGGTAGAGGGTGTGCCAAACTCTTCGCAAAACCACATAATACTTTTTAGGGTACGGGTGGTCAATCTTCGTGAATGTTGTGTTCACTGCATTGCGAATCGTAGGGCGGCTGACTCGGCTTCCTATGAATAAAGGATAAAAGCCTAGTGGGGTCTCCCTATATACTCGACGGTACGTGGGAGCGCAGTCCGTATTAGACCACGATCGAGTCACAGAAGGAGGAATCACCCAACCTAATGTGAAACAACAGTGACTATGTTTTAAGACGCCGGAACACGTCTCTAACCTAGACCTCTAAATATTTGCGTTTAGTTCCAATGCGTTTTTAGATTCATTTGGTTCATTTTATAGTTGATCTTGAGATTAAGTTTCGATTTCAAGCTCTATCGTATGTTCGCTCACAATTACTTAGATGCAATCTATATGCGAAAGAATTCCGTTTCGTTCGATGAATTTCTAGCTACGAGGGAGCAAAGGATTTCAAACGAAACAGACAAACAAGTAGCTAAATGCAACTAAGGCAAGGAAAGGAAACTTTTCTTTTGAAAATGCAAGCCAACGAAATGTTCTTTTCCTTTTCGAAATTTTAAAACAAGCTACCAATTCGATTTCTTTTCAACGACATAAAGCATCTAAAGGAATTTGGAGGAACCTGAACACCAAGTAAACTACTTAATGAGAGCACACAAAGTTCCCGAAACACTCAACCAAAGTTCCGGAATCGAAAGGAAACAAAGCAATGCACGAGCTACGTGATCTAAGCTCTGCAAAGCAAGCAAGGATCGCAAGCAAGGAGGAAGCGAAAAAGACCGCTTGGAAGCACAATCCAAAACACTCTAACAATCACTGAACAAATGCAAAAACAAGTCAAGAACGAGCTGGCCAATCAAACAAACAGAGATCCTGACGGGAGGCTTGACACACGCACGGCCACTAGATGCCCTAGGGTTTAGAGCGCGAGATCAATAGAGAAAAGCAAACATCCGACGGACCAGAGTCATAACCAGTCGATTAGAGACTCAGCGCAATCCAGCAATTGCAAAAGCAAGGATGAAAACACGAACCAAGCAGCGAAAAGGGAAGGTGTTTGCAAACTCAAAACCGAGCAAAACGAAACCCTATGAAGCCAAGCTCCGTATTCAAACAGTTCAAAGTTCAGACAGTGAAAAACAAGTCATTGGACAAGTGGAGAGAAGAAGGGAAAGTCACAGCAAGAGGTTCAGGAGATAAAGTTATAAAAACAACTTTTTAGGAATCAGCGCAAGTTTTACACTGAGAACCCGAGATGATCAAGGGTCAGCGCAACTTTTACACAGGCCACCCGAGCTGTCAGCGCGACTTTTGCCCAAAAAACCGAGCTGATCTCAGAAAAACGAGGTCAGCGCGGATATAAAGCACACAGACGCGATGACCAAAATCACAAAGAAGAGGGGGCGCGATGTCAGCGCGGAAGAACACGAATAAAGCGCGCTGCCCTTGAAAACGAGGTCAGCGCGGCTGTTAGACGTACAGGCGCGATGACAGGAAAAAGTAAAGAACAGGGTCGCGATGTCAGCGCGACTGTTCTTAAATAAAGCGCGCTGGGAGCAAAAACAAAGAAAGCCAAAAACAAAAACTTCCCAAACCAAAGCCAGAGGCTTCTAAATAATAAGGATGCTTCCCAGGAGTACCCAGAAAGTTCACAGCAATCACGACAATCCCAAAAACTCGGAGAGAGGTCAAACAAAACCAAATACAAGGGTGGACTCAAAAGACAATAAGGCTGATCCCCAGCGGAGTCGCCAAATTGTTGGCAAGGTAAATCCCCTCTACGGATAGAGGCGATCCCTACTAGCCCAATAGGGGTCTAGCAACAATCACACAATGCTGCCACGCATGTTCCTAGTTACAATTAAACGAGAAGTAAAGAGCACCTACTTGGATTCCTGCGCTGTCGTTTGTCGAAGAGATGTTGACTTCGTTCCTTCGCTGTCGCTGGTCACAGTCCTCCGTGATCCCCACGAACGAACACCTGCACACACGAAGAGAAAGCAAACGCAAGCGTGAAATCTAGTAAAGTAACCATATGTCAGTCAGAAAAGACATAATTCACATTTATCCATGACATAAACAAACGAGAATGGAACAATAATAGCAGTCATCTATTATTAATCAGAATAGAGAAGAATACAACCAAATGTTCTGACGTCGATAAACTTCTCCAGAGGGATCAGTCAGCATGTATCTCAAGCATTCACCTTTGAGGATGGTTCTCCCAAGACAAACAACTCTCTCTCTCTCTCACACAAATGTCACAAACAAACTTCCCCAAGCAATCAATCACTTCTACACCTAGCACACCAAACCTATAGCAGCAATCTGAGCACTACAAGCTCTGTACAATCCAAGCTATTCCAAGCTAAGTCTAACTAGCTGCTCATGGTAATGGTGAGTGTTTATATAGGAGAAGGAGTCTCCTAAAAAGGTGGAAGGATGAGCTTATCTTCAAGGGGAGTTGTTGGAAAGGGTCGAACAGACATGCCATAGAAGGGAGGCGACATTCACAAAGCTAACAACCAAGCCTGGAGAGATCTGGAAGGCAGGTTGTTTGAACAAATTCGCCTAAACTGGATCAGCGCGGATTATAAGGGAACTGCCGCGCTGGCAGCGCACACCAATAACTAAAGAGGTCGTGTTAGCGCGGAAGGACACGGGAAAGGCGCGCTGATCATCATCGCGGAAAAGTGATGTTCTTCCGCGATGGCAGCGCACGAAATACACTGGGAGGCGCCTGTCATCGCGGATATTTTAGGAACAGACGCGCTGATGCATAAAACTTTGGAAAAATGGGTTTTCAGGCCAGTTTAGGGACAAAACACTTTGTGATTATAACTTCTGGACACAGCAGGGTGACTGACAGGGAGGCAGTGATAAATTACTGCGTAACAACCACCATAGGAGATTTATTAGCAATTATGCCTCGATTACTGCACCTATGGAGAAACTGTTGAGGAAGGTTGAATGATGCATGTGGTAAGAAGAATGTTAGGATGCACTCAACATACTGAAAGAAAAACTAGTAAGTGCATCGATTTTGTTCTACCTCAATTGGAACAAACAGTTCCATGTCCACATTGATGCATCTCACATTACTATGGATACTATTCTAGCTCAACCAAGGGAAGGGAGACTCGACTACCCAATTTGTTTTTCCAGCGGAAAATTGTCCATATCAGAAAAGAAATATACGACAACTAAGCGGGAGGCACTGGCGATGGTATATTCACTTCGAAAATTTAGACACTATTTGATGGGAGGCCCATTTAAGCTTTTTATTGACCATTACACTTTGAAATATTTAGTGAAAAAGCCTGTTCTTGAAGAAACATTTTGCAGGTGGCTATTATTATTTGAGGAATTCACATTTGAGGTAATCGTTAAACCTATCTGATTGAATGTGGGACCTGATCACGTCGCATTGCTGGAATCAAGAGAAAGTGGATGATCCCTAGATGATAAGCTACTAGACGCGGATCTATTCTAGATTGAAGCAGTACCGGATTAGCTATAAGACATTGCAACATTTTAGCTACAGGTAATTTCCAAGACAAATACACAACCACACAAAAGATATATATGGTCGCCTGAGCTACCGATTATAAATTTATTTTGGGGAAACTATATCAATTGGACCTTAATCAGGTGTTTGGTAGATGCATATTTCACCATGAGAGACATGTGTACTACGGGAATGTCATTCAGGAGTTGCAGGTGGCCATATTGGAGGAATGACTATTGCAAGGAAATTGTTCTAGGAAGGACTATGGTGGTGGACAATTTTCAAAGATGTGAAATAATATACCAGAGGTTGTGTTGTTTTCCAAAGGGTTGGAAGACCATCACACTACAATGAACTGCCATTGAAATCAGTACATGCACTACAGATATTTGAGAAATAGGTGGTTGAATTTATAGGACCTATCAATTCACCGATGTGTCACTCTCATGCCAGGTATATAAACACCACAACATAGTACCTGACCAAATGGGCAGAAGCAACATCACTTAAGGATTATACTAAGATACTACTGCCAGATTCATATTTGAGAACATCATATTCAAAATTGGGTGCCCCGTGAGCCTCACTAGTGATTGTGGGACCCACTTCATAAATGAAACAATTGCCTCCTTACTTCAATACTTCATGATACAACGCCACAAAAAGTATCCTGTATCACCCTCAGGCTAATGGTACCATATATACCTTCAACAACATATTGGATAAGGGTTTGACCAATATATGCTCAGCCAACTGGGATGATTGGGATGAGAGAGTGCCAATGACTCTATGGGCATATTGCACAATTGTTAAGTGGTTACACAAGCATACACCTTTCCAAATTGTGTATGGATGGGAATTTGTGGTACTGATTGAATTTGTTATTCCTGACCTTTTCATCGCTGAGGCCACTCATATGACAGAGGAGGAATCAATTCAGAAGAGTCTAGATGAACTATCGGAGCTTGATGAGGCTAGGTTTATGGAAAATTTCCATCAAATGGTCGAAAAGAAAAGGTAGAAGGCATGGCATGACAGGCATATTAAGAGGAAATCATTCATAGTTAGAGGGCATGTTCTACTATATGACAACAAATTCTTGAAGTTTCCTGGAAATCTGCAAATGCATTGGTTAGGGATGTTTATTATTGCAGAAGTGAGGGAGTCAGGAGTTGTTCAGCTTGTGCAACTAGACAGGGTATTTCTACTAGGTTGGGTGAATGGTGCATGCCTAGAACCCTTCCAAAAATAAAACAATGTTGCTCAGAATTGATTGGACCTTTGAAAGGAGACCATATCTAGGAGTAGGTAGGAGTCATTTAGTTGGGTCATCACTAGTCACATCAGTTATTTATTTATTTTTTCTTCTGGTTAGTTAGCACTTTACATTTCCAAAAATAAATCCCACCAGGTCTTTCCTAGTTGTGGATTTTCTTCCACCACATCGCCATTGATTGTGGTTGGGGGGAGTCACACATGTTAAGAGTCATTTCCATAATAGAAAATAATTCTGGTGCCAGCCCAAACTCCCATTATAGCAATAATCAATTCCTAAGTTTCTTCCATCATGATAACATAATTACCCATCAACTCCACCTTTCCTTTTTCAATATTGCATCATCTGAGTCAGGTCCAACTCAGCCAACGACATGATTAACATGATTGAGTATGCATAAGGAAAGTTGTCGTAGTAATTAGTTAGGAGGTCTTGTCAGAAACATCGTGTCAAGATGGTCTACTTAATTTGCATGGAAATGTCAAATTCCTCAGAGTCTGAAGCCAAGGTGGTAGAGTCACTTAGTTTGCAGTTTGGTTCTAATTTCTTTGATTCTAAAATCAGATACTAGCCCCCTGTATATTGTGTTTATTAGTTCCACTTCGAGATGATGAAGACAATTGTATTTGTTCTAGAGCTAGGGTTGGATGAGACAATTGTACTGAGGGAGCCGATTTATGATAAATATGATTAGGCTGTTGACACAGATTTAAACAAGAATGCAACAAAATACAAAGATAACCATAAACAAAAATATGCAGTGGAAATAATACTTCATTTCATTACTGTAAAATACTGAAATATGCTTACAAATAGAAATGGAAATAAACCAGCTAGGGTGATGGTAGCTTATCACTGAAAAGAGATGTGGCAGCTACATGCCTCTGAAATGAGGCTCGAAGGCCTATTTTTTGTTGAGAAACAATGAAGAACCCTAAAAATCCAAAAACCTAACCCTAGAAGATGAAACACTAAACTGTGGGCCCCGTTTGGGTAAATTGGTACATCAATTTCCCGAGGTCGTAACTTTGGCATACGATCTCCGTTTGACGCGCACAATATCTCGTTAGAAATATCTATCTGAGAACTACAACTTTGGGAGGAGACACATAGGTCCCAGTACCCACGTTTCTCCTAGATTTCCCAAAAAACTTTGTTTAGGGCCTCAAAACGGCTCTAGAAGTTCAGGACCCGAAAAACTACTAAAAATAGTAAGTTGTGCTGCAAATAAGGAAACTAAAAAACTGAAAGAGATATTTGTGGGGATCCATGTGGGATAGGTGGGTGGCCACCAACATCCACTTAGATCATTCCTCCCACCTTCAGAAGCAATGGTCCCCATTACGTTGAGTTCCTCCATGAGATGAGGGAGCTACTGCTGAACTTGGTCCCTAGTGAGCTGTTTTGCAATCTTTGATGTGTCCAGTAATGGTGGGAAGCATGGTCGAGGGCGGTCCACATTGAACACTTGGTGAAAAAAAGGAATGGGGGAATACTGTGTGTAAACTTGTGTGGTGCCCATATTGGTCATGTCGCTTCTTGTACTTGTCACTTTTCAGAATGGAGCGATGATATATCACTCCATTGCGTAGAGGTCCTCTGGGAGTCAGATCGAATGAATGCTTGACCTGACAGTGTAATGATACCCCTGTGGGTGAGGAGAATATGTTTGTGTGTTCTTTCATGACCATATCCTTCTGCTGCTGCTGCTACATGGAGGAACCTTTTGCAGGGGTCATGGATGTGGCTTCGATCTTCCCCTTACTTTGGGAGCAAACTAGACAGAAAATGAATTTCCTAGTCTGGGAAATGCGCTTGCTGCATTTCTTAGTAGTGATCAAAGAGGTGGCAGTAGTTGGGGCTACCTCTGGTATCCTGTATAATGACTTACACAAAGGAATAATGACAGTGGGAGGCCTTGACTCATACATGGCATGTCGCCTCCATAAGTATGGCTGGCCTAATAATACATCAAAAACATCCAGAGGTGTAAAATCACACAATACCTCATCTGTGAAGGGTTTGATGCTGTAGGGTAGGTGGCACTACTGGCGAACTTGGAGATCTCGTCCTTGGTGAAGCCACTCGATACTGTACAGCTGTGGGTGCGGTGTAGTCGGTAGGCCCAACTGCTTCACAACCTCTGCTGAAATGAGGTTCTTTTGGCTCCCACTTCAACAATGAATTGTAGCGGCGAACCCTTCACCCACATCTGTGAGTGGAAAAGACGCTCACCCTCCTCTAGATCTTCAGGCTCATTCTTCTGGACCTTGGCAGTGGAAACAGTGGCGCTGGGCTCCATGTCAATGATCTGCTTCCCTTTTCCATTCCCCTTGTCTAGTTCTGACTTAGGGTCGGAACATGCATCTGATTTAGAAGCCTTTAACCCAGCCACCAGCGACAGCTTGGTCCGACAATCGCTTGTGTTATGAGTGTGACTCTTATGGAAATCGCACCACTTTCATGTGTCCTTCTTAAACTTTGTGGTGTTGTTATTTTCTTGCAGCTTCGATGGGTTGTCTTGGGTCACCCCACCTTGGCTTTGTCCTTTGGTCTTCAGATTCGCAGATCCAAAGTCTCGCTTCTTCTGTTTAAACTTCTGCTTGATTTTGACAGCGTATCTGTACGTCATGTCAAGCAAGGAGATGTTTAGGAACTCCATCTCTTCTGGGATGTATCTGTGTAGGCAGCCATGGCATTTGAGTACCAAATGCAGCTCAGAATCCTTGATACCCAACTGTGTGTGAAGGGTATGAAAAATGTTTGTGAACTCCAACACATCTTGGTCCCTTCCCTGTTGTAGCGTGGTCCACTTTATGTATTTGTCCTCATAGATTTTGATAGGGTAGTACTACTCCTTGATGGCATCCTGGAAAGAATTCCAAGTGGGTGCAGCTGAAAATAGTGAGCCCATACTTTCATCCTTCTTCTCATCGTAGGTTTCCCTCCAATCCTTGACTTGAGGGGTTGCTTTGAGAAGAGTGAAAATAATCTTTTCCCGACTAGAAAAATCATGAACAAAAAAATACCCATCTAGCAGATTTAACCATTTATCTATGGAATTTGCATCTATTTGACCCTCGAATATGGGGATTTCAAAGTTAACTTGTACCTTAAAGGGTGTGGTGTTTCTAGAGTAGTTGTTGGAAGCCGATGCATCTCCCCTAGTTAGCTGCTAAAGGATCTGGGCAAAGCTATCCATCATCACATTCCTTTTTCGCTCAAGGGCCTCTTCGAGTAAGATTTTGATAGGATCTCCTACCCCCTCATCTTTCTTTTCATCTGCCATGGGAGGCCGTCGGGATTTGCGAGGCTAGTCTTGCAAAGGTTCGACTAGTTCAAGCCCTAACTCCTTATATCCTGACCTTGTTGGGAACATGTAAAGAAAAACAGAGAAAAAGAAGACCACTCTAATACCACTGATCTAGATTTAAATAGGAATGCAACAATTTATAGAGATAACCATAAACACAGATATGCAGTGGAAATAATACTTCATTTCATTATTGTAAAACACTGACATATGCTTACAAATAGAAATGGAAATAAACCAGTTAGGGCGATGGTAGCTTATCTATGAGAAGAAATGTGGCTGCTACATGCCTATGAACTGTGTTACAATGAGGCTCGAAGGCCTATTTATTGTTGAGAAATAATTGAGAACCCTAAACATCCAAAAACTTAACCTTAGAAGATGAAATGCCAAACCGTGGGCCTCGTTTGGGTAAATCGGTACATCAACTTCCCGGGGTCGTAACTGTGGCATATGATCTCCATTTGACGTGCAAAATATCTCATTAGAAAGATCTATCCAACAAATACAAATTTGTGAATAGCAACATGGTCCATCAATTGACCCATGTTGCTCCCCAATTTCCAAAAAAAACGTCGTTTAGGGCCTCAAAACGACTTTGGAAGTTCAGGACCCAAAAAAATGCTAAAAATAGTAAATTGTGCTGCAAATAAGGAAATTGAAAAACTGACAAAGACAGTTGTGGGGGTCCATGTCGGATAGGTGGGTGGCCACCAAAATCCACTTGGATTAGCTGTGTTGGTCGATAATGATATCTCAGACTCCTCCTAGTTTTTAGCCATGTAACATGAAGTCTACATAGAATCAATCACGAGGGGAGATGGGAGTGCAACAATTAAAGTTAAAATTGACTTCAGAGGAATCAAGCGATACAAATTACTGAATTTTAAAAGTCTTCCTATGTTTGGGATGATAATGGAAGCAATGAAATGCACAAAGTTATCGGTCAAAATAATGCATGGAGGATCGCTATGGATTGAGAAAGAATACCCAATTCATGCAGTTGAAATTTAAACTCTCACGAGTTTATCAGTGGGACGAGACATGATTTCAACTCTATTCCAAACAAATTCCAAGAGAGTGAAGGAGATGAGGAATGATGATTACTACAACAAGTATGATACAAAGAGAGGAGGAAAGGGAGCACGCATAGATTTGATCAACACCCCAAAAATCAAGTTTTCCTACTACATTACTCCGGGGAAGCTGACACATCATTTTCCAAGAATGAGTCCATGCTGGATAAAATTTCGGTCATAGAGCATTGCGTAGAAGGAACCCAACTGAATTGGTGTGCTTTCCTCCTCCAAGAAATGTTTGAAGCTTGTGAAGATGTCTACAAGCAGTCGACCCATTTTATTTATGGATATCTCATTGTTTCTATGGCGATGTGGAAATGGTGCCCACTAGAGGGCCGAGAGCTGGCTCCCATAATAGAGGACCAACCCTTTGCCGTCAGGTATAAGCCTTGGATAACTTTGGGGGACCCAAGTAGCAAGGAAATAAACGTGGCTTATTTTAGAAACTCGTATATGAAAATTCTTGAAGTCATAAAGGTTGCAGAAAGGGTTCCAAGGTTCCTACTTGATGGATATTTGTCAGAGATTTGGTTTAGTGTTAGTCATGGGGGCATCTAGGTGAGGCCGCACTGTGTTCACTCCCATACCTTCTAGATGCATCCCCAAAAGTTTATGTTGACAGCTGAAGCTTTCAACAAAGAAGTCAATTCGTGGCCAGGAATTGCAGGGGAGATTCAGGATGGTAAACACATCTATTTTTTTGACAGGATGGTACCACAGCCAATACTGAAGAAATAGTTACAAATTCCAAAAAGAACTTGGTCTAGGAGGAGCTACAACTGGTCATCAAACAACTAAAGAAACAAATGAGCTCCTTGAAGGAAACCATTGCCAACATTAGGATCTCAATAGGTTCAGTTTCCACCTTTGCTGAGTTTCAAGGTTTAAGACAACAAAATCCTTTGATTATTGCCCCTCTAGTTTCTACAATGCCGGTAGTAAGATCCCATTCACAGTTCAACCCTACCATCTCAAAAGTATGTAAATCAAAAGCTACCAAACCTCTATTCGGGGCCAAAAAGAAGAAATCTAACCATGTCAGTCACATTATCGACCTCACTGTTGAAGAACCCCAATCCCATACTGCCTTACCCATCATTGAATAAATTCCACCCTCCACTTCAGTTGTGTCACCTAGCTCATGCAACCCATCATCACATACTGCATCCACTTCCTCCACCATATCAGACACTACACCCTATGGGACACTGTTGGGAATGAAGATGGATATGGAGGTTCAATTTGTTGTCCATTCCATCACAGTAGTCTCTAATGAAGAAGTCGTCTTTGATTCCATGATCTCTTTATTGCTAGAGTTGGGTCCATTATTGAGCACAAAACCCATCATTACCTAGCCACCTGCTAGCACTATCAACAAAATGTCAATACCACATCATATGTTTCCCTCAATTAAGCCACTCCCTATCTCCATCCAAACCACTCATCCATCGAATCAACCATCACAACAAGCTACATCTCCCTAGGGACACTCAGACAAGTCCGTCGCCAAAGTGAAACTCTTGCAGAGTGAGTTCCTAGATTCCTCCATTATGCACTAGGATGATCTTCAGGGCTGGTCCTCAACCCAATTGTTTAATTTTATTCAACAAGATGCACAAAAATGTGTAGCGTTGCACAATGATTTAACTACCGACCATGAACAACAACAACAACAAAATTGTTGTACTCACAGCAAAACCTGATCAACTCTTCCAAGATAAGAAACAACTCCAAGGGAAACTAAAGAAGATCATCGTAAAATTCCAGGTAATATGGCCATCAATTTCTAATGTTGTGACTAATTCCCCAGAATACTTTTCAGCTTGCACATTGGTTGAATGTTGCAACCATATATATGCACATGCCATGATTTAATATCTACCAAATGATAACAAAAGAAAACCTTCTCCAATAAGAAGTCCATTTTTAGACCCTTCCATGACATATGCAAATGAAATAAAATAGAAGATAACCGATGCAGATGCCCTAAAAGACTCCATTGTCAATGCTATGAATGACGCCTACACTCTCTTGCGACAAGTTCATGACTGGTCAGCCTTCCTTGTGAATAAGAACCAACCGGTCTACCCCCTCCATGACTAGGTCAATCAATCCTCGCCGATGCTAGGAACACTAAAGAAAAATACCAAGGGAAGATGATCAGGGCAGAGATAAATGCTCTAGAGGGTCGCATTTAACATATTAAATATGAGTCAGCCAGGACAAAGAAGATACTCGAAGACCTTCGGCCCCCAGCTCAAACACACCTAGATACAATGTAGTAGCTAAGTGATGACATTGAAACACAATGGAATTCCTTGTTGATGACATGACCAACCCAAATGACGTTTGATGCAACATCTAAGTTCCTCAGATAGGTAGTTGTGATCATAGAAATATGGCAGGCAGTGCTCAATGACTACACCCAATTCTTCCAGGAAACCAACACATTTGTCCCAGAATTGGGGCCTTCATCTAAAGATACCTGCCAAGAGGAAGCACCAACAGTAGTAGAAACAACAACAACACCAGTAGAAGCATCAACAATAGCATCAAAAACACTGACGCAGCCAAAGAAATATTGACTCGGGGACAAGTCAATGAACTATGAACAATGTAAACTTTGAAACGGGAACTATAAACTCAAAACGGGAACTCTGGCCGAAAAACCCCAAAAACATCAAAAAGAATGCTAAAAATGAAAAGTGTGTATACTGGAACGATGATTTTATTTTTTAGGGGTCAATTTTGAACATGTTTTAAAAATCGCAATGACTACGAAATTTTCGCGCAAAATATAGCTTCAAAACGAAAAAGTGATGATACTGGAATGATGATTTTTTTTTTAGGGTCAATTTTCAAACTTTTTAAAAAATACTAGTAAAACCAAATTTTTATGTGCCAAACAAAGTTGTTTGTGAGGAAAAAAAACACATTAATGTTTTTGGTAGAATATCATTTTTCTTTCCTAAATATAAATTCAACATGTTTTCAACCATAACATGCTAGATACAAAAGAAATTGAAAAATTTTCAACTATAAAATTAAAAAACCATGACATTATGAACAAATTACATCACTAAATGAATTCAAAATTCATTATTTGTATATTGAATAGAACATGTATTATATCTCTAATTTAATATTGATTGTAGATATTTTAAACAATAAAAATTATCATAATTAAAACATATAATCCAATAACATTAAAATGCCTCATAACTTCTCATTTAACACCATATGGAAATCATTAATTTTATTTCAAGATATGATGCATACATCAGTTATATAAACTATTTTATGAATATCCTACACAGACATGGATTTCTAAACAAATAAATGCACGGGAATTCATTTGTGGACGTAAAGATTAATACAAAATGAATGTACTGGAATTCAATTAGACCTATGCCAAAAGAAGGTTTTGGTAACAAGAGCTATGTACACATCTAAATAAATATATAGCTTTTTAGGTGTAAGTCTACTGACCCCGTAGCATTATAATGTTACTACAATTTCCATATTATCGTTACTAGGTTTATAAAATATTTAATTATTAAAAAATAGTTTAATATTCCGTCAATCATTTGCATAGAGCAGAAACCCTCGTGGCATAATCAACAAAGGTGCTAGATATAATGGAAACGATGAATATGCATGCATACCATGGCCCTCCTTTTTTTTCAAAATCCGATACAGACTTCGGAGAATAGCCGAACCATAAACTCAGCATAGCGGAGCCAAGAATTGTATCACAAGATCGATCCAAATATATACAAACTTAATATGAATAAACTGAAGCCACAGTGATGTCCGCATTACAACAACCAGAGACCCTAGCCTATAGGAACAGGGCCAAAATCCCAAAGATAAATACAGGACCGAGGCTTCCTCGCCTTGGACTATCTAGCTAATATCGTAAACCACTACAACAATGAGGAAAGTTAAAACCCTCCATCAGGTGACAAGAAGACCGACTAGTAGCTCCAACAAAGAAACTCGCATGCAGAACAGAGTCTGAGAAAGAGAATTTATCCCCGGAATTACTTAGGAAACCAAACCAAGAATAATGCCACCTTGCTACCATGACAAAGATAGGAAAGTGAATTATGTTTTGGAATGTGTGATAAATTCTTGAAAATTATTATATAAATGGTAATTGAAGTTTTAACGTAAAATTTATTTAAATTTTTTATTTATAAAACATAATTAAAGAAAAGGAAAGACATTAAATAAAGCCAAAAAAAATAAAAACGTTTGATAGTTAAAAAATATCACATTCATTTTATTTTTTTAAAATGTGATTTCTTTTATTAATAAAATAATATTTAAATCGTAATAGTCATATGAAATCAAAGTAAAGACATTCATAAAGCCAAAATTAATTTATTAATAAGTTAATATTTAAACCTTAAAATTATCTCATCCGTGTCCGTTATGCCTCTTTTCAAGTTCTTGGCGTTTTCATTTCGTACTCTAAATACCACATTCATCAATCGAGCACTTGCAATTATGGAGAAGTAATCGAATTAGAATCGACATGAAATTACTAGAAGCTGGCAAATAGTATGAATGCACCTCGACCCTGGTAGATAGTATGATTTCCTTCTCTTGCGGTGTACAGTGAAAATGTGTCGTAATATATCAGTTAGGTTGATGTTTTGGGGTTATATTATATATGTTATTGTTTCGGGCGATTCTGGGAATTGTCGGGTGGTGGGGCGATTCTCAGAATCGCCCCACCACCCGACGATTCCCAGAATCGCCCAAAACAATAACAATAACATATATAATATAAACTCTCTTCATATATAACATATATAATCTAGCGGTCGTGGTTTCTAGCTCAGACTCAGATAAAATTGCCGGAACAAACCCAGATTTATGAATTTGTTTAGATAATGTTGTTTAAAGTCTGTCAATAGGATAATGTATGTTTAAGTAATTAATTTGACCTTGGCTATTATAACAACATTCCTTTTGGTTTTTCTCTAGGCGATGAAGTAGCAGATTGTCAGCGCTTTTGATGGTTTTTCAGTCTATTGAGTTGTCATACATATAATGATGGAAGGGTACCTCAAGCTCTGTTGCGGCTTAATCTATAGTATCTGGTTCATGTTACCCCTGATCCACTGTCTTATGTGTGTAAACTGAGTGTATTATCAGTATAGATCATCATCTGCGGAAATAAGATCATGTTGGACAATAAGAGATTTAAGCAAATATTGCATTCAACTCTCGTTTATGAAATTTTACAAACGCAACCAAAATAGAAACTTTGATTTACGGTCCCCTAGACATTGTTGCGAGGGAGTTGAAAAATTATGTCTGAGATGATTAGTATTAGCAGCTTTGCAGGGTTTTCTCTCAAAACCTCTGATTTTGTCTGAGATGATCAGTATCAGTGTGACAATTATGAGAATCGCCCCACCACTCGACAATTCCCAGAATCACCCGAAACAATAACAATAACATATATAATATAACCTCTCTTCATATATAACATATATAATCTAGCGGTCGTGGTTTCTAACTCAATTGTTTGAGATGATCAGTATCAGCGCGGCGATTCTGAGAATCACCCCACCACCCGACGATTCCCAGAATCTCCTGAAACAATAACAATAACATATATAATATAACCTCTCTTCATATATAACATATATAATCTAGCGGTCGTGGTTTCTAACTCAGACTCAGATAAAATTGCCGGAACAAACCCAGATTTATGAATTTGTTTAGATAATGTTGTTTAAAGTCTGTCAATAGGAGAATGTATGTTTAAGTAATTAATTTGACCTCGGCTATTATAACAACATTCCTTTTGGTTTTTCTCTAGGCGATGAAGTAGCAGATTGTCGGCACTTTTGATGGTTTTTCGGTCTATTGAGTTGTCATAAATTTAATGATGGAAGGGTACCTCAAGCTCTGTTGCGGCTTATTCTGTAGTATCTGGTTCATGTTACCCCTGATCCACTGTATTTTGTCTGTAAACTGAGTGTTTTATCAGTATAGATCATCATCTGCGGAAATAAGATCGTGTTGGACAATAAGAGATTTAAGCAAATATTGCATTCAACTCTTGTTTATGAAATTTTACAAATGCAACCAAAACAGAAACTTTGATTTACGGTCCCCTAGACATTGTTGCGAGGGAGTTGCAAGATTACATATGAGATGATCAATACTAGCAGCTTTGCAGGGTTGTCTCTCAAAACCTCCGATTTTGTCTGAGATGATCAGTATCAGCGCAGCGATTCTGAGAATCGCCCCACCAACCGGCGATTCCCAGAATCGCCCAAAACAATAACAATAACATATATAATATAACCTCTCTTCATATATAACATATATAATCTAGCGGTCATGGTTTCTAACTCAAACTCAGATAAAATTGCTGGAACAAACCCAGATTTATGAATTTGTTTAGATAATGTTGTTTAAATTCCGTCAATAGGAGAATGTATCTTTAAGTAATTAATTTGACCTTGGCTATTATAACAACATTCCTTTTGGTTTCTCTCTAGGCGATGAAGTAGCATATTGTCTACGCTTTTGATGGTTTTTCGGTCTATTGAGTTGTCATACATATAATGATGGAAGGGTACCTCAAGCTCTGTTGCAGCTTAATCTGTAGTATCTGGTTCATGTTACCCCTGATCCACTGTATTATGTGTGTAAACTGAGTGTGTTATCAGTATAGATCATCATCTGCAGAAATAAGATCGTCTTGGACAATAAGAGATTTAAGCAAATATTGCATTCAACTCTCGTTTATGAAATTTTACAAACGCAACCAAAATAGAAACTTTGATTTACGGCCCCCTAGACATTGTTGCGAGGAAGTTGCCAGATTACGTCTGAGATGATCAGTATTAGCAGCTTTGTAGGGTTGTCTCTCAAAACCTCCGATTTTGTCTGAGATGATCAGTATCAGCGTGGCGATTCTGAGAATCGCCCCACCACCCGGCAATTCCCAGAATCACTCGAAACAATAACAATAACATATATAATATAACCTCTCTTCATATATAACATATATAATCTAGCGGTCGTGGTTTCTAACTCAGACTAAGATAAAATTGCCGGAACAAACCCAGATTTATGAATTTATTTAGATAATGTTGTTTAAAGTCCGTCAATAGGAGAATGTATGTTTAAGTAATTAATTTGACCTTGGCTATTATAACAACATTCCTTTCGGTTTTTCTCTAGGCGATGAAGTAGCAGATTTTCGGCGCTTTTGATGGTTTTTCGGTCTATTGAGTTGTCATACATATAATGATGGAAGGGTACCTCAAGCTCTGTTGCGGCTTAATCTATAGTATCTAGTTCATGTTACCCCTTATCCACTGTATTATGTGTGTAAACTGAGTGTGTTATCAGTATAGATCATTATATGTGGAAATAAGATCGTGTTGGACAATAAGAGATTTAAGCAAATATTGCATTCAACTCTCGTTTATGAAATTTTACAAACGCAACCAAAACATAAACTTTGATTTACGGTCCCCTAGACATTGTTGCGAGGGAGTTGCAAGATTATGTCTGAGATGATCAATATTAGCAGCTTTGCAGGGTTGTCTCTCAAAACCTCCGATTTTGTTTGAGATGATCAGTATCAACGTGATGATTCTGAGAATCACCCCACCACCCGACCATGGAAAATTTTAGGGGCTAATGTTCGCCCAGTGGGCTAATTTTCCATAATTTTTCCACAAAAAAGATTCGCCAATTTCCAATTTTATAAAAGACGATTCGCCCAAATTTTAGAATATAAAATTATTTTACCTTCAAAATCGCCAAGATTATAGAGAGAATATATATAAAATAATTATAAATTTGATTAATTTTACAAATATATCAATAAACATTTATAATTTGCATATTAGGGATTAGTGAGATTCGCCAATGTTTTAAACTTCAAAAAAAATTTCCATCCTTAAAATTTTCCTTGCACCCGACGATTCCCAGAATCGCCCGAAACAATAAATGTTATTGTTTCGGGCGATTCTGGGAATCGCCGGGTGGTGGGGCGATTCTCAGAATCGCCTGAAACAATAACATATATAATATAACCCCAAAACATCAGCCTAATTGATATATTATGACACATTTTCACCCGCACAAGTTCGATTTTTTCTTGCTGAAAGAAAAAAATAAAAAATTAATTTATGTACTTGACATTATGATAATACTTAAGCAAAGTTCAATTTTTTCTTGCTGGAAAAAAAAATTAATTTATGACTTCGGGTTCATGAATCTTTGTGTCCTTCCCACGGTTTTGGATTGTGTAACAGATAGTGGAGAGAGTTGTAGCGTGAGGTGGCATGTGGACGTATCACAATAGCGCAAAAGAAAATTATACCTTTTCTTCATGCACAGACTATGCACATTTACCAGTATTTTTTCATAAACCAAACTTTGAGCATAGATTTCCTACTTTTGTGGTTTACGGTGAAAATGTGTCATAAT